>CAWUFW010009647.1:0-600000 GCA_963921515.1 Calotriton arnoldi | reverse complement strand
ATGCGGACCTCTCTTTGGCCCCATCAGTTAAGGCGATCTGCCAGTACCCAGACGTTAAGTCAAACGTACTAAGGTACCGGGCAGCCCCTAACCGATCAATGAGCTCATCAGCTCTGGGGATGGGGTGCGCGTCAGTCCTGGTGACTGAATTGAGTCCTCGGTAGTCCACACAGAACCGGAGTTCGGGTGTGGCACTAGGCGCGGCAGCCTTTGGGACCAAGACCACTGGGCTAGCCCAAGGGCTGTTAGAGGACTCAATCACCCCTAAGGCAAACATCTTGGAGACCTCCTCCTTGATGCAAGCTCTCACCCTGTCAGCCACTCAGTAAGTTTTGTGTTTTACGGGGGGACTGTCCCCAGTGTCCACATCATGGATGCACCACTCAGTGACACCGGGAGTCAGGGAGAACAGATCAGGAAACTGTCCCAACAGTTGGCGACAGTCATCCTGCTGCTCAGGAGTCAGGGCGGAAGAGAGGTTCACACCGTCCACTGACCCATCTTGCTCTGTTGCAGACAGGAGGTCAGGAAGAGGCTCAGTCTCGTCCTCCATTCCATCATCTATCGCTAGGAGCATGCCCGCTTCAGACCTCTCCAAGTGGGGCTTCAGGCGGTTTACATGCAGGACCCGCAAAGGGTTCCTAGGAGACCGCAAGTCCACCAAGTAGGTGACATCACTCTTGCGCTCCACCACCTCAAAGGGTCCGGTCCAATTATCCTGGAGCGCACAAGGCTCCACGGGGGCCATGACCCACACTTTCTGTCCAGGCTGAAACTCGATCAGAGTGGCATTCTGATCATACCATCGTTTCATCTCCTCCTGGCTGGCTTCCAGATTCGCCTGAGCGAGTTGCCTGAAACGCCTAGTTTTGGTTTCTGAAGGCCAACATGTAGCTATATACATCCTGGGGAGGTTTACTGGGAGCTTTCTCCCAGCCTTCTTTTACCAAACTCAGAGGTCCTCTTACAGGGTGACCATACAGCAGTTCAAAGGGACTGAACCCTAAGGACTTCTGTGGCACCTATCTGTAAGCAAACAGAAAGCATGGCAAGAGGACGTCCCACTTACTCCTCATGGGTTCCTCAAGACCCATAATCATGCCTTTTAGGGTCCGGTTGAATCTCTCAACCAGCCCATTACCTTGGGGGTGGTAAGGAGTGGTGAACTTGTAGGTTACACCGCACTCCTGCCACAGGGACTTCATATACCTAGACATGAAGTTGGTACCACAGTCTGACACCACCTCTCTGGGGAACCCCACCTGGGAGAAAATCTCCATCAATGCACGTCCCACCAGGGGGCCGTCACAGTCCGGAGAGGGATGGCTTCCGGGTACCGGGTGGTATGGTCCACCAAGACCAGGATGAACCTGTTGCCCATGGCTGTCTTGGGATCCAGAGGCCCCACAATGTCAATGCCCACTCTTTCAAAGGGGGTGCTGACCACAGGGAACGGTTGGAGAGGAGCCTTTTGCTTCCTCCCACTCTTACCACTTGCCTGGCAAGTCTGACAGGTCCTGCAATGAGTATCTGAACTCTTGCGCATTTGGGGCCAATAAAAGTGGGTGACAAGCCGTTCAAAGGTCTTGTCTTGCCCCAAATGTCCTGCTAAAGGCACATCATGAGCCAGACCCAGTAGGAAGGCTCTGAAGCGCTGGGGTACCACCAGCACACGAGCTGACCCAGGCTCCGCAACCTTCGGCTCGCTGTACAGGAGGCCATTCTCCCAGTAGATCCAGTGTGATCCAGACTGATCACCTGCTGCCTGGTTTGTGGCCTGTTGCCGCAAACCCACAAGAGAAGGGCACTTCTGCTCCTCGCAGAACTCTTCCCTGGAGGGTCCTCCTTCCTGCTGCCAATGGGTCAGCTCAGGCAGGTCCCCCAGTTCAGCTACTTATTCCCCTGTAGGTTCCAGGGCATCCCCTCAAGGTCTGCCTCCTCCTGGACTGTGGGAACTTAGGGGCCTGGCTACCGTGCCCCCTGCCTCTTCTCTTTAAGGCAGGCACCTGGGCCACTCTTTCAGGCTCCAGGTCCTCTTGAATACCCTTACTGGCTGACACTGACCGAGTGGTCACACACGCCCAGTCAGACCCAACATCTCCAAATGAGACCTTCTCTCCACCTTAGCCCAAGGGGAGCTTTCCAAATCATTTCCTAGCAGACAGTCAACAGGCATGGCTGGCCTCACAGCTACTTGAAAGGTACCTGAGACACAGACACAGACAGACACAGACAGACACAGACAGACACAGACAGACACAGACAGACACAGACAGACACAGACAGACACAGACAGACACAGACAGACACAGACAGACACAGACAGACACAGACAGACACAGACAGACACAGACAGACACAGACCGACTCACAGACAGACACAGACAGACACAGACCGACTCACAGACAGACACAGACCGACTCACAGACAGACACAGACCGACTCACAGACAGACACAGACAGACACAGACAGACACAGACAGACACAGACCGACTCACAGACCGACACAGACCGACTCACAGACACTCACTCACAGACACTCACTCACAGACACTCACTCACAGACACTCACTCACAGACACTCACTCACAGACACTCACTCACAGACACTCACTCACAGACACTCACTCACAGACACTCACTCACAGACACTCACTCACAGACACTCACTCACAGACACTCACTCACAGACACTCACTCACAGACACTCACTCACAGACACTCACTCACAGACACTCACTCACAGACACTCACTCACAGACACTCACTCACAGACACTCACTCACAGACACTCACTCACAGACACTCACTCACAGACACTCACTCACAGACACTCACTCACAGACACTCACTCACAGACACTCACTCACAGACACTCACTCACAGACACTCAGACACAGACACTCAGACACAGACACTCACTCACAGACACTCAGACACAGACACTCACTCACAGACACTCAGACACAGACACTCAGACACAGACACTCAGACACAGACACTCAGACACAGACACTCAGACACAGACACTCAGACACAGACACTCAGACACAGACACTCAGACACAGACACTCAGACACAGACACTCAGACACAGACACTCAGACACAGACACTCAGACACACAGACACAGACACTCAGACACAGACACTCAGACACAGACACTCAGACACAGACACTCCAGACACAGACACTCAGACACAGACACTCAGACACAGACACTCAGACACAGACACTCAGACACAGACACTCAGACACAGACACTCAGACACAGACACTCAGACACAGACACTCAGACACAGACACTCAGACACAGACACTCAGACACAGACACTCAGACACAGACACTCAGACACAGACACTCAGACACAGACACTCAGACACAGACACTCAGACACAGACACTCAGACACAGACACTCAGACACAGACACTCAGACACAGACACTCAGACACAGACACTCAGACACAGACACTCAGACACAGACACTCAGACACAGACACTCAGACACAGACACTCAGACACAGACACTCAGACACAGACACTCAGACACAGACACTCAGACACAGACACTCAGACACAGACACTCAGACACAGACACTCAGACACAGACACTCAGACACAGACACTCAGACACAGACACTCAGACACAGACACTCAGACACAGACACTCAGACACAGACACTCAGACACAGACACTCAGACACAGACACTCAGACACAGACACTCAGACACAGACACTCAGACACAGACACTCAGACACAGACACTCAGACACAGACACTCAGACACAGACACTCAGACACAGACACTCAGACACAGACACTCAGACACAGACACTCAGACACAGACACTCAGACACAGACACTCAGACACAGACACTCAGACACAGACACTCAGACACAGACACTCAGACACAGACACTCAGACACAGACACTCAGACACAGACACACAGACACAGACACACAGACACACAGACACACAGACACACAGACACACAGACACACAGACACACAGACACACAGACACACAGACACACAGACACACAGACACTCTCACTCTCACTCCAGACACCAGCTGTCACACTGGCTCCGGTGTCTCTCAGAGCCTCCACCCTATGGCCATTGATGGTCACCCACTGCCTGTATTTCTTAGTGTTATCAGGCAGCTGAGTCCTAGGGACCATCTCACTGTCTCCTAAAGAGACTAGGGACATCTCTGCGGGACCCCACCCACCTTGGGCACCCAACTCCTCCCCCAGGGCTACACTAGCCATCTGCCGGGGCGGTGCACCAGTGGGTGCTGCATTCGGTTTCATGGGACACTTAGGATCCCAGAAGCAGTGGCCCACCTGACCACAAGTATAACATGTCCTGGGCCCCCTTTTGAACAGGTTTATCTGTCGGGGCCCCAGACTTCTTCTCAGGGGGAGGCTGGGAACCCTTCCCTTGGGGATTACTTTGGGGCCCTTTCTTGAACTCCCTCTGTTTACCCTTGTCCCCCCCACTCTTCTGCTGGGGACCCTGCCCACCTTTGGCGAAGTCTCCCACATGACCCTTGTGGACCCGGGTACTAACCCAGCGGTCCGCCTCCTCAGCAAGCTTCCTAGGGTTAGTCCGCTTACTATCAATAAGGTGCTGGCGTAGCTCTGGAAAACAATTACTGGACAGGTGCTCCCATGCAATCAAATCATAGAGCGTTTCAAAATCATTCACTTTGCTACCCTTCATCCAACCATCCAATGCTCTGCAAAAAAAGACACATATTCCACCCAAGTACTTGACTCCAGTTTCTTACAATTTCTAAACCTTTGTCTATAAAGCTCTGGGGTCAACCCATACCTGGTCATTAAGGCTTCCTTCATGTGGACATAAGAATTCTGGTCCTAAGAGGACAAGTCTAACAGGGGGTATCTTGGCCATACAGAGCATGTCCTCGCCAGTCTTTTGGCCCCAATGACAGTGGCATTGCAGAGTGCTGATAAGACTCAAAGATTTGCTAGTATCACTTCAAATTAAGCCACCTGGCCTGCCTGTGGAGATAGGATCTAAAGCCTGCCTTCAGGGCCTGCTGCTTCGATTTTAATTACTAAGGGGACTAGCAATGATGGCAGTTATTTTCACCCTTCTAAATGACCTTAGGAAACCCACTTTGGTAGCTGAATCCACCATCACTTCGAACACTTAGTGTGAGGATCTGGCAAACTACTTTATCAGTAAGGTAGAGAATATCTACAAAATATTTTCCGTGACTACTGGGTTTGTAAGGCCAGAGGCGCAAACTAGTCTCCCAGGCCCTTTAGTACTTTCTTTTCCATTACTATCCTATGTGGAACTATGGACTCTCAGCAGTAAAATCAAATCTGGTTCACCTGCTGACCCATTCAAACCGGACCAGTTCCAGAAATTTCAAGATCATCTTCTACCTATCTGCTGCGAGCTGATTAACTTGTCGTTATAGTTGGCGTTGGTCCCCGCTTCATAGAAACATGCCAAAGTAATTCCTCTGCTGAAAAAACCTACTTTGGATGTATCTAAACAAGAAAACTTTTGTCCCATTTCCCTTCTTCCCTTTTTGGCTAAAACTACTGAATCCTACATCAATTCTTTTTACCCAAATTTGTGGAGTCTAATGAAATCCTGGACTCTTCTCAGAATGGTTTTAGACCTCACCACAGTACCGAATCTGCCCTTCTGGCGGTTACTGAATATTTGCGGGGCTCCCTAGATGAAGGCCACACCTCTGCCCTGATCCTACTCGATTTAAGTGCCGCGTTCGACACAGTATCGCATGAGATCCTGTTTCAGCGCTTACAGGAGATGGGCATTGTAGGTGCTGCCCTATCCTAGTTCTCCATTTCTTTCCAAGAGATAATATCTGAAAGAGACACGTTAGTGACCGATTCCTTACCTTAGAATATCCCCAGGCGTCAGGCTGGATCAGGAAAGTTTTGCGTAGGAGTACCCTTGCGCGTCGGTAGGCGGCGTCGTGCGGCTCTGCGTCCGGCGTCGGGATCGCCGGGATGACGTCGCGGGCAGTACTTAGACGCCACCCCTGCGCGCTGACGTCAGTTCTTTCTTTTTCCGCGCCAGTAAGCGCAGATCCGGGAATAGCAGTGCCCTAGTCATTTTTTGACTAAGTTTTTGGGTGATTTTTCACTGTTTTCTCGAAGTCACTCGACTCCGAAGGTGTCGGTAGGGATGCCCGGCTTCAAGCCATGCGACGCCTGTGGTCGAATGATGTCGATCACGGACCCGCATCGGGATTGTCTCTACTGCCTCGGACGCGACCACAACACCAAGTCGTGCCCCGACTGCCGGGCCTTGCATCCGAAGGCTTTGCGAGAGCGGCCTCGAAAGCTCCTCGAGGTCCGGCAGTCGGCTCCGCGGTCACGCGAGAGGTCGAGGGGCCGGTTGCGGAGTCCTCATCGGTTGTCGGGGTCCAAGTCTTTGCACTCCTCCGGTAAGTCGAAGCATAAGAAGTCGAAAAAGCGTCATCGCTCGACGACTTCCCCTCGCCGGTCTCGCGACTCGGCTGAGGGTCCTGTCGGCACCGTCCCCGCGGCTCCGGGAGTGCCTGTGGAGCCGCCGCCGCATTACCCCCCTTATCCGGGTTCGGCGGCGACTCCGGCCGAGATACAGGAGTTCCTGTCGGCCATGGCCCGCCTCTTCGGGCCTCAAGGTCCCCCCGGTGCGCCTTCGGGCCCCGCGGGCCCTGATGGGGTTTCTCCGGCGCCGCCGGCGACTCCGGTCTTGGCGCCGCCTGTCACACCAGCCTCGGTCCCGGCCCCGACCCCGGCTCCGGTGCTGCCACAACCCCGATCGACGCCGGTTGACCTGACGACACCTCCACCGGCGCCGATCTCTCCGGTGCCGTTCCCGACGCCGCCCGGAGCCCCGGTTCTCTCCGGATCCGGACACGGTGCCGGACCGACGTCGCTCGACGCCGGCTCCGACGCCGATGAGACCTTGGGTCCCACATGTTCCTCCTCCTTACTTTGAACCAGAATTGGAGGACGAAGAGAACTGGGAGGGGTCTGATGACCCTCTCACACAGCAATGTGAGTTTGATCAGGACTGGGCTGAGGAACTTGGGGATGCCAGTGGTCTGGACACCTCCCCTGACACTGGCATGCTGTCTCCTCCTTCCGTGGCAACGGAGGAGGGAGCAAACTTTGCAACGGTGTTGCGTAGAGCAGCTGGGGCCTTACACCTCCAGTTGCCTACAGTGGCTGTCAGGACTAACATCCTGACGGAAGTGCTTCAGCCGGCGGCTACCTCCTCGGAGCCACTGCTGCCGTTTAACGAGGCGCTTTCAGACGTTCTTTTGGACACCAGGTCCAAGCCCACCACAGGGGGTCCTGTGGATCGGAACGTAGCCCGACGCCATCGCCCTGCTCCGGGCGACCCCCTGTTCCTCTCCCAACACCCCACCCCTGAGAGCTTGGTGGTCCAAGCCTCTTCTTCCCAAAGCGCCTTCCCTACCGCTCCCCCGGATAGGGAATCCAAACGCCTGGATCAATTTGGGAAGAAGGTCTTTTCTTCCTCCAGTGCTGGCTTGCGGTCCGTCAACACCACTTGCCTCTTGGGCCGATATTCCCACTCCTTGTGGGACTCGGTGGCGCAAGTTCTGCCCCAGTGTCCTGAGCAGGTCCAGACACTGCTTTCCCGCACCATTGCGGAAGGAAGAGATGCGGCAAAGTACACCATCAGATGTGGCCTTGATACCGCCGACTCGCTAGGCAGATCGCTTGCGACGACAGTGGCGCTGCGCCGTCACGCCTGGCTGAGAACCACTGGTTTCTCGGGTGATGTCCAAAACACTCTTATGGACATGCCCTTTGATGGGGTCGGTCTCTTTGGGAACAAGGCAGACCATGCGCTGGAGCGCTTTAAGGACTCGCGGGCTACGGCCAAGTCCCTGGGCCTTTCTGCTGTACGCCCTCCGCAGCCGTCTGCTTTTCGCCCCTTTCGTGGCCACGGAAGGGGCGCCCAGTCACGTCCACTGCCCAGCCACCGGCCCGGGCAGCAAGCGTCTTCGCGTGGCCGAGGACGTGGCTCCCGCCGTGGCGGGTCAGGCAACCAGCGTGCGGGTCAGGCCACCAACCCCGCCCCGTCCGCGGCCTCCAAGACCTCCTAGTCCTTCTTTTCAGGTGCACAGCACACCAGTAGGGGGCAGGGTCCACCATCACCTTCACCACTGGCGTGCCATCACCTCGGACAAGTGGGTCTTGGACATTGTCTGAAGGGGCTACTCCCTCCCCTTCGAGGCCATGCCACCTCAATTCCACCGCATGTCAGGGGATCACTTGGTGCTTCTTCACAAGGAAGTTGCGGCCCTCTTGGCCAAGAGGGCCATCGAGCGCGTTCCGACCCCAGAAGTAGGACGTGGTTGCTACTCCCACTACTTTCTGGTGCCCAAAAAGGACAAGGAGGACATGCGTCCTATCTTGGACCTCCGGAACGTCAATCGCTTCCTCCGGAAGGAGAAGTTCAAGATGCTCACCCTAGCTCAGGTCTTGACTGCCCTCGACCCTGGAGACTGGATGGTGGCGTTAGACTTGCAGGACGCATATTTCCACATCCCCGTCCTGCCGGCCCACCGGCGTTACCTGCGGTTCACGGTAGGCCTCGAGCATTTTCAGTTCACCGTGCTCCCTTTTGGCCTTGCCAGCGCCCCTCGGGTGTTCACGAAAGTGATGGCGGTGGTCGCAGCTCATCTGCGCCGGGCAGGGGTTCCAGTCTTCCCCCACCTCGACGACTGGCTGCTGAAGGCGGGCTTGTCCCAGGCAGTCGTCTCCCACCTCCAGACTACGGCCGAACTCCTGCACTCGCTGGGGTTCTCCATCAACGTGCCGAAGTCGCACCGGATTCCTTCTCCACAGCTCCTTTTCATCGGAGCAGTTCTGGACACGATGCAGTTTCGGGTCTATCCTCCCGAACGGCGAGTCCGGGATATTCAGGCTATGATGCCGATCTTTCAGCCTCTATCCTGGGTTTCGGTATGGATGACCCTGAGGCTGCTGGGCCTCATGGCCTCCTGCATCCTGCTGGTCGATCATGCCAGATGGCATATGCGGGCTCTGCAGTGGGACCTGAAGTTCCAGTGGGCGCAGCACCAGGGCAATCTGTCCGATCACGTCCAGATCTCGGAGGGGACTGCAAAACCGTTGCAGTGGTGGCTCTCGAACCGGCAATGGGTCATGGGCAGATCCCTCTCCCTTCCCCAGCCAGAGCACACAGTCGTGACGGACGCGTCCCTTCTGGGATGGGGCGGTCACATGGGAGAGGCGGAGATCAGAGGCCTCTGGTCTCCGGCGGAGTCCCGGCTCCATATCAACATTCTGGAGCTCCGGGCGATCCGACTTGCACTCAAGTCAAAGGGAAGGTAGTGCAGGTGTTCACAGACAACACCACCGTCATGTGGTACTGCAACAAACAGGGCGGGGTGGGGTCGTGGACCCTATGTCAGGAGGCTCTGCGCCTCTGCACATGGCTGGAACATCAGGGCATATTCCTGATGGTTCAACACCTGGCAGGTTCCCTGAACGCCAGGGCGGACGAACTCGGCCGCAGGTGCATGATGGATCACGAATGGCGTCTTCACTCGGAGGTGGCGCAAGGTCTCTTTCAGCAGTGGGGAGAGCCTTGGTTAGATCTGTTCGCCACCGAAGAGAATGCGCAATGTCAGCAGTTCTGCGCGTTGGAATTTCCAAGGCGGTGCTCGCTCGGCAACGCTTTTAGTCGCGAGTGGAGTTGCGGTCTGTTGTACGCCTTTCCGCCTATACCACTTCTACCCAGAGTGTTGAAGAAGATTCGGCGCGACCGGGCCCAAGTCATCCTTGTGGCTCCGGACTGGGCTCGAAGAGTTTGGTATCCCGAGCTACTCAGTAGGAGCGTCGATCCCCCGATCCGTCTGCCTCTTCGGGAGGATCTTCTGTCGCAGCAGCAGGGGCGGTCCTCCACCCGAACCTGTCCAGTCTACACCTGCTTGCGTGGAGATTGAGCGGCGGCAGTTAATTCCTTTCGACTTGCCTCCCGAAGTTTGTGATGTGATTCTGGCAGCCAGGCGTCCCTCCACTAAGGTGGTATACGCCTGTGGGTGGAACAAGTTTGTGGCATGGTGCACAGCAAAGGCTGTGAATCCTCTTTCTGAGGTTCTTCTGTTCCTTCTTTCTCTGGCCCAACAGGGTTCTGCCCTGGGTACCATCAAGGGCTATCTTTGTGCAATCTCTGCCTTCCTCAGGCTTCCTGATCAGCCCTCTCTTTTTAAGTCCCCTGTTGTTAACCGGTTTCTTAAAGGCATTACACACCTCTTTCCTCCTGTTCCGTTTATAATGCCTCAGTGGGACTTAAACATGGTTCTTACTTTCTTAATGTGCGCTCCCTTTGAGCCTCTGCATAACTGTCCTCTTCGTCTTCTTACTCTGAAGACAGCCTTTCTGGTAGCCATCACCTCCGCTCGGCGGGTGAGTGAGCTCCAGGCTCTTTCATGCAAACCCCCCTTTCTGTCTGTCCATCCAGACAAGGTTGTTCTTAGGACGCGTCCGTCCTTCTTGCCAAAGGTGGTTACTGCCTTTCACATTGGGCAGACCATCACTTTGCCCACCTTCTTTCCGCCTCCGCATCCTTCCAGAGAGGAAGAGGGGCTCCACCGTCTGGTCCCAAAACGTGCGCTTTCCTTTTACATCAACCGCACACAACAGTTCTGGGTGGATGACCAGCTCTTTGTTGGCTACGTGGGCGCCAAAAAAGGTCGGGCGGTACACAAGAGGACCATCTCCCGCTGGGTCATCTTGTGTATCAAGGCCTGCTATTCTTTGGCCAAGAAGGAGCCTCCTGTTGGGCTGCGTGCCCATTCCACCAGGGCAACGGCTGCTACCACGGCTTTAGGCCGCGGTGTTCCGTTACAGGATATATGTCAGGCAGCTACGTGGGCCTCGCTGCACACGTTTACCAAACATTACTGCCTTGACAGCCAGGTCCGGAGGGACGGCTTCTTTGGCCGTTCCTTGTCTGAATCTGTTCGCAGACCCACCACCGGGGTTGGTATTGCTGGGGTATCTATTCTAAGGTAAGGAATCTGTCACTAACGTGTCTCTTTCAGATGCACAAGTTACTAACTTGTGTAACGATATATCTGTAAGAGACAGTAGTTAGTGACAGATTCCTACCGCCCACCCATCCTCCCCGTTCTGCGAACTGATTTCTAGGGTTAAGGACATCCCTTTCAGGGCCCTAGTATTTTTCAGACACCTATGTCAGCTTCTTGCATGGCTCTGCGTTCCTGGCGCGGAAAGTCGTGTACAGAACTGACGTCAGCGCGCAGGGGCGGCATCTAAGTACTGCCCGCGACGTCATCCCAGCGATGCCGACGACGGACGCGGAGCCGCACGACGCTGCCTACCGACGCGCAAGGGTACTGCTACGCAAAACTTTCCGGATCCAGCCTGACGCCTGGGGATATTCTAAGGTAAGGAATCTGTCACTAACTACTGTCTCTTACAGATATATCGTTACACAAGTTAGTAACTTGTGCTTCAGGTTGTTTCTTCTCCTCATCACTCTCAGGTGCACGCCATACGGGATCGGCTCTGAGCCCCACGCTAGTTAACATTTATATACAACCTCTTGCGGAGGTAGCAAAAGATAGGGGGCTCTCATTAGTATCCTATGCTGACTATACTCCGCTCGTGATCTCATTTTCCAACAACTTTAACCAGAGCCTGCTCAAATTCCCTGATGATATGGTGGATATTGTGGACTGGATGTCGGCCAACTGTCTGCAGCTAAACGCTAACAAATCAGAGATTCTTCTTCTAGGAAGAGATACCCATTTATGGGGCAATCATTGGTGGCCTGCTCCACTAAGGTCACCCCCTCTTCCAAAGAAAGCTGTAAAGAATCTGGGTGTCTGGGTAGATAGTGCATTCTCCTTTCAAGCGCAGATGAAATCAGTGGCGGGTGTCTGCTTCAGACTTCTACGAGGACTTAAACCTTTTCATGGGTTCTTTGACCCACAGACACGCCAGATTATTATCCAGTCCACCATACTCTATAGACTGGACAATTGCAACTCTCTGTATCTGGGCGCTAATAAAACGGGGATCAAACTACTTCAGAGGGCTCAAAATGCCCCAGTACAAACTCTATTCTCACTCCCTAAATGATGCTCGGTCACTAAATGTTTTCCCAAACTGCACTGGCTTCCGGTGGATAAGAAAATTCACTTTAAGACACTGTGCATTGCACAAGGAATCCTTACCTCCCAAGTGCCCCCTATTCTATCCAACTTATTACTTCCATACGTCCCATGCCCTGTGCTGCGCTCTGCAGATCTTCACCTGGCTTGTGTTCCTTGAGTCAGGAGAACAAGAGCGGGAGGGTGCTCGTTTCGAACCATGGCACCGGCCCTCTTGACTCCGCTCCCGGGGACCATCAGGAGCATCCAGAATCCCTGGGTTTTTAGAAAGGCGTAAAGACTTAATTATTTCCGGCCTAATCCTTCATCCCCGTTTCTCCTTCTGCAGTATGACCTGGAACTAGCGCTGGGACGCCCCGTTGCTGGGGCAGCCATACGCTTTACAAATTCATTAACATAACATAACAGAGGTTCCAACCAGACTAATATACTGCATTGGGCTCCGCATCTCAGACTGCCAAAGATGGTTTTACCCAAGGTTTCAATGGAAATTCTGCCCGCCACCTGCTACCAATACTGCCCCATTCGACACGGCTGGAAGCTGTAAACTTAATACTCTACGGCTCCTTCCGGAGTGCACTCTATATGTAGTAGTTTTGAATAAAGTACCACCCTTGCGCCCAGCTCAATTTGAAACGACTCACTAGCTGAAGAACAAGGTGATTCACTGGCCACTGGCTCAGCTCGATTCTCAGATGTATCAAAGACAACACATTTGCAAATGAAATAATTGGCATCCGCAGAGTTCATTGGGTGGGCAAATCCCCCAAGATGGAAGCAGGCGATTATGTCAAAGTTCATTTTGGTGACACAAAACTGGTTGGGTTCATTTTGAATAAATTAGGTAACCTGCAAGGACTTCCTCAAAGGATATACCCAGTCCCTTTGGGTTTTTTTAATTGGTGGGTCTGTTGTCACTTCAGTCAGTGGTGCTTCCATGGAAGGGGCTGGCACTGAAGCGGCGGTAAACAGCTTTGCTAATCATGATATCTTAACTCTTTGTTACAGTCTAAGAAATATGACACATGGGCATACCTACCAAATATCACATGATGTGAGAACACAGGTTATAGCCACTTTTACCCAGCTAACTTCAAATGACTCCTCTACAGACTTACCAGCCGATATCGCAACCATTTGCACCATAGTTGCAGCATTTAATGAGCCTGGTAACCTTATACAGCTACCAGATCAAGACCTAGTTCTCAAGGATCCAACTGGAACAGACCACTCAACATGTGACGTGGCCCTCCTTTATTGGAACATTGCAGGACTGAGTGACAAATTAACTGAAAATAGTTGGGTGTCTCTAATATCTAAGCACCAGATGGTTTGTTTGCAGGAGACCTGGTTACTATCTACTGTGCACATAAATGGTTTCTATTCGGTGTTCTCGCCTGCAGTTGTGGCATCGTCTGGGCGCCATAGTGGAGGTCTTTTAACTCTAATAAGTATCACCTTGGCAGCCAAGATAACGAAGACTTGCTTGCCCTCTCCTTTTTTTTTTTTTTTTTTTTTTTCCAGATAATTTGCTTATCACTGATGGGGGCACCGCTAGTGGTACTCGTTCATTTTTACCATAACCACTTTTCCACTGGAAATGTACAAATCATTTGTCCCCCTGCATGCGTTTTAGACAGTGTTAACAGGCATAGCAGAGGACTATGTTATACTATGGGGCGGAGATTTTAACCTATGGCTGTGTCCCATCGCTGATGATAGTTTGTGGTATAGTGGATAACAATTTTTGTAACCTCTCACACTTGGACCATAACCCCTGTGGCAATAGTGTGAATAGACTCCTGAAGACCCATGACCTCATACTCTGTAATGACCTAGCTCCCAAGGGGATTCTGAATCAGTTAATATTCATGGGTAGAGGGAAGGGGTCATCAGCCACACACAAAAAGCAACTGGAATATTTCGATAGATTAATCTATGAGCAAATCGATCCTTTCGTTGAACCTCTTAGGTATCCAAAGATATTGGATTAGACGCCTCACTCATTTAATCGTGACATGCTACATCATCAGCGCCTATCCACATCCTGGTAGGATGGTACCACCAGGGCTGACTAAACAAAAGATGGAATGGGAGTTCTTAGATAAATTGAAACCGGATAAGCAGGAATCCAGGTGGAAAGCGTATTACTAAAAATATCTCCAGGTATACCCCTCAATTTCACTTATTCACATGGTACCAGGGATATGATTAAAAAGGTATTTGGAGGTTTTTGTTGAAAGTAATTGTTCAACTAAACCTACTATGATTTAGAGGGAAGGGGTCTCTGATGGACCTTATTGCACTTGACAAGGCGTGTGTTGGGAAGGTACATAAGTTCCAGATTTTAGAGAGTCGTATGAGTGATCATAACAGGATGGTCTGCCTGATTGAGTTCACAAGAAATAGGAGTGTAGGTCACAAGTGGAGGAATATTGATCCTCAGGCCTTCCTAGCTCTGCTCGTGATGAATCAGATGGAGCAATCTGAGCACTGTCTTAGTGTTGAACCCGACCCGGGATTGGTTCTGGCGGCCTTTGACGAAATTTGAAATAGGGCATCTGCGCAACTAACAATCACTAAGCATCGTGGTGTACAAAGACATAACAAATAGTTTGACAAGACGTGCGCATGGGCACTTAGTTCCCTTAAACAAGCCCTCACCAGCTCGCCAAAGGCACCGATAGGAATTAGGAATTGTAGGAAGTATAACAAAGAAGCCATCAAACTAAGGAAAGAAGGGATTAGGAGGGAGGCTTGGGAGCAGTTAGCTGTCGCCTGTGCAACAAATGATGTGTCACAATTTTGGAGGGTAGTTAATGCACCCTTCTTTTCAAACAGCCCCACTACCAGCATGGATGCGACCATCCATGAGTATCTCTGGGTCAAGCATTTTACAAAACTGTATGACTCGAGTGAAGCGGAACCTGCTGAGCATAATGCCACAGAGGATTCATTAAGCCCAGGGTCCAAAGAAGAATTAAAATTCTCCCTCTGGGATATCATTTCCGCTTTGAAAAGATGTCCTAGTAATAAAGTACCGGGACCGGATGGGGTTCCAGTTGACCTGTTTAAGGACATTCTGGAACTCTGAGCCCCAACATTGGTGATTGTGATTCGAAGTGCAGTTTGCTTTGGGCCCCCCAAAGTCTTGATCTTGGGCAATTATTGTACCAATCTTTAAAAAGGGGATAGGCGTGATGTGATCCCCAATGCTACCAGCCAATATCTTTAATTGACTCCACAGCGAAGGTACTGGGTAGAGTCTTGCTGGACCAACTTGAAACATGGGCAAATGAGAAGTGCATGACCTAAGCGCAGCTTTTGACAATGTTTCTATGGGGAAGCTATGAAAAATGATAAAGGTGCCAATCCCAAAATTGTCCACCTCTCCCAGTTGCATGCAGATGTGCAAGGTAGTATCAGGTTTGGGTCAAATGAGTACACCCCATATATAAAGATTAGAAAGGGATTCAGGCAAGGCTGTATGCTGGCCTCCTTTCTTTTCAGTCTCTACATTAATGACTTAGATGGCGTCTGATAGATGGAGCAGCTGATTCCCCCCCCCCTCCCCCCCCTGCCTCCCCCCCAGAATTGGGTCTTGACAGCTACCTGTACTTATGTATGCTTATGATTGCGTGCTCATGGCTAGAATGTGGAGAGGTCTTCAGAAGCTTTTAGACAGTTTTTTAGCTTTTAAGTCTGATTTAGGTGTCTCTGCAAATAAAACAAAATCCTTTTGCCATGATTTGTGGCCGCCCCCGAGCAGACTAACTCTGTTTTATTTTGGTGGTACTGCCTTCAAATGTGTACCCACATTTACTTACCTTGGGGTTTCTATTTGACAGCCTGAGTGTGTGGAATCACTTCAGGACTGTGAGGTTAACCCAGTTTGAACAAGCTACTGCTTCTTTGTTTAAATTTGCTGATAAGTTAGGTCCTATGCCCTTAGACACTGCCACTACTATATACAAAGCCAGACCTGTATTGATGCCACCTATGGTGCATGGGTGTGTGAATGCACTGATCATTCTCAACTTCAAACTAGTGAAAACGATTTTTTTGCGCAGACTCATCACTTCCGCACAGTGTTTGTTCCATAATCGAGCATGAGGAATTAGGGCTACGGTATATGGGAGATGTCGTAAGGCTAGCACCCATTATGCTGTGGCTTTCAGTCTGGTCCAGGCCTGAAGCAGCATCGACACAAACAGTTATTACCGATTGTAGGAAAGTAGGATCTGCTTCTATGGTTACCCCCACTTTTTGCCTGGTGCTAAGCTGTATTTGACTAGTCTGACTGGGATCCTGCTAATCAGGACCCCAGTCTATATCTGCTTTCTCCCTAAATTGTGTTGTTCAGTACTTGGGAACATCCCAGATTGGATACTGGTGTACCCTTTATAAGTCCCTAGTATATATATAGTAAGGTACCCAGGGCATAGGTACCCCAGAGGTCTCCCATGGGCTGAAGCATGCATTATGCCACCCAGGAGAGACCATTGAAAATTGATCTACAGGCCTGCTATTGCAGCCTGTGTAAGCTGGTGCTAGCACCAATTACTAAAGATATAGGTTTCCTATATCTAGGGTCACTGCACTTAAAACCTACAAGTCACCCCTCTAGCAGGCCTTTTGCAATCCTGAAGGCAGTGCTTGGTTCTAAGTGAGAGGATGCCCCTGCATGAGCAGGACACCCCTACAGCCTACGGAGTCCATTCTCCCGGGTTGTCAGTGAAGCAGCCATATACTATATAGTGGGGCACCGCGTAATTACGCAATGACCATCTCGAAAACGGCTGCAACGAATCCTATCATGTTTGGTATCAAACATATTGGAATCATACCTCCCACACCGTGAACGGTGTGGGAGGTATGATTCCAAGCACTGGAAGAGCCCTCCGTTAGGCTCTGTGTTCCCGGTACCAGCATTCTTGACCCGGACAGCACAAAATGGTTGCTTCCGACCAGAGATACGATTCTGCCCTCCTGCTGCTGAGCCAAGCTCGAGCAGGGGAAGGCAGAACAATAGGCATCCTGTCACAGGGAGGTGTGACCGCCTCCCAGACAGGATTTAGTGTATTGGTATGGGGTAGGTGCGCTTGCCAGCGGCACTCAGTCTGCATGAGGGGCACATTTGGTGTCCCTGTGCATAGTCCAGTTCAAACCAGTCCTGGGAGCCTTGGCTCCCACTCTGGCGCAAAACTGGACAAAGGACATGGGAGTAACCTCCCCCCTGTCCAGATCCTCCCCTGGGAGGATCCCCTGAATCTTCCCAACCCTTTCCCTAGGGTACTTAAGGGCTTACCTGGGTGTAGGTCCCTAGATTCGTTGTGGGATAAGATTCAGATCAGACACCACTGCTCTTCTACCATCTGGGCACTCTGGACTTCGTTTGGGCCTGACTTCGTCTTCCTTCCAGTCTGCTGCATCGTCTGTGCCTGTGCATCATACAGGAACCTTCCAAAGCCTGTGAAGCATCAAAGACACTTGAAGAAATCTCCCTTGGAGTGAAGGAGTCACTCCCCTGCATTCACAGGCACCGCAACTAAGTAGACCGGTCTGCTGATCCTGAGCTCCTTCGGACTCCAAAGGTTCTGCAACACAGGTGGTGGTTTTTCACAGCTCCCGAAGCCTGCCCTCTCGCCAAGTTTGAGGCCAGTATCCCTCGTGGGGGTTGCAATAACTAAACCCCTGTGCACCGCGTCAACTTACAGTTGCAAAGGCTTGTTGACTTCTTTCCAAGAAGATCTTCGGGCTCCAAGTAGCCCCAGCCTCGAGCACCTCCAGTGACCAGAATCTTCAGCCACACCGCATCGTGTGCATCGTGGCCTGCATCTTTTGGTGAGCTGCTTGAGGTCCTCTCGCGACTCCAGTGCCTCCGGCCTGTGAGTCCACTGGAGGGCACCGTTGTTTCTTTTGGGCTCCCCTGATTGCTCGGGGCCTGCCCCGACTCCCCTGCCTTTGGCGAGTCCCCTGGACCTTGCTGGTCCCGACGTTGCTCCTTCTTCGATTCCTGCGTTGGTTGCATTTGCCAAGGCTTGTTGGTGCTCCTGCCGGACGCCGACCCCTCAGCACTCAACATCCTTTGTGGGACAGCTCGTGCACGGCTCCTGGTCCTCCTCAGCGTCGCCTGGTCCTCACAGCTGCAGAGTCAAGGTCATCGTCCTCCATCCTGCAACACCTGAGATCGGAGGGCATTCATCTTCCAAGTCTCCTGATCACTCCTGGGTGACACTCTGTCCCTTCTGCTTGCAGGTACCTCTCATCTAGAATTCACCTTTGGATTCCACCAAACACTTTCTTCTTCTGCAACGGCGGCACTTTCCTGAAGTCCTCCATTGGGTTCGACAGCGATTCCCGACACCACTTCACACGTATGCACCCGGCTTTCCTGGTGCAGGTAACATGGGTACTAGGGTATCAACGGGTGAGGTGGCTCTCCAACCTTCTGTCTTCCACGGGGTTTCTTCAGGGTCCACTTGGAATGGTCCTTAATCTTTAAAAATCCAACCGCGACTTGCACGTAGAGTTGTACGGAGCACACTGTCTTGTTCCCACACTGCACACGCTCTCCGTGGGGTCCCTATCTACTCACCTTGGGTGGTTCCTTGGGGTCCCAGCACTTCTACTTCCTCTCAACCCTGTCTTGATCCGAGTTGTGGTTCTTATACCACTTTCTTAGTATATGGTTTGGTCCCCCCCCCCCTGGGGCCACTGTGTATTTCATGCTATTTACTGTTTCTTTGCTAAAGTATTGTATGCATTGTGCAGATCTCTGGGTAGGAGATATTTCTATGTGTTAGAGAGTATTATATAATAAATACATATTTTTATAAAAACTTGGTGTGGTTCTTTTTCACTTAATCTATACTATAATATTGCATTCTGGTAAAACAAGCTGCTTTACACTAGACCAAGCCTGAAGGCTGCTCTCCACAGCTACCACATAGAGAGCTTTCTAAGGTTGTCCAAGACCTCTTAAATCACCATAAGGGTTGTCTGGACTGGTGCAAGGTGTCCACTTACATAAGTGTACGTCATATACCAGGCCAGCGTCTCACACCGATTGTATGAACACATAAATTCAAATGGCTGACGTAAATCAAAAAAGAGCTATGAGCTATCAATTGAATTGTTTGAAAATCTTCTGTGCATTATCCATTCTGCCAAATTACTGGTGAAAAATGAATTCTTCCAATCGACAGTGGCAGAGACAGGAGGTTGAATTGAGGAAGAGGTTGGTGGCTTCATACCTCCCACTATGTACAACACCTGGCTTTGAGCCATATTTACTGAAGTTATCACGCCATCAAAAAGTTTATTAAGATTCAGGCTTGGTTTGGCTCATTTTTTGGTTTCCTATCCATCTAATGTATATACAGAAAAATACCTCCTATTGTGTCCATGCAATTCAATAGCTCTCCAGTCCCAATTACATATATTGTTTTTCTGTGAGCTGTACAAAGACCAAAGAACCCGATACTCGAACCTCTTCTGAGGAATTTAAACATTAGGAAATGGAGATAGGCTATGGAATATTTACAGTTGCTCCAAACTAGTGAGGCATGCGTAACTATTTATTGATTTATTTCCTCTGTGGTAAAACATATGAGTGTAACTGGGAAATAGAGAACTTAATGGCCGGCTCCCTTCTTTTTGTAATCCTTTTATGATATGGCCTAGATAAATTGTATTTAAAAATGTTATGCACTAAGGCACTTTATTCATTGATTGGATGGTAATTTGTTTGCACAATTGATTCTATTTTAAACAACATTTTAGCTGTTTGTATTTTATGATGTGCTTTATGGTGTATTTTAAACCTAATAAAGTCTTAAAAGAAAAAAAACTGGAGTGAATGCATGGATTGGTTTCCTTAAGAACACAAGTAATCCCATTAAACCAACAATAACCACTGAAAAAAAACACTAATCTCGGATTCTGTAGCAGCATGAGCATATAGAGCTTCAGCCCCTCATTATGTGTGTAATGTACAATACTGGTCTGTATGTCTGTTATGTAATAGATAGAGGTCCTTATTTTTGCCACGGTCAGGTGAACTGCGAACTGAAGAAAGGTTTTAGACCATGTCTAGTATGCACAGAATAAGAAGCACACCTGTGTTATAAGAAGTATGCACACATTAGGTTTTCTTATTAGCAGAAGGTTTTGTGTTTTATTCAAACATTTCTACTCTGGGAAATGGGGAGGACATTGTTAATAAAATTGCATTGCTGCAGTCCTGTCCAAGACAAATTTCGTATTCGTAAATAGCATATGATATGCTGAATTTATAGGTTTCCTAATTAAACTAAAAAACTGTGTATTTTCTATAGCCTTTGGCTGAATGGCTTAACAAGGACCTGATGGTATTGAAAAAAGCAGTGTAAGCGCCTTGAGAGCCTTTGGCCCAGGACATTTGATCCCACTTGTAAAAAAGATTATTTGGCAGCTCAAAAAAACTACCACTGTAGTATTAGGAAAGCCTGGCGGGACTTCTACATGGATAGCATTTTGTCTCATCACTAGCTCCAGTCTTGATTACACCATCAGAGGCTGGATGTAATGCCCTATCCCAGTTATGTTTGGAAAAGGTAGCAAAGTTTTATCATTCTCTTCCTGTAAAAGCCAGAAATGCCAAATGTATGAGTGGCTGGTTTGAGTGTTCGGAGAACAGCTCAGGGCTGTTGAACTTCAGGCCTATGGAGCATTGAGCCTGAAGAGCTTACCGTGCTATCTGCTTTGGTGAAGTCGGGCTTGCTGCTGGACCCAGCATCTTCGTCCATCTTAGAAAGAGATGTGGAGGTGGTCCACCCAGTTCTAGGTGAACTGATTAACTGCTCCCTGGCCTTGGGTCAGGTACCTGGGCAATGGAAGCATGCTGCGGTGGTTCCGCTGTTGAAAAAACCTCTGTTGGATCCCACTAAGCCTGAAAACTATCGTCCGGTTTCGTTACTATCACTATTCTCCAAGATTACGGAGAAGTTTGTTAACAAACTGCTTTTGAGCTTTGTAGAGAGCCATCAATCAATCAGAGTATTTTTAAGCACGCTACTCACCCGTGAGGGTCTCTAGGTGTTGGGGAGGGGGGGAGAAAGGAGGGGGGCAGAGCTGCTCCGATCAGTTGAAGAGCCAGGTCTTGAGTGTCTTCCTGAAGATGTTCAAGGAGGGGTGCGTCTGATGTAGATCGGGAGTTCGTTCCAGGTCTTGGCTGCGATGTAGGAGAAGGCTCTTCCAGCCATGACTTACTACACATTACTCAGTCAGGTTTTTGGCCCTCCTACAGCACTGAGTCAGCCTTGTTGCTGGCGACAGAGTCTATCCGTCAGATTTTGGACGCGGGTGACACTGCGGCACTGCTATTTGCTGGATCCCAGTGCTGCGCTTTACACTCTGTCCTACAACATCCTGATTGAGAAGCTCTGGAACTGTGGTGCGCGCCATAAAGCACTAAGCTGGATCTTCTCTGCTTTGGCACGGACGCACGTTTCAAGTGTCACAAAAACCCTACCAGTCAGAAGTGCTTCCACTTTAACAAGGAGTACCGCAGGGCTGCTCCTTGAGTCCAGTTTTGTTTGTGTACATGCGACTGCTGGTGGAGATCGAGCACTATGAATTTACCATAATCTCTTATGTGTATGACACACAACGTATCATCACACTGTCACAGACTACATCCCACATGGCCTCTGCCCTATGCCTTGCAGGGGTTGCTAGGTGGATGGATCTGAATTGCCGCAAGCTCAACGCTGGTAAGACTGAGGATCTGACCTTGGGCAATCAGTCAAATATCTGGTCCACTGCATTGTGGCCTAAGGAGTTGGGCCTCGTACCTGTCCTCAAACCCAAGGTTAAGAATCTTGGTGTTTGGTTTGAGGGAAAAATTTCTCTTGACAGTCAAATTATTGCAGTGGCAGGAAAATATTTTGGACTGCTTAAGCTACTGAGAAACATCCTGTGCCTTCTGCCAGAGTCAGCTAAAAAAAACAGTAGTTCAGGCCCTGATTGTGTTAAGGCACGACTAGTGTAATGTTTTGTATGTGGGATTCACACGGGGGGGGGATCAAGAGACTTCAGTGAGTGCAGAACTTTGCTGCACATCTTTTACTGAACTTGCCAAAGCACGCATCGATTGGGGCCGTACTTAAGAAGCTGCATTGGCTTCCGGTGAAGCAGAGATCCTCTTTTAGATCCTTGTGTTATTGTCACAAGGCATTTGCTAACATAAGTCCACGTTGCCTTTATTCTTTGTTGAAACCATATGTACCATCGAGGAATTTAAGATTAGCAGGGGAGATGTTGGCTACTGTTTCCAAGGTAAAGAAAGTGCTCACAGGAGGGAGCTCTTTTAGTTGTTTTGCCCCAAAACTATGGAATGCTTTGCCCCTGACGGTTTGTCAGGTTCAGTCGCAAGATCTTTTTAGGAAAAAAACTTGAAACCTGTTTTTTTTTTTAGTTCAGTATTTATGGGGGTGTAATAGCTGCAGTTAGGCTTGCACAGACCTGTACCCAGTGCTGTGACACCTCACATGAGGTAGTTGCGTGCTTTAGAAATTGCATTATTAATATAATTATCTTAGCAGTGGGTTCCATTTTGTGAGTATCATTGTTTAAAAATGGCAAGATAGTTAGAACTTCCACTCATGCCCTCAGTCTCTCATCTTAGTGGTGGAAACGTACTACTCCACAGCCCCTCAGACTACACACTAGATCCTTTAAGGGCATCTTGCATGAAGCAGCATGGCTCAGTAAAGGCCTGAAAAAATAGAACCACATCAACCCCTCCACCCTGATGTAAGTTCATTGGCTCACTTTGCCTGCCCGTCCCATCTTCAAAACCGATGCATCATCTTTGAAGCTATCCCGACCAGCAACTCCTTCTGTCTGGATGACGAGCTCACCACCACCAATAGCTCTTGGCACACCCACAGCCAGGACACTATCAGACTGGAGACAAAGTGCAACAGTTAAAACAAGGCAACAGGCCAACTCCATCTATGCACCTGCTATTTCAAACATCCTGGTATCATTCAGAACCTCTCTGAATCACCCAAAAAGCCATTCTCTAATTTAGGAAAGGGTTGAAGATTCACAACTAATGAAACTATAACTATGCACAGGGGACCCTTTACACCATAGATTAATCAATAATTTCCAAAGGCTGTGTGTTTACTTCGCGCCTATCAATACCAACATATATTAGAAATCTTATTTCTTCTCCGTCCCCAGTCTTGTATTAATTAACACAAATGAAAAATCACGTAAATGATGGAAATGGTAACTTAAGACCACATGAATAACCTCGCATATAAATACCATAACCAGTCTATACATATATAAATACAAATATATTTTTGTTTGACAAAAACAAAGAAAAAAACATACATAAGTGCCCAGCATTCTCAGTTCTTAATTGGTGAAGGAAAAAACAACAAATTATTAGTGTCCCCTATACAGTGTACAGAATGGTTAGGTCATTTAAATGTGAGTTTATTCATGTTGTCTTAAGTTACCATTTACATATGTCATTTATGTGATTTTTTTGTTTTGTGTTGAAATAATACAAGACCGGGGACGGAGAAGTCCACAAAGAAAAGTATTGTTTTGTGTTCTTGAGTGTATAGTTGTATTTATGGTGAGAATTTAATGTGCTCTCCTGGATGTGGGCATTGTTTTGTGGGCATTTGTGTTATGTCAACTTATGTGTTATAACAGTGACAGAATACATATGAATGATGAATAAAATAAGATTTCCAATATATGTTGGTATTGATAGGCGTGAAATAAACACACAGCCTTAGGAAATTATTGATGAATCTATGGTGTAAGGGGTCCCCGGTGTATAGTTAGTTTGATTGATCCCGCCCCCTACTACCTCAATAGGATTGCTCCCCTTTATATTTCACACACATCTAATGAACAATGGATCACAACACATCCATCTACCTATCTCTCAAAAGCCAGCTACCTCTCCGATCACTCATTGACTGTATCGTTGCCGTTCACTCTGTTCAGTTCTGTCTTTTAGCTAGGGTTTGTGCTTTAAAAATGCTACATATATGCACATATGTATATGTAGATAATAAAGTTGTAGTGTGGTGTCTGAGGACTTGTGAAGCTCCTCTCAAATCGGTGCATAGACCTGCTGCCTGCAGCTTGAGTGATAGTGAGGATGCCATGGCGCAGCTACACAATCCTCATGATCACACTTGGCAGTCCCAAACAGGGACGAACCTTTAAATCATTAGATGAGGGAGAGAGCCTTGTGGGGCATCAACACCCTTCTTCCTTCACACCAACCCCACAGAATGTGTAGTAACCCATCTGATGCAATATATGTTATGTAATATAAGTACATCCATACATGTAAGACAGCTGTGTCTGGTGGCTTAGGGGACTAATATATCCACACATTGAGTCTGTGTTTGACATCATATTCACTGGCCCGAAACCTGATGGATCCGCTCAGCCTTTCATTGCTCTGCAGATGATAAAATTAGTACAATTAAGTTTGGTAACAATAAAAGCTGTTTCTACAGGGCAGTTCATGCTGTACTCCTCAAGTCTCCACTTTTCATTTATGATTGAATGTATCGCAAGAGAGTACAAAAGTATTCGAGGGATGGGTAGAAGGTGATGAAAGGAGAGATGGTTGTGCCAAAGGTATGACTATAATAGTAGCCTGATGATAGAAACACCTTCTGGGACTTCTTTGCCAGTATCCATTTCCCCAGTAAGACCAAAATGTTTCCCTGAAGTAAGTACTCCCTCTTTAGCAACCTGCCAAACACCTAATGCTATACACCATCTGGTCTTAAATAAAACCTTGCTCATAACCTCCTTAGGACTCATGGTCTCTGACTACTGGGCTCGTTGCATCTTATGAAATTGCAAGTTATGCTGATTTGTGCAGGGGAGCAGATGGATTAGCGTCACGTTCTCCAACACTTTTACTATTAAATTGGTAACCAAGCTACTTTGAATCCTCCCCATCACCCGTGCCAAAATCTACTATCCTCCAAAGAAAGTGAAATTTCCACTAACTGAAGTGACTGATATTTACTAACCATCTCAAAACTCATGCTCCTTTTTATTTCACTCAAACACCTAGGTACATGGACTTTTCTAGGTCTGAGTTTTTAATTTTTCAATGGGTGGTTCATGACCGAAGTCCCTCAAGTTTATCAAATGTGTCAATCTCATTCATGCTGTCAGTAATGGCCCGTCTCTCCCTCATGAAATCATAATAAACATTCCTATATTTCTAATAGCTCAGGCTGTAAGATCCTGGAATACCTTTTTGAAACAGCAGTATCGTTCTATAATCACTGTTGCAGATCCATGCCTTCAGATGGTTGTGATCTTCATCTTGCTGCTTGGTGCGTGCCTGTTGGGTGGTAATTTTTTTGGCTGCTGCACAACTCTGTCCTCCACATAGATTCCTCCTCAGCGGAGTCTAGGCTCTTCCAGGCCATCATCGGTCACCTCTGCTCCCCACAGGACAGTTCTTCAGAGTAACAAGATGATTCCAGAATGTCAGTCTTGGCTCCAGCCTGATAGGAGGACAGCCACAAGTAAAAGCTTGTTCCCTCCTAAAGCATCTGATCATCACTGATGTATAGCATCTCCTCATTGTCATGACATGACGCTAGTGTTTGCCCAACTTGGGAGACTCAGACAGCAAGCCTCAGCTAACCAAAGATCCACTTTGTTAACATTGTAAAGTTCTCACACAGTTGGAGAGAAGGGTGTCTTGTCCCCTTCTACTTGATTTACAGTTGAAGGCCATGCTACGTCACGGTGTGTATGTATATAAATTGCAGACTGAGCCAAGCATAAAGCCACTGGTGATAGATGAAAGCCAGCAATACACCGAGAAAGTTGGGTGTGAGTTTTTCTGAGGCAGGGAAAACCTCCTTCAAATAAATGAACCCTGTTCTAAACAAATGAGGAGATGGCAAACTTTTTCCCATCCAAAAATTAGTCCAGTTTACCAGGAGGGGCCCTAAGCACAGATACTTGTCGACTGACGTCCATAGACAAAAAGACAGCATCCCTGTGCATGGAGTTCAGGGCGCTAACCACCATGCACACCACCATGCACACCAAGATGATGATAAACATGTACACCCCACCCATACTTGCCCATGCATGCTATGAACACATGAGCCTAGCCAAGAAATCACATTAAGGGGAAATTGGGGGGGGGTGGGGGTCATTAAGCTGGAGACGTCAGCAATTTAGAGACTAACCCCTTTTTATAAAGGCACAGGATTCAGCCAAACCAAAACAAACATTTTTCCCTTTGTCAGTGCGTAAACTAACAACTTATGTTGATAATTAAGCATCCACATAGCAAACGTTTGGATTGTAACAAAAAGTCCAGGGGAAATATTTTTGTATTCATTAAGAGGGAGAGCCAGTAGGCTATCTTCACATAGGTGATGTATAAACACCACATACCAGGACAATGAATTCTGCTGCTATATCACTGCCAGTCATCTCATAGCCTGGAACAAGAAAGTGGCATCCATTCACACCCAAGTTGGGGATAATATTTGAGCATATCTCTCATCAGCAGATAGTAGCTCTTCTAAGCAAGAACAGTGATAAAATGTTGAGTACCTACAGTCCACTTGCATATTTTCAAGCTTAGTTGAGGAAAAAGTTGGGACCGGTTAATAAAAAACAAAACTGTGTAAGACGGCACAATATTTCCTAGCCACACATTAGGAATGTCTTGAATATCAGTGACGCTAGAGGTTGTTACCGGGAAGACAAACTCACAACAGACTTTCTTGGCTCGTCTGTGAATTGTTCTTGAAGAACATCATGTTGAAGATAGCTTTGTTACAGAAACTGTTTCCCAAATAGGAGATTTTTCCAGACTTGATCATGCTGTCTTAGAAAGCTGATGTGGTCCATCTGACAGTTCACAAAACTTTGGAATGCAAAAAAAGCCATCACAATTCTGAAATGGAGGCCCATCTATGTACCCTTCAGGTCTTTTATGTTCATCTTGTTGGAGACAGTCATGATACAGACTTCATTGTAACAGTGCCCTATCTCAACAAGCTGTTACAAATAAGGTCCAGAATCTTCTCTGGAGAAGCTCAAACAATTTGGCACAGGCAACTGGCGCAGAAAACTCACAGCAGTACATCTTATGTGTGGAAAAATGTGAAAACAGATTAGTTAGACCGTGACTGGGTCATCAACCGAAACCAGCTCCCAGAACCTCTTTGGCCAATGTGGACCCTGCTTTTTGACCTAGTCTTAATGAGAGCAAGCACCACACGCCAAGAGTTTACATCCAAGTGTTTACATCCAGCACGAACGCCAATGCCCTTTTTGATTATATGGTTAGATATTTTTCTCTATCCCTTCCTCCATTCCTCTACTACAAACAACCTAGGGTAAGTATGCTCCTCACCCTGCATTGGCCGCAACACTAGTAGTATCAATGCCACCTCCTTCTGTCAGACTGCTAGAGAATTCCATGAAGACCGGATCTCTTTTCCATGGTGTCCTGCAGAATGCTTCATCTCACTCTTCCATGGCTGAGCTGCATTAACATTCTGAAGGAGGCCAAATGTTCAGCGTAACGTTTGTGTTTTTTCTTTTTTTTTTACCTTCAGCTACAAATGATTTTGCTTTTGGTGACAAGAGAAACACATTGACTGACAAACATGTGAAAACTGCCTCAAAGTTTAAAATTGTTCCTTTTCAAGATTCATATAACAGACATGTAGGATCTGTCCTTCTGAGACATCCATGTTCACCATTTTGGTGATTAACAATTTTATGTTGGAGAACCTAAAATTCCTTCCTACCAGTAAAAGACTAGCCTTCCTCTGGAAAAGAAACACACTTGTTTCTAAACTGATGGTCTCTGCACATAAAATGATGCAAAAATATAGTCTTCCATACCTGTCTTAGAAGGTAGTGGAATTAGTGGCCGTTGTAGCTGTCTAAAAAATTAGCAGGGTTGTTGCTTTGCCGATAATTCACTCTTCTTTCTTTCAGGAGGTTATTTTGTAATGTCATCTGAATTCAATTATTTTTCCTGCACCTATTTCACTGATATCTAATTTACAGCAGAAACATCTAACCACTTGTTAAAATGTGATAAGTACTATTCAACACTACTTTGACAAAGGCATTAAGGAAGCCCATCATGTCTTTATTGACTATGTAGATGTCCATGCTGGGGTGGCTACATAAAAGCACAATAAAGTCGGGTAGATACTGTCTTGCTTGACTGCACGTCAAAGGCTAACAAAGCCCTTCCAGATAGACCTTGTACCCCATCATCAAAAGGAAAGACTGCAATAGCTGTTCTCATGGAATGTTCCTATTGCTGAAACTTGCTTGGCTGCCACTTGAAAGTTAGCATGGGTCTTTGCCAGATGCTACGCCTGAAATTCGCATTAGTGAACATACACTGATTTAGGTGAGCCTTCCTTGGAAGTTTATTTAGCAGGCCAGTTGTAATCTTCTCCATAATGGAGTTCTTCAGTAAATTAATCTTTGAATGGGTAGTAATGCTACAGAATTACTAGCTAAGGCATTGGGAGAAAGAATCTTCCTCTCTCTTGGCTGTCTTAAAGAACAGAGGCTAACACTGTGTTGCTGCTTACTTAATTTGCCACAGTCCTGTTCTCCTCCATTGAGGCTGATGCCTTACCCCCTGGCAGATGGATTATTAAATTAAGAGCCTGCTGTGACACATGTGTGTTATTGAGTATCATTTCATTGGTTAATGGTAACATAGGGTACAGAAAAATATGTTTAACTTCAGTTGTATGTTAAGCTTGTTTTTGGTTGAAATAGTGGTCATTCAAATGTTTTCTTTAGATGTGCATTGTTTAAAATATATTTAAATAGATATTTCCTTTTAAGAAAGGTGTTGTATGATCCCACACATAGTGAGGATATTTCAAGTTTATGAAATTGACAAAAATTGAAGAATTTATTTTAAAATTAAGTATCTCATTGGTCTCCAATATCACAAATCCCTCTATCAATCTAATTTTGTCAAATCGTATTCTTACCTTTGGTGAGCCTCCATCTCCATCAGGGGTGTATTCGGAGTCTGTGGCAGAGAAAGCTACCTTTGTTTCAGACTAGATCTTTTAAGCATTCTCAACTCTTGGTTTACCCATCTACCTGCATCATTACACCAGTCCTCATCCATGCTTTTATGGTGTGATGCATGCCTTTGACCTCTGCACCCCTAATGAAATTCAAAGCACGTTCTGCAAAACTATTATAAAACAAAAGGCTCACTGAGAAAATCTGCTTACAGAGGGTCCATGCTATTATACCTCTCCTCGTCACCACAGCATTATACAAAACATTGTTCATTCATACTAAAATGCTTCAGAAGAGGGCTTGCTTTCTGAAAACATACTATGAGTTTGCGAAGGTCTCTGTTTTCTGGATAAGAAAGCGATTAGCTCTCTAAGTTCCTGGACAGCAACGAACCCAGAGTCGTTGAAATGTGGCAGCTTTGCCTTGTGTGAATTATCATAAGGATAGCTGAAGCTCTGCAGTGTCTGCAGCAGCTCAAGTAGCTCAAACACCCAGTCTATAACCATTTGGCTCTCTTACAGGAAGAACCAAATGCATTTGCTAGGATATTGACATTGGATTTCTAACTGACCTCAGTGAGGTCTTTTGGTCCACTCTTCAACACCCTTCTGCCCCCTCCTCCAAAAGAAGAAAGTTGAGTAACTTCTTACCTAGTTAAGACTGCAAGAAGGAATTTATAAGCTTGCAAAAAAGAAACAAACATCCCTTGGTATGTGTACTCTGTTGACACAGACAAAGTTGACAGACTTGTAAAAACTCTAACCCTCGCCTATGTTTACCAAGATATTATTCCTGCCAGTATGATGAAAAAACAACAAAGCATTCAAGGCTCTGAGGAACTTGGTGCACAATAATAAACTACTCTGTAACACAAGGCACTTTCTCTGACCTGTTTATCACTCCAGTACTGAAGAAACCCAACCTGAATGTTCTTAACTTTAGACCCCTTCACCAATCTAACCTGGCTTAGGAATGCCAAAGCAAGAGGAGTCACCAGCCATCTGGCAGCCAGTATCAACAGCGAAAATTAACACCTACTGGCAGAATGTGTAGAAGGGGTCTGCTCAGGATTTAGCTCTGAAAAGGGAACCTTAAAGATCCTAGATGTACACAGCATACTGGCAGGGGCGGCTCCTCTGCAATTGCGGAGGAGCGTCGCCCCACAAGCTCAGAGCCAGTAGGTGAAAAATAAAACAATATTTTACAGTTTCATTTTTCATTTGACCGCTCTGAACCAGCGTGTGCAGGGAGGAGCGTGCCGGGTCATGGGAGGGGGGGAGGAGTGGTATGTGCATGTCCAAATACGCATGTGTGTTTGGCTGGCCATCTCAGGCCGGCCAAACACACATGCGCACTTAGGTTTCTCCAACCCGGCTGTATTGAACAGCCGGGCTGGAGAAACAGCACAGACTCTAACCTGAGCGGAGCATCTTTTCAGGCCGCTCAGGCCAAAACCTGCACTGCTCTCACAACATGAGAGCAGCCCAGGGATTGCATAGGGAGTATGATGCTGCCCCAGTTCCAGCTGGGACAAGGAAGACCGAGGCTGGAGGCGGCCAGCAGCTCCAGGTAAGTTTGCTTTTGAATTTTTGTTATTTAAATTATTAACCTCCCCCCGCTCCCCTTCCACCCGCCCCACCACCAATTCATTGTGTCAGCCTCCACTGCGTACTGGGTGAGGGAGGCACCTGCTTCTTCACTGTACTAGACCTCTTCGTTGCCTTTGATTTTTTTTTTTTTGTTCTCTTGGTCAACCATGGTAGACTAACACCCTGGAACATCTCATGGTCCTTTATGGCCAAGTCGTAATATGGTTTGCTTTATTTTATCTACTTATATTTGTGAAGCCAGAGAAACGCATGTAACCTAGGGCCATAGTGTCCACGACCTACCTGAGGGCTCCTTTACTGTCCCTTTCCCTCTTCATTTCGTATCCTGACCCCTGTGTTCGGTTTTCAAGGAGTCAGATGTGTCCATCCAGCAGTCTGCCAATGATCTGCAGCTCTACAGAAAATCCTTTCATACATGCTATCTTCACAGTCTGCCATGCTCTCATCAAACTTTAATTCTGGATCTCACAAAATTCTGCTTCTAAACCACTCCAGGAGAGATTTTTGAAACATTTTATTTTAACTTTTTTCACAAACCAATTTCATGAAAGCCTGACTGACATAGTCAAAGGAGACTGGTATTTACTCTTGATCCTACTCAAACGCTTCTTCAAATAAACAATCAACTAATCTGTGAACTTCCATGTACTCTACCAAACAAACAATAAAAGCTCCTATTCGCGGCTCATGTGAAAACTGCAGCACATTATCTTTTTGTTTCTTGCCTTAATTCCAGAAAGAGTGTTCGCTGGTACTCTTCAATTTACACTGCTCCATATTAAAGGAGTGAATGTTTCACCTAACCGCTCATTCTCAACGCTGCATGTGCCTCAAGGAGCTTTGTTTGCTGCTTATCTCTACAAGGATCACATTCAAAACTGTATGTCTCACATACACATCGATCCTTCTAAATCATCCCCCATAAATGGGTGAACTCTAATTCATCCCAGGAGGCTAGCCCGGTCTGAGGAGGAGATCCTCATTGCAGCACCTAAATTTAACCCCTTTTAAGTAAAAAAAGAAATGCTCTCCTCTGGTGCAGCAGCTTTCTTCTGAAACTCTGTGTTGATCTTTGACCTGCGCGGACCCTACTGACATTCAGCAAATTACCTAAAATACCTCTTCTAGCTATAACTGAACAAACCAAGTTGAAACAAATTTAAGTTTTTAAAGGCAGCTGAAACCGTGTAAAATCTTGACCTCACTGATGCTCGTGCTACCCCACTGTTAAAAAGTATACTGGACTCTGCATCCAATATTAACTCAGCACCCCCACTACCGTACTACTGTACTCGACTCATTAATGTTCCAAACTTTTTAATGGTAACTGTTGTTTTTATGCTTTGAGTAAAGCATGTGAACAGTGAATATGTACCCTAAAAATGAACTAAATTTGCAAGTAGAACATTTTGTACAAGCTTGCACGAAGGGTCCCCTCTATATATGTAAGCTTTATTTAGAAGTTCTCTAGATGAGAACTACCCGTACAATCTCCAGAAGCAGGCTATGTATGTAAGGTTACTTGAAGGAAAGTGTTTGGACATGAAGAAAGTGCAACTTCACAAGCAGAAAGGTGTCCAATCTCAAGAAGGAAGCTGACTTTGTCATTAAAAAAGCTGAGTGTAAATTTGCAGTAAACAAGCTGTATGCATAAGCTGTCCTATAAGCTTGCAGAAAGGAAGCTGTGCCTGTAAGCCATGAAGCTGCAAGGTGCATCGCATCTGAAAGTTTGACGATTGAATTATTCTGTTTAAGCTCACATGATGACTCCTTTGGCTCAAGGACACTTTTTTCCAAGGATATTTGGGAGAAGCCAGAGAAAGAGTAAGGTACAGCATAGAAAGAGAGGAGTTACAAGTGCATTTCATATGGTCACCTGCCCTTGGATTACCTACGAAGGGGGCACAGATATGTGATTGAAAGAAGGAGGTTCTGCAGCAGCATGGGCAGGCACAGATGTAAACAAGGGAGCATCAATGTAATCCCAGCCAAAAGCTACAGCACCACATGGATTGGATAGACATTTCATCAGGCAAGATTCATGTCGGAGTAAGAGTCGCGCCTTCTCCCTCTTAATTATCATCACATGCAGTAAGAAAATCCGGGAATTAAAACAACTGCTCGGGAGGAGGACCAACCTCATGGGAAATGGATTAAGGCGGGGAAAGTGGGGAAGAGAAAACAAAAGTGCTGAGTTGCTGTCAATTCATTCATAAAGTATTCTACAAAACTGGAAGCTTAAAGTCTTCAAACCTCTGCTGGGGAAGCAGAAAAGAAAGATCTTGGCCTTTATAAGAAATTCAGATGTAAGCTCTGACTTTCTGAAGGAGATTGCACTGCTCTTGATGAAGTGCCTTGCACTAATCCATAAACTGGGACAACAGAACACAGATCTGTAGAGTACCATCTAGGGTGCATACATGTGCAGAGGCTGCCCAGACCGTGAATTAACTATTCAGGGTTGTGGTGGCTATAGATGCTGAAGGCAAAACTCTTGGAGGAAACCTGTTGAGTGTCTGGTTCCCTCCGAAGGCCAGAGAGTATATTCCATGCATAAAGTACAATATTGAGTACCTGGTGGGGCATACCCAGGCAGAAAAGATGTTTTTAGCTGAGTACTTTCTCTAAAAAGGTAGGATAAGAACCCATAAAAGAACAACATTATGAAGAATGCCTGCTCCGACTACAGAGACCAGAGTAATGATCCAGAGGTGCCAATCTTAAGCTCTTTCCCAACAGGAAATGAAGCAGTAACAGTAAAAAGGTGGGCACTTGCAATGCCAGTCTTCCACCTACAGCAACATAAATCAGTTACTTGGCCCAATTTGCACAGGATTCTGACCACCTGTATTAGGCAATCTTGTAGTATGTTCAATAAAGCTATGGCTTCAAGTTCTCCCCTGGGTGAACAGGGAAGTAAGAATAGCTTGCTGCAGATTGTGCCCAGCCACCCAGAGCCCCGAAGTGGCTCAGTGACATGTTATACCTTTTACAGGGTGAAGGTGTTTCAAAACGGGCAGAGTCTAAACCAGGCTTCTCCAATGAGTAGCTCATGAGCTACTGGTAGCTTAAAGTAGTTCTCCTGTGAGCAGTCCAGTTTGCTAAATTTTAAGCTTTTGCTTGGCTGAATTAACATATGTATTCCAAAATTGAAATGTGTTCATCTGAGATAAAAAAAAGTGTGTGTTTTTCAGAACTTTAAAGCTTGTTTGAAGATAAATGGTTGATTTTCCAATATATATATATATATATATATGATGCTAGTATTTAAGTGATAAATCATGTGACACTGGGGGAAACATCTTACTAATGTTATTATCTTTGTTCCAGGGGTTGCAGCTATGGCTGCTATGTATTACCCATGTAAAGACATTCCAAATTGACAAAACCTTTTTATGTTGCTTCTGTTAATCCTGCCTGGTGGAAGGCATTGAAGTGATAATTGCTGGCAGCCCTGCGCTGAGGAGACCAGGAAGAGGTGTGGCGCAGCGGGCAGAGTGGCTGACTCCAGAGCACGGGATCACGGTTCGATCCCCGGTGCCGGCGGCAGCTCTGCTCAGCATCATGTGACTCTGGTAAACAGCTCACAATGTCCCTGACGGCCCCCAGTGTCTTGCAACCTTAAGGGGTGATATGTTCGCGCTTTACAAGTATGGATTATTATTATTATTACCACTACCAGTAATCCTGCATAGGGTGGCCACCAATGTAATCTTGTCTGATGCGGTCTTTATTACAACATTAACAATATTAGTAGCTCTCAATGATTTTCATTGAGCATAAGTAGCTCTTATTATAGAAAAGGTTGAAGACCCCTGGTCTAAACGAACTGGTGGTAGCATACTGACACTTGTAGACAAGGAGCAAGGAACTGGTCAGCCTGATGAACTTGTCACTCCCTTCTGGAACCTTTAGGCTTGTGTAAAGGAAGAAGCTTTGTTGCAGCATACCACTGCTAACCTGCCTAACAAAGAGTTGTTTGAAGATAAGAAGCTTCATACGGGACACCGGAATCTGCAAATGTCTACTGGAAAATACAGGCCTTGAACAGAGGCTCAGCGAATCTGACCACTTGATAACCATCTGAAGCTTACTTGCTTGAAGTATAGGGATATAGTCCTGGCAGACATGAGCTGCTACTACCTAAAAGTCTGGAGGAAGGCAGTAGTGGCACCATGCACCTGCAGGCGTTCCAAGCTACAGTAAACTATGGGTTTGGTGAGCAAAGCTCTCAAACACAGCATGTTATCTTTAAAAGAGTTGAGGCAGTTACGTCATTTCAAGTAGTTTGTTTATCATTTGACAGTAGCTTAAAAATCCATCTTTCTAAAGTAGTCATCTGGTATATAAGCTTTTCTAATCTGTTCCAATGGTGTATGTTGGATGGAAGAGACTGCAGTCGGAGACTTCCAAGTAAGTAAATAAATGTATTTATTCAAATCGGTAAAATGGGGCAGCAACAAGAAAGCTGTTGACCCCACCGTGTCGTACCTCCAAATGGTCGGACTTGCGTGCGGGCCATTGCAGAACCCATATTGCCACGCAACTGTGTTCTGGAATGCTCAGCATGCGAAGGAAGGACACATGCGCCAGACATAACACACCTCTTTCATCCCAACCAAACTCAATCAAAATAAATTGCAACAATAAGGAAAGCTGAAAACATGATCCAGAAAACTGAAAACATGACCTATGTATGTGTCTCTTAAATAATATTACAATTAACATTCAACATATAAAGAGATCAAACCAAAGCAGAATCATCACTACACCATTGAATCCGGATAAAACAAAATCTTTATACTTCGAAGGAAGTCAACGACCTCTTTGCTGAATTTGTCTCCTCTGATGGGTAAGTCAATCCTTGTCAGATGTGGCTTTAGACCGAAAAGTCTGGTCATTGGTAACACTGATATCACCAACTATATCATTAAGCTGAGCAGTATCACCATTGTCAGGCAAGTTGTCTTAATTGTGCTTCACTTTGGCCACACGTTCGCAGTTCCACCACTGACCGTAGTCAAGTCTTACTGAACATCCATCAGCACTTATCTACACCACTCTATGTACACAACCAAACCTCTGATGCCCTTTCAAAATGTGATTCTTGGGTAAATTAACTTGTACAGGATCTCCAATTACCCAAAACCTGCCTTTTGTGTTCCTAGACACATCATATCTGCTCTTACTTTTACATGACTACTCTTGATGTTGTTTCTTGCTCTATCAAAGATCTGTGCAGTCTTTTTCAGGCAACACACTCATTGCTCCCTTAAACATGGTGAGCCACTTGGCAAACGACATATCACACACATTGCGCCTCCTCAAAGCTATAAAAGGCGTAACACCTGTGACACTGTGTGGTGTATTGCGATGTGTCCACAACATTGCTCTCATGGCATCTTGAACACACAACCCTGAATTGACCGCACCTCTGATGAATTCACTGACTAATCTGTTCATCCTTTCCACATGGCATTTGCTTTGGGGATGATACAGAGTGCACTTCTTGTGCTTAATACCAGCATCACACAAAAAATTATTCATCTCACATGATTCAAATTGCACTCTGTTTGCGACAATTTCCGTAGAAAACTCAATCTCACTCCTAATATTGGGTTCCCTCAAGAATCTTACCTCTAAACACTTTGAGACATGTCTACCATGAAAATGGCATACCTTTGAAGCAATGGCAGTAACTGGAAAGGCCCTAGAAATTAAACGCTTAATCTTTCCTTTACGTCACTGGGGCACTCTACCCTCTCCATTGGAGGAGTCCAGCATTGCAGACCCTTGTCATTATCTTTATACACAACATATCTCTTAACTTAATCCAACACAACATTCCTATCCATTGCAGGCCAGCAAAAGTTTTCTCTCAACGGCTTCTTACTAGCTGTCATGCTGCGATGTCCCTCATGAGATAGCTCCAACAGCCTATTACTAATTTTGCAATTATCAACCAGTTTGTCATTGTGAAGCAATAAACCCTTTTCTAATGAAAGCTCACGCTGCACCTTGCTGTAAGTTTGATACTGACAAGGAAAATTATTCTCATGCGGCAAGCCGTTCACCACTTAGTTCATGACTTTGGCAAGCTTGCCATCATCTGACAGCTCTTTTTTCCATTCATCTTCACTCACATGTTTACAAGACATTTATGACACACTCGCAAGCAGACATTTGGGGTCTTCTTCATCTTGCTCAACAGAAACCATAGTCTCTGAATCTTCACTAACAGGCAACCGAAAGAAACATCCCCTTTTTTGTTTTTGCTGCCAGGTAAATGTTTCACTTCAAAATCATATTCTAACAGTTTAGTACTCAAACGTACCAATCTTGCAGTGGCTTGAGACGAATTAACATTACTGCCATGCAGAATTGGGACCAGTGGTGTATGGTCTATCTGTAGAGGAAACTTTGTCCCCCAACTGTTTGGTCTAAACTTATCAATAGCCCATGTACAAGCGAGCATTTCTCTTTCTATTACAGAGTGCTGACGCTCATGGTGTTTCAATGTGCGGGAAACAAAGGCGATGGTGTGGTCATCACAGTCTCTGTGATAGAATCGCCCCCAGCCCCACACTGCTGGCATCAACAGTGACACAATATTTTGCTGGGAACATACAATTTTAAAAGTGGAACCTGAATAAAATGTGACTTGATTGAGGTAAAAGCTTGTTGCTTCTCCTTACCCCACACAAACTGGACATTTTTTTTTAGCAACTTGTACATGGGCTCAGCAACGATTTGCAACATTTTGAATGACTTTTAAATGGAACTCTCACATCCCCAGGAAAGCTAAAAATTGTTCACGATCTATGGGAGTGGGCACCTTCTCAATTGCCTCCAAAAGTCCTGGTCTCAGTTTAATCCTATTCCCAGTGACCACATGACCAAGATACTCAACGGCACCCACACCGAAAACTCACTTATCCTTTCTAAGATGACGTTGTAAACCCTTCTTATTGAAGGTGGTCTGTGAAATAATGGTGATCTTTGCCCAGAATCTGTCATTGAAGGAACTAAAACACCCCCAACATAGAAATCTTGAATAGGATCTTTAGCCAGGGGAACATCTGTCTCATGGACATCCACGCACAATGCCAGACTATTTATTTTGTTACTTAACCCTTGGTCTTCTTGCAAATCAGCTACTTTGTTAACTTTAACGGGGGCCCTAGAAGAACGAAAGACTGATGAAATGCCAAATGTTTCCACATTTCATACATCTTTCCCTCATTGCTGGACAAAATGTAAAAGATGCTATATGACTTTTTGTGCCACATCTAAAACATATGCTCTCAGAATAGCTATTGTTCTTTCTAAACATGGTATCCTTTTCAGGATTTGATTTCATATTCTTAACAGTGCACATTGTGTCTTCTGAAGAATTGTTCAAAACCTTGTCAAATTCTTTAGAATTTTGAATGCTATTGGCAGTGTCAGTTGCCTCATCCAAAGAAGGAGCCTTGCACATCAGAAGTCTCTCCTGAATTTTCTTATTGAAACATCTAGTGACTAATTAGTCTCTAATTAACTGCTTTGTAAAATTTGTGAATTCACATTTGGAAGCCAGTTCTCTTAAAGATGACACATACATGTCTATGGTTCTATTGGCCTGTTGTACCCAAGAGCAACATTTATGCCTCCTAACCACTAAATTGGGTGGTTTAGAAAAATGTCTTTCAAGTGTTTTTACTGCTTCTTCATACTTGTCCAAATCATTCTCAATGTCAACTGAAACAAGCATTGGTAGGTTTTCCTGACTCTCTAAACCAAGAGAGAGTTCCAGAAGCCATCTTTTCCTGTCCGGTTTAAATCTATAGCTCCCAGATACGCACTAAATGCTCTGAACCATTCTTTCCACCTGATGGGAGGTTCTCCTGGGAATTGTAGAAATAGTGATGGTGGATTAATTGATTGCATAATGAATTGGAAGAAGAAAATGGAGGATAATGGAGGGAGAAAAAAATATACCTAATACTCAGTAAGGTATGTATTATTGACAGATTTTCCAAACAAAAATGACTAGTAGAATTGACTAATAGCCAATTTTGTCCCCAAAAGTCAAATGAAGGTCTAACTAAAGGAAAATGGCTGTAACCTTAATTAAGACTGCAATGGGCTGATGCCCAATTCAAATGGCTGCCAAACGGGACAGGTTTTGTGATGACGTAACACGATGAGCATGGGCCGATGACCAATCCAAAATGGTCGCTGAATGTGACAGATGTAGTACACACTGTCTTTAACCCGCAGCAGTGATAATGGATATGGGCCGATGCCCAATCCAACAAGCATTTGCAATGCAATAGGTCTCGCATTTACGCGAGTTTAAGCTATTGGCATTGTAAATGACAATGCCTTTTATTTATGTTTTAAAAACGAAAACAAAAATAAAAGGCATTGTTATTTGCAATGTCAATAGCTGAAACTCGCGTAAATGCGAGACCTATTGCATTGCAAATGCTTGTTAGATTAGTGAGTAGAAACGCTCCCTTTCGGCCCACGCGGTAGATTAATTAAATAAACCAGCGCGGCCGCTAAAGTGAAAGCGGACCGCGCTGGAAATAAAAAAAAAAAAAAAAAAAATAGTGCTTACCGACTTATGAAGGAGACCGTGTAACGCCACAAGTAAAAGATCCAGTCCTCATGGGAGGTAACAAATGGCGACAGGGCGGTAACAAGGAGGGACTAACAAGCCTCATTATCAATCGTAAACCAGCATTTACCAAGGACAATGACACCAGCCAATCAAAAATATGGGCGGAGAGAAGGCCAGGCTTCCAACGCATACTCGACTGTTTCATGCCTCGCAGAGCGAGCAGCGCCTGCGCGTTGCTGCTAGGCTCGACTTAAACATACAGGGAACACCAGTGACAGGACAACCGGTCGTTGGATAACTGGCTGTTGCTTTGGGGTCCATTTGGTCGCAGGGCATTGGTTCTCTCTGGGGTCCTCTATAGAGACTTCTGGAATGATGGGGCAATACAGCGTATCGACCTGCGTGGGGTCATCGGGCCCTTATTTCCATTGAGGCATAAACTGTCATATTATTTTTTAATATATTTACTTTTTCTGGGTAAGAATAGAGATGCATGCAGGGCATAACGAATTTGGAGCATTGTGACATAACAATCACGTCACAGAGAGAGCGCAATATATATATCTATAATTAATTCTTGAATCTGAATTTACCGAAAGAGGGCATCGTTTTATAAAGTCTAACTATGCAAGCGTCAACTACGACCCACTGTGAACAAGCGAGGTACGTCATTACTCCTTCCTCAGAATGTCCTTTTGTTCATTTGCAGGCCGGGACTGCAATGAAAAGAAATCTGCATTTCCTCGTGCATGTTCCCACACTGTTTTATATGCGGCTTCATATGGAGTGTGTTTATTGGACGAGCTCATATATCCCAGAACACAATTAAAAAAGCACGCACCTGGCGCCTTGTAGGGCAGCACTTTTATGTGCTGCGACGCTGTGTGGAAATTAAAACCTGCCCAGGACCGCGAGGGCGGCGCGCGAAACAACCTTCTGCAAAACCACTCAGTTAAGCATGCTCCATTGTGTGAGCAGAATCAGCAAGGCATTGTTGGAAAGTCTCGTTCTAGGAATTCCACGAGATTACTCATTCATGGTCAAAGTCTACTAATAGTTACTCGCCAGACTGAACAACCTAGTCGTTTCTCTACAAGAATTATCATTGGGCGTCTGTCATTTTCCTTTCCCACACTAGTCTCTCCCCACAATACCGTTTGAATAGGTAAAACCCGGAAAGTGACAGCAGCGCGCCCCCTGCTGGCTGGGTTGAGTTCTGCACAATAAGTACATTGGCCACGGGGAACAGAAAGCATAGCATAGCAATAGCATAGCAATTTTAACAAGAGAGGAGCGGGGAAGAGAGGAGCGGGGGCGAGCGAGCGCAGCAGCCTGCTGAGCTCACCACACGCTCGTGCACCATGGCCTTTTCCTTGCGGTTACCCGCACAACCGCCATGTGTTTTCAATTATCGCGCCCGCGTCTGGGCACGATAATTGGAAACAGATGGCGGCCGTGCGGGTAACCGCAAGGAAAAGGCCATGACGCACGAGCGTCTGGTCAGCTTTTTGAAGCCCCTACATAAAGTATTCGCCAGAGCAGCGCTTGCGCGCTACTCTAGGCTCGACCTAAAAATGGCAGCTGAGCGTGACAGACGTAACACTGTCTTTAACTGCAGCAGTGGGTAAATGACCAAACAAAAATGGCTGCCGAACGTGGCTGGTGCCCAAATGATGCTGATCACAAAGCAAATGATCAAAATGATTGCCAGAAAAAGCTTATTCCAAAATAAATACAGTCGCTGCCCCCACAAAATTTTACTTCACTGGGTTGATCTTCATTGGGTGCTGGAACGAAGAACTTCAGTGTGTCTCCAGAAATACTGTTGTTGGGTCTGTCAGTTGCTCGTCGCCAGTGTTGAATGGAAGAATTTGCAGTCGGAGACTTCCAAGTAAGTAAATAAATGTGTTTATTCAAATCTGTAATATGGGCAGCAACAAGAAAGCTGTTGCCCTTCACTGTATCGCACCTTCAAACGGTCGTTGTTGCATGTGGACTATTCCAGAACCCACATCACCACACAACCATGTTCTGGATTGGAATGCTCAGCACATGAAGGAAGGACGCACCAGAGCGCCAGACTGTGTATTAAGCCAGTTTTGTGTGAACTAGTTATTTCACTGAAAATTAACGTTTTAAGGAAGTAAGCATCATCCAAACAAAGAATGTTTGAGCGGAGCGGTTACTCGCGAGGCCTCTCCCTGGCCCCTGTTGCCAGATATATATATATATATATATATATATATATATATATATATACACTCACTCACTCTCCCTACCTTACAGGCAAGTCTTATTGGCTGTTTTGAGTTCAAGTGCCCCAAAACAGCTTTTGTTCACAAAGTAACATTGTTTACATAAAGAAGTCCCTGAACCTTTTGTTTACTGGGGAGTCTTGAATGCTAATTTACTCCATGCATGCTTTACTGCCTCACATTGTCTTCTGACTTTTCTTTAGGTAATCCTTGTATTGACCACATTCCAAGTGCCGTTCTTGATTATGAGCTTCGGTCAGTCCAAACTCTACCGCAGGTAAGAGAGGCTTCCATTTGAGACATGCAGGCGTTGGTGGTTAATACTTTAAAGTTCTGTTTTGAAGTGCACTGTGCAAAGAGAGCAGTTGGTCATCTGAATTGTGTTCAAAACCTGTTTTGGGTAGCCATGCAGGCACTCGTTTGCACATATTAATGTTGTGAGTTAAGGCTGGTTTGAGATATTTAGTAGGTTAATGGTGCATGGAGAGAGACCAGTGCTGCGTGTGGTAATGGGCGGGATAGATGTGGCATTAAAATTCACAAATAGCAATGATGATTGACCCTTTTTTTGCTTGCATTTGTTTAATTCCTAGCAATGATTTTGGGAAGACTTTTAGTGAAATCACCTCCCTTATCAACAACACTTTTATCCGCACCGAATTTGGAATTGCTGTTGGCCCTGAGAACTCCGGCACGGTAAGAAACAACCATTACCTAAGGGGATGAATAGGGATGGTAAGGTACAGTGGGAAAACTCTTAAAACAGAGTGCTTTGGCTTCTCTGTCCTTTCTCCCCACTCTGTTCATTTCAAACACGCCTTCCTCCTCCTCCACCCTGTTGACTAACTTCATTATTTTTTAATTCTGGTTGCCAGATGTTGTGTCCTGCTCTTTTAAATCTGCTGCAGTTCTTCTCTTAAACCTTCATTTCACCCGCATATTTTGAGTATGGAACTTAATTTTACTGTTTTGGATATTCTCCAAATGTAAGTTAAGAAAAAAGTGTCCTGGTTGATTTGAGCGCTATTAGTAAGTCGAGGTCGAAGGAACTGTGGGCAACTATCTTGAATAATGACACCACTCACAAAGGTCCTCTGCTGGTACTTTTCCTTAAGTGTTGAGACTTCATTTGGCTCTTATTGGTAGGGGCTCATTTGACTATTTAGTGCTGCTTTAGAAATGAACTTCATGTTAATCTGCTACAATTGAAAAATCTGTCAGTTTTCAGTTGACAGTTCAGAACTTAGCTTTTTGCAAAATAAGTGGTAACACAGTCAATATTCCCTTAGACTATCTAGCACAAAGGCACCTGTTTTCTAGTAACATTATATTCCAAAATTAGAACCAAACACAAGGCTGTAGTTATCATGCCAATCGAAGCATTTTAAAATCTTATTTAACCTGCAATGTAAAATAAAACCGTGGAAATTTACAACCCCCTCTTTGTCCCTTTTCCCCAATGGCTGTATTTTAAATATTGCATTTAATGGCCGTAAGATATACCCCAATGCTCTGCAAATACAATCTTAATGTATTTGAGCTAAGGTACAGTGCTTATTGTGCAACTTTATTCCCGTTGTTAGAATCTAAGGTTATATAACACAGTTTTTGTATAGTGCAGTATTCGCTACCTATTTTGGTGTGCGGGTGCGATTGTAGATTTCTTCTGCAATTGGTTGATTTGACTAGTGGAGCATATTTATATTCATTAATGTTTCTCTGTTCTTCTTTTGGGTGGCTATTGTGGGTTGCCTGATAGGTTGCTCCAAAAGGGTGTGTGGTGGTCTTTCGACTTTCTGCTCACTCCTATTGAATGGCAGTTGAAAGGATTGTGGGTGGGCTGTACCTGTCAGTTACCTTGTGTATACAAGATCTGTGAGGTAATATCTTGCAAGGAGGTGGGAGATGGTTGTGAAACCAGTGCTTCGAAAGGGTGGTTGGACATTGCGACCTCTTAACAAGTGTCTGATCAGAATGTCATGGGGCTGCTGTTCCGTGTGTGTGTGTGTGTGTGTGTGTGTGTGTGTGTGTGTGTGTGTGTGTGTGTGTGTGTGTGTGTGTGTGTGTGTGTGTGTGTGTGTGTGTGTGTGTGTGTGTGTGTGTGTGTGTGTGTGTGTGTGTGTGTGTGTGTGTGTGTGTGTGTGTGTGTGTGTGTGTGTGTGTGTGTGTGTGTGTGTGTCGCGTGTGTCGCGTGTGTCGCGTGTGTCGCGTGTGTCGCGCGCGTTCTAGTGGCTTTGTGAAGTTCTGGGTCCGAGATGTCTTGAGATATATAAGATATCTATTTAACTTTTAATATTGTGCCCTGGAAAATAAGTCTTGAGGGAAATGTTTACCATGGAAGACTGCTCTGTAGAGAGCAAGAAATCCCCTGGAGGAGTGAAAGAGATGTAGAAGGCAAGATGCTCATTTGGCTAATAAGTGCGGGAGCAAGCTGTAAGAACTGAATATTGTCCCATGGAATCCTTCTTGGTGTAGTGTATATGGGCCTTGGGAGAGAGATCTGTTGGGTTGAGATGCTGTGGGGGTTATATTTGCTGTAGATAAGATGTTCTCTGGGAGACAGATTTGCAGAGAGGTGGTGGTAGTAAACTGACCATCTTGAAGTGTCTGAAGAGGATGGGATATGGCATAAAAAAGAAATGTGTAGGTTTGGTTAGTGCCACTGCCTCCTATTCTATCCTAATTGCTAAACACTGTGTCATAGCAGTCTACCCTACTCGCTCAATAATATGGTGTGACAGCTTGTCCTAATCATTTGCTTTGACCAACCAGTATTTTCTACATTATTTGGATAGAGCTGCAGCATTTCAGATCTCTTACACAGGCCGGTGACCATCTCAACCCTGTCAATATTCCTTGTTTCGGTGATCCATGGAAAAGAGAAACTGAACTGCTCTACAAAAAATAGCTCAAACAGCCCACGTAAGAGAGAAATTGTCCTGATCTGCGAAGGTCTGAACTAGGCCCAGTTGACTGGAAAATCGGACTGGTGACACAACTGATCTCCCAGCAGCCAAAAGATCACTGCAGCGCAGCTGGCCTGGTGAAGCAAAGATAAAGCCTAGCAATGCCCGTCTCGTAAAGCTTTAGAGTTCTTTCCTGGATCTTCACTGGTGAACCTACTATTTCCCTTTCTATGTTCAATGCCAGCGGATCCCCTGGCTCCAATCCCTTCATTTCCTGGGCCAGGATGTCTGGTCCTGTTTGGCCAGAGCAATTCATCCAGTTTCTGGAAATATTTTAACAGTCTCTCAAGCCATTACGGTTCTAGGCCAACTATTACAATTTAAGGAGTATGCTTGTTTGTAGAGGTGGTTGATCCCAAGCTTAAAAGTCCAGTTTGAAGTGACAGCTGGTGGAGCTGGTGACTGGTCCTATGGGGTTTTCTTGCCACTAGATAAAAATGATCACTATTGGTAATTGAAGCTGTGAGCCCTTTAAGATAAATACCTCTGGAGTACCTCCTAGTGGATGCTGATTAAGTGTTATGTCTGTCACTTTTTAAAGATTATAAACCACAGATAAACCTTAACTGTGTTTTTTTTTTTTTTTTTAAAGCACACTTGTAACCGAGACCCAAAGTTATCATGCCTCTGGACACAGACTGTGAAATGCTCCATTGACTGTTTTGGGTGGGACTCTTGCTATTTGAATGGAGGAGTTTTGGCTAGATGGGATTTTAAACTATCTTTTATCCAGTACTGATATCTTTCATAGATTCACATGCTTGAATCATTCCCCGTCGTCGAGGTGGGAGTCCCCGGTACATTTATAAAAGGCAATGTCACATTAGACATGGAAGGTAACGGGCTTAAGGCCTAATATTTAGTAACATATCCAAGTCCTTTTTTGAAAAAAGGATCAAACTTAAGAGAACAACCAATCAGCTGACACCACCCTCTAGAACCTTCCTGGAAGGAGCTCCAGTCCCTCAGATTTTCTACCGCATGTCGTGCTAAGGGAGTCTCCACTGAGCTCTGCTCAGTTTTTCTCATTTTCCCTTGTCTACAGATCTTTTCTTGGATTCAAGGTATTTTCTTCTATAATTTCATTGTCTGAGTGAAGTTCCCCTATTTCTTCATGTCAGACACACTTAAAAAAGGCCTTTTTAGGCCCTGTGGTACCTGTAGAAAGAAAAGGCTACACATCGATGACCCTCATAAGGACTGCCTTTATTGCCTTTATCCTGATCACAAACCAAAGGACTGCAAGGTATGTCGTACCTTTTCTTCAAAGACATTAAAAGACCGTGAAGGAAGGCTTTTAATTTGGCTGCAGAGGCTTAAAGACAGGGAGGACCCTGTATCTTCTGAGGAGAGTGAAGGTTCCTCAAGATCCTCCTCAAAGACGCCTCAAAAGAGACCTCGGGACGTCTCTCCAGGTCATTCTTCGCAGCAACCTCCAAAGAAGACGCACAAAAAGTCTTCAGAGGCTACTAAGAACCAAGATCTGCCTTCCAGGGCATCTCCTTCCCTTCACAGTTTGATTTCTGCCAAAAAATCCACACAGAAATCAGCTTCGGACCCTCCTACTCCTCCAGTGAAGGTAAAACATGCTTTCAAGAAGTCTTCCCCAGCCCCGTCGACGGACAGCTCGTCGACGGCGGTACCGACGACAAGAACTCCTCATGCTGTTGTCGGAGTGACTTCGTCGACGACAACCGTCGCCACAGTGTCAGTTTCGTCGGCGTCTATTTCATTGACGACATCTTCGTCGACGAGTCAAGCCCCTTTGTCGTCGATGATTAAAATTGTCAAAAAGGGGCGGCATGGTCTCGCTGCAGATGAGGTGAGACACGCGCTGGGAGCTCCAGCCGGCCACTGCCTTAATTAGCCTCTAAAGCGGTGCTGGGGCACCGTAGACGCCCCTGCCTCCCCTGCCTGGACGGCGGAATTGACGGGGCACCTCTTGGTACGAGGAAACCTCTCTGGGTCACTCTGCTGTGGGGCTGGTCCCGGCCTTCCTGCGCCGCAGCGGCCGAATCCCGGCGGCTGCCATTTTGAGCACATCGGGTCCCGACCCTCGTTTGCTGCCGGAGGCTACAGAGGCTCTCATCCCTCCTCCTCACCTGCTGGACGTCACCTCTGGGGCTCCGGTCGGCGGAGCGGACCGCCGGGCCGCCCGCGGTGTTGCCGCCTGGTGGGGGACATCTGCGGCCCTGATTCCGGCGTCCGCCATCTTGGGCCTCTCGCCCGCGACCTGAGGACACAGGGCGGCTGGTGGCCTTCATTGCTACGGCGGCCCGTCTGCGACGTTGGGCCTTCTCACGGCGGAGGGGGGTCCTGGGTGGCCCGTGGCACCCCTCCATAGCTGCCTGAGGCACATCCTGCTGGAAGGATCCAGGGGATGATCAGCGGCGACGCGGCCTACATCTTTGAGCGTCCCTGACCTGGTGAGTCCCTTACGGTGTGGGGGCCCTCTTCTCTTCATCCCCGCATTGCTTGGGTGCGCTCCGCACTTTCCCGGGCTGGGGGAGCCCGCAACTGGCCCGAGATCTCACGCCGCGATCCCCCGCTGTCTGAGTCGCATGGGGGTGTTGCGGGTCACGCCTTGACATCCTGTGGGGGTGCGTGCCGGTCTCTCTTGGTGGCCCTTGGCAACTGTGCTGGGGATCCCCCCCCCTACTCGCTATTCTCCTGCTGGATGCTCCCCTCCGCGCGCTGGTGCCGTCATTGGGGTGCGTGGAGGGCCTGCGCATTCCTGCCCATCTGGCGGCGGAGTGGGGCACGAACGGACTCTGCTCCCTACCTTAATGTCCTACTGCATGGGAGAGTCTTGAATCTGGCCCGGACCCGAATCCTCCTGTGGTAGCTGCGGCCCTGGACTTTGCTTCTTTCTCGGCTTGCGGCCCTGGTCCCTGCAGGGCCCATCTCGACTGCCCCATCCCCTGCCGCATCCCCACACGTGGACCTTGGCCTTTCTTCCTGGGGAGGGGTACCTGCTGGCCGCTAAGGTGAACCCGTGGGGGCATTGAGCTCGGGGAGGACAGTACCTACATTTGGGGCAAAGCGACCTACTGAAAGGACTCTCTTCGTCCATCGGCCCCTCTCTTGCCCGCCCTCGGTGGCCTCCGCTTGCGCACCCACATCGAGGCGCTCCCGCCACCTCCTAGAGGTCCGTGGCGCCGCTGGACGTTCTTTGCCCCCTTTACTGGCTGCCTCACCTGGGCCCTGTGGCGGGGGACCTGCAGGGCCATGACTCGTACGAAAGCTGTCAAGGACATGGCGGTACCCTCGAAGGATAACCCTGTTGCGGCACTCTGGAACAAGCCCGGTACTACAGGATCCTGTGACATGCCCTCCTCGGCGGGGGGGGACCTCTGAACCCGTCACTCAATCCTTCATGGCTAGTTTTATGCAGGAACTGAAGTCTGAAATTGGTTCACTCCGCTCTGAAGTTCACTCATGTGTCCGGGAGCTCAGGAAGGAGATTACGGCGATCGGTGAGAGGGTCGACGACCTTGAAAAAACAGTGGATGCCCGTACGGAAGACCAGGAACAGTTGTGGCAAAGGCTGGCTACCCTGGAGGAGCAACACATCGACCTCCAACTGAAGCAAGAAGACTTGGAAAATCGGGGGCGTCGTAACAACCTACGCCTCCGAGGAGTGCCGATTGGAGCTGAGGGAACGGACATCATGACTTTTGTTGCCGACCTACTCCAAGACATACGGGGTGATGAGGATCTTTCCCCCCCCCGGCACTTGACCGTGCCCATCGAGTCTCAGGCCCCCTTGGCCGTCCTGGTCTAGTCCCTGACATCTTAACCCGAGTCCATTTTTTCACTGAAAAGGAAGCGATCCTCAAGGCTGCTCGCTCCAAATCAGAACTTAAATGCAACGACGCCACGATTCAGATCTTTCAGGACCTTGCACCCACTACGCTACGACGTCGCAGGGACTTCAAACCCGTCACGGACAGGCTGAGAAGTCTGGGCATCCAATACCAGTGGGGGCATCCCTTTGCCCTTATTTTCCAATGGGAATCCAAACGCAGGGTGATACGTTCTCTTCAGGAGGCTGCGCAATTGTTCCGTCTTTCTCTCACGCCGCCACACAGCCCTACCAGATTGCCTCCCCTGAAAAGGGAACCAGCGAAATCCCAATGGTCACAGATAAGTCGCTCCCGCCGCTTGCCCCGCCCTGATGACCGGGCCTCCTCTCAGGCTCGACAGTATATCATACACCACATCCGCTCGATGGAAAAGGGGTGCTCCATCGCCAGCTCTCGCCCCACATCGCCTTAACGAGCAACCTCCTGCCGCGTGGCACTACAGCTCCTCCTACTCTTCCCGGTGGCCTCCGGTGATGGATGAGACGATCTAGCGTGCTCTTTCATGGACGCTCCCCAGCACTACAAACCTCCTGGCAGTGGCTCCGGAGTACTTCCCAGGAGATGATCCTTCGCCTGGAGACCCACCCCCTTACCTGCTCCTTGGAGAGTGACTCCTCCGGGATGGCTTGTGCCGGTGAGCCTAGCCTATTCCCTTACTGGAACAGGACCCTACGGCCCGGTTGGCCGAGTTGGATTCGCTTTGTTTTTGGACTTTTTGTATTCTCTTCTTATGATTTTCTCTTCCTTTCTCTTCTCTCTTTCTGTCGGGAGGGTGGCACTTTGTGGCATGGGATCATGCCTCTCTGCGCTAGGGTCACTCCCCTCTTTACCCTCAACCCCTGTCTAATGTTGTCTCTCCAGTGGCTGCTTGCACCTGGCCCCACTCCACACCAGCCATGTCTAGTTCACCCTGCCTGAAATTCCTATCCCTTAATGTGAAGGGGCTTAACTCCCCTAACAAGCGGCGTCAGGTATGGCGCTATCTCCTGCAGCTGAATCCTGATGTAATTTTTCTTCAGGAGACGCACTTGGTTAAGGCGGATGTATCCCGCATGGCCCACCCGCGCTATCCGCTTCAATTCTGGGCGTCTGCCCCTTCTAAAGTTACTGGAGTGGCAATTCTGTGTCGGGCTGGCGTTCAGCAGGGGGAACCCAAGGTAATTCGCAACCCTGATGGCAGGTTTCTCAAAGTGGCGGTCAGAATTGGTCGCAGGACCCTTACTCTCTGTAATATATATGCCCCTAATCAGGCCCAAGACCTTTATCTCCGAGAGACGCTACAGGAACGAGTGTCGAGCACGGACTCCTCTCTTATTATAGGGGGTGATTTTAACCTGGTGTGGGACGCTAACGTCGACCGCAGTGATAGCTCATTTCATGGGGCGGGGGCCATGTCTTCCACCCTTAAGAAACAACTGACGGACCTAGGCTTAATTGATGCCTGGCGTTATCACTCTCCTGACATACGCGATTACTCATATTACTCTCACGTTCATCGCTCCTACTCGCGCATCGATTATTTTTTTATCTCACACTCTGTGGTCGGAGAGACGCTATCGGCCTCTATGTCGGACATCTCGATCTCTGATCACGCTCATATTGAACTTCTCTTACGAGACCTGTCTACTCATACTGGTCGCCCGCCGTGCTGGCGGCTTCCCCCTCACATCCTCCGGGATCCGGTTGATGTTGCGGAACTCAGAGACGCCATTATCTCTTACTTCGAGACTAATGATATACGCGAGACCCCTTTTCCCGTGGTATGGGATGCCTTCAAGGCCACTATTCGCAAGCACATCACGTCTATTGCAAGTGCCCGGGTGCGGGAGTCGCGCCTTTTCGAATCCACTCTCTCTCGCGACATAAAGGCGCTCAAGAAGCTTGACCATGACCAGCCACGGGTCATCCACAAATGTCGCTTGGCCATGCTCCGATGTCAGCTCCGTGCACATCGCACCAACAAGGCCGAGCGGGCTCTTCTAGCTCTTAAGCAGCGCTACTATGAAGGAGGGGACAAAGTGGGCACAGTTCTTGCTCGGAGATTAAGGGCGCGAGCGGCCAAAGCACACATAGCCAATATCAAGTGCCCTGATGCCATTCGAGCCACCACTGAGGCGGCTAAACTTACAACTTTCCATGCTTATTATTCGTCTCTTTATGCTCAGGAGACGCCCCTCCCGGAGCAGATTCAGACTGTCCTAGATAACTGCCCTTGGTCTCCGATAACTCCATATCATGCGCAGCTGTTGGAAGAGCCGCTCTCTGAGTGAACTTGATGGTGCTCTGAAAGATCTTCCTCTAGGGAAATCCCCGGGTCCGGACGGTTTGCCACTTTCTTTCTACCGTGTCTTTCTCCCGCAGCTTCAACCTCATCTCCTTCGCCTTTTTAATTCTTTCACGGACACAATAGGTCCCTCTTCCTCCATGGGATTGGCCGAAGTAGCCCTACTTCCTAAACCAGGCAAAGACCCCACACTTTGCTCATCTTTCCGCCCTATTGCACTTCTCAATACCGATCTCAAAATTTATACTAAAATCTTAGCCAAGCGCCTAGACCCCCATCTCCCCGGCCTTATCGACCCGATCAGGTTGGCTTTATTCGCCACCGACAGGGGGCAGACAATGTACGACGGGTTGCACACCTCGTTGGGAAAGCCCACCATTGGAATATACCTGCTTGCCTACTATCCCTTGACGCGGAGAAAGCGTTTGACCGTGTGGACTGGACCTTTCTCCGAGCGGTCCTAAACAAAATTGGGCTAGGCCCTCTGATGGTGTCCCGCATCATGGCCCCCTATCTTTCCCCTACGACCCAGGTTCGGGTTAATGGCCAACTCCCCAATCCCATCACAATATACAGAGGCACACGACAGGGTTGTCCCCTCTCCCCCCTCCTGTTCGCTCTTGTGGTGGAGCCTCTCGCCATTATGATTCGCCAGGCGCCAGATATACATGGCATCCCCCTCGGAGGCCAACAGCACAAAGTAGCCTTATTCGCAGATGACCTCCTCCTCACGTTATCCCAACCGCATGCGTCTCTGCCTGCCCTCTACCATCTCTTGCGCTTATTTGAGCAAGCATAGGGCCTTAAGGTTAATCATGAAAAATCTTGGGCCCTGAATCTCACTATTCCGGTAGAGGAGCTCCCTGCACTTCAGGCGCTTGTTCCCTACAGGTGGGCCTCTCACTCCATCAGATATCTGGGGCTTAATCTGACCCCCACCCTTGCCACCTGGTCGCAAGCCAACTGGCAGGAATGCAGATGGTCGGTGCTTGAGGACCTGCGCACTTGGAAACCTCTCGCTCTCTCGTGGCTAGGCCGTATCCATGCCCTTAAAATGTCCATCCTAACGAAAATTTTGTATGTGTTTCAATCGCTCCCCACCCCTATCCCACAGCATCAGATCCAAAGCATGCAGCGCGAGTTCACCAGGTTTATCTGGGGAGGTCGTCAACAGCGCTTTTCTAATAAACTTCTCATGCTGCCCTGGGATCGAGGCGGCCTGGCTTGTCCCAACCTGATGGAATATTACTGGGCATCGCACCTACGCTTCATCTCCGAATGGATGGCATGGGAGAGCGAGAAGGTGTGGTTCCATATGGACAGGGTTGTGACTGGGCGCTCTATATGGGACCTACCTTGGCAACACCGGGCCTCTCGCTCCCGCAGTGCGTACATAGCTCTTCCAACCAAGACTGTCCTCGACATTTGGGATCGGATAGCAGTGTCCAAAGGGCTTACTACCTTCCCATCTCCCCACACTCCCATCGCTGGCAACTCCCTCTTCCCACCTGCCCTACATCCCCCCCCGTATTCGCCGAATGGCTGGATGGCGGGTGCAGAACACTCCGGGACCTTTATGTAGGGGCCACCTTCAAGACTTTTGAGCAGTGTAAACAAGAGTTCCAACTCCCCGAGGGGGCTCGACTACAATACCTGCAACTTCGACACTGGTTATGCACCGAATCTCTGTCACAGGCAGCCACACGTGCCCTTACTCCCTTTGAGCGGCTGGTTTGCTTGTTCGATAACTCCAGGGGCCTCATATCTCGTACGTATAATATTTTACAGCATCCCCTGCGGATCGCCCTACACCCCTATCAATCTCGATGGCAATCTGAACTGTCTATGGACATCACGCCCGCACAATGGGATCGTCTTTGGTGCGACATTCCACAGGTCTATCGTTGCATCTCCGAGCGGGAAACTGCTTATAAGGTTATGACCCAGTGGTACTACACCCCTCACAGGCTACATAAAATGTTCCCTACATCCTCTTCTCTTTGCTGGCGATGCTTGAACTCCCCTGGAGATTTCCTTCACATCTGGTGGACTTGCCCCCTTCTGGTCACGTACTGGAAAGAGATCCTCAGCCACATCAAACTGGTCCTTGGCTTCCCCCTGCCTGACACTCCAGCCACGGTTCTCTTGGGTATCAAGCCTCATAATTTACGTGCGCTGACATGTAGAGATTGGCATCTCTGTCTTCATATGTTGGGCGCGGCTAAACAGTTCATAGCTCTATATTGGAAAAAAACGGAGACTCCTCCAGTCACTATATGGTTCATTCGCCTGTGGCATACCATGGCGATGGAGTTACTCACTGCTCGCTTACAGTCCCGAGACACTCGTTTCACCAAACTCTGGCAACCGCTCAGACCATTTCTGTAAACTAGAACATGCCCGTCTTCAGCCCCCGACCCTTCGGGCTTTACGCCTCTTTGAAGACGCAATACACCTCCCTCTCTCCAACACACTCCCTTGACCCCCACGTTACTGCCTTGCAATTTGTCACATGTCTGTCCGCATTGCCTGAAGCCGCCACTACATAGTTCTCCCAGTCTCCCCGGCCACGCTTGCCGCAGTAACCACCTGTCGTGCCTAGCGCTCCCTCTCCCCTCTCTTTCTCCTCTCCTATCTGTCTCTTTTTCTCTCTATCTATTTTATTTCTCTCTTGTTTTCCTTTTCATTCCTCTCTCCTCTAAGAGTATTAGGGGGCTCCTCCCCTCCTCACACTTTTCTTCTCCTTTCGTTTATATATTGCTTTATGTTTGAGTTCCTGTATTTGTTATGGTTCTATACATCTGGAGAAGTTTTAAAGCTTGCAACTGCCACACTTGACTGTCACACTATGCGGCCGGCCCTGTCTGGGTTGTAGGCGACTTGCTGTGTAATCCAATGCCCATGCATAGCCTTCCAATGTCTTACCCTCGCCCTCTGATCGTTTACTTGCTACCGCGGCCGGCCCATCAAAGGGTTGTAGGCGACATGCTGATTCTTCTCCTACTTAATAAAACAGATTTAAATGAAAAATCGCACGAATAACAAAAAAAAACAAAAGGAAAATTGTCAAAAAGTCATTGCGTCGACGACTAGCCTGAAGGCGACTGTGTTGCCTGGGTCAACGACGAGTCTACCGTCGACGACCCTCCCATCGATGGGTTCCCCTATTCTGTCATCGACTGTCTCGACGACGAGAGTTGCATCGTCCACAGTAGTTCTGTCATCTACACCAGTTTCGTCTGAGACATCCATATCTATGCCCGTCGACGGTTCTTCGACGACGGTATGTGTACCGATGACTACCTCGTCGACACCAAAATTAGAAGCAGGAAAATTGTTTCCCCAACACAAATCTATGAAAGGGAAACCGACACCCTCTTTAACATCACCTAGTAGGGTTCAAGCTTTATTGCCAACTCATCTTTTAGATGAGGATGAGGACTCTGACGACGATAGCTTGTTTGGGGCTGCAAGAAGTCCCTCTGAATTGAACGTCAAATACCAAGAGGACTCTGATGATGAGGATCAATGTTTTGACGAACATTTGTACTATCCTGACCAAAGACGTCATAAGCAACTACAGCCGGAAATGGTTTGTCTTCCCTCAGCTCTGATAACGGACCTACTATTCATGCTGTCGGACTACAAAAAGAGGTTCCCTACGTCCGCACCGTCTCCTGCACCAGTGCTTTCTACACCTCCTGTGGTGCAAGTTCAACCTCCATCCCTTCCTTTAGCTCAAGTGCCTGTGCAGCTGCTTCCATCTACAGACGAAGAGGAGGAAGAGCAACAAGAAGAAGGGGAAATTCAAGATACACAATCGCGTCACGACTACATTATCCCTCCACCAGCGTCACCATCTCCGCCTCAAGTAGATTCTCCTGCAGAGGATATTGGAGGATTCCATAATCTTTTAGAAAGAGCAGACCGGCGTTTTGAGCTTCCAATGCCATCTCACCAACTAGACTATTTTCTATATGATTTCAAGGAACCTTTTAAGAAATCTGTCCGGTCTATGCTTATTATAGACTATATTTGGGATCAGGGCATTAAAATAATGAGAAACCCTGCTACAGTTCCTCCAGTCTTACCAAGACTCGACAAAAAATGCAAAGCCCCTCACGACGCTCCTGCCTGTCTTATAGGTCACCCCAGACCTGATTCCGTGATTACTCAGGCGGCACAACGCAGGTCAAAGAACCCATCTGCTCCACTGTCAGCACCCCCAGATAAGGAGGGTAGAAGGCTAGACAACATAGGAAAACGTTTTTCCACTGTCCGCGTTGACGGTCAGGGCGTCCAATTCTTTAGCTTTACTGGGACGCTACAACAGGCAGATGTGTTCAGACATTGCTCCTTACCTCAACGATCTCCCACAAGACAGCAAGGAAAGTGTTACTGGAGGGCGAACGCTCCGCTTCAGAAATTGACTGCGCGATGGACATCGCGTCCACTGGTTTCCGTCAGCTTGCTGGAGCTGCGGTCCTAAGACGCCAAGGATGGCTAAATGCTACAACATTCAGGCCTGAAGCACAGGCCAAGATTCTTGATATGCCTTATGATGGTCAAGAGCTTTTTGGGAAGCATATCGATGAAGCCCTTCAGGGAATCAAAAAAGATACTGATACGGCCAAAGTCTTGGTTACCCTGCAGTACCAAAGAACCCCTTTTCGTGGTGCACGGGGTAAAAGTCAATCTTCCTACAGAGGATGTTACCAGCAGTATAGGTATCCTTGCCTTACCTTCTCTAGCCAGCAATACAGGACGCAGTTTGCCCAGAGACAACAACCAGCGACTGCCTACAATAAATCTTCCTTTGGAGGAAAGGCTGGAAGACAAAAATTCTGCCAGACGTAAATGACCTCTTTCTTCTGCTGGTTACAATTTCTTCACCTCCCTCCAAATTAGGGGGGAAAATATCCCATTACCTTCAAAATTGGAAGCAAATTACAACGGATAGCTGGGTCCTTCAATTAGTACAATTCAGCCATTCCCTAGAATTTCTACAGCCACCCCCGCCAACTCCTCCTCAACCTCTGGCTCACAAACATTTGCGCCTATTACAGTTGGAAATAACATCCATGATCCAAAAAGGAGCAATAGAGCGTTTTCCTTTTCATCAAAAGGGAAAATGATTCTATTCCCGTTTCTTTTTAGTGCGCAAGTAGAAAAACAAGTGGAGGCCAATTTTAGATTTACTAAATCTAAACAAGTTCCTCAAGAAACAATCATTCTTCATGGTCAGCATTCAAGAAGTCTTGCAGCTTCTCAATGGAAACGACTACATGGTATCCTTGGACCTCCAAGATGCCTATTTCCATATACCTATCCACAAGAAACACAAGAAGTTTCTAAGGTTCGCTGTAGCCGGCAGGCATTATCAATTCAGAGTTTTACCTTTCGGACTAAAGTCGGCCCCACGCATTTAAACAAAATGCCTTGCTACAGTAGCTGCATATCTCAGGCAACATCATCACCAGGTTTTCCCTTATCTTGACGACTGGCTTGTCAAAGCACCCTCTCTCAGCGCCGCGAAGAAGTCTTCCAAAGCCGGTCTACGGCTTTTCAACAAATTGGGTCTCACACTAAATCCAGACAAGCCAGTCCTACAGCCTTCTTGACGTCTAACGTTCCTGGGAGCTGTCCTAGATACGGTTCTAAAAAGGGCCTATCCAACGGAAGAAAGACAACAAAAACTTTTGTTAGCAGGCCGCATACAAAGAAGAAAGTCTCTTTCAGTACGCCTATACAAATCCCTTCTGGGAATTATGTCCTCTTGTATTCTTCTAATTCCCTATTGCCGTCTACACATGCGTCCTCTTCAGGAAGCTTTGACTACTCAGTGGGTTCAGGTGAACGGATCCTTCGACAAAATCCAAGTGACTCCACACATGGTCGCCTTGCTAAATTGGTGGACTCATCCTCTCCATCTATCTCAGGGCTTACCTTTCCTTCCACAAGCCTCTCCTCTGGTGATAACAACAGATGCTTCTCTGGAAGGTCGGGAACTTCAGATCAGCAGGAAGTGGCCACCTTCTCAGCGGAATCTACACAAGTCTCTTGGAACTGAGAGCAGTTTTTCTAGCCCTTCAGGCTTTCCTTCCCAGGATACAAGATTCTTTAGTGCTTGTCAGGACAGACAATACTACGAAAATGCACTATCTAAACGAACAAGGAGGAACTCGATCTCTCTCCCTCTCCCAAGAATCTCAACGAATTTGGAACTGGGCAAATCAACACGGAATCTTGTTGAGAGCGGAATACGTTCCAGGGAAGGAAAATATGATAGCAGATTCATTAAGCAGATTACAGACAACCTGCCATGAGTGGGAATTGAACCAAGATACTCTCAACAGAATCTTCTCTCAGTGGGGCGAACCAACGATGGACCTGTTTGCCACAAAGGACAACGCCAAATGCCAACACTTCACAAGCTGGCATCCCCAACAGGGATCTCTGGGGAATGCGTTTTCAATAGCATGGTCCGGCGTATTTGCCTATGCTTTTCCACTGATTCCTCTTCTTCCCAGTGTTCTAAAAAAGATGAAAGCAGAACCTTGCAAACTAATTCTAATAGTTCCAGCGTGGCCTCGCCAACATTGGTTCACGGAACTTCATCTCCTGTCCTTACAGCCTCCGATTCCTTTGAAGCCGTTTCCCTCTCTTCCCACGATGAACTAGGGACAAGTTCAGCACCCGGATCCAGGTTCTCTGAGATTATCGGCTTGGCTCCTGAGTTTCAGGAATTTCGAGACCTGAACGTTCCTCAAGATTGCAGGGAGATTTTCTCGTGCGAGAGCAGACAGTACCAACATAACTTATTCTTTTAAATGGAAAAGATTCTGCATCTGGTGTGGGTCTACTAAAGTGCATCCCCTCAAATCCTCTCCGGAAGAGATCTTGCCATATCTTCTCCATCTGGCGAATTCAGGTCTGGCTCATACTTCGATCAAAGTTCACTTGGCTGCAATCTCCCGTTTTCGAAGATCTTCCAAAGCTTCTTCTTTGTGGTCAAATAGACTGATAAAGCAGTTTCTCAAAGGTCTATTCAGAACTTTTCCTCCTGTAAAGTCTCCACCTCCAACATGGCAACTCAACATGGTGCTTACTCGACTTATGAAACCCCCATTTGAGCCGATACATAGAGCTGACTTAAAATTCCTCTCATGGAAAACTACTCTTTCACTAGCCCTTGCATTCGCAAGAAGAGTTAGTGAACTTCAGGCTTTCACAATACAAGAACCATTTCTTCAATTCAAGAACGACAGGGTGATCCTACGTACCAACCCGAAATTTATACCTAAAGTCCCATCGGACTTTCACCTTAATGAACCGATTGTCTTTAAAATCTTTCTTTCCAAATCCTCAAACGGCAGCTGAACCAGCTCTGTATTTGTTGGACTTGAAACGCTGCCTTAAATTTTATCTAGACAAAACAAAATCCTTCCCCAAGTCTAACCAGCTCTTTGTGGCTTACAGCTTACCCAGGAAAGGTTTTCCCTTAACGAAGCAGAGCATATCTAGATGGATCTCTAGTGCTATTCTCTTCTGTCACAAACAAGCTGGTCAACCTTTACAATCAAACGTTCGTGCCCATTCCACTAGGGCAGTATCTACATCTATGGCGTTATTTGCTGGCGTGCCCCTCACAGACATTTGTAGAGCGGCAACCTGGAAAATGCTGCATACTTTCACTAAGCATTACTGATTGGATTCCGAATTGATGAAGGATGCTGCGGTGGGGCAGGCGGTGCTACGTCATCTATTCCAATAAAGGTGAGCCTGCCTTCCTTCCCACCAACCTTTTTTCTAATGCACATTTCTCTGTTCTTTTTCTTCGTTATGCCAAGATTGAAGACTATCTATTTGCTATTTTGTATTTATATGCATATTTCATTTAAATGTATATATGCTTTTGTTTTCCTTTCTCTGGAAATAGTTTGACTATTCGTAGATGTATGACTTAAGTATATGACAATGTGCTCATTACTGCTTTTTATTCTGATTCAAGCATGTGAATCTATGAAGGATACCCTAATACTGGATAAGAAATGAGTTACTTACCTGTAACTGCAGTTATCCAGTATTGGTATCTTTCATAGATTCGCATGCGACCCGCCCGCCTCCCTTGGAAGGTCTCACTTAATACTCTCAGTTGTACCTCTAAATACGCACGGTGCTTATGAAAATCTGATGGACTGGAGCTCCTTCCAGGAAGGTTCTAGAGGTTGGTGTCAGCTGATTGGTTGTTCTCTTAAGTTTGGTCCTTTTTTCCAAATAAGGACTTGGATATGTTACTAAATGTAGGGCCGTTACCTTCCATGTCTAATGTGACATTGCCTTTTATAAATGTACTGGGGACTTCCATCTCGACGACGGGGAATGATTCAAGCATGTGAATCTATGAAAGATACCAGTACTGGATAACTGCAGTTACAGGTAAGTAACTCATTTCTTCTTTGTGGGTTATTGGAAACTGAGCGGCTTGCATTCAGCCCATTGAGGCGTCCAGTCTTATACTCTGAACCATTGACACAGAGTTAAACATATCATGCCTGCTACAGTCCGTGATTTTTAACCCACACCTCTCTATAATAAACTAAACTGACTGATTGTAAACACTGTATAAAAGGAATTGTCATGTCTGGAAGTCTCCATGTTGAACTAAGCACAACCCCAGATAGTGACAGTGACGTTAGAACCAATGTTAAAGAAACTAACAGGTAATCACTATAAAAATCTTTGTCCTATCTGTTGTCCAGAGGGTGGCACACACCTGCTCATTTTCTCCCTGCTGTATGTTTTATTGCTGTTTTAATTAATTAAAAATAAAGTCATAGTCATAGCACAGGGCAGACTTTGAGTTTGAGTCATGTTTGTATAGTAGTAATTGGGACACCACTATATCCCAGCCATGAGCCTCTTTGTATCTTAGTTTCATTTGATTCAGCAAGGTTCCTTAAAAATAGTAATGTGTGGAGGAAAATCTCTTTGGGTACAGGGTCTAAAACTTTGAAAAGCATCAGTCCCCAACCCCCTCTTAGTCGTAATACTGTTACCTTCAGTTCAGGTTCAGAGACCTCATGATAACTTAGCCTCTAAGTAGACTTTCAGTTAAATCCATGTCATGGGAGAGAGATGTCTGTAGGGCCTTTCACCTAAACATATGAGATTATTCTTTCTACCCCCCTATACCCCCTCATGCACACACGTCCGTCCCATCTCCTCATCCATCTGGACCGTTTCCTCTGTCTCACATCTATTAAACTACTGGTTCACCATACTGAGTATCTCTGCAAGACCATCTCCAGCCACAACCCACTAATAATGCATCTTATCTGGGGTGGGTATACCTCTCTGGTCCCTACCTGGCAACTCCAACTTTCAGTCCTTGAGGACTCTGCCTTTCAATAGCAACTTTGGGAGGACATCGGTAATTACTTTGCCGAGAACAGCGGCTCAACCTCTTCTCGTTGAATGGGATACATTTAAAACGGGTGGAACTGGGAACACTCCCTCATGGACTTGGAGAGAGCTTCACTGACTGCTGCTACCTCCTAAAGGTGCGCTCCTTACTGCTAAGGAGCGGCATGCTCAGTTGATTGAGATTCTGAGATGTATTGATTACAAAGCTCATAGGGCCAAAACACATGCTGAAGGAGACGAATCTGGGAAATTCCTAACCTGGCTGGCCAAACAAAACACATACTGTATCCCGATCTCCGCTATTTGTCTTTTCCCAGACAACATCGTACTCAAAATCAGCCATCCACTCCTTTTTTCCCATTGCCGCTCATTGTACAGCCATGAGCTTTCCTTAGCGAAGGCCCACATTACTGCGTTCCTGAAGATACTTGCAAAGATCCCAGCTGAACATGCAGTGTCACGTGGCCCATAGGGACATTGTCGTTTTTCACTAACTTAGCATGAGCACGTTGCAGCTTGCCTGCTGCTTTGCACACGTTACTACGCGTCTTTATTTTTTGCAATATTTTCAAAGACTGCTTTCACATGAGAACTCATCGCTGTGTTCGCTCTCTGCATGTTCCTGGGATTTTGACTGAACATTATGTGCAAGGTCGAACAACAGTGCCCCTTGTTATTTTGTTCTGGCCAGTCCTTAGCCAAAACATACTGATGCAGCTGTTTAGACAGCGTACTTGGGTTTTTAGTGGGTTGCACGAATAGGTGACACACACTTGGAGAGGGACCTTTCCAGGGAGAAGAGCACCAATGATGTAGAGCTACCATCTATAGGCTAAGGTATGGGGTCTGCTGACAAAGTCCAGAGATCTTCTTTTTTATGATCATACTTCTAAGCAAGGGAAGGGAGGTTAGGCACTATAGTCCTTTTTCCATTGTCTTTCTATGATGACATCATGCTTCATGATATATTGACTGACTGCTATGCTGACAATATTTGAATTATGCATTTTCTTGCTTGTTGTGGCACGTATACTGCATGTTAGGGCACGTTAGTTAAAATAAATATTTTAAACTGTTTCATGTCTCCGTCAGATCTTATTGTGGACGAGTACAAGAGAGTGAGCGAAAAGGTGTCTTGTTACCGCGATTCCTGAGAGATCTGGGAGTGTTGTGTTCTGGGGTGCCTAATCATTAGTTTCTCTGTGAGTGAGTAGGAGAGCAAGTGAGGCAGTATAGCTAGTCGGTCCTGGGTTTGTGGGTACTACGAGGACTCAGTCCCTATACACCAAGGTCCCATTTCCTGCGCAGAATCCCTGCAACAGCAGAGTCCATTGAAAAGCCCGATCATGGAACAGGAGATTTGGGCTCCATCTGTGATTTTGCCACCTGTAAATCTCTGGCCTGTGATGGCCTTTCTGATTGAGCTTTATAGCACATATGTGACTCTCTTGCTCCTGGGACTGACCAAGTTATATAGCTCAGCTCTTAACGCAGGCTCACTGTCTCCCTCCATGTTTGAGACACTCCTGGTCTCCCTCCCCAAACCGGGCCGAGATCACCTGGATGTTTGCTCCTATAGGCCTTAAGCTATTCTCAATGATGATTATAAGATATTAAGCAAAATACTAGCAACCAGAATACAAACCGTGTCGGCCCATCTGGCCCACTCAAACCAAAATGGCTTAATCTCTGGCAGGTCGACTTCTCATAACATCTGCCACCTACACAGGCTGCTGGTGGAGGCACAACATAGGTGGCGCAATGCTGCATGCCTCTTGTTAGATTTAGAAAAGACACGCAACATGCTTGATTGGGACTATATCTCTGCAGTACTACAGGGCATGGGACTTGGTTGCAGGATGACTAGATTAATCAAATTACTGTACTCTCATCCCTCCATCAGGGTAAAAACTGGACAGCTTATATCAGACTCCTTCCCTATAAAAAGAAGCACCAGAAATGAATGGCCACTCTTACTCCTGCTTTTTGCATTGACGGTTGAACCTTTGGCCCTTTGACCTCGCCGACTGGGCCATGACTGGGGATCCCATTGGGTGGGGAAACTCTTGATATCCCTATATGCTGATGGGGTCCTGGTGTACCTCAAGGACATCCGTAAAGGAGCAGCTGAAGTAGCGGGTACTTCATGCCTTTGAAGCAGCCTTGAGGTCAATTGGGCAAAATCTTGCCTGTTCCCACTAAATCTCGATTGCCCTGCACTAGTAGCCATAGTGGACAGACATAAAGTCTGCTGGGAAAGTTCGACTTTCCTCTATCTGGGTATTACCATCTATCACACTAATAAACATCTTCTAGATGGCAATTTGATGCAAATGGTGTCCATCCTAAGGCCCAAATAACATTTTGGAGGTCACTACGTCTGATGGTCCAGGGCAGGGTAACCCTCACTAAGATTGTGATGCTGCTGCAGTTTTTTTTTTTCTCCAGATACTTTATTAAGTTCTCACAAGACAGAACAATCAAAGGGATCGCTAGTTTAGAATAATTAGCATAAACAAATGCAATCAACCCACAAATAAACAATATTTTTCAAAGAAGAAAAAACCCTTAAAGCTACTCCCCTCCAGTCCCCCCGCTTAAAGGTTACGGAGAAGAAATGAACATCCGGTGCAACAGATGTCAGTGTTACAATTGTATATTATCTTTTGCTTTTAATAGATCAGCATAAGACTTACAAGTGGTACCCTGTCATTAAGCTGTCAATTTGTACAATCTTAGACTTAGGACAACCGAGTCCGCCCCATTGTCCGTCAACCAGAACTTGTCATTTGCGATCAAACATGTAGCCCATATCACAGAGCCCCCATGTTAGCTTCTCCATGGCAGACCGGTCTATAGCTTGCACCCCGTTTCTTGGACTGATGGAACAATTGGGTCCTTTTTTTTCAGCACTAATAACTGCTTTGCGTCTAGCAGCATTTTGATAAGTCTCCAGTTCCACTAAGGCATGTGATCATAGCCGATGAGCCGAAGACCCAGGATGATAATTGCAGGGTCAGGCCCTAATGGGCATCCAGTTACCCCCCTAATGTGACTAAGGGTCTCTTTCCAGAAAAGTATTAACCTGGGGCATGACCATCACACATGCAATACGTCTTCATCTTGGCCACAGCCCCTTCAACAGGGCCCATTTGCTGTTCCATGCATTTATTTTAATAAGGACAGGTGACATGCCACAATATCATAATCTTATACAGCGATTCCCTGTGTTGCACACTTTTACAGATTATGGGAATGCCAACCCAAAAATGTTGCCACTGCACCCTGGGAATAGATGAGACGTTGGTCCCAGACTCTGAGTTATTCTGAGTCCATTCCACTCCAGTGCTGCTTCCCCTAAGAGACCATAAATGTTGGAAATGAGGCCTTTTGGACTGGCATAGGTGATAAACAATTTTTCCCAACCTGTTAGAGATCTATTGGTCGCAAATTTGTTCTCTGGTGAGAGAAGCCCGTGACCTAACTGGAAGTACCGCCTACTGTTGGCTTCAAGGACCCCAAAGTCTTGTTCACATTGTTTAAATTCTTTAATGGTTCCCCCCTGAAAGAGGTCATGCAACATCCTACAGCCAGCTTCAGCCCACTGCAAAACTCATCCTTTACGGTGCCCAGAGAGAAATCCATGTTTTCCTGTAAACTAGGATATTAAGCAGGTAAGCTTGTGATTTCTGGTGTGGGAGTCCCAGGTGTCTAAAGTTGATTTGAGAATTTCAGATAAGTAGTAAACTGAGAGCCTCGCATACTTTGGGAGCCACGGTATAGGCCAGGGTGCCCGGCCTATCACTGCATCATCTATATGTACCCAGAGACGTTCGGTTTTAAAGAGAATTCTGAGCTGAGCTGCCTGATAATATTTTCGAATGTCAGGAAGAACCAGCACCCCGACCTCTTAGAAGCCCTCAGTATGTTCCTGGAAACTCGGGCTGTCTCCCCACCCTAGATAAAGTGATCTCTGGACTTCTGTATGACCTTTATTTCAGCCTCCGGAAAATTGATGTGGAGCGCCTAGAAAAAGATAGAGTAGTCTGGGTAATATATTATGTTTAATTCCCACCACCCTCCCCAACCATGAAATGTATAAAGGTTTCCACCTATGGAGTTCATTTTTGCACAAAGAATGTCAGTCACTTGTGTGAGGCTTGATATTTTAGGCGTATCCCACTTCTGTTTAGGTTTCCATGGTTGGCCAGGGGCCTCCTTTCATGGTGATGCTGGGCATTCTAGTGAGGGTCCCAATATGTTCTGCGCTGCTTATGTGTAAAGATGGGTTGTAGCCGGTTGTGTAGTTAGATATTTTATCTCCAGAATCCTGTTACAGACACAGCAGATCCTGTACCTCCAACTGGCTCCTGTCCTGTCTTCACAGCACTCACTGCATTATCCACCCTACATTCCACTCACCTGTTCGCATTCCACCTACTTATTTCATTATTACAAACACTCCATGGTGAGGACAGGATCACAACACATCTTCCCCTTAACACAGCAAGAAAACAGTAACTTAAGAACAAAACAATATATATATATAACTTTTCACATATAATAAAGAATACTTCAAGAAATAAGAGTTCAATTGCATGGACCAAGGAAAGTTAGTACAACCAAAGCGCACAAGAGTAACAATGTCATAAAACTCTAATGATCTACATATTCTTTCAACCAAGCTGGTTTCCTTACAATCCTACCAAACCTCTCCGTCCTAACTCCCATTTCTCTTGCGCTCTCTTCAGGAAGTGTAACACACCTGTGGTGGTGTCCCTTACACCCTCTTCTCCTCTTGAGTTGACACCCGTTGCTTCATTGGTTTCCCTAGGCACATTTCATTCATCTGTCCACCACCATCCCACACTTCTTCCCCTTACACTGAAGTTTACTCCTCCCTTGTTGCAGACAGACAATGCACTCAAGTGTCGCACTTTCCCGTTACTCGATAACACAGCATTGCAAAATATTTTGACCACTTCATGCGGTCTCAAAAATCTGCTCTGTCCACTTCTTAACATACCAGTCCTCTTAATTCTTACCAAGTCTCCTACCTGCAAATTAACAGGTTTACATCCATGTTTCATATCATAATACTGCTTGTAAACCTGCTTAGCTGTGTTAGTGTGTACCTTCACCGCATCCGGTTCCCAATTCACTCTTTTAGTACTAGGCATCAACGTAATGTTATCCTTCGTAAACACAGTTTTCCCTTTCATCAACTCAAAGGGACTGTGTACAGTTGAAGCACAAGGCGCCATTCTGAGCACCCACAAGGTCTGAAACAATTCAACCTCCCACTCCAATCCATTGCTCTCAGCTAGCTGTATTGCCCACTCTATTAAACGTTTCCACGGCTCGATTTCCAGCAGGGTGGTAAAGAGAAGTGGTACAATGCTATACCCCATTACGTCTCAAACTGCTCGAATGCCACAGCTTCATATTGCACTCCATTGTCAGTGGTCACAGACTTGGCTAATCATTCCCTCGGAAAGATTCTATCTAGAAATGTAATCACAGTATTTGAATCCACATGATCAACTACTTCCTCCTCTGGCCACTTGGAAAAATGGTCAACCACCACTAGTAGATACTTTTGAACAGGTCCCTCCCAAATCGGACCTGTAATGTCCAACCCTAGTTTCTCCCATGGTATTCCCGGAACACTAACCGGACACAAAGGTGGTCGTAGTGTGATTTGGCTTTTATCCACATTCTCACACAAACTGCACTCCTGGACTTTCCTCTCAATGGCCAATCCCATTCCGGGCCACCAGTATAGCTCCTTCATACGTTTTTTTGTCTTTGCAAATCCTAGATGCCCCTCATGGCACAAATCAACAACCCAGTTTCTTAACTTTACAGGTGGCACAACCCTGCCATTCCGTAATAATTTGTAGTCTTCTACCGACAATTCATGTCTCAGTTCCCAAAATGCATTCAACTCTGTGGAAACATGTTCCTTAGTAGACCATCCTCCCCTGACTCTGACCAAAGTTTCTGCCAACACTAAATCATCCTCCTAAGCCTTACACCATTCTTCAGACGGAATGACAGCCACATCTTCTCCTAGACACTTTACACTGAATTACTCAATGTCTTCACCCACGGCATCCTTAACAGGAAGCGCTAATCTGCTAAAAATAATCAGCTACTTTATTTCGTACCCCAGGCATGTACTGCACACTATACCTAAAGTCGAGAAGTTTCACTGACAGTCTTGCCAAACTGGGGAACGCAGTATATAAACCCTTAGTGGACAAAACCTTGATGATCGCTTTATGATCACTCCTTAATACCACATGACTTCCCCAGATGAATGGCCTGTAATGCTCTAAGCCCCACACACATGCTAAAGCTTCACGTTCTATCACTGAATACTTTTCTTCAGTGGATATCACCGAACGCAATCCAAAAGCCACTACACATTCTTCCCCATTCTGATTCTTCTGGATGAGCACACCACCAATGCCCTTTCCGCTCGCATCAGTTGTGACTATAGACTTCAACGTTGGATCAAAGCCTTGTAACGGCAAAGCAGCACACATCTCCTGCTTAATAGAATTAAAATCCTCCTGGCATTTAGCTGGCCACTCAAATTTACACTTGTTTTTAGGAGTTGTCTCACATTGTACGTTTTGCTTGCAAAATTCTCAATGAACTTGGATTAGAATTCCACAAGACCTAGGAAGGCTCTTACTTCGTCCTTGCTGCTAAGTATTGGGGACTTTTCTATGGACTCCCTCTTAGGTTTAATGCCCTCGACAGATACTTCATGACCCAGATACTTCACACAGTCGAGCGAACCTACACTTAGTGAATTCTGCTGTAAGCCCCTTTTCCTTCAACACATCCATCACCTTCCTTACTGTCAAATCATGGTCGGCCGTGGTTTTACCCATTATTAAGATGTCATCCTGAAAAGAAATTACATTTCTTACATCTTTAAATAATTGAACATAATACGTTGAAACATCCCCGCCGCCAATCCCAAAGGTACTCTCGCAAACCTAAAACATCCAAACTGAGTTATGAACGTAGTAAGATTCCTACTTTTCTTATGTAGAGGAACCACTTTACCCCTTTTGTGACTGAGGGCATTTCCCTAATTTTTGGTAATGGAAATTGGTCCACAATTATATTCCTGTTTAGGTCTCTCATATCGACACACAACCTAAGTTTTCCATTATCTTTCCTGGCAATCACCAAAGGTGAAACCCATTCGGACGCGTCCACCCTCACAATCACCCCTTCAGCACACAACTTCTCCAACGCCTTGACTTCCTCTCTCATGCTAAGGGGATACTTCTCACTTTGTGAACTTGTGGTTCCGCACCATGTTTGAGGACAATTTTATGTTGGAAACCTTTTTCTTCTCCTATGGCGCCTGTAAATACCTCTGGATATTCTCGAAGGATTTCTTGTTCCAGCGCATCATCCTGATGAACAACTAACACTGGCTCCTGACTATTGGGGTTGAGTATGATTACCAATTCTCCCTGATCAACCCAGCCTAACACAGAGACTGCTCAGCTTCAGCCACACACAGCTTACACTTAGCTTTTCCATCTTTAAACATGAAAGCCAATTCTTTCATCCCAATTATTACAATGTCCTCTCCGGTGAACGTTTTGGGGCGAATCTCCGTAGGATCCAGAAAAATACCCAGAATCGGAACACATTTTTCACTCCACACTTCCTCGTTTACAATAGTATAAGGCGAGCCAGAGTCAGCTGTAACAGTGATGAGTACTCTCCCCTATAGCAACCTTGCATTTGGGTTTGTCCCTTTGATGCCCATCCACATTGAGTACATTCTCATCGATATTTTTGTACACGCATGTTAATATTACCGTCCCCAGACTCCTCCGAATCCGTTGTGGAGACCTGCATGAGAAGATTTACTCCCTTCACACCCCCTTTCTGCCTTCTGCACACCTTCTGGAAGTGTCCCAAAATGCCCCATCCTGCACTCTACTGGTTCCTTGTAGGGCACCTCTTGTCATTTGCCAAATGCCCTATCATCCCGCACCCAAAACATCTGTCCTTGAATGCAGAACGATGAAATTGCTCACAGGTTTTACTTTCGTCACAACTTTCTTTGGGTCCCACTTAATCACCTTCTTGGACTTCTTTTTTGCCTGAACTTTTGCCACTACTCCCTTCTCAATATCCTCACCAATTTTGTTTAACCTTTGCGAAATGACAGCTTTAGCACATCTGCCGGTCAATTCTGCTTTCTTCACTACTGCTATTACTTTCTGGAGTGACGACTCCCCCCACGGTCCACAACTTGTATTAGATATTCGAATTAGCACAGCACATCACTATTTGATCGCATATTAATTCATTGCTCAGAATAGTGAATCTACAAGTCAAGGCTAAATTCTTCAGGCCAGCCACATAATCTTCCATAGATTCACCTTTTTCCTGTTTTCTATGAAAGAATTTGTAGCAATCCACCGAAACGCACACTGTAGGATTGAAGTAAGCATCCAAGTCTTCTATTGCATATTTGTATACATCACCCTGACCCTGTGGTGTAACTTTCTTCTGAATGCGATTGTAAATCTTTAATCCTCTGGCACCTAAGCAATGTAACAAAAAAAATTCATCTGCTCGGGTGTCAATTCTTCATCGTCCTCAAAAGTGGAAATATAGTTTTGAAAATGCTCTTTCCACTCACTCCCCTTTAAGATTGGCTCCCCTTTCCCAGTCAAAGAAACTTGTGGAGGTGACAGGTTCCATATGTTTCCTGAAGCTATTACAAAATAAATAAATTGAAATGATGCGCTCTCTAAAATATTAAAGTATTTAAATATATATTTTAAAACCACGCATGCGTATTGTATTTGTCATAAAAAGGACAAAAGAGCCAGAAGTACTTGCTTTGAGTGTGCCTATCACTGACAATGACAGGCAAATGAAGATTAAAGTGAGCCTGTCGCTGTAGAAACCAGATGCTTTGACAGGCTAGACTTTCTTAGCGTGCCTGTCGCTACATCACTTCTTAATGCTTTAAGTGTGCCTAACACTGATACAACAATGGCAGGCATATGAAGACTAAAGCGTGCCTGTCGCTGTATAAATCAAATGCTTTGACAGGCGTAGACTCCCTTAGTGTGCATGTCACTGCATCGCTTCTTAAATTGAAGACACGACAAGCAATAACACTTTGCCCGTTCTTCCCAAAATATGGCCGCTTTACATGACCGCGCGGTTTCCTTGGTGACTGCTGTGCTTCCTCTTCACAGCTGATAGGTCACACCACGAAGAACAGACGCGTTGAGACCAATGACGTGGGAACGACTGCTCCGTCAATAGTGTGCCTGCTGGCTCACACTGCCTACTTGTGCGTACTGCCGCAGACAACGTCATTCGCGTGCCAGCTTCCTCGTGCAGCTGACCTCCTTGCAGGTGGTAATCCTTCATGGGCCTCACTTCTCGGTCACCACCAACTGCCAAGCGTGGACACACGGTAAAGATTCCCTAATATTCTCTCTACCTTGAGAATGAAATATGCCGAGAGGACTTCCACTTACACTGGTTGATCTGCAGTGTGGCCGATCCGGAGTAGGGTAAAATTAATGTCCCATACGTTCCTCGCTGAAGTGCTTGTAATATACGCAAGTCCTCTGTACCAGGAAGTTACCCAGTTTGTAAAGATGGGTCGTAGCCAGTTGTGTAGTTAAATACTTTATTTCCAGAATCCTGGTACAGACACAGCAGATCTGTACCTCCAACTGGCACCTGCCCTGGCCTCATGACACTCACTGCATCATCCACCCTACATTCCACTCACCCGTTCGCATTTCACCTACTCATTCCATTATTACATACAAACAATCCATAATCAGGACAAGATCACAACATTATGGCTTGCGAATGGTGTGAAGTTTGGAGTCAATCTGAAACCACAGAACGAATGGGAACATCCAGTGTTGGCAAATTTGTCGTCTACATAATTTGACTGTTACTGAGAATAGTGTCCCTCGGTCATCTAGGGGGAGATCCTGAACCAGTTCCATAGGGTAGTCCAGAAAAGTAAACGGTCAAGCCTCCTATCCTCTCTCACGAGTCTGTCCTTCAGTTGCGAGGAGCCGAGCTTGGCTATGATGTGTCTTGGCCTTGTGTTCTCAGATTGTCTGGGGACTCTAACTCTGTGTGCTGTAATAATAGGTATCTCCAAAGTTTGATCGCTTTAAGAACGGAATCAAACAAGGTTGCTGAGCCACATCGACCCATTCCTCAATTTCTCAGACTTTGCAAATTCGACTGTTGTCCCGTCTTGACCTATCCTTTAGGTCAGCACATTTCTCCCATAACAGCATAATTTCCGCTTTAGTACCAGAGTCCTGCAGTTTTTCAAGTTCCTGACTCCTCGCTGTCATCCTCGTTGGTTAGACGTTCACCCAGGTCGTGAATTTCTTTTGTGACTTCAGAGAGGCCAGAAGCGAGGTCAGCCTTCAGGGCCTGCATTAGCGTGGTTATCATATTCGAATGTTTATTGTGAAAGTCACCTAGGTGAGATTGCAAATCCTCTTTCGCTTGTGGAGATCCCATGTCTCCCTTTTAAGAGGGTATCGTTGGTGTTGCTTTCAGGGATTGGTGTCCCCAACAGTCACCAGTTTTCCACTGGTTTTTAAACCTCCTGCTCATAGACAGGCCTAAAAGATGCTCTTTGGAATCGCACTGCTCGCATCCAGCGCAGGCGAAAGAAGGAAAAGGGGAACAAAGGTCATACGATACCCCACAGTCAGCAGGTATCTGTTGCATTGGGTAATTCGAGCAGTGTGGTCCTGCTCCTCTATCACATAAAATGAAGAGAGAAATACTGGCTCAAGTAAGGTGGTACTCAGCCCTGTTGAGCCATCCTCTCACCCCCTGCCTCAAGCTCTGTTCACCTTCGGACCTGGCCTTAGATTGCCATCATGGCTTGTTTATGTGATCCCGGAATGCACTGCAGCTTCTCTACCAGCTATCTGCACCAAATGGGACACTTACATAGGTTGTCTCCTCACTCAGAAAGAATTTCGAAAACCGCTCTTCCTCCCATGTAAGATTTCATGGAATGTCATCCAGTTGAATAAATTACATATGGCATACTTGATGCCTACACGTCTCCAGACAATTTACACCACGGCCTCCGCCGATTGCCCTCGCTGCCTTGCTCCCAATGCAGACATGAAATATGTATCTGAAAGAGACACGTTAGTGACAGATTCCTTACCTTAGAATATCCCGAGGCGTCAGGCTGAATCCGGAACGTTTTGCGTAGCAGTACCCCTGCGCGTCGGTAGGCGGCGTCGTGCGGCTCCGCGTCCGTCGTCGGGATCGCCGGGATGACGTCGCGGCCAGTACTTAGACGCCGCCCATGCGCGCTGGCGTCAGTTCTTTCTTTTTCCGCGCCAGTAAGCGCAGATCCGGATTGAGCAGTGCCCCAGTCATTTTTTGACTGAGTATTTTTGAGACTTTTTTGTCCAAGTTTTCGAGTCGTTTCGACTCCAAGGTGTCAGTAGGGATGCCCGGCTTCAAGCCATGCGAGGTCTGTAATCGCATGATGTCGATTACGGATCCGCACCGTGAGTGTCTCTTCTGCCTGGGGCGCGGCCACGACCCCACGTCGTGCCCCGAGTGTCGGTCCCTCGCCCCGAAGGCTTTGCGAGAGCGGTCTCGCAAGCTTCTCGAGGTCCGGCACTCTGCTCCGTGCCGATCGAGGTCCCGGGAGAGGTCGAGGGGCCGGTCGCGGAGCCGTCGTCATTCCTCGGGTCGAAGTCTTCGTCTTCAGGTAAGGCGAAGCACAAGAGGTCTAAGCAGCGTCGCTCTAAGACCTCCCCTCGCCGGTCTCACGACTCGGCTGAGGGTCCTGTTGGTACCGCCCCCGCGGCTCCGGGAGTACCCGTTGAGCCGGCGTCGGCCTACCCGCCTGTTCCGGGTCCGACGTCGACTCCGGCCGACATCCAGAACTTCTTGTCGGCCATGGCTCGCATCTTTGGGCCTAAGGGTTACCCTGGTGCGCCTTCAGGCCCCGCGGGCCCCAGTGGGGGTCCTCCTTCGGCACCACCGGCGGCTCTGGCCCCGGTGTCTCCGCCGGCTCCGGCGCCGCAGGACCCCCTTGGATCCAGGCCTGGATCCCGGTCGACGCCGGTTGACCTGACAACACCTCCGCCGGCGCCGACCTCCCCGGTACCACTCCCGGCGCCGTCCGAGGTCCCGGACGACGCCGTCCCCAGGTTCTCCCCGGCACCGGACACGGAGCCGGATCGACGTGGGCCGTCGCCGATGGGACCTTTCTTCCCTCATGTCCATCCTCCTTACTTTTCACCTGTTTTGGAGGACTGGGAGGGGTCGGAAGACCCTCTCACAGCCCAATGTGAGCCCTGTCAGGACTGGGCAGAGGAACTGGGTGATGCCAGTGGCCTGGACACCTCTCCAGACCTTGGCATGCTGTCTCCTCCTTCCGTGGCTACGGAGGAGGGAGCAAGTTATGCAACGGTGTTGTGTAGGGCGGCCGTGGCCTTGCGCCTCGAGCTCCCTACAGTGGCTGTCAGGACTAACCTCCTGACGGAAGTGCTTCAGCCGGCGGCTACCTCCTCGGAGCCACTGCTGCCGTTCAACGACGCACTTTCGGACGTTCTTTTGGGCACCTGGTCCATGCCCACCACAGGGGCTCCTGTGGACAGGAACGTGGCCCGACACCATCGCCCGGCCCCGGGCGACCCCTTGTTCCTCTCCCAACACCCCATCCCCGAGAGCTTGGTTGTCCAAGCCTCTACTTCTGAAAGCGCCTTACCTACGGCTCCGCCGGACAGGGAATCCAAAAAACTGGACCAATTAGGGAAGAAAGTTTTTTCTTCCTCCAGTGCTGGCTTTCGGTCCGTGAACACCGCTTGCCTTTTGGGCCGTTATTCCCACACTCTGTGGGATTCGGTGGCGCAAGTGCTGCCTAAGTGTCCTGAGGAGGTCCAGACACTACTCACCCATGTTATTGCAGACGGGAGAGACGCGGCGAAGTTCACAATACGATGTGGCCTAGACACCGCCGACTCGCTGGGCAGATCGCTTGCCACGACGGTGGCGCTTCGCCGTCCCGCCTGGCTGAGGACCACTGGTTTCTCGGGCGATGTCCAAAACACCCTTATGGACATGCCCTTCGATGGCATCCGCCTTTTTGGCAATAAGGCAGACAGCGCGCTGGAGCGCTTTAAGGACTCGCGGGCTACGGCCAAGTCCTTGGGCCTCTCCGCCTCGCGCCCTCCGCAGCAGTCTGCTTTTCGCCCCTTTCGTGGCCACGGAAGGGGCGCCCAGTCACGTCCATTGCCCAGCCACCGGCCCGCGCAGTAAGCGTCTTCGCGTGGCCGAGGACGTGGCTCCCGCCGAGGCGGGTCGGGTAACCAGCGTGTGGGTCAGGCCACCACCTCCGCCCCGTCCGCGGCCTCCAAGCCCTCCTAGTCCATCCTTTCAGGTCCACAGCACGCCAGTGGGGGGCAGGGTCCGCCATCACCTTCACCACTGGCGTGCCATCACATCGGACAAGTGGGTCTTGGACATTGTCCGAAGGGGCTACTCCCTCCCCTTCGAGACTACCCCCCCAGCCATGCCACCTCCATGCCACCGCATGTCGGGGGATCATTTGGTGCTTCTTCAGAAGGAAGTTGCGGCCCTCTTGGCCAAGGGGGCCATCGAGCGCGTTCCGACCCCAGAAGTAGGGCATGGTTGTTACTCCCACTACTTTCTGGTGCCCAAAAAGGACAAGGAGGACATGCGTCCTATCTTGGACCTCCAGAACGTCAATCGCTTCCTCCGGAAGGAGAAGTTCAAGATGCTCACCCTAGCTCAGGTCTTGACTGCCCTCGACCCTGGAGACTGGATGGTAGCGTTGGACTTGCAGGACGCATATTTTCACATCCCCGTCCTGCCGGCCCACCGGCGTTACCTGTGGTTCACGGTAGGCCTCGAGCATTTTCAGTTCACCATGCTCCCCTTTGGCCTTACCAGCGCCCCTCGGGTGTTCACGAAAGTGATGGCGGTGGTTGCAGCTCATCTGCGCCGGGCAGTGGTTCCAGTCTTCCCCTACCTCGACGACTGGTTGTTGAAGGCGGGCTCGTCCCAGGCAATCGTCTCCCACCTCCAGACTACGGCCGAACTCCTGCACTCGCTGGGGTTCTCCATCAACGTGCCGAAGTCGCACCTGATTCCTTCTCCACAGCTCCTTTTCATCGGAGCAGTTCTGGACACAACGCAGTTTCGGGCCTATCCTCCCGAACGGCGAGTCCAGGATATTCAGGCTATGATTCCGATCTTTCAGCCTCTATCCTGGGTTTCGGTACGGATGACCCTGAGGCTGCTGGGCCTCATGGCCTCCTGCTGGTCGATCATGCCAGATGGCATATGCGGGCTCTGCAGTGGGACCTGAAGTTCCAGTGGGCGCAGCATCAGGGGAACCTGTCCGATTACGTCCAGATCTCGGAGGGAACTGCAAGGCAGTTGCAGTGGTGGCTCTCGAACCGGCAATGGGTCATGGGCAGATCCCTCTCCCTTCCCCAGCCAGAGCACACAGTTGTGACGGACGCGTCCCTTCTGGGATCGGGCGGTCACATGGGAGAGGCGGAGATCAGAGGCCTCTGGTCTCCGGCGGAGTCCCGGCTCCATATCAACCTTCTGGAGCTCCGTGCGATCCGACTTGCACTCAAGGCATTCCTTCCCTCTGTCAAAGGGAAGGTAGTGCAGGTGTTCACTGACAACACCACCGCCATGTGGTACTGCAACAAACAAGGCGGGGTGGGGTCGTGGACCCTATGTCAGGAGGCTCTGCGTCTCTGGACATGGCTGGAACATCAGGGCATGCGCCTGATGGTTCAACACCTGGCAGGTTCCCTGAACGTCAGGGTGGACGAACTCAGCCGCAGGTGCATGATGGATCACGAATGGCGTCTTCGCTTGGAGGTGGCGCAAGGACTCTTTCTACAGTGGGGAGAGCCTTGGTTAGATCTATTCGCCACCGAAGAGAACGCGCAATGTCATCAGATCTGCGCGTTGGAATTTCCAAGGCGGCACTCGCTCGGCGACGCTTTTCGTCGCGAGTGGAGTTGCGGTCTGTTGTACGCCTTTCCGCCTATACCACTTCTACCCAGAGTGTTGAAGAAGATTCGGCGCGACCGGGCCCAAGTCATTCTTGTGGCTCCGGACTGGGCTCGAAGAGTTTGGTATCCCGAGCTACTCAGTATGAGCGTCGATCCACCGATCCGTCTGCCTCTTCGGGAGGATCTTCTGTCGCAGCAGCAGGGGACGGTCTTCCACCCGAACCTGTCCAGTCTCCACCTCCTTGCGTGGAGATTGAGCGGCGGCAGTTGATTCCTTTCGACTTGCCTCCCGAAGTTTGTGATGTGATTCTAGCAGCCAGGCGTCCCTCCACTAAGGTGGTATACGCCTGTTGGTGGAACAAGTTTGTGGCATGGTGCACAGCAAAGGCTGTGAATCCCCTTTCTGCCACTCTTTCTGAGGTTCTTCTGTTCCTTCTTTCTCTGGCCCAACAGGGATCTGCCCTGGGTACCATCAAGGGCTATCTTTGTGCAATCTTGGCCTTCCTCAGGCTTCCTGATCAGCCCTCCCTTTTCAAGTCCCCTGTTAACAGGTTTCTTAAAGGCATTACACACCTCTTTCCTCTTGTTCCGTTTGTGATGCCTCAGTGGGACTTGAACATGGTTCTTACCTTTTTAATGTGCGCTCCCTTTGAGCCTCTACATAACTGTCCTCTTCGTCTTCTCACTCTGAAGACCGCCTTTCTGGTGGCCATCACCTCCGCTCGGCGGGTGAGTGAGCTCCAGGCTCTTTCGTGCAAGCCCCCCTTTCTGTCTGTCCATCCAGACAAGGTTGTTCTTAGGACGTGTCCGTCCTTCTTGCCAAAGGTGGTTACTGCTTTTCACATTGGGCAGACCATCACTTTGCCCACCTTCTTTCCGCCTCCGCATCCTTCTAGAGAGGAAGAGGGGCTCCACTGTCTGGACCTAAAACGTGCGATTTCATTTTATCTAAACCGCACACAGCAGTTCCGGGTGGACGACCAGCTCTTTGTTGGCTACGTGGGCGCCAAAAAAGGTCGGGCGGTACACAAGCGGACCATCTCCCGCTGGGTCGTCTTGTGTATCAAGGCCTGCTTTTCTTTAGCTAAGAAGGAGCCCCCTGTTGGGCTACGTGCCCAGTCCACCAGGGCGACAGCCGCCACCACGGCTTTGGGACGTGGTGTCCCATTGCAGGACATTTGTCAGGCAGCTACGTGGGCCTCGCTGCACACGTTTACCAAGCATTACTGCCTTGACAGCCAAGTCCGGTGAGACGGCTTCTTTGGCCGTTCTGTTCTTCGAGACTTCCTTGTCTGATCTTTGTTCGCAGACCCACCACCGGGGTTGGTATTGCTGGGGTATCTATTCTAAGGTAAGGAATCTGTCACTAACGTGTCTCTTTCAGATGCACAAGTTACTAACTTGTGTAACGATATATCTGTAAGAGACAGTAGTTCGTGACAGATTCCTACCGCCCACCCATCCTCCCCGTTCTGCGAACTGATTTCTAGGGTTAAGGACATCCCTTTCAGGGCCCTAGTTTTCAGACACCAGTGTCAGTTTCTTGCATGGCTCTGCGTTTCTGGCGCGGAAAGTCGTGTACAGAACTGACGCCAGCGCGCATGGGCGGCGTCTAAGTACTGGCCGCGACGTCATCCCGGCGATGCCGACGACGGACGCGGAGCCGCACGATGCCGCCTACCGACGCGCAGGGGTACTGCTACGCAAAACTTTCTGGATCTAGCCTGACGCCTGGTGATATTCTAAGGTAAGGAATCTGTCACTAACTACTGTCTCTTACAGATATATCGTTACACAAGTTAGTAACTTGTGCATTGGGCCTGGCCTTTTGTGTCCCCTTACTGGTGTTAATTATGCACCATATTGACCTCAGTTACAGGTCGCAAGGGGCTATTTACCCTGGAAATCTGTCTCCTGGGCTTATGCTGCACCCCAGAACGGACAAGGTTGTGAGTCGGTTTATAGACCTCGCCCTATTATTGACCAAATGCTCTATCACCATGAAATGGAAATTCTCTTCTCCAGTCAGTGTCTTCCACTAGTGCCCAACAATCCTCCAAAGGGTGGAGGTAGTCCTTGTCTCTGCGCAGTTAGAACGACAGGGGACTTTGTAAGCATTCCATCACTGCTCTATGGGACAAGCTGAAAATTGTCTTTCCAGGAATACGCCAAAGAAGACACCACACCCCCTTTAGCTGGGCTTGAGTAAATCCTGCTTTTTCTCATTATCTTACGACCACCATAACATCCATGGCCCCACGCGATTCTCTTCCCTTTCTGCCCTCACAGACGCACACAGCCTTTTATATACGCCACGCTGAGTCCTAGATGCATATTACGGGCTGGCTGTGGGGAGTTTGAAACTTGACACAATAAATAGCATTCTCATACGCACTCCCACTGTTCGTCTCTATAAAGCTATTTTTACCAGACTTGTCTCTATTGTTTTCAGTTTTTCCTTTTCTTTTCTTTTAGTTAGGTTATTTGTTATCTGTTTACCTTCCTAGACATTTAACAACATGGAGTCAAAAGCGATGCTGGTTCTGATTAATGTACTGGCTACACAATGTGTTAAATACCCACCTTAGTCACTGCATGTGTGGATTGACTGTATACTGTGGCATATTTATGATTCTGACAGTACTGTAATGTCCGTTTTGAATTCTATTAACCAAAAACTTGCAATAAAATTTGTACAAAAAAAAATATATATATATATCATGGAATATCCGAAAAACATCCGATCCAGGTCCATCCGAAGGACCAGACTGGACTCTAGCTATTATGTTTTCAGAAATCTTGTTTGGTGCTTTCTAGTTTTTCATTCCAGTGCTGTGAAATGACTTGGGGGACTTGTAGCACATATAAAATAGCGTAAACAATAAATAACAAAGTAATTTGGAGTGCAGTACTTTTGGAGAGCATGGGATATCCGTGGTAAGCAACTGTGCCACAACAGGATGCTGCTTAGTCTGGGTCTGAACAAGGAAGCATAAGGCTAACCTTTTCAGCCTCGTTTTAGAGGTTTTTCACAAACTGGGTGGTCCATGTGGGCAGCAGTTTCCTAGATGAGCTGACAGACACAGATGAAAAGCATTTCAAAAGCATTAGTTGGGCATTGGAGCAATGGTTCAGAAGAAGTAAGCAGGTGGGCAGGGAAATCGGTTGGTTTTCTTGATCATGAAAAACTATTTTATACACAAGTCCATCTGTTTTTTGGAAGTGCCATTACAAGTGTCACACATTTAGTATTGATCAAGCTTAATAGAATTTGTCATTGCACTTTTTTCAGATATCTTCAAATGAAATGTCTGAAAACTGAACACATTAAATCACAGAACTTTTATATGGACAAAAAAGTAGTTTCCATAATTTGATTTGCGGTTTGGCATTTTCTGAATCTGGATAGTAAAGACCTTGGGACCTTGATAGTACATTATTGTTGTTACTGATTAAGTGTGAGCTTAATCATAGGTGTAGGCTTCTGAATTGGCCAGATTTACAAGTTGGTGTTACGGTATTTCAGTTTTTTTTGTCATCAGATAAACGCTTATTTTGCGTGCTTTCTACCACTTGTTAAGCCTCTATTACGGTTCTGGGATTCTTGTTGATAAAAGTAAAGATGGTCTTTGGATATTATATTTGGTTTTGTTTGGTATAGGTTAGTGTGGGGGTTTTGTTCTTGGTATTTTCTATATTTATTCTGAAACTTGGAACAGTCACTCATGGATGTTCCAAGGATGTCAGTTGGACTGGCCTGCGATGAGTTGTTGGTGATTGAGTTTTGGTGACTTGAAAAAAGTACACAAATCTTACCATCTGTACTGGTTGGTTCCTTAACTCCACATTTGGCGATAAGGATAGTATGTGTTTAAAAGGGAAGGATGTCTCAACGAACTTGTTACTGACAATATAGCTCAATTAATATCCTGTGACATGAGGAATTTTCTGGAGGAGCATGGTACGAAAAGTATAAACTACATTCTATCATCATAGAGGCAATGGTTGTTTTGAATGGCTTAACTGTACTGTAAAAGGACATTTGCAATTGTCCTTTAACAACGGACTCGACTAGAAGAAAGTGGGCGTGATATGTTGTGAGCGATAAGGAAAATTCCCATTGATAGCGCTAGAGTTTCACCATTTGTTTTGTTCAGTGGACGTGTTCTCGGCATCAAGTTCAAAAGAGAATGGATGGGTTTGCCATCCATTGACCCTGCATGTTTGCAGGGGTGGAAAATGTTAGTAAACAAGTGCAAAGGAGATATGATGGTGGGAATGTAAGTGGTTGCAGCATGCTAAAAGATAAAATCAAGTAGGGTAGTTGGATTTGTATCAAGAAACCAGGTCCCATTGAATCTTGGGGTGTGATGAGGGCGTGCATGTCCTTCGTTGACATCACAAGCGATGTGCACCAAAACACCTTAAAGATTATGTATTACAATAGGCTTATTTTTCTCTCGTTCTTTCTCTTTCCTCTTCCCCCCCCTCCCCACCCCCCACACACAAGTGTGGCTGCTGTAGATACACATGCTGTGCATACTCCTGCCATCTAGAGTTGGACCCGAACGTGTGCAAGCTGTTTTTCTTCACAGAATTCTTTTTGAGTCATGAGGTAATGTGACTCCACCTCTTGCTTGCAATGCGAATGGTCATCGGCTCCATTGTTAGACTATTTTCTTTCTGCTGTGGTTCAGACGTGTGCTTCTGTGCTCTGGATAGACGCCATCGCTGTGTTCTTTTTAGTCTTCCTGGTTTCTCTCCCTCAGTCTGTTTTGTATTCAATCGCGTTTTCCCCGTCTCTCGTATCAGGCTGACGTGTCCAGTCTCGTCCAGGACAGTTCTCTGGTCGGCTCCCTGTCGGGGCGTCTTTCGGTTCACTCTGCCTGCTCTCACCATGCCTTACCTGTGATGGAAAGGACGCCTTTTTGAGTTTTGCCCTCTGTGTTGTGGAAAATACCCCTGGGCCGACCTCTGCCAGGTCTGTAATCTTTGCCTCTCACCAGAGCACAACGAGGCCTCCTGCAATGCTGGCCGTTCCTTACGGTCGAAGAAGACTCTCCGAGACCGCTGGGCCCGTTGACTCGAAATGTTGCGCCGGAGTGATGACCCTCCACCCCCACAACTCCGCCCCCTAAAGAGCTGCTGTTTGAGCCCTATATTTATAAACCTCCAGGGCTGGCGTTGCGGCCTTGGATTTAGTGGCTTGATGTTTTTTTGTAATGGCCATTGAATTCTGCACCAAAACAACTTTGGATTTCTGGATTTGCGGTTTCTAAGACAATTGTGCGTCTATTGTGATGCCAAGATAACTAAAGTTTGTCATGCACTCGAGATATTGATTATCAATAGTGATACTTTTTCTGAAGGACTTATGCGGTCTTATGGCCATATTCTTTGATTTGCTAGAGTTTATTTCAAGGCCCTTTATATTGCAATAATTGCTAAAGCTGTCCAATAGCCTTTGCAGCCCATTTGGAGTCTGTGATAGCAGGATGATATCATCTGCAAATAGTAGTGCAGGTATCGGGACCCCACCTAGTTTTGGGGAGTCGTGTCTGCACTGATGCAGGTGTTGCACAAAATCGTTATCATATAGCGAAAATAGTCTGTGCCAACACGCATCCCTGTCTTACTCCCCTTTTAATAGGTATAGCATCTGTAAGTTCACCTCCAGTGCCCCATTGAGCCCTGGCGTAATTGTCTTGATGCAGTCTAACTATCTGCGCCAAGAGCTTGTCCGGTACACCCTGGCTTCTCATCGAGTTCCACATTCGACCCCTTGAAACCAGGTCAAAAGCCGTTTTTTGATCGATTAAATGCTATAAACAGGTGACCCCTTCCCCCTCAGTTTTTTACACAGGAGCCTAAGGACCTGATCAATGGTGCTTGTTCTTGTTCTAAAATCCTGCTTGATACGGAGAAAGTATAATTTTCGACTATCCAGTTTGTTAGTTTATTTAAAACTTGCTTGGCATAGACTTTTTGCAAGGTATAAATTGGACTGATAGGTCTGTAATTGGCGGGTTCTTACCGATTGCCCTTTATATAAATCGGTACAATTTCAGCCCCTCCATGTTTCTGACACTGGTGCTTCTGAGGCCACTGCATTACAGAGCAGATTAACATATGGTACCCATACTGACTTGTCACATCTCAAAAGGTCCCCTGGTATCTTGTCAGGAGCTGGGGCTTTCCCTGGTTAAAGAGCCTGTTGAAAAGGGTTTCTTCTAATAAACTCTGTTCTCTGCCCACTGTTCTATGCAGTACCTGCCCATACTGAAGGGGATACTCAAGTCTGCTCCTGATATTTTCAAGGAGTTTACTAAGGCCTGGATTATCACCCCCTGGTTTCATAATGAAATACATAGCCTCCCCTTGAAGATCCCATCTATGTAAGGGACCATCTCCCTCCTGATTCCTGAGTGGTGTGTACCGCTCGCAAGCGAGCAAACGCACAGGGCACCGGTGATGTCCCTCCACCAAACCAGGAAAGCAAACGTATAGACGCTGCTGGTAAGTGTGTTGCGGCACAGTCAGCAAACCACTGGTGTATTGCCATTTTCATTGGCCTGCTCTCCAGATATGACCGAGCCCACAGGGATGAATTGGAGGAGCTTCTCCAGCACCTCCCTGAGGTGCATCATAAAAGAGGACGTGAGTTGGTCTCAGAAGGTAAGCTGATTTCCAACACTACCTTTATGTGTTCCATAGATGCTGTGGTCACCGCCGCTCAAGGCATCGACTCCAACATCCTTCTTCACCGACACGCTTGGCTCCGTGTCTCTGGCTTCAATCCGGACATTCAGCAGCAATTCCTTAACCCTCTCTTTGATCTGCGGACCCCAGGTTGATGAGATACTGGAAAAAACTCAAGGGCACCAACTGCGAAAGCCATGGGCACCCTGCAAATGCCTACACCGCATGGGTCCTTTCACCACTCAGCATATCGTGGAGGCTGCAAGACCACCTCTCCCAAAGCCTCCACATCTTTCCAGCGTCAGCTTGCCCAGCAAACCACCACAAGAGGTTACTTTTTGGGTGCCTCCTGTGCGAACAATACCAAAGGAACCTTCCCCCCCCCCCTCAAAAGGAGCTGCACCAGCCAAACGATGATTTCCCCGACCACACAACACCTGTCGGGATGACTTCAGATGTTCTTCTCCGCTGGGCAACACATCACCTCAGACCAGTGAGTATTAGACCTCATTCCACACGGTTACTGCCTGGAGCTCATATCCAAGCCACCCATCAAAGAACCCTGTAAACACGTCCTCTCCCCAGAACACCAGCTCCTGCTTTGGGAAGAGGTCCAAGCGGTTACTTCTCAAAATAGCTATAGATCCTTACCACAACACCTACAGGACTCGTGGGGTGGGGGGGGGGGGGGAGGTAGAGAAAAACGGGTCCTTCAGGCCCATTCTGGACCTCTGGCCCCTGAATGAGTACATCCTGTCAGAGCACTTCCACATGGTCACTCTTCAGAATGTCATTCCACTGCTACAGCGAGGTGACTTCATGGCTGCAGTCCCCTCATAGACACCTACTTCCCATCCATCTGGCGCACCCCGCTATCTCCGGTTTGTGGCAAATGGTCATCACTACCAATTCAAAGTGCTGCCCTTCGAGGTCACCACAGCACCTCGAGTGTTCACAAAATGCCTTGCAGTGGTAGCCACGCACCTGCGAAGACAGGGCATCCATGTACTCCCATACCTGGACGATTAACTGATAAAGATCGCAATGCAGCAGCAGTGCTGTGCACACATTCAAGCCACTATAGACCTTTACAAACTGGGCTTTACCATCAATGCTGTAAAGTCTCATCTTCAACCCCTCCAAATTCAACCCTATCTAGGAACCATCCTTGATGTAGAGGTTGACGAAGCCTATCCCAGTCCGGCAAGAGTTCAGTCCTTATATGCGTTGCTCCCTCTTTTATAGCCAAACCACTTGGTAACAGTCCGGAAAGTCATGCACCTCCCAGGTATGATGCCCTCCTGCATCACCACAGTACCCCACGCAAGATTGCACAGGTGTCCGCTGCAGGAACACTTATTGCATCAGGTGAAGGGTCATTGGGAAGAGCTAGTGTTGATTAGCCACCACAATCCTTGCTTTTTGCAGTGGTGGAACACCAACATCTTATTGCTGGGGTGGCCTTTTCTCGACCCGATTCCACTGATCACCATTACAATGAACACATCTCTCACAGGGTGGGGGGCTCATCTACAAAACTTGACTGTTCAGGATCAGTAGGATCCCAGTCATAGGGAACTATCTGGAGTTGTTAGCTGCCCATTTAGCCCTTAAGGCCTTCCTTCCCCATATAGTGAGCAAGGTAGTCCTTGTGCGCACGGACAACATGACAGATGTATTACATTCAGATGCAGGGAGGCACTCACTTTCCCCAGCTTTCTCTGTTAGCTCAGACCATCTGGCGCTGGGCTCTCCACCATAAGATCCACTTTTTAGCGGAATACCTCCCAGGAGTGGACAATGACGTTGCTGACCTTCTCAGCCTCAGCAGGATGCAGCAACCTGTCCACGAGTGGACTCCACCTGGGAGTCCTACTCAGTAATTCCAGCGTGGGGGGCCTCTGCACGTAGACCTCTTCGCCACAGCAGAAAACACAAAATGCCCAAACTTCACTTCCAGGTTTCCACAGTCCATGGGCAATGCACTATTGATGAACTGGTCAGAGATATTTGGCTATGTTTTTCCACCTCGTCCCATTAATGGTTCAGAGGCTGAGGCAAGTCTCTTATCCTGAGTCTATTTGCTGCCACCTTGGCCAGAAAACCCTCGCTCACCACTCTCACCGAGCTTTCGGTGGTTACGCACTAGCGGCTCCCCAACAGGCCAGACCTTCTCATGCATAACCATGGAGAAATCTTGGGGTCTCAATCTTGTGATCTGGCACCGGAAGTCTTGGAGTTTAGTTAACTCAATCTACCTCTTGAATGCATGAAAATTCTTAAAGAAGCACGCAGGCCCACTATTCATGCTTGCTGCGCTGCCAAATAGAAAAGGTTTATCTGCTACTGTTTTTCAAACCAGATTGACCCCATATAGCCAGTGTACAGAACCTTGTTTGTTACCTTCTACACCTCCAAACATGTGGACTAGCCTTCAACTCTATTTGGCTACACTTAGCTGCTTATCTCCAAAATAGGCAACATGTCTCCCTCTTTAGGATTCCAATCATTAAAGCGTCTATGGAGGGTCTCAAGAGAGTCATTCGTCCTCTGGTGGTGCCAGCCCTGGAGAAGAATCTTAACGTTGTCCTTGCAAGACTTATGAGTCCCCTGTTTGAGCCCCTTCAGTCATGTCCCTTACAATTTCTTTTTTGGAAAGGGGTTTCCTGGTCATCACATCATTGAAATGTGTTAGTAAGCACCGCTCAACCTTGGAAGAACCCTTCTTTCAAGTTCATAGAGCAAGGATTGTCCTTTGTACGAACCCTAACTTTCTTCCTAAGGTAATCTCTCCTTTCCACCTTAACCAGTCTATAGAAATCCCAGTTTTCTTCCCACAACCTGGCTCGGTTGCAGGAAGGGCTGTTCATACCTTCGACATCAAACGAACCTTAATGTACTATGTGGATTGAACAAAGCCCTTTCAGAAAATGTATCAACTATTTGTTGCTTTTTCTGAACCGCATAAGGGGAAGGCTGTATCAAAATCAGGCATAGCCAGATGGATAGTTAAATGCATCCGAACCGGTTACGCAAAATGAGTTTTGGCTGCTCCCCCTAGAGCCCATTGTACTATATGGCCTTCCTCTGGAACATCTCAATTGCAGACATTTGTAAATCACCTACATAGCCTGCACCATATACTTTCACTAAACACTACTGGGCCCGATTCACAAAGGGCCTTCACACTTGTGGCGGTGGCCCCCGCACTTGTGCAGGACCTCTGTACTGCAGTTACCCATTGCGGGCCCCTGCCATGACTGCGCCCCACCCGTCACAACTGCAGGGCCCCCGCCATGAGTGTGGAGGCCCATTGTGAGATTGCTCCTACTGTGTAGATGTACTAGCCCATCAACAAGGCAGTGCTGGTTAGGCTTTTCTACTTGCCGCTTTTCAGTCCTCTGCAGTATCCACAGGCACTGCTTTATAGTCTCTGCACAGCATCTATACCTACAGCCACACATGCCTCGAAAGGAAAATGTTCCTTACCCTGTAAGCATCTGTTCATGGCATGTAGTGAGGTTGATTCACATGCGCCACCCTCCTCCCCGGAGATATATATGTATGTATGTATGTGTGTGTGTATATATATATATGTATATATATATATATATATATATGTGTATATATATATATATATATGTATATGTCTCTCTCTCTGTCTCTCTCTCTGCACAGTACCTCTTGAGTCGAGAAGAATTCTTCGAAGAACAACAACTTGCACACATTCGGGCACAGTACTAGATGGCAGGAGTAGGCATTTGCCATACTGTGATGAAAGTATACAAATGTAAACAAATCTGATGTCATAGGTGATGTCATTTGAGATGTCATCAAGGATGTCACTGGCCATGTCATGAGTGATGTAATATGTGAGGTCATAAGCAGTTCAATGGGGGGTGTAAGTTCTAGTTAGCTCAGGTAACTATAACCTCTGAATTTCACTGGTTTTGTACAAGTGAAGTCTGAGACCACTTATAACGTCCCTGTAACCTTTGGTTTTTTTCAGTTAGTTTCTAAAGTTTTTTTAATTAAATTCCGAACTGTAATCTGTAACCTTTGAGACTGAGTGAGTGAATGCATGAGTGTCTCAGTGGGTGTGTGAGTGTGTGAGTAGGCCTGGCAGTGGTTGCATAAGTGGGTGTGTGAGTGGCCTGGCCACATTTGATTGGGGGTGCGGGCCGATTTCGGGATCCCCTGGGGCCTGGCCTCATTTGAATGGGGGTGGGGTGCCGTGCAGCCCCCCGCCCTGGCCGTATTCGGCCCTGGGGACCCCATCCCCCAGGGCCTGCCCTTAATTCAATAAGGGGGCTGGGGAGTTTGCGCCGCCCCCTCCCCATGCCAATTTTGACCCCAGGAACCCCATCCCCTGGGGCCCGGCCATGTGTCTCTGGGTGCCCTGGTCACAGCCAGGGCACCCAGTGTGCACGATGGGGACTGCGGAGGGAACCTCAAGGCCCCCTCAGTCCCAGCCAGCTTCCTGCCTTCTGCAGGAGCCAGCATTGCTGTTGCATGGAGAGAGCTGCTGGAAAGGTAGCTCCCTCCATGCAGGAGCAATCGTTTCATCTATTTCCCTGCCCGCAGGCAGGCACTCCACTTCCAGCGGGCGGGAGCACTGACCGCTTCTGCCCACTGGAACCGGAGTGTTAGCTTTTGCTTGGCGAATCTACATCTACACAGTAGGAGCTGTTCGCTCCCACTAAGCAAAAGCAAACTGCAATGTCCCGGGTTTGGGCACCCCGGGACATAGCAGGAGCTGGGCCTGGGGGGGTGGCGGTCCCCAGGGCCATGAATGGCTCCAGGAGGGGGGGGCTGCGAAGCCCCTCTCCTATTTTCACGGCTGGACCAGACTGCTGTCAATGTGTTCAGTTAGGCATGTCTCTTCATTCTTTGATGTACCTGAGATCTGTCTTGTATGATCTATGGAAGAGTGAGTGGTGCTTGAGGGAGCAAATCAGTTATAGGTGCACAGCTCACAAAAAGTAGTTTAACTAAGATCAAAACATGATGGTACGTTACTGCCCTTACACACGAGGAAATGCCATGTGAGGTGTGTTGTTTGGTATCCCATGACTATCTCCTCTCTCCCTGCAATAGCCCAGCAGAGCTCTCCTTTTACGAATCAGAGACCTTTTGGGTCAGGCTGTGCAATCAGTGCATGGGAAGAAGTGCTGACTAATCAGTTAAAAATGTTATTTGCTGTGTGATCCTTCACCTGTTTTTCTAATCCTTCTGATCTACAAATGAAAGGCTCAACTGTCTTACTTAGTCCTGGAATGCCAAGTGACGAAGGAAGTAATGTGATTATCCAATTAGACTACAATGCAATTAGTGACCTAGAATACCAGTGGCAGATGACAATATACACTTTGGACACTGGCCATGAACCACCACCTACCCCAGGCGTCTGTGAAGAAACCTCTGGTATCCTAGGTCAGTGGTTCACAAACCTTTGACTCTTGAGGACCCCCCATTGAGTCTCTACTGGAAGCAGGGACCCCCAAGCACTTTGTACTATTTAAAATTCAAACAGTACACAAACAAGTGCACACCAAACAAATACTCGAATTACTAAAGGTTTTATTTAATATTGAAAAAAAAACTGCAAAAATTGAATTTATTTAATGGGTATGTTGGTTCTGCATCTAGGTGACTAACCTTTAATTGTTTGATTTTATTTCATGGTATGATGCTCCGGTTCCTGCCAGGGCCAGACTGGAAACCCAAAGCAGCCCTGGCAAATGTTGTCAGACCAGTCCCCATACGGTGCACACCAAGTGCGGCGAGTGAGCCTGACTACAAGGGGGGTTTTGGGGGGTCCCCCCCCCCAGAAAATTAAGGAATAAATGGTGCATTCTACATTGTCATTATATATTGAATTGTATTAGCTTTTAATGCATAGTAAATGATGACCTTACTGTGCACCAGGATACGACATTCTTTGTTGGGGCCCTTCAACCATTCCCTCACTATGACCCTCCAACAGTGCCTCTCATCTCTCCTTAGCCCCTCTGTCACATGTATTTCATTTGTTTTATAGCACCTCTCATACCAGTGTAGGGTGTCGGAGCACTTTACAACACACACATACAGAGACAATGAATCATAGGTGTGTAAATCAGTGTGCAGAAAATGTACCATTAGGCAAAGGGGACTACAAGGTGTAGGATTCACATGTCATCCATACCGGTAGGCATTTTTGAAGAGTGCTTGGTCTGGAGAAGCATAAACTCCAGATTCAGAACATAACAGTGTTTAGTGTTGACTTTAATAATAAGAAATTATTTCTACCCAAACAAACCTTTTTTTTTTAGCAGCATCAGGATAATGAAAGACTGGGCATAAAACTAAATTTACTAACTTGTGCCATGCAGTTTGCATGCAGCTCTTTGGCAGTTTATAGCTCACTGTGCTAGATTACGATTGTAACTTATGAACTACACAGTAACAACAGAATCACTGTGACAAAAACAGTAACACACTGAGTTATGCACATAAAATATATTTTTTTTAAATGCTTGGTACGTGTTCTTTGCAGCTTGCATATTAACTATCTGTGCTACCTTAGATCAGTCAAAGCTGCCACTGGACAAAACTCCCATCTCTCTCAGCAGGTACATTAATCACCGGAGTTATCTTCACACTTTTATGGATGTCCGAAAACTGCTGATTATACAAGGAACTTTGCAGTGCTTTTTAAAGTGCTGCCTACGGACCCCTTGGGAATTTGTCACGGGCCCCTGGGGGTCCGCAGAACAGTTTGGGAACCACTGTCTTAGGTGGTCAATGTATTCTAGAACTTAGGAATGTGTTGTTACCAGGGAGCTTGGAATGTTTGAGTGGAGTTGAAGGCTGGAAGTTGAAGATGCGGTTGCTCCTGATGGATGTGGTCTACTTATTTTATTGATCCTGAATAAACCCTGGAAACTTCTCATCTGCCTTGCGTGTACCTTTCTACACTGCCGATGAACTGAAAGAACAAGTTGAGAGAGAGAAAACCTCAACATCACTATCAGCAGAGGTTGCACAGGAACTTTTTGATGTGTACTTATGTACCTGCTGATTTTCTAAAGCACACATTTCAGGTCCGTGTCGGCTTCAGAGCTCTTTCTCTGCCAGTATTGTTGAATACAGGGCCCGGTCAGCTCTGCATTTTGGCGCCCTCGGGCATTGCTGGAGCTAGGGTGCTTCAACCGGGAGAAAGCAGTGTGTGTGACGGCCCAGCTCTTCAGTTTGGAATCATCCGTCCTCCCGCTCTCGCACTGCCCTTCGCTTGCTTGCAGCTCTGCTTGCTCATGCTGCTATTCGGTGGTTTGTTTCGCGCCATAAGGCATGCTCACATCCGTACGCGCTGACCGTACATATTGACTTGGGCTCAAGCTACATGCAGCGGCCATTTTAACTAAGCCCAACTGGAATCGGAAGTCAGTGACCATTTTGGTTTGGGTCTTCCTTCACCGTGTGGTTAAACATCAGAGCAACAGGGATCTGTTGCAATACTTTTGTATAGATCATGTGCCACTAAACCACAGGGGGGGAGACAGAGTCCAGAGGCTTAGGAGGCTAGAGTCCCGCTATATCATTGCTATGCAAACGAGGTCACCTAATGGCCTGAATAGCGGTGAAGAGCTGTCAGTGCACCTAGGCAGGTGAGGATCCTGGGAGTGATTGCTGTAGAAACTTTTATGACTTTTGCTGATTTCTTTTTTAGACTAATTTGCTATGGGTTGTTCTGACATAGACAGTAATGGTGTGCCAATACATGGCGAGATATTAAGAGGTCATGAGAGACCAAGGTAAAGATTAATTGAGTGCCTTGAGTGGTATATGCCGATTCACGGTGTGATTGAGAATTTCATTATGACTTGTATTTCATGGTTTTATGTAAAATGAATGTTTAATCTGATGCCTTTTTTTTTTTTTCTTTTTTTTTAAAGCAGCGTTATTTGCGATTGAGTTTCCGATTATTTGGAGACTTACAAAGCGTGAAGTGTGCCAATTCACGGCTAAATTATTACATGAAATTGTGAATACACATGTGATGCGAGTTGTTACAGTGTTATTTTATATTATATGAAATTCGAGTAAGAATACCATTATAAGATGGCGCTCATGTTGAGGCTATAGAGTCCATCATTTGTCTATTTCTGCATGATGCAGGGTAATTTAAATGGCTCCTCTCAGTGTGGATGGTAGACACTGAAGAAGGAGTTTCCGAAACGCGTTTGTTGTGGTTCCGGAATAAAAACTACCGGTGCAACTTTCCCCGCGAGTGCTGTAATTCTTTTTTGGAGATCGAAAGAGTTTGAGCTGATATATATATATATATATATATATATATATATATATATATATATATATATATATTCTACTGGCGGTCGCCAGTAGATAGTTATAGTTAGGACCTATTTTCCATAGGAAATCCGCGACATTCTATTTGAAATAACTCTCTTGCCGGTTGACGAATCTTCGCGAAATTTTCAAACTTTATGGCCCGCTACGGTCCGCTCCTACCCTGAAAGTCTCGGGGTGATTTGTCAAGCGGGGGGCCGAGAAAAAAGGGGGGGGTCCCAAAACGTGTTTTCCCCATTCATTTTCCCATAGGAAACTTTAGACACGGCTACAGCCCGAACTGCTGAACGGAATTACACCAAATTTGACAAAGAGGTAGTTCTTAGTTCAGAAAGAACCCTTTTTGTTAAATGGTGTAAATCCGTTCAGTAGTTCCTGTGAAAATCAAAAGGAAAATCACATATATATCTATGGCCGCGTCGGATTCGCGCACCCTCCCGATCACAAGCTGCATGCTAATTGGCTGTCAAGTGGCTGTCAACACTCCAAATCAGGAAGTGTTGGCAGCCATTTTGTCCCTCGGTAGAACCGAGGGACAGAAACAAGTGCGCAAAGCGCAAAAAGGGGGCAGGGTAGAAACACCCTGACCCCCTAGGTCTGCTCAGGGGGTCCCACAAGGACCCCATGGGCAGAAAAAAGCATTTTTTTAAAAAACAAATCGGCGGGATGCGCTCAGGGTGCGCAAATCCCGCCGAAAAAACCCAAAAACGAAGCGCGGTCTCCCGCGCTTCGTTGTTAATTGGCCCCCGGGTGGGCCAAGTCCCGGGGGCATGGGGGTGGGGGGGTATTTATAATGTGTGGGGGGCCTCTAAGGCCCCCCACACGCCCCGGGGACCACCACCTCCCCGGGGCTTCTTGAATTATTTTTTTATAAATTTAGCTGTGGGGGGGGCTCGAGCCCCCACACGCCCGGGACCGCCACCTCCCGGGGCACTAAAAATGTCAATATGGGGGTCCGTAATGGACCCCCAGAGCCCGGGGACCACCACCTCCCCGGGGCTTTGTCAATGGAGGGAGGGGGCCGCGCGGCCCCCTCCTGGAGCCTGTGATGGCCCTGGGGACCGCCACCCCCCAGGGCCGGCTCCTGCAGTGTCCCGGGGTGCCTACCCCCGGAACACTGTAGTTTGCTATGACAGGACGGGAGCCTCGCGGCTCCCGTCCTGTCATAGCAAACTGCTTTGGATATTGGAAGCGAGAGCAGGAAACCTGCTCTCGCTTCCAATATCCAAAGCAAATTGCTTTTCCACATGGGGAGCTGCATGTTAGCTGCTCCCCATGTGGAAAAGCAATGCCGGCTCCCAAGGGACACGGGGAGCCAGCGGGACTGTGGGGGGATTGGGGGCCCCCCCACAGTCCCCAACGAAGAGGGCCAGTCCCCGGGGCAAGTAGTGGCCCGGGAGGGGGGCCACGCGGCCCCCCTCCCCAAAAATAATCATTTATAAAAAAAATAAAGGCCTGCCCCGGGGGATGGGGTCCCCGGGGCAAAAGGAGGCCTGAGGAGGGGGGCCACGCAGCCCCCTCCTTTAAAAATGTATTTAAAAGTGTGGCCATGCCCCGGGGATGGGGTCCCCGGGGCCGGATTCGGCCATGGGAGGGGGCCACGCGGCCCCCTTCCCGTTTAATTAAAAAAAAAAAAGGGATAAGGCCCTGGGGGATGGGGTCCCCAGGGTCCAAAAATAGGAAAAAGTAAGGGGGGCCACACAGCCCCCCTTGGGGGAAAAAAAACAAAAAAAAAATAACGATCTGGCCGCAGGCCCCGCCCCCTTCCTTTACCACTCTGCAAACGCGCCCCTGGCGCGTTTGCAGATGGAGAACGATTCCCCTTCAATACTGGGGGTCCCAGGGGCCAACTAGCCCACCAGGAACCTCCAGTATGCGCCAGGGGCTGCGTTGCAGAGAGGTGTACAGAGGCCACGCCCCTTTTACACCTCTCTGCAACGCAGCTCTGTGGTGCTTTTGGAGGTACATGGTGAGCTAGTTGGCCCCCAGGGACCCTCAGTATTCAAGGGGACTTAATCCCCCAACTTAAAACGCGCCACGGGGCGTGTTTGCACAGTGGTGAAGGGAGGGGGCGGGGCTTCAGGTGACATGTGTGCAAACAGGCCCCGTGGCACGTTTTAAGATGCGGAATTAAATCCCCTTCAATCCTGAGGGTCCCTGGGGGCCAACTAGCCCACCAGGTACCTCCAGTAAGCGCCACGGAGCTGCGTTGCAGAGTGTTGTAAAAAGGGGCGTGGCCTCTGTACACCTCTCTGCAACGCAGCCCCTGGCGCATACTGAGGTTCCTGGTGGGCTAGTTGGCCCCTAGGGACCCTCAGGATTGAGGAGGACTTAATCCCCCAACTTAAAACGCGCCACAGGGCGTGTTTGCAGACATGTCACCTCAGGCCCCACCCCCTTCCTTCACCATTGTGCAAATATTCCTCTAAAATCAGCCGAACTACGAATTCCGATTTACTCACCTGTTACCAGGAGAGACCTCAGTGCTGCATCTTTCAGCCCAGTACTGATCCTGAAAAGTAATTTTAACCGTACTTACCAGTAACTTGAATTTCCTTCCATAGGATATCATTGCCTGCTTTTTGCTGAAAAAGTTTCCAAGTGTCGATTTTGAAACCTACAAATATTCCTCTAAAATCAGCCGAAATACGAATTCCGATTTACTCACCTATTATCAGGAGAGACCTCAGTGCTGCATCTTTCAGCCCAGTACTGATCCTGAAAAGTAATTTTAACCGTACTAACCAGCAACTTGAATTTCCTTCCATAGGCTAACATTGACTGGTTTCACTTGGAAATTCTTCTAAGTGTGGAGTTTTGGAACTTTATAATATTCCTCTAAAATCAACCGAACTACGAATTCCGATTTACTCACCTGTTATCAGGAGAGAACCCAGTGCTGCATCTTTTAGCCCAGCACTGACCCTGAAAAGTAATTCTAACCGTACTTACCAGTAACTTATATTTCCTTCCATAGGAATCCATTGTCTGGTTTTCAGCTGAAAAGTTTGTGTTGATTTTCACAAACTACAAATATTCCTTAAAAATCGCCTGTATGACTTAAACGCATTCTTTCAACTGTTTACAGGAGATGCAACAGTGCTGGATCCAGGATCCAACACTGAGTAAGAAAAAGTAACGATAACACTACTTACCTGCTAAGTGAATTTCCTCCCATAGGATAGCATTGGTGATTCTATGTGAAAAAGTTTCTAAGTGTCAACTTTTAAAATACAATAATATTCCTTAAAAATCACTACTGTAACCAAAACGCTTTTACTCAACTGTTTACAAGAGATGTCCCAGGACAATCTAGGATCCAGTCCTGTGGTTAGAAAAGTAATCCATAAAGTAACTAATTGCATTTAACTAGAAATTCACATTGAGCTCAATGTTGCATTGTATTTGAAATTGTGTTGCCCATTGCAACAACTGTAACTACTGTACTTAAAAGTCTATTGCCTATTTGCAAAATATTTTAACTAAAGTAATTCATTCAGAGAAAGTATATTTTGTAATGTAATGTATAATGTAATTACAATGTAATTTAAAAAATAAAATATGTAAAAATAGTTTAAAAAAATGTAGTAAATCAGTATCCAAAAAATAAATATAACAATTAATACATTTAAAAATTGTCATTTACAAAACCTTTGAAATTTACTGGAAAAAAAACATAGGTTTCAGACATGTTATAGTTAGGAATTAGCATTTAAAAAACCTTTGAAAATAACTGAAAAAACCATAGGTTTTAGGGACAGTTATAGTTAGAAATTAGCATTTAAAAAACCTTTGAAATTCACTGAAAAAACCATAGGTTTTAGGAACAGTTATAGTTAGTTGGACATTGCACTCGTACAAAACCCGTGAAATTCCCCCGTTATAGTTAGTTCAGCTAACTATAATTCGTGCCCCCGCAATGCACTGCTGATGACGTCACATATTACATCACTCATGACTTGGTCAGTGACATCACTGATGACATCACTGATGACATCATCCACGTGATAATCTGATGCACCTCCTCACACCCTAATATAACCTTTGATACACCCACTCTAAATAACAGACTGCCATTCGCAAAACCATAGACACTCCAACACCAATAACTACATACCTACTCACTGATTCTTAGGTCTACACACACATCCACTAACTCACCCGTACAGTCACTCAAACTTACGGTCACTCAGTACAGGACTATCATATGCACTCATACTCCTATATAGGCACTCACACACCGCCACTCATCCATAGAGGTACTCACACACCTAGTCAGTCATGCAAATAATTATTCACACTGCCATTTACTCACCTATACAGTCATACACACACCAGCTCACTTACTCATACAAATACTAGCACATTTTTACGCTCTTATACAATCACTGATACAAGCACACACTCATCCATACAGCCACTCTCACAATCACACACTCTCACTTATAGCCATTTATATACTCCAACACACATATATACTGCCTTTCACATATGTAGTTACTCACACATGTACCACTGGGACATACATTCACTCACTAACACACTCTTACACACACTTACCCACCCATACAGTCTATCACAGATGCACTCTTGAAACCATCCACCCAGTGAATCACCCACTCACACATCTATGCACAGAGTCGCACACACCCCACCCACACAAACACTCAGGCACCCATACAGATACTCAGACAACCAATCAATAACTCATATAGACACTCATGTAGCTATTCACAAACCCATGCAGCCACTTACACAGCAACAGACAGACGGATTCAGACATTCACCCAGTTTAGTCACTAACCCATGCATTCAGTAAGATACGTTTAATCACTCACTTATACAGTCAGTCACGTACCTACTAAATCCTCCATACAGACACTTATACACCCACTCATTCCTCAATACAGCTTGGCATATATATAAAACAAAATTAAACTTTACAGAAAGACAGTCACTGGATGATGTCATCAGTGATGTCACTGACCATGTCATGAGTGATGTAATATGTGACGTCATCAGCAGTGCATTGCGGGGCGCGAGTTATAGTTAGCTGAACTAACTATAACGGGGAATTTCACGGGTTTTGTACGAGTGCAATGTCCAACTAACTATAACTGTCCCTAAAACCTATGGTTTTTTCAGTGAATATATATATATTTCCCCTACAGAAAGGTCTATTGACCCTCTTTCTGCTGATATTCTTCTCTTTATTCTTACCCTTGCCCAGCAGAGCTCTGCTTTGAATACTCTTAAGGGTTATCTGTCTGCTTTCTTGCGGCTGCCAGACTAACCCTCTTTATTCAAGTCCCTTATTGTAAATAGGCTCTTAAAAGGGCTTGTACATATATTTTCAACTACGCCCTTTGCCATTCCGCAGTGGGACATTAATTTGGTCTTCCAATTTCTCATGTGTGCTCCCTTCGAGTCATTACTTAATTATCCCCTCCGGCTGCTTACCATCAAGACTGCCTTTCTGGTAGCAATAACATCTGCCCAGAGGGTGAGTGAATTACAGGCTTCATCATGTAAACCTCCTTACATGATGACTTTTGTGGATAACATGGTGCTTCGCACCCGTGCTTCATTCTTACCAAAAGTGGTGACCCCATTCCATCTGGTCAATCAATCACTCTGCCCACCTTTTTCGCTCCTCGCATTCCTCCAAGGAAGAGGAGCGTCTCCACCATCTGGACCTAAAAAGAGCATTGTCGTGCTACCTTGACCGCACAAAAGAGTTCTGGGTGGACAACCAACTCTTTGTGGGTTACGCGGGAGCTAAAAAAGGTCGGGCAGTGCAGAAACGGACCATTTTACGCTGGGCTGTTCTCTGCATTAAAATCTGCTACACCCTGGCTAGGAAGCAGCCTCCTGAGGGCTTACGGTCCCATTCTATCAGGAGAAAAGCTGCAACCACGGTGTTGGCTCTGGGTTTCCCAGTCCTGGACATTTGCCAGGCAGCAACGTCTGCGTCTCTGCATACATTTGCCAAGCACTAATGCCTGGACAGTCTGGTCCGTAGGGATGGGCATTTTGCTCATTCGGTCCTGCAGGACTTCTTAGTGTAGAAAATCTGTCTGCAGCCCTCCGCCAGGATAGTTTGGCCTGGGTATCTTTTCCAAGGTAAGGAATCCGCAGCTAGAAGTCTCATTCAGATGGACAAGTTACTTACCTTCGGTAATGTATTATCTGGTAGAGACAATATCTAGCTGCAGATTCCTTACAGACCCACCCATGCCTCCCCGCTCTATGGACTAATTTGATAGGGCCCTAGTTGTGACACACACAAGTCCGTCACTTCCTGGCTCTGCGTTTCTGGCATTGGAAAGTGAAAAGTAACTGAGGTCCACACGCCTGGGTGGCGCCTATATAGGTGACCGCAATGTCATAACCGATGCTAACGACTCCGCTGTCACACGGAGCCACCCGATGGCGTGCAGGGGTACTGCTCATGTAAAAGTTTCCAGATCCAGCCTGACGCCTGGGAAATTCAAAGGTAAGGAATCTGCAGCTAGATATTGTCTCTACCAGATAATGCTTTACCGAAGGTAAGTAACTTGTTCTACTGGAATAAGAACAAACTCATTATGGCCTGATTACCACCACTTACAAGGGAAATATTGTGGAAGTTTCCCCACACAGAGGCCAGTCATACCCATTGTAGGAAGTGGTAGGACATAGAAACCCAGGTACAGGATTACACAATAAATAACATGCAAACTGAATGACTAGTAAAGGCTCTATGAAGATCAGGACTTTTTCAGTTGGGTACAATTGGGCAGTTCACACTATACAAGGAGATAACCGGATGGTGCTAGCACCTTCTAGGGTGAAGATTGAAGACCACACAAATGTACGGCTTTTAAGTACTAGGCACTGGACTTCTTAAACCGGAATGGTACATTCTGTAGCTGTTGGCTTGCGGTCTCATTTGAGGGATATTACTACATTGTTTATGAAATCTGAGTGGGGAAAATAAGGCAGAGTAGCCGTATGGAGGGGCAGAAGGAATCTGGCTGGGTTTTAGGTATTCCCTCTACTGTAGTACTTTTGCTCCTGTTGGTCTAGTAGGCTGAGAACATGCAGCTGATATTTTCCAGCAAAAACAACGCAGAATTCTCACAACCCCAAAATGTCTCACGTAGGTATGAGCTCTGGGCCAAGTTATACTTAGTTTTACTGACCTAGATTAACAGGGATGCCTCAGGTTAAATTTGAAGTGAAGTAGCACTTGCAAAGACTGCCCACAGGTGTTTCTCTGAACCATCTCAACAGCTCCTCAGCCAGTGGTGATGCTTTGTCATTCTTTAGTTGTGATGAGCTGCTTTTGGTCTGCTGTGCTACATTGTTCTCATGATTCCTTTGCAGATCACTTCCATGTGGCTGCCTCAATACTCCACATTAGTCTGATGGGCCTTGTACAGGATTTTTTTTTCTAGTCATGGACCTGATCGTGTCCTCATTCTGTAATTAAGCTTCTATTCTGATTAGGTGACAGCTACAAAGATTTGTCATAAGTCCCTGCTCTCTAACTTGGAGATGAATGAAGGCCAGAGTCCTTGGCCTAGAGGGCCCGTGTTTTTAATTTGGGGACACAGAACACTTAGCTAATGAAAATTCCACTTTTCTTTCAAATCCTTGCTCCAGCCATGAGAAAGAACATGCTTTGTATAATCCAAGAAAAGCACACGAAGAACCGTTCCGAGATCACTCTAGTAAGACTGTCATAGTGTGACATGGATTCAAGGCAGACTGTGATCAGCAGCACTCTGGCTACCAGGTGATGGCTTGTTTGCATGTATAACTACTTGTAGAGTGTAACCTAGCTAGAGAGGAGTGGAGCACTGAACAAAGCACTAGCCCTGGGTTACGATTTAGGGTATTTTACAATAGAACAGTTAGTTTCTTGAATGGTGAATTCTATTGTGTGCAGATGTGATCTCTACCTTCAGCTCCTTTCTGAAGTGCAAAAGGGTTGGTGCACTTCTTTATGGATACATAGAACAGCACATGAATAGATGTGTGTTTGATGCATTGCCCTAAGTGGCCAAGCTGTGGCCTCACTGTGCCACAGGATCCAAGCTATATCTCACTGACGAGGCCTTACAATGTAACTGTTCTGGGATTGCGTGTGTTAACCTTCTGAAGGGGCCCTCACCAGGCAGTATACTGCTGTTAGAGCTTACTTATATGGCAAAAATCTGGTCTGTGAGCTCTATATAAAGCAATCACTTGAACAAGCGGTGGGGATTTCAGATCACCCAATAGCTTTAGAGGTTGAGTGACTGCACCTGTTGACTTGCGTTTTGATACAAAGCTACATAAAATCCACTATTAAGTTGTGATTAATATTGTGTTGTATGTATTAAGCAATCCTTTCATACTCTGCTGCCCTCTTCTCCCTCACAGGTGATCCTAACAGCAGATGTCTCGGGAGGGAGTCTCAACGGGCGGATCTTCAGATCCAACGATTTTGCAAAAACATTTATCTCAACCAACCTCCCTTTTTACCCTCTAACCCAGATCATGTTTCATCACTCGAAAAAAGATTACCTGCTTGTCCTAAGCACCACTGTAAGAAAGTTTCCTTACTTCTGAATAGTTTTGCATTGATGTGACATTCTGTCTTGAAGTATTTAAAATTATTTGTGTTGGTACTTTTCAAGGAATTGGGGGTGTATTAATTAGAAAGACTGAGATTTATTTTCTGCATCCAACAGATTCAAACCTGATCTTGATAATGATCTCTTTATCCCTTTTTCAGTACAGTCTCTGGATCTCCCAGGACTTTGGGGCAGTGTGGAAAGAAATCTACAAGAATGTCTGTCTGGCAAAATGGTGAGACCATAAAGCAAATGTGTGTGTGCTTGGGCATATTAGTTTCTCTTGCTGCACGGAAAGGAAAGTGCACTGCTGATAATGGCAAAAGGCAATACATCCTGGGTAATTGTTTATGGGTGGAACTGATTAGGTGCTTGATTAGATTCCTGTGAAGGGTGTGATTTGTCAGGAGCCTTTAAGGGACTGCAGGTTTTTGTGGTGTAATTCTGGCAAACAATGCGTGGTCTACTATACTCTTCACCTCTTTGTTTGTGAGGGAAGTGTTCCTCCGAGTGTTTGATCTTAATATTGCATTGAAACGTAAGTCTTAGGTGTGAAGGAAAGCTCCTAAAATCCGTTATGAAGTTAGAAATCACAAAATGCAAGAATTGAAATAGACCTATGCAAGAGCATAACCGTAAAATTTTATTATTTTTTTTTTTTTTTTTTTTTATAGTTTTTATATAGCGCAAACTAGACCTGAGACATCGGGTATCAGAGCGCTTTACATGAGCACCAGTTTTGTTACAGATGAACACATTGATTTTTGTTAGGCACGGGGAGATTAATTGATTTGCCCAGAATCGCAGGATGTTGAGCGTCGTTGCCGAGACTCGAACCCGGTTCCCCAGGTCCGAGGTCGACCGCTCTAGCCGTAAGGCTACATCCTCTCCCCAATAGTCAATAAGCTAGGTCCAATTGTTCAAAATGTTAATGATGTTCAGTAAGAGCTTCTAGTGCAAAAATGCATTTTCTTTAAACCAAATCATAACAGATGTCTTAATAGGTTTGCCCAGATAATTTTCCCAGAAAAGCTAAAGTTAAAAACTGAATTGAGTGCAGCACAAACCGATGAATAGAACAAGACGGTCACAATTTAAGGTTCACTGTACTAAGTGAACCTTCACTACAGTCCTTGCCATCACTTGTTAAAATGAGGTGTGATTGTGAGATGGGGATTATTCTGATGATTGCATGAAAGTTTGTATGATTGTGGATTGTATGACATGGAGTTAAAATTATGCTTGTGCAGTTTTATTTTTTGAGAATGTACTTGTATTTTGTAAATAATGTCTGACATTAAGGACATAGTTGATTGGTTCATTAGCAGCTTTATGTAGTTTGTACCATACTAAGGGGGAGTCGTTATAAAATAGGATAAGTTTCACTTTTACCATTAAGTGCAATCAGTTACCCTATGTTTGTAGCATGTGCACACACTTGTCATCTGGTGTTTGGCTCTGACGTTTCAGTAGTTTTTCTTTGAAGAAGGAGTTTTGGTTTTGAAGTGACTCTTGATCCGTCCCTTGCAAACCACAATGCACCAGGATGCAGATTCTACTTTAGGTCATTTCTTTCCACAATCCGGTTTGGATGTGTTTCCACAGATCTGCGATAGCTATTCACCACATGCTGTACTCTCGGTGCCAGATAACAGGTGCATCTCAATTTAAACAAATGGAGAAAAAGTCAAGAAAGCATCCTTTCTTTGACTGTCCAAGTCAAAGCATTTAACAAGCCTGGTGCCAGATTGTGTGAAAATGACTGATGTGGGTTGGAGAGTATGAAGGATAAAAATTTTGCTCTTCCTCTAATAGTGAATTTCTGTGGTCAGACTAGCTTTGGGTCTGTAAATTTTGCTTTCCGAAGGACTACAGTGAGGCTTCCTGTTCAGCATGTGAAGCTTTTAGATGAAATGGATAGCATTTAGAGAAAGGTGCTGAAGGCATTATTCTACGGTTTAGCACCAGGACTCTGAGTCTATATCTACTGTGTTTGCCAAGGACATTGAAGGGATCCATTCTGTTGACAAAAGGAATGGTGCATGTGTGCATCCGGGATTCCGGACGATCTCCAGTGGTTATAACTGGCTCAAGGGTATTCACAACACATTTACAGCAGTCTCATTTGTGTTTTTTGTACGCATGAGAAATCATTTACCTCCTTTATAAATTCGAGGTAGATAAGGGTGAAAAAAATCCTATCTCTGCCCGCAACAGACTCATGCGTTCTTAGAAGCCACCTCAAATGTAGTAATAGGCAAAGCATACCCATTCATCGAGAGAGCGACAGTGAGCAAAATAATGAAACAGTTGTGGATGATGGCAACATGTACTGCGCTATCATCAAACGCAAGTTTACACATGTGCCTGCTACTGGGATATTTTTTAAAGACACTGGTCACAGGTGATCGGGAATGGAAAGATCCAGTGTGGGTGAAGGCTAGAGTTCAGCTTGAGCTAAAGTGATGGAATCAAACGAACTTGTTACTCAGCAGGTGCTCATCAGTGCAGGTACATCCCTCATGGGTACGAGATCACACATGAGTAATTCGACAATCCAGGGCAAATGGACACCACAATAGTAGTAGCGCTTGACACTGGTCAATTTGCCAACAAGTATAGTTGTTGGCCGAGCACCTCTCATGGCTTGGACAACGAATTTGTAGGTCTTCTCACCAGAAATTGGCAAACCCATGAGTGGGAAATAAGCACTCCATTACTCAACCATTACTTCCAAACTTGGAGCACACAAACAGTCAACCTTTTCTTCACATTTGAGAATTCAAATGCCAAATCTTTGTGTCAAGGGGTACCTTGACTTGACACAATACACTCATAAAGCACTGCAAGTTCAGCAAATTCAACGATGAAGAAGCCATGTGTCTTAGAGTCAGCTATGGTTGCCTCTCAGACTCGTTCTGTCACAGCATGCTGCAGGAAAAGCTCAGTTTGGGAAAGTACTCATGGCTGCAAGAGCTAAGGAATGTGCTGATCTACTGGCTGCTGATATGGAAGCTGGAACAGCCCAAAATGATTCCGCATTGAGTAAGAAAAGTAAGTGGAAACACAAGGTAGAGGCTCACAGAGCGATGTCTCCGAAGAAAAGTAAATCATGTTTCTGCTGTGGATTCTCCTTTCCACATGAAGGTAATTGTCCTGCCATTGGACAGGTATGCAAAGGCTGTGGGAAAGAAAACCATTTCATAACAGTTTGTAAAGAGAAACTAGGCGTGTTACGGAGAGACGAGAAGATGGATGCCAGAAAGTTCAAGAATGACTCTAGCCACTCCCACAAGGCCAAACGGCAACACCGACTGAGGTAAGTGGAAACTAAACAAAGTCAATCGTCATCAAATTCCGACGTGCTCATATAGGATTGGCCAACTACAAAGAACACAAATATAAAAAGAATTGCCACACGAAGCAACATGGATCATTTGGACATTGTCCTAAAATCACGCTGAAGATGAATGGTTGCCCTACAACTTTTAATATAGACAGTAGTGCGTCGATAAACATCATGCTGGCAGAACAGTACAACAAACTGTCTCTAGTACCACTTCTCACACCATCGAGAACCAAGCTGTACACCTGGGCAGCCTCTACGCCTATGCAGAGTCAAGGATCCTTTGTAGTGACCATGCAGCACAAGAAAACGACAGTACAAGTGCTAATTCGTGTCCTCCAGGGTACGATGTCGAGTGCATGCTTGTTAAGGTTCGATACTGCTGCTGACATGGGACTGATCTCTATTAACTACAACTTGAATGCTCATTCTGAAATAGTGAGTCAATTCCTGACATCGTTTCATGGAGTTGGGAAACTTAAGACAATGAAGGTACAGCTTCACATTAATGAAGACATTTTCCCTGTTGCCCAGCGACACAGTTGCTTTTCACCTACAGGAAGTCACTGAGAAAGAACTAGAGACACTGTTAAAGCATGACATCATCGAACTCGCTACTAGTCCAACACTTGTTTCATCCACTGTGGTGGTGTCAAAAAAGGACAGTGGAGGTTCAGTGCGCATTTGTGTTGATAAGCGACCGGCCAACAAAGCAATCAAAAGAGAAAGACATCCAGGTCTACACATTGCGGACATGATCACGCAATTGAATGGCGCTAAAGTTTTCTCCTGCCTTGATTTGAACAAAGGGTACCATCAACTTGAACTGGAAGAAAACTATAGGTACATTACTACTTTTTAAACTCATGTTGGTTTGTTCAGATATAAAAGACTCAGTTTTGGTGTGGTTTCAGCTGCAGAAATGTTTCAAGATGTAATTCGTCCAATAATTCAGCTTGTTACACATGCCTTTAACTACAGTGATGATATATTGGTGTTTGGGGCTACACGAAAAGAATATAAGGCACTCACACAAGTATGCGGTCTGCTTGCTGATGTAGGTTTCACACTTAAATGCAGAAAAGTGCGAGTTTCACAAAAACAGACTTAGATTCTTTAGGCATATTGTCTCTGGAAAGGCAATGACTCTTAACCCCGTAAAGGCACAAGCATTGCCGCCTACTTGCTCTTTGAAAGATGTGACCATGCTGCCATCTTTCTTAGGCATGGCCAGCTACTGCTTCAGGTACATTTGTGATTTTGCTACTGTAAGTGCCCCTCTAGGAGAACTAACAAAGCGAGATGTTGGGTTTGAATGGTTAGATGTTCGGTTTGAATAAAGCACGCCTTTGAAAATGCAACTGAAATGGCTTACTTTGATCCTAAATTGCATACTGAAATTGTGGTAGATGCAAGCCCAGCGGGGTTGGGTGCGATCTTTGCCCAACACAATGAACAGCCAGATGCTCAGAGAAACATTGTAGACTATGCTAGCCGAAGTCTAGCTCAGACTGAACATGCTTATTCTCTACCTGAGAAAGAAAGCTTAGCTATAAAATGGGTGTGTGAAAACTTCCATGTGTTTCTGTATGGAAAGCATTTCACCAATCATTAGGTGTGGCTCACCATTTTCGAAAATTCGAAAGCCAAGATGCCCCCGCACATCAAGAGGTAGGGGTTGCAGCTGCAGGAGTATAATTACACCATTGTGCACAAGCCGGGGAAGGATCAAAATCCTGCAGACTACTTTTCACGACTGCCGCTGCTGCGTCGTAGCACAACGTCCAAAGCGGCTGAGGCATACATCAATTTCATAGTGAAGTCCAGTGCACCTGCAGCTCTTTCTATTGAACAGATTATAGCAGCTACTAGTACTGATGTAGAAATGCTCAAACTCAAAGAAATCATTGCGACAGTCATGGAGGAAACCGGCTCGACCTCTTACAGATGACGTTGAGTACCAGAAATTCAAAAATGTTCAGGAAGAACTTTGTTACACATGATGGTGTCACTCTGAGCGGGGCAAGAATAGTTGTTCCTGAAAGCCTGAGGTAACAAGTTCATGAACTGGCACACAAAAGACATTGTGGCATTCCAGAGCTCTCAGGAATGGAGCGTGGTTCCAGCGCCTTGATGAACGAGTTGAAAGGGAACTGTAAGCTTGTCATCAGTGCAACTGTCTGTCTCCCCAAACGACTATACACCCGCTGAATATGTCCAATCTTCCTAAACAGGCCTGGGAGAGAATAGCGGTTGAATTCTTCAGACCCCTCAATAATGGACATCTCATGGTAGTTGTCAATGAGTGCTCACGTTTTCCTCTAGTGGAAGACTTTTTCTCAACCACACACGACAAAGTCATTGAGAGGCTGCATGACATTTTTTCAGCATGGGCTTGTTCCTTCCATTCTCAAATCTGACAATGGTCCACCTTTCAATAGCAGAGTGTTCATGGACGTTTTTTAATCGTTTGAACATCAAACATCAGAAAAGTACACCTCTCTGGACAGAGGCAAATGGCGTTGTTCAGCGATTTAGGAGTACATTGAAAAGGGTGGTTCAGCTTGCTGCCCTGGAAGGAATCTACCTCAAGTCCGCATTACGCCCAGCCCTCCTTGCCTACTGTTCCACTCAATCCACGACTGGAGAACGTCTGGCTACCTTTCTGTTCGGGAGAGCTCTTGGAACAAAGATACCACAGCATCTCCATCTTCCTATCCTTTAGTCCGCTCTATCAGTGGCCCCAGCAAGGTGTAGAAAGGCCTTTCAAGAGCTAGCCCATGAGTTTAGGTTGATGGGTGCCCAGGCCCCTGTAGTCCAATCTATTTAGTTAAAAGTTCTTTGGAAGGGTCAATTTAAGCTCTTTACTATTTTTGCGGAAGCACAGGCTTTCTTAAAGCTAATTAAAAACTAAAGATATGACTAGGATTGTAAGAATTGTGCCGCCGTGCCCACTAAAACTAAAGATATGCCTAGGATTGTAAGAATTCTGTGGCCGTGCATAATAAGGGGTGGGGACGGGGGTTGGGGGGGGGGTTGGGGAGGGTTCCAGTCTCGACATGTTTAGGATGCAATTCTATGGCATCGTTTGAGGTGGGTTTTCCGTGAGGCTGGATGCAAGGGGTATTCCTGCTATGTGGGAGGGTTGGGTGGGGGATGGGATCGGGTTGCAGAGAAAAATGAGTGGATGAAACACATTTTGTTGCTTTGTACTTTTTCTAATTTGTTTTGTTTTGAATTGCTTAGTCTTCTGCTTTTTTTGGTGCTAAGAAAGAACATAATTTCATAGCAAATGCAGAGTATTAAAATAATCTCGTGCAATGCGAATGGGTTATTGAACCGTAGAAAAGCTGACTCTATGTTGAGTTGGTTGTCATCTTTTTCCCCTCAGATCTTGTTTATACAGGAAACACATTTTAAGTCAATTTCACCGAAAATGTCCCTACCTAAGGGTTACAATCAAGCTTATTTTGCCTCTGCAAATAAGTCTGTTTGAGGGGTCGCCATAATATTCCGTAATAATTGTAATTGTGAAGTACAACAAGTTAGTCGAGATTCTCAAGGACGATGGATTTGGTTAAAAATTAAGTTTGAGGGTTCATTGCTCAATCTTCTGAAGTATTACGGCCTCATATTTGACTATATTGAGGCATTACAGCAAATTTATGATTTACTCATTTCTTTGGAGGGTTCTATAATTTGGGGCAGGGATTTTAATTATATTCAGGACATCGGGCTTGGTACCTCAAATATAGCTAAGAAGCAATTGAAGCCTAAAATAACTAAGGTGAGTAATAGGATGAAACAGGAACTCGCCCTTCTGGATCCTTGGCATCAAGGTCATCCAGGTCAGTCTTATTATACTTGTTATTCTTCTAGGTTTAAGACGGCCTCTCGAATAGATTTTTTTCTAATCGGGAAAATGGTTGTCTAGGAGGAGTCCGAGATCATCTCCAACTTGTTTTTCTGATCACTCAGTTATTTCTACGATAGTCAAATTAAATAAGCCTGGGTTGAGAAGTACTAAGCATTGGTATTTCGATAAATCTCTTCTTGAAGATCCGGACTGAATTAAAGGAATGTAGCTTTTTATAAAAGACTTCTTTGAAATTAATGAGAACTCTGCTTCTGTATTTTTTTGTTTGGGAGGCTTTTAAAGCAGCTTTTAGAGGCCAGGTAATAGGCTATAAGGCTGCTGTGAGTAAACAAGCACATGCGGTGTTGTCATTGCAGACAGCCGTTGAAAGAGCGAAGGATAAGCTAAACAAGGCCAGGTCGGAATCCCAAAAAACTGCTTCTCTGCAAGATTTAGGTACAGCCAAAGACAAATTGAGGCAATTTTTTAACTTGGAGGATATCAAGGGGAGTAAGGCTTATAAACAAAAGCTCTATGAGGAAAGCCAACATATAGGACGCTATCTGGCTTGGGCTACTAAGGTGCAAAGTAGTGAAAATGTAGTCAGTCAGATTAGAGACCCTGAAGCGGGTATAGTAGAAGATTCAATGGATAAAATAGTCACGGTTTTTCTGCGGCATTTTAAATTCATATATTGGGAAGCCAGGTCCTAGATTTTGAATCACTGGTACAATATTTTGAATCTCTACAATTACCTTCTATTTCAAATAGTTTGAGGGATTCTCTCGATAATCCTATTTCACAAATTGAAGTCAGCAATATATTAAAATTCATGGCTAATGCGAAAGCTGCAGGTAATGATGGAATCGCCGTAGAAGTTTTTAAGACCTTTGAGCCTCTACTTCTACCTTTTCGTACTAAAATGTTTAATCTGATAAAAAATGGCGAGCCCGTATATAAAAACTTTAAGGAAGCTGTGGTGGTATGCTTTCTCAAGAAAGATAAGGACCCTAGGGATCCTAGTGCATATTGCCCTATCAGTCTATGAAATGTAGACTTTAAAATATTTATGAAAATATGGGCTTCAAGATTGGCCCCCTGTGCACAACAGGTGGTCCATCCGGATCAGACAGGTTTTATATCTCAGATCTATGTCCTCAAATACTTATTTTTTAACACAAGCAATTGATTTCCTGTCAGTCAACAAGGCCAAGGCGGCAATCTTAATGCTTGATACAGAAAAAGCATTTGACCTTGTTGATTGGCAGGCTTTGTTTTTTATATTGCAAAAATGTGGTCTCCCCGCTCAGTTGATCAAAATGTTAAGAGAGCTCTATATAGGTTCAGAGGCTAAAATTGTGATAAAGAAGAGGTAGGGCTTGTAAAGATTAGACGTTGGACTAGGCAGGAATGCCTGCTGTCGCCTCTTCTATTTTAATTGTTTATTGAGCCTCTGGCAATAAAAATTCACAACAATTCTCTGATAGTAGCACCTTTAAATGCAATGCCAAAAATCAAACTATTTGCAGACAATATTATTATTTATTAGCGGATGCACTGAACATTCAAAATGCATTTGATGAAATACTAGTTTTTACACAAATAGGAGGGTGTAGGTTAAATCGAGCCAAGACTGAGGCTTTGTTGTTTAATGCTCAGGCAGTACCTCTTCCATTCTCCCTTCAACAGACAATAACTAAACCTATTAGATATTTAGGTGTATTCGTGACTAATTAGTATGATCAATTATTTATGCTAAATTATGGAAGTACACTTAAAAAAGTGAAGAGGCTGTTAGGCAGCTGGTCTTTCCTTTCTTTAACATTAATTGCTCGTATATCGATGATTAAAATGTTCATTTTGCCATTATTTTTATTCTTATTTGTTAATCTTCCTATTAAAATACCCACATTTTATTTTCGGGATTTAGATAAAAGGATTCGGAATTTCATTTGGGCAGGGGGAAATTTGTCTTGGATAAGCAGATCTTAACCGCTTCCTTACATGACCAAATGTTTAAAAGTAGGAACTTCGTTTATAATAAATTCTTCTTCCTGCGATCAAGTATTTACACAGACGTAAGATATGAATGTGGGACTCCTTTTTCTAATTGTACAACTGGCATTTAGTATTCGTATCACAATTTAAATTGCCATATCGATAGTCTTTAAAGGGAATCTAAAAGAATCTGTATCTAATTACCAGCAGACTGGACTACGGAAGCGCCCTCTACGCCGGAATCAACAAATCCCTGCTCCGTAAACTCCAGGCCATCCAGAACACCGCTGCCAGGCTCGTCCTCGGCATCCCACGATACGAACTCATCACTCAGCACCTACGAGACCTCCACTGGCTCCCCGTCGAGAAGAATCACCTTCAAGCTACTCACTCATGCCTACAAATCCCTCTACAAACTCCGGACCACAATACTTCAACGAAAGTCTCCTTCCACGCACCCAAGAGAAACCTCCGGTCCGCCAACCTCGCCCTCGCTGAAACCCCTCGCATCCGCAGAGCCAGAACGGGTGGAAGAGCCTACTCCTACATCCCGGCAAAGACCTGCAACAAACTCCCGCTCAACATCAGACTTTCCCCCACTCTGCACACCTTCAGGAAAAGCCTCAAGACCTGGCTCTTCGGCTGATTCGGAGCTGCACACCCTCCCCCGTTCCCAACCCCCTCTTAACCACCCCCCTAGCGCCTTGAGAACCTTCACGGCTGAGTAGCGCGCTTCACAAGTCCCTGATTGTTTAGTTACCATGCACTTTTGGAGTAAAGTAAACAGATGATTAAAGCATAGATGTTATTCATTACATTTTCATGTGCTGCTGACCAGCCATGAAAGTTCTTTTCCTCGGTCTATATGAATCTTCATGGAAAGAGGGACGTCTGGCTTCTTTCATTGATAGTTGCCTAACCTGCGGGGCTGACCATGTTTTCTCCCAGATTTCTCCAAATGGTAGATATTGTAAGGCTGAATACAAATAGGAGCTCAATGGATTTTTACCCTTAATAAGGTTTTTCCACAGAATTCCCATCATGGATTGAACTGGAGTTGCTTTCATGTAGGACAAATAATGTGTCTGAAGAAGGGGAACCTGGTATCAAAGGTTGAATTCCAGTTGCACTAGTGCTTTTGATGAGGAGTCTGGAAGATGGGAAAGAGTATGTACATCGGACATTGTGCTACATCTGTTCACCCGATTAACTTCTAATGAAAGACAATCATGCTGTATGTAATGGTCAAGAGGAACATCCCTGCCACTGCATGAAGCATTGGTAGAATAGGACCAGAGAGCTTGTTAAAGAACTGTGTGAGTGCAAATTTTAAGGCGAGGGCCTTGGCTTTCAACATCTGACTCCATTGTCCATCCATCCCTTTCTTCGAACCACATTCCCAAATATTTATAGCTTTTAACTCGTTTTAGGGGGATATTGCCTAACTGCCAATCGCCTTTTTTTAAGCTTTTCCTAAACTACTATTTTTATTTTTTCTTTAATGATTCTTAGGCTATTTTCAGGGCAGCATTTATGTAGAGAGAGAGCAAAGCATTATGTAGACCCTTAGTGTTTTTCACAACTGGTGGAAGCAGGGGCGGGAGGTAAGCAGACCGAGAAAGAACTGCCTGTCCCTAACCTGACTCTGCTCAGCAGGCTGATGCTAGGCGTGAGCGATGAAACCTTGGCCAGCTGATGCGTTTTATTACAGCCAGGTTTTATGCTGTATAAGCACTGCCATGTTTTTCACAACTGGAGGAAGCAGGGGCAGGAGGAAAGCAGACAGACAGGAAGAACTGCCTGTGGCAGCCTGTCCCTGCTAAGCTAGGCCTAGTTCAAGAGGTGCAACCTGGTAGCAGATAGCCAGCCGTAAGGTGGGCTCCTTGGCACAGATTCTTACTGCCCTGAACCCCACGAGAAGCGGCGTCCCCCTCAGACCAGGATAATATATACTTAACATTTATCCCTCACGCAGGACGTTCTTCGGAGGTGGAATCATGGTCCTCTCATGAGGTTAGGACTGGAGCTGTGCTTCCATAGAGCTGCAGACACTTTAAACATGCATATTTCAAAAGTGGAATACTCTGCTAAAACAGTTTTCATTGATTTAAGGCTGAAAATAAATGATTACGAGTAAAATAGAGAGCAGCAATATTGCCGCAAAAGTTCCATTTTTGTACTGCAAAATTTCCATTTTTGTGCTGCACAATTTGCAAATCTATGCCGCAATATCCTGGGGGGGGTCTGCCTATACAAGAGTAATATGCTGCACGAAATAAAAACACAAAAAAACAACATTCTGGGAACAGTGAAAACTCTAATTGAGTGAAAGATTCAGCAAAAGAAGTGAAATAAAAACGGGAACTAAATCGCTGCCATGGATCACCTGAATATTTATTACAATAATTGTTCAGAAATTATCAATGTTTTCCCCAGTAATGGTAAGGGCATATAGGGAGCCGAATAGGGAGCCGTATCATTGTCTGTTCTAAAATATTACTGGGTCTGAGACCCGGAAGGATCCAGTCCACTTAAAGCCCTGCTTATAAGAGGATCTTAAACTGTTTCAGCTGCAGGCGCTCAGAGATAGCCAGCTTCCTGGGTGCCATTTTCACCACAAGCCACTCGTGATCTTCAAGTGGTCCAGTGTCCTCTTCCCATTGTGCTCCAAGTGTCACTAAAAGGTTAGGAGTGTTAATCACTAGTGCTCTGTAAATCTTCACCTTTTTACCAATGGGGCTCAACAGTGAGCTGCACCCCCAGGGGGTCATATTCAGGAAGTCAGGGATGTGGAATTCCTATAGCCCGACACCCAGGACATATTGTTCGGAGTCAGGGGCACCAAGTTTTCATGTGTAGTTTGTCCTTGGGACAAGTAGGCCCAACCCCCCTGCAGCACAAACCCTTTGACTGCCAGTTTGCAGTTCCACATTATGGATCAGGGAAGGGCACTGTCTGCAGTTAAGGTAATATTTTTGCTCATATGTTAATGCTGTTCAAACTTGTATTCATGGTTCATTAATTTAAGGCCTTTATTATTAGGGTGAGCGCTCTAAGTAAATGTTGTAAGCTCCGACTGCACTACTGACAGTGGTTCTAATATAAAAATGTGTACACACGTTTTCAAAGTTTAGCAATATGAGGCTATGTATAATGCTCTCTGATTTTATGCAAATAGTTGCAGAAGCTGGAAAGCAAGATTGATGATTCTTTGCTTTCAAAATAAAATGTTCATAAAAAAATGAAAGCAGGAAAAAAAACATTTAGCTAAACTACTGTAAAATTGCAGGTACCATTTCTTTGCAGCATCATTTAGTACCATGTGTTGATGCATGCTAGTATTTCCCCAAAATATTCATAATGGAAAATCAGTGTAACCAGTTTCAATAAGATTATAGGAAACAAACATAAACAAGCATTGGCAAAGCTAGTAGGTCTGAAATTGGTAGGTAGTCAGCTTTTTAGTTTTGTCAATGTGCGACTTGTTTTGGCATGGTTTTTGTAAAACCTTATTGGTGTGGGAGCTGCCAGGCCCTCACTATTATAGCAAACATTGGCAAAAGCAAAAATTGTTATTTGGTCTCAAAAAGCACACACTGGCACAGTCGTTATTGGCACTGAACAAAACCACTTTGTGTGCCAATATGCTCCTTGTGAAAGAAGAATGCTGTCACTCACAGTGAAGCCAGCCGATACAGAGAAAGAGAGACAGAATTTTAATAAACGCAAAAGGTCACGGTCAACGCCAGACCAAATTAGAGGCCCAATTATTAAAGAAAGTCTCAAAAGTGCACCCATGGTATATGTCCTTGCATTAAGTGCAGCTATACGCCTTTCGTGAATTCCCAAGAATTTACAGAAGTAGGACAAGAAATAGTACTCCTAGAAAATGTTTATGAACTGCATTTTAGCATGAGAAAATCTGCATGTGTAGAATTGCTCATGCGAAAATTTGAGTGTTTGCAATAGACTTTCCCTCCAACCACTTTTTTCCCCAACTCTTGAATAAGGTTTACATCTGCCATTGTCCAGAGTAAACTTCCAACATTTCTCAGTATGGGAAAAGATTAGAGAAGAGTTGTTGAAAATCCTTAACATGCAAGTTAGTAGGTTTGCACAGACTCAAAAGGACATTCTAATCCTGGAACTATTGCTTACCACTACCTTCAGCCCCAGTATGTAGATATGCGGAAACGTGGCAACATAAGGGGATTGCAAGTATTCAAACACTACTATGGCATGAGCCCTGGCATAATCAGAGAGGCTATCTCAGAGCTCTTATATAATGAGATTGTTGCCATAATTTGTCGCTGCACTACATGACACCAAAGGGGCAAGTGGATTTTGTTACAGGACAAGTGGATTTATGAAGCAACCTGCCCCATGGAAAAGTAGATATTTTGTTAAATTCCACACCCCTGAGGAAGTGTCTATTTTCAAACTGTAAATGCTTACGGGTTGCCTGACTTGTAAAAATCTAACAAATTGAATTCTGTGAAGAACAAATTATGTGTGAATTTAAGATGTGTGAACTTTGGTTGTCTCCTAACTTTGATGTAGTAATTATATCCCAACATTCAAATCCCGCAGTGTTTGTCAATATAATGCAATCGGGTTGTGCTATTTAACATAAAAACTCTGATCTTGTGTATATTTTTTCTGTATACTGTGCACACATCCGATATCTGCTAAGTGTTTTGTGCTAAATTTCTTTTTAGGGGGCATGACGATAACATTTTCTTTACAACATCAGTGAACAGTACATGCAGTAAGTTGGTGTTTTCTTATATCCAACTCCCTTTTATAGACAATATTCATTCTTTTTGTTTTGCTTTTAGTACTGTAGTTAGTGCAATTCAGTGTATGTGACCATTGATTATCCGCTTATTCTATTTGTAAGTGTATTAAATTGATATTTTTTGGTTTAAACCTATTGTACATGTGGTGAGGAGTGCTCAAGAAATTCTGATAAAATGCATTTAATAAAAAATACTTGGGTAATTTACATGTAAGTAGCCCTTTCTCTGAAGAAGGTGTCCCCTAATCATGCTAGAGGGAGGACTGTGCACCGTGAGATTATATTGGGTACTGATGATTTAAAGAAAGCTCTTTTCGTTTATTGCAAAGAGAATTCACTTGCCATCCATCACACTTTCTCTTCAAGAACTGTTTAAAGGGTAATCTCAGTAATTTTACTATTTGGCATGTGCATGCCTGACCGATATCAGAGGCTTTTGATTTTTTGTTCTGCCCTTTTGCAGCTTAAGACAATGTTTTGGAAATACGTTCACTCCAACGCATGAATCTTTTGCTATAATGGACATTGTCTTTTCTAACCCAGTAGTCATTCAACCCACACACACGTGTGTTATATGTGATCGAATGGGTTGGAACCTCTGCTAAACAAGTGAAGGCTATTTGGAGACTCTAATTTAAGACTTAATGACCAAAGATTGAAAGGTTAGCGTTGTTACAGGAAGTGTTTGAGTTAGCTCAGGGACGTAAGAGCATCAGTGTGGCGTGGAGAACAGAGATGGTGTAGAGTGGAGAAGGGGTCGGTGGCAAAGGGGTGGTGAGGGTGCAGGCTGGAGTGGTGTGGTGTGGGGAGATGCCACAGGAAGGAGTGGTATTGGGAATGTCCAAGCGGTCCAGCGATTTAGAAGGTAGGATGCAGAGGGGGAAATAAGACCATATTTGGTGTGAGTGGAGAAACTTAGGGGGTAGGAGGCTAGGTTTTCAGGGCAGAATGCAATAATATGCCTCTTTTCTTTCTTGTAGAAGAGGACCTTGGCGCTCTTGAATTGAAGCAAACCAAAGACCTGGGTAAAACCTTCAAGTCTATTCGATCGCAGGTGTACTCCTTTGGTCTAGGTGGCCGCTTCCTCTTTGCATCAGTGATGACGGAACAGGTACATCCCATGGTGGTGTGGAATTCCTCTTGTATTTGGGTAGAAACGGTAGACAAAAACGAAGTCCTGTGGGCTATCCTTGGAAGGGAATAATCGAACAAGGAGAACCAGGCAGTCTCTCAAATCAGCAGGATTCCATTTGGGTACATGCACAAAAAGACTAAACACTTTATTTAGCAAGACAAGATGGAAGTAAGACGGGACATAGCAATTACCTTGGTCAGCTCCCTTTCGACCACACACACTCACACAGTCTTATGAACACACGTACACACATACACGCGCACACACACCCCCCCTCCACACACCCACACAACCCCCCTCCTCCACACACCCACACAACCCCCCTCCTCCACACACCCACACAACCCCCCTCCACACACCAACACACACTATCTCACTCTGGTACGGTAAACAATCCATATGACCGTGCTGGCTTAGGTTGAGTGAGCAGAGAAGCCCAAAGATGAAAACAAAGTAAAACCTGAACCCCTCGGCAGTGCTGCGTTTGTGATGCGATTTAGGCCAGCTTTGATAATTGTTGTTAATATAATTCGATTTCTTTTTGCTTTTCCTCTTTCTTTAATGTGTGTATTTGTTCTTTCCCTCGCTGTAGCGGCAAGTGTAATTCTTTCTTTGTAGTTGACTTTTTAATCTTTAATTTAAATGATTTATGTTAGTTGACATTGTTTGTTATAGTTATTGTACATGTGATGCCATAGAATTCCAGTAAAATTGTATACATGAAACAAAAACACCAGGCAAATTTGTGTATGGGTAGCCCTTTTCTGTAATCGCTCAGGTTAGAAAATATTCACTGGGAAGCTACCCAAAGTAGTGATTAGTGATACAGTGATAGTTTTTCTCTGTGATCAATGCTAAGGTGTAGACGCCATTCAAATAGTGTATTTTAGAAATAGCAATACAATGTGATCTCATCTGTGAACATGCACAGTGTATCTGGCCATACCTTTTTTTTAAAAAAAATTTTATTTTATAAATCCCTCTCTTCAGGACTCGGTGGAAATTCTTTTCCCTTTAGTTGGATGTTAGTCCAATGCAATCTGTTCCTTATTTCCCTTGCCTCCCAAAAGTCTTCATTCCCATCCCATTTCCCAAAGCGATGGCGTATGCATGGGAAAAAACAAATTTCAGTCCCTCTCAACTGCTCTTTCATTCTGTTTTATTATGTGCTGCTTTGGTCCCCAAGGCTGCTCCTTTGTGAAGCAGTTACCACTTTCGGATGCAGTGTTTTAGTTGTTACAATTATGGTCGGACATTTGCCATGCTTACGGTAGGTGGGCTTATAACGTGGCTGTATGGATTGGCAAAAGCTGTCTCTGGTCTTTTTTAATTTTTCAAGTCTTCTCTGAAATTAATTAAGCTGGTAAAAATACGTTTGAGGCATGTCTGGCTGTGGGTACACATAGTATCTCACAAAAAAATGTCTAATTGGAGTATTAGACATCACCCACCATACTACTCCTAAAGAACTATCTCACAAAATGTATGGGGCAGGTGAAAAAATAAAACAAAAATGCATAAACAAGTGAGTACAATAGTGGGCTAGGAAGCACTGCTGTTTAAAGACGAGAACCCTCACCATAGGATGACATGCTTCATAATTGGGTCTCCTCTTCAAACTGGGACCGCAAGATACTCAGTGCGGGCTACAACTCCCCCGGAGTAGAGGAGCGGGGAGCTTTGTCATCCCTATTACCAAGTCTGTAGAGGAGGGAGGGGCAGAGTGCAAACAAAAAAATATGTGAGTTAAAACTATCTCTTGGTGGGTAAGGACAACTTTTATTCTGGTACCCTCAGTGGATAGGATTAAAAAACAAGCAATGTGAAATAGGGTTATAGATATTCTCCTATTTCATATTATGGTAAACATGTTTCTGTCTAAATTGACCGGGTTGAAGGAACTGACCTGATTAGGGTCACCCGGGTCACTCACGACCACCTCTCAGCCTTCCATACAAATGAAGAGTCGGTCAGACAGTAGAGAATACAAATCAATATATGTTTATTCAGATACGCTCGAGCGGAGCCCGGTCTGCCCAGTCTCTAGGAATGCTGCAGAGAGGGAAGGCATCAGCAAGCATAACGATACATTATGTACATTTCAGAACCAATGAAGGCACGCCCACAATGGAATTTTCCAAGCAGATGCAGCTAAACAAAGGAGTACAGAAGGATAGATTTCGATTCAGAGGCCGGGCACACATTATCTCCTACCCAAGGTCGTTCTGGCCGTGCCCGCCCCTAGACTAGTGGGAGAAGGCCTCTATCTAGTGAGAAAGGTATGTGCCAATAGGAACAATGTATTCATTAGCAAAGCAAGGCCCAACCTTGGAGAAACAATACTTTCCACAACACATTTGCTTGAAGAGGCAAGAAGCAGTTTCGAGCATGGTTCAAAATGGCTGCTAAACATAAAATGGTGCTGCTAATGCTAACTTACATAGAACAATGCACAGGCAAAATAACAAACATTTTCATTTCAACAGACCCTCCTTTTAGCATGAGCTAATCATTTTAGGAAATGATCAAAGAAAATATAACATGTTCGAGGACAAAAGAACATCAGTATTAGGAACTGGTCATAGATTCAGTATCAGAGATGGAGGCTGCAAGGAAAGACGTAGTCTCAAAAATACCTTCATCAATCTGCATCAAATCATCAATATCCTTTTGTAACATAATTGCAGCATTAGTATCGTGAATTGACATTTTCTGTTTGGGAGTGAGGATATTAACACAATAGGAACAACAAGCTGGGAGACATTGTATGCAGAGGCAACATGTGAAGAAGATACCGGCAACTACGGCCAAGAAAGTGAGAATCTTCCAACCCCAGGAAGTTGGCGTGTTCCAAAACCACCCCAACAGTGTCCACGTTCCTACTTCTTGGTGTATTTTTGCAGATAGTCTATGTAATTTTTGTATGGCTGAATAAACATTGGGAGCGTTATCAGGTATGTAAACACAACAGCTGCTGCCAATGACGCGACAGGCCCCTCCCCTATCTGCAAGTATAACGTCTAGCACCATCCTGTTCTGCAAAGTGACTAATCTCGTAGCCTGGAGCTCAGCAGTGATATGTCATTATCCCAGCAGTCGTATTGATAACCCCCTCAACAACTCTTGTCAGCTGACAAATTTGAAGGCTGTTAGCCATGGGGCCCTAATAAGGTAGTAGTCCTTTCACAGCATCCCCAAATTGCTGTGCGGTGGTGTCAGTCTGATCTATATCTTTCGTATCAACAATCCTCTTGACTCGGGACAGGAATGGACTTCTACGTTGCAGTCGGTGAGTTTTGTGATAGTTAGACGGGGCAACATATACAGGGGGAAGAAGAAAAGAGAGATAACATGTACCAGACCATCCCCTCGGGAGCCAGACGTGAGCTTGTGATCCACAGACATAATAGACATTATGGGGTAGAATAAAAGGCGGACTATTAGTCTTATTCAATCTGTAGGTAATATTACATTTACTGTCCTCCACCTTTATCTCCCCAGTACCCTGGACACAAAAACTAGCTGTCGTATTAACCACTGACACAGGTATTGGCTTATCTTTGGTAATATTGCGACCTTGGAAGGATTGAAAGTACTCAGATGTGTTAAACCGTTGGAAATTAGCCGTTTCCATTCCAAACCAGGTATTATCCTTTACTTTACGATACGTATTCAAACATGACTTTGAGGACAATGTGCCTAGAGTCCCTTGTCCTGCCGGTCCTATGGGGGTAAATCCTTGGTAGAAGTGTAAATATTCAATCGCAGTGTGAGAATCGGAAGATGTCATACCCAAAGTAGAAAGATGAAATTGGAAGTACACCAGTCGAAACAATTTGTACCAACCATTGCAACTGCCAGTATATGACGGCGGCATCGACAACAAATTGTCGCTCTTATGAGTGACCGAAGGAAGTAACCCACAAACCCAACAATTAGTGGTATTGGACACATTATGAGCCTGATGCAACATTTGTATAAATACATTGTCTGTGTAGGACTTTCTATGTGCTTCTTTGTGAGGGGCTAGAGTAACAAAAATGTGTTGAGGAGGAGCGGGAGTTGTACCAACCAAGGAATGTGCAGGAAATTTCTCCTCTAAAAACCAGGATATTCCAAGTATAGCTGCTAGTGCAATTACAACTATTAATATGCCAATTATTTTACTCTTTGCCGACCAACCCCTCATTGAGCACAGCGGTGCAAATGGCTGTTCCTCCTCATCAATAGGCCGGCCAAAGGGATGCATAACTAAACAAGGAAAGAAGTGCCACAAAAATGATGGTGCAACTAAAATGATGGTATAGATAAGTGTTCCCAGTGTCCGTCAGAGCCTCACTGGTACAGGCTCCTATTGTTCATCAATACGTTGGCGCTCTTGAGCACCGGCGGTGGAGCTTGCTCAGTCCTAAGCTCGTGATGTATCCCACGTCGATCAGGATAAGGTACCCCCAAAGGGATACCTTTTGAGCTATCCTGTACAAAGTTCGAAGACAAACAGTGCACAAGTCTCACATCATCCTAAACTAATTCCGTTGGTACTATCACAAAGTACACCTGACTTGCACAGTCCATCCCTATCTAATCTGACTTCTCCTTCTGTGCACCGTCCCTCAACCGAGGACGCAAATTGTACCTGGCAGCGCCAGGCACTGTTGTATCAACAAACAGCGGCTCCTTAATAGCTCGTATTTCTGGGGGGAGTGCTGGATTTAGCACTTCATCATTTTCCAAATCCGTTTGGGTCCAAGTTAGCTTTGCATCACTGAAGGGGACAAACTGAGGCACCTTCTGGCACTCAAGGTCCCCTATGCCGTCCCTCACCCATTGATCATAGGGCAAAAGCAAGGGTATCCTGCGGCAGTGGGTCGCATGGATCCAGTTCTTTCAGCCGGCGACCTTCACAGCAGTTCGAGTGGCCAGGAGGACTTGTTCGGGTCCCTTCCAGCGAAGCTCCAAACTCTTCTTCCGCTGGAAATTTTTGATTAGTATAAAATCTCTAGGCCGAATGTCGTGTCCGGGCCCCTCTGGTGTAGCGGGTAAGGACTCACGGACCTGTTGGTGAATAGAATGCACATTTTCAGTAAACTGGTACAGATAGTCAATTAACAAAGGGTACTCAATATCAGAGAACCAACGAGGTCGTGGGACGCCCCAGACATTTGCTGGGCATCCAAACACTACCGCTTACGGTGACAATCCTGTTCTAAAATGTGCTGTTGTTCTTGTCGACAAAAGAGCTAATGGTAGAGCATCTGGCCATTGTAACCCTGTCGTCTCCTGAATCTTTGTCAATTTCAGTTTGAGAGTACCGTTGTACTTAACCAATCCTGCTGACTGTGGGTGATTTGCAGCTTGAAACTTCTGTTTTATGTGCAAACCATCCCAATTAACTGAATGACCTTGGCATTAAAATGGCTTCCGTTATCACTCCAAATCAAACGGGGCAAGCCGAAAAGAGGAGAGAACTCCTTCAGGAGTACCTTTTGCAGTCGTAACAGCTATATTGTCTTTAGTGGGGTAAGCCTCAACCCATTTACTAAATGCACAAACAACCACCAACACATACTTCAAATTATTACACCTGTCTACCTCGATTTAGTCCATCTGAAGGACCTCAAAGGCGAAAGAAGGTGGTGCAAAATTACCAGGTGGTGTAGGCGTACCCTTTCCAGGATTGTGCATCATACACACCATACAGTATTTCACTAAATGTGCAGCTGTTTTTTGGATGTTGTCATTCTGCCATACAGGGTCTAACAACTTGCAAATACCTTTAGCGCTGATATGGGCTGGGCCATGGGCCATGGTGACTACAGGGAGAACATATGCATCTGGCAACATCCATCTCTGCTTTCCTGACTTATCAATCTAACATCCCTCATCGTTGAATTGTGCTGTACTTTCTTGCCACATTGCTAATTCTTCTATTGTGCCTCGCTCTGTATTTCTTTCACATTCTCAAGCGTATCCTCAAACATTGTAACTTCAGGTACCCACCTAGCAGGTCCTGCCACAAACATTCTCTTCATTTTAGTCCGTGCCGTTTCCTTAGCTGTCTGATCAGCAAAAGCATTTCCCCTCCCTACATCGTCAGTAATTTTCCTATGGGCGCTACACTTCACTATTGCCAACTTCTTAGGGAGTGTCAAAGCAGACAAAAACCTCAATATAAGGTGACCATGTTGGATCTTTGAACCATGGGAAGTAAGGAACCCTCTCCCAGCCTAGAGTCGCCCGAAATTGTGCGCGATCCCGAAGGCATACTGGCTGTCAGTATAAATATTGACAACCAGTCCCTCGCTCAATTTACAAGCTCGAATAAGGGCGGCTAACTCAGCTGCTTGGGCTGACTGATACGGGACTCATGATGTCTCTCGACTGTACGCAATGTAATGATAGCATAAGCAGCAGTTGTAGTGCCATCTGGTAATTTAAAACAAGAGCCATCAACATATAGTTCCCCTTGTGGGTCAGATAAGGGAACATCAGTCAAGTCTACCTGTCCTTTCGTCTCTTCTTCCGTCCAGAAGATACAATCATGTTTCTCATTTTCATCATTTTCAGAAGGGAGGGGTAGTAACGTGGCTGGGTTCAGAGTGGCACATCTTGGCGAACAAGGTAAATTCATAGCCAGTTAGACGTGCACTGGTGAGGTGCTGTGTCTTTGTCTTATTCAAAAGTGTATCCACAGCATGGGGTACCATGATTGTGAGGTCAGTATTAAGTACAAGTCCAGCCGATTGTCTTATGGAGACAGCCACAGCCACGACCGCTCTTAGACAGCTCGGGAGTGCTCTTGCGACAGGGTCAAGAACAGCAGAGAAATAAGCACACGGCCGTTGCTTATCTCCAAATTTTTGTGTTAAAACCGAACGCGCAGCCAGCCAGCTCATGAACGTACAACACAAATGGTTTAGTATAATCTGGAGTGCCGAGTACTGGAGCCGAACAAAGCGCAGTTTTCAATTGCTCAAAAGACTGCTGACAGTCAGGTGTCCAAGGCAGAGGCTCATGCACATCTTTTAGTGTTAGGGTGAGCAGGGGATTTTATTAGTAACGAGTAGACAGGTATCCACTGCCTACAATAGGAAGTGATGCCTATAAAAGCACGCACATCTTTTTGAGTCTGTGGGATGGGCATTTTAACAATGGTACTGATACGCTCAGGAGTCAATCTCCTACCCTCCTTCGACAGTAGGTGACCTAAATAGGTGACCTCCTGTCGACAATACTGAAATTTGGAAAGGGACACTTTATGTCCGTGCTGTGCCAAATGCAACAACAATTTAACTGTACTATCCCTACAACCTTGCTCTGTGTCAGAAGCGATGAGGAGATCGTGAACGTACTGAACCAATACATTACCTGTAGGAAGTGAAAGAAAATCCAATTGGCTCTTTAAGGCTTGACTATAGATACTTGGACTCTCAGTATAGCCCTGAGGAGCTCAACAGAATCTAAAACTTCTGCCAGCTAGTGTAAAACCGAACAAATACCTATCTGGATGGATAGAAACACTGAAGAATGCATTTTTCAAATCGATGACAGAGAAGAATTTGGCAGTAGAAGGAATCATTGTTAAAAGAGTAGTAATGTCGGGGACCACAGGAAACTGGGGAACTACTATTTTATTAACTTTGCGCAAATCAATCACAAAACGATAAACATCTGCATGAACATCAGAGGAAGCCGAAGGTGTCCATTTTAGAACGGCGGAGAATAGGGCTGTTACAAATATTAGCAATCATCTCCTCAACCACTCCTTTCTCAATCAAATCCTGTACAATTTGCAATAAAGCTCGCTCACCTGCCTGCGGTATTTTATACTGAGGAATACGAGGAAAAATAGCATTGTCTTTAACTGTGATCGAAACCGGCGGTATCTGTAACAGTCCCACATCTGTGTCGCCTGTGGCCCACAAAGTGGGCGGTACATCTTTAAACTCCGCTGGAAGGGGCGCATCTTTGGACAGACACTGTTCAGCGCGTGCCACATCCGGACCGATTGTCATGTAAACACCTGCCGGGGAGCAATAGATCGTAGCATGCAATTTCTTCAACAAATCCAAACCCATCATTTCTCTCCACAGTTAGATGTCAATAAGAATGGCGAGTCCACGGTGAAAGGACCAATAGTCAATGCAAGGGGTCTTGAAATGGGGCTCACAACCGGTACACTAGAGAAACCTACCGAAACATTATTATGGCCAGACAGAGCCGCCCCAGGGACCAAATAACGAGAAATAGAACTGTTTGTTGCACCTGTATCCACCAAAAAGTCCTTAGCCGAGCCATTCAAATCCGCAGTAACATAAAGACCGCGCTGGTCTACAGGTATCGAAACTGGTCCCTCACTCTGTCCCTGGCTGTCCTAGCTGTAAGACATTCTTGTCACCTCATCTGTATCATAATCATCATGACAATACTGTCTGCCCCGAGGGTCATCAAAGTAATTGTTATCAGAACGACCCTGAGAGGCAGCAGCATTTGGAGCCCTGCCTGCCTCACCAGCTCCCCGTCCACGAGAACCTCGTCCTCCAGGCACTGTCACTTTCTGCAACAACACAGGACACTTGCTACGCCAGTGTCCCTCCCCCTTACAATACGCACACTGATTCGGCCCTAAAGGCGTAGTAGTCGGCTGCCTGCTAGTGCGTGGAAGCTGTCGGGCCAAACCACCACGTCCTCTACCATTCCCTCTAGAAACCTCCTGCAGCAACACCTTCGTCTTCAAATCCTAGTGCTTCTTCTCTGTTCTCTCCTTATCCTCATTTTCCCTATGCTCATAATACCTGCGCCATATTCAAAATAACAGAAGGGGAAGAGGTGGACCAAGTGCTTTCGGAAGTCTGCAATAGAGTTGCAATCTCGGGAAGCAAATTGGAAACAAATCTATTAACAAACAATCGGACACCTCCCTCAACAGACAAATCCTGCCCACTATAATCCAAGAACACATCTTCAAACTGAGTGGAAAAAATCTGACACACCCATCTTTCTTCTGGCGACAAGCCGTTAACTTGTCCCAATCAACCTTTCTTGGCGGAATAAGAGAATGCATATACGTGATAATGCGGCCTGGCAAGGCAAGTATGTCCGCCTTAGGCTTATCGCCAGGCTTTCTCTCCTGATCCCATACTTTAATTTGATCCCATGTACCTCCCAGTTCTGCTACATGATCTTGTGTGTGCACCTGCCTCCAAATATCAACTGGAACCAGTATACCAAAGAACATTTCAATGTCCGCAAGCGTCATTACTGTTGAAGAGGCAGCTTCAGTCAATTCTTTATAATATGCAGTAGGATTTTTCCTAGGATCAGGTAACTGAGTCTTAAGAGACAAAACTTCACTCCTTTTCCAGGGAGTATAAACCCATTGTTTTTGGAAACGGGCCGCCACACCTGGTCTAGTGACAATACCGCGCTGATCTGTTAGCTCTGGTATTTCAGGGTGATATATAGGCTGAACATCCCGCATCGGGAACTGAGATACCGGAGTGGGGCTCTTCTCAAGTAGCCTAACCCGGTAAGCAATCAACGTCTTAATACTACCAAAAACTTGATCAGGTCCCATATTACTGACATATACACGATCTTTAATATCATACAAAATCTGTGGTGCCGCATCTGTGAAACACTGCTCCCAGAGACCAATCAGAGTAGCAGACATATGCTTAAGGGCATGCTGTTGTACAAAAGGCTCATAATCTTTCATCACATTCCACACATCTTCCACACTATAAATGGGGTTTTGGGCCCACTGTGCAGCCTGGTTAGCCCCTACCTTTTTCTCTGCATCTCCCACTTCAGATCGCACATACGGACCCATGCGCTCTTTAAACTTCGTCCAATCTCCGTCTCCAAACCTGTGCACTGGCGTCCCATAACTCAAGGAAACCGGGGGATGAAAAAGCAGGGAAGGAGAGGCCACTGGAGTGACGGGTATCAGTGATGCCGAGGGCTGCGTCACAGGGGAAAAAGCTGGCGAGAAGGATGCTGAAACAATGGGCATGAGGGGGCTGCCAACAGTCACAGTGACTGCGGACGGTAAGGAAGCAGGAGGAAGGGAAAGAGGAGAAGGAGCCGATGCCATGGCTGTCGAAAAAGCAGCAGTAGGTACAGGAACAGAGACAGTAGAAGCGACAGTAACAGACTGCTGTGAGGGCAAGGGAACAGTGGGATATATCTTTTGTGGGGCATACGGAGGTGGGGGTCGACTATCTAATAATTCCTCCACAAAAGTATTATTTGTTTCTTGGGCTACATAAGATTTATCAATGTGTAATCGAAACCTCCTATTTTCACGTTCAATTCCTATCTCCTGTTTCTCCTTATGTGCTACAGGTTTCTGAGTCAATGTTTACATTCTCCCTTTTCGCGCCTCCTTTTCCGTCTTTATTCGTCTCTGTTTAGCCTCCTTTTGCCACGTTCGAAGAGAATCAAATATAGACTGCTTACTTCGCTTCGCAAACAATTTCTCCTGTAAAAACCCAATTTTTTGTTCATCAAAAGTGCCCGTCAACGGCCACTGCAATTCGGCATTGTCCCTCGTATATTTGTGCCATAATGTACTAAACATAATAGGGCCAAGACCATGTTTCACATACATATCAAAATTAGGTGTGCCTTCCGGAGGCGCCGGCTGAGCTTCTTCCAATCTAGCATCTGCAGAACAACAGCGACAGTACAAAGAAACCAATTTACTTATTTCAGGCATTTTTCAAATAAAACAAATTCACTATTCTATGCCTGGCAAAACATTTGCAAACGTTTTGTCCAAATGACGGCCCTTGGACCGTACCAAATACAAACCAAAATGGTACCATATCCAGAAAGAACCAAAACAAATTCACCTGATGCATGCAGGTCAAAGCAAAGTTATTCTCCACTGTCGACTCTTCAGGCCAAACAGTCAGATCCAAGGGTTTCGCCGTTCAGGACCCCAGTCGGGATGACCACTGGGCGAGGCTTTGTCCGGCGGGACAGAAGGGGCAGCTGCGAGTTACAGGAACTCTCTCATGCAGGGATCCCTGATCCGTCCGAACCGAAGATAGCCCCGACCTCCCCACCCATCCGCGGGAGGGGAAGGGCCACTCACCCGAAGGGGTCCCTGTTCGGGCGCCAACTGAAGGAAGTGACCTGAGTCACTCACGACCACCTCTCAGCCTTCCATACAAATGAAGAGTCGGTCAGACAGAGAATACAAACCAATATATGTTTATTCAGCTACGCTCCAGCAGAGCCCGGTCTGCCCAGTCTCTAGGCGTGCTGCAGAGAGGAACTGGCATCAGCAAGCATAACAATACATTATGTACATTTCAGAACCAATGAAGGCACGCCCACAATGGAATTTTCCAAGCAGATGCATCTAAACAAAGGAGTACAGAAGGATAGGTTTTGATTCAGAGGCCGGGCACACATTATCTCCTACCCAAGGTCGTTCTGTCCGTGCCCGCCACTAGACTAGTGGGAGAAGGCCTCTATCTAGTGAGAAAGGTATACGCTAATAGGAACAGTGTATTCATTAGCAAAGCAAGGCCCAATCTTGGAGAAACGAAACTTTCCACAACCCATTTTCTTGAAGAGGGAAGAAGCAGTTTCGAGCATGGTTCAAAATGGCGGCTAAACATAAAATGGTGCCGCAAATGCTAACTTACATAGAACAATGCACAGGCAAAATAACGAAAACATTTTCATTTCAACAAGGTTCATGGCATTCATCAGGACCAAGATTGAGTTGAGTCACTGCTTGTAACAGAAAGTGAAAAAAATGAAAAATTATACTTTCAATCATCTAGTGGCTATCCTATGGTACCGCCATCTAGTAGGGTCCACAAGGTGCTGGAAAAATATATAAACACAAATTAAAATATTGCAAAATATTTGTTTGCCTCCATTATTTTACCCAGTGGTGTCCATCACCAACACTGCAACCCAAGTGTAATATGATATTAAATAGACTGTGATCGCCTTACCATTTATAACCTATACACTAAGCCCACCTTCATCAGTCCCTTCATGGCGGGTCAGAGCTAAAAGGGTATATAAACATAGTATTGAGATTAACTCAACTGTATTTAGATTCAATTTGTATTTAAATACAATTTCTGGTGTCCTATTTTCTACAGACACACTATGACCACAGAAGGTCTCTGGTTTTATGAACAAAGAGGGGCTCTTGGTCATACAATCTTCTTATATGTAATATGTATATCTAAATGTCTCACAGAGCTATTTTATAGGAACATCAAGTTTGTTATATATCTGAAATGGAAACCAAAAGATAAGTGTAATCTCTCGCCTCCTCAAAAATCGTTAAGGAAGAAGAAAAGAGAGAGGAAAAAGTACTTAATGTACTCCCTAATGTCAGACAAGATAACCAAACGTGGCAATTATTTTTTAAGTGACGGAATTCATGCTCCTATGGCCATCACCTATAATATATGCCCGAGCTATATATTCATCAAGTGTAATGGGGTGACCCAGTGACCCTCAGAACCTGGGCGTCTAGAGTATGTGCTAATGTTGGTTCTGTCGGGTAGAGAAATTGCTTTAACGTTACATCAATATTTTTGCATGGAGAAACAAGAACACACCTAATTTGATTCAATCAAAAAGAAGTATATTGATAGCATTAGTTGTTTTTTTCTTTTTACAATATTTCAGTTTTCTGGTTAAAACATAGTATGGCTGTCACAGGCAAACAAAAGTTATTGAAAAGCGACGCATGACTAATTTATAAGTGATTAGGTGAGATAGAGATGACAAGGTGCTGTAGGTGAATGAACTATATACAGTGCTGTACAAAAGATATCTAAAATGTTCAGTTCAATGGACATCCGTCCCTAAACACATGCATCTCCAATGATGTCAATGAGTCACACCAAAAGACAGTTAATGCATGCGTCAAAAGCTCAGTCAGGGCAACGTGTGAATGGGAAGCATTAACTTTCCTTTGGTGTGACTCATTGCCATCATCGCTAAGAATCCAACCTTTGGTGGATTATACCTTGAAGATTTATACCTTGAAGAGTTCCACTGATACTATTCCCACTGGCTGTCCCCCCCCCACTCCCCCCCCCCCCCCCATGTCCTGAAGAAGACCCGCCGTGTCTCCTTCTATCACGCACTACTCTGGGTCGAAACGTCGACATACCTATACAATCCGTACCCTACCCTCTCCACTCCACGTGAAAAGCAGATTAAGCATTAGACTGATTGGAGATACGTGTTTTTAGGGGCGGATGTCCATTGAACTGAACATTTTAGATATCTTTTGTACAGCACTGTATATAGTTCATTCGCCTACAGAAAACTGAAATATTGTAAAAAGAAAAAAACAACTAACGCTGTCAATATACTTCTTTTTGATTGAATCAAATTAGGTGTGTTCTTTTTTCTCCATGCAAAAATATTGCTGTAACGTTAAAGCAATTTCTCTACCCGACAGAACAAACATTAGCACGAGCTATATATTCGGTCTTAAATGCAGCCGGGCATTCGAGAATAAACATATGTCTTTGCAGACTCTTATTGCTCAAAAGTATGGAGTAGAAGATTTATGAAAACAAAAGATTGTACACCACATGACCACCAATATATCAAGATTGTAAATTGTAAATCCACAAGTACTGACAGATGTAATGTTTAACATTATCGCCCCGATAGTTGGATCTAATAGATGTAGACGCCCGCGGCAGAAGTCTTACCCGATTAGTCTCGACCGCCGCATACAGAAGGGCTGGCAGGGACGAGATTCAGGAAGATGCTGCCCTTTCAGCGTCGGTGAACGGAAATGACGTTCAAGGGTCTGGGTCATATCACGGGTATCATGGGAGTTGTAGTTACAACCCAAAACGACCCATTGAAGCCACCACTTTCTAAAGAGCCCGAAGAGAAGAGACTCTAGATAAGATCAAGATAGAATTGAAAAAATGCTATTCATACTATCTGAATGTAATTCAGTCACAAGAACTGAAAGTTCAGTTCTTGTGACTGAATTACATCGCCCTTCTGGAACTGGCAAACACTAAAGCTATGATAGTAGATATTTCTGTCAAAAAGGCCATAGATAAGTACTTGGTATGGTGGAGAAAGTATACGAATATAAGGAAAAGGTAGGCCAAAACCTCGCTTTTAGAGCAAGATTAACAACTGTGGGCAAACAAATAAGGGAAATAAGATATCCGATGCTTGGAGAGAAATCTGAACCGGCTAAGATTAGGGTGACATTTCAGCAGTTTTACCAGCAATTATATTCCAAGGCAAGTGAAGCCCCTAATACCATGGGGGAATATCTCTAGTCTATGCTTCATGTGAGGCGATCCTTGAAGAATCTGACAGACAGAGAATTGATCAGCCTATTTCATTAGAAGAGATAGAAATTGCTGTTAACAGTTTAAAATCTGGGAAAGCGACCGGCATGGATTCTATCCCTGGAGAATTCTATAAAATATTTGCCAGGGCACTTCAAGGAAATCTAGCTAAACTGATGCAGGAAGTACAGAAAGGGAATACCCCCCTGCCCCTTGATAGCTGGGCGACGGCTAGGATTGCTGTTTTAAAAAAAAAAAACAGCAAAAGAGCTAGGCTCATATCGTCCTATTATGCTTATTAATAGTGACTCCAAGATTTATGCAAAAATCTTAGCTATGCGTCTAGCCACGGTTATCAGGCTTATCACATCTTCCGTACAACATGGTTTTATTCCCAGCAAGGGGACAACCAATCATATCCGACGAGTCATCACCCTCTTTGATGCTGCAGGGGTTATTAAAGATCCTATAGCGCTAATTTTGCTAGATGCCGAAAAAGCGTTTAATTGGGTTTCCTGGCCGTATCTCTGGGAGGTGATGGCTTATAAGGGGATTTGACAGGGATTTATTAGATCGGTGAAAGCCCATTATTACAATCCCAGGGCTAGAATCTCTATAATGGGAGGCCTATCCGATGAAGTAATTATAGAACGAGGTACTAGCCACACTATAATTTGCCATCTATATTGACACCCTGATTATACAAATTCAACGCAACCGGGCAATCCAGTCAATTAAATCACCTGGGAGGAGGGGGAGACAAAAATCTTGGTGTATGTCGATGATCTTGCCATCGTTACTCCTGATCCCAGTGGCGCTATAGTAGAGATTGAAAAGGAAGCTAAGAGATTTGGCAAGTTTTCTGGCTACCTTTTGTATAGGGAAAAAACCCAGGTTATTATCAACAAAGATGAATCCTGGTTGATGGGCGGGTTACCGAGGAAGCAGTGTATCTTGGGGTGGTTATTAAAGCAGAGGTAGGAAAGATTGTGGAAGCTAATCTGACGCCCTTAATCTTCAAAGCGAAACAAGATTTTTGGAGATGGAAGAACCTAAGACTGTCAGTGATCGGGCGCACCAATCTGATCAAAATGATATTTTTACGTAAGGTTTTATATCTTTTCCGGGCTATTCCGTTAGAAATAGGTAATAATTGGTTTAAGTTAATCGATCAGATAGTGACTCCATTTTTGTGGGCATATACCAACCCCAGGAGAGCGCTAAGATTCTTGACTCTCCCAAAAGAACGGGGAGGGATGGCGGTGCCCAATTTTAAATTGTACTATTGGGCCGCTGCTTTACAACAACTTGCTTTCCTCATGGGCAAGAAGGGGGATGACACCGGACAGGGGGGGGCACCCCGTCTATATACAAGCTTATACTGGGGGAAACAGACAGGGGTTGTCTTCTGCGACAAATCGAATTTGGATATTCTAAAAGAGTACGATTTAAGGTTGTAGTAGCGGCTTATTGCATATGGGGGAAAGTGCGTAAAAGAATAGGCCTTGAGAGATATAATTTCTATACCCCGATACGGAATAATCTGCTATTGCCAGAGATCTTCCAAGACTCATATGTGTGCAGATGGATGACACATGGAGTTCAAACATTAGGGGACTTTTTTGTACGAGATTCATTTAAGTCTTTTGATATTATTCAATTTTTTTTAACCTTGACAATAAAGATTTCTTTAAATACCTACAAATTAGAGACTTTCTAATGAAGAAGGGTGGTGGGATGAGGAGATTTGAAAAGATGGAAGTTATGGAGCTGATCATGGCAGACGATATCAGGATAGGGGCCTTTGTTAAAGCCCTAAATAATACAATGCAAGATGATTTATTAAAACATTCAAAGGGGTGGAAGGATAAGATTAACGCCCAACCGGATGATTTATTAAGGTCTTTGGAGGATGCTCATAGGTTTTTAATCCCAGCCAGTTTACAGGCTTAACAGTATAAAAGCTCCTTTAATCTTTATATAATTCCGGGAAAGATTGCCAAGTGGGGAGGGGTCACCAGGACAAGATGCCCCAGGTGCAAAGACTTTGTGGTAGATTTGGTCCATATGTTGGCTATCTGCCCTATGTTAGATAGCCTGAAAACAGAGATTAATAAATTTCTGGTAGAAAAATTGGGGATTGATATCGATTTAAACTCTCAATGTATTTTGCTAGGGGTTGACAATGAGATAGCCTTAGCTAATGTCCAACCATTTAGGTTTGTCGCTATGGCTGTCTATCGGATTTGCTTGACAACAGAGTGGCTTGACCCCTCTCCCCCAGTGTTTTAGCAATGGAAGCCCGCCTAGTGTCAACTTATCATCTGGAAAGGGCTATCCTCTGAAAAGCAAGAAGACAAGGGATAAAATGTCAAGAGTATGGCTTCCTCTATGTAACTTGGAAACTATCTTATGATTTGAGGTAGCAACTGAACTTCCACCTGATGTGAGATGATTGGTCTAGATTCTCTTTTCTTTCTGCTGTCCCCATACTTCTCCCTAGTGGGGCCTCCTTTTCTTTTTGGCTTTTTATTTTTAAGATGGCTGAAGGTGTGTATATATATATCTATGTATTTAATGTATATTTTTTCCTCTTTACAAAAATCTGGTTTTGTAATTTATTTGATGAAATGGTTAATAGCTAGGGAAAATGTCTGCCTGTGGGTTGGTGGGGAGGGGGATTATTATTAAGAACAAAATCAATAAAAACATTTAAAAAAAAAAAGAACTGAAAGTTCAAATCTGTTACATACGTAACATGCATATAGTTTTATAAAGACACAACAGCCAGCTTCTATAGTCTCTAGACTGTATAATGTAACGTCAGAAGATGGTATGTAGAACGTACCACCGAGGTTAAAATAGTTTATTGTAGACAAAGTTATAAATATAACCATAGTTTCAAAAGAGGACTACTACTTCATTATTTAGTCTACATTTGGAATATAAAATGTCAAAAGATGTCACCTGTTATCACGTCACATCTGGTGAATAGTGCACTGCCCTACAGGGAACACCAAGGGATAGCATCATTTAGTCCCTTCTTATGGCTACCTATCCTGGAAACCCAACATTGTTCTCTCTTAAAGAGAATCTTGTCTAGGGGACCCATTTGTGTGTCAGTTTGGTTTATCTAGAACCACCCAAATCAAATTATTCTCTGTATGACCCAGCTCTAAGAAATGTCTCGTCAATTTAGTGTTTTTCTTGCATCTAATAGAGCTGCGATGTTCAACAATCCTGCTCCTCACTTTACGAGGGGTCATATCCACATACATAAGGGCACAAGGGCACTTAATCAAGTAGATAACACCCCATGAATTACAGTTAGTATGCTTCGTCAAGAGCCACTTCAGCCCTACATCTACACAAATGCATACTCCTGCCATCTAGTGTTGGGCTGTGATGGGTACAAGTTGTTTTTCTTCGAAGATGTCTTTTAAGTCACGAGGTATTGTGACTCCTCTTGTTAATGTGCATGTTCATCAGCTCCATTGTTAGGTTGTTTTCTTTCCACTGTCTAGTTCAGACGTGTGCTCCGGGTCGACACCATTGCGGTTCTCTTTTCTGGTTCACACGGATTCCTTCTCCCTGTTGATAATGTATTTTGACCATGTTTCCCTTAATCTCCGGTCAACATTTGGTTACTTTGCTCGAGTGGGGTCCGGGTTGACCGTGGCCCCTCCTGGCCTCACCCTTCGGGAGCTACTTCTGTCTCTTGGTGGCGTCCCTCTACCATGATTCGACTGTGATGGAATGGACGCCATTCCGATATTGTCCTCTCTGCCACGTGAAATATCCTTGGACCAATCTCCATCAGGTCTGCCACTTGTGCCCGAACACAATGCCTGCCACTCCTTCCGTTCCAAGAAGACTGTTTGCGGCCTCCGAGCAAGTCAGCTCGAGATGTTGCGTAGGAGCGGTGATGACAACACAAACCTCTTGGGTCCCAAGGATATCAAGGAGGAACATCATCCACAACCGTCTGCTGCAGATGAAGAGGCTTTGTCCCTTGAAGAAAGTTCTGGCTCTGATCTAGAAATTGAGGACCTTCTGCCAGCCCAACACTCCGAGTACCACAACCCCTACCCCATAACACCGCTCTCAATTCGAGCAGCCCTCTGCCAAAGAGCACAGAGCCACTCTGAAGCAACAGGCTTTCGGACCACCACTACCTTCGGGCGATGGTCGGCACCGACAAGCCACTTTGGTCGCTCCTCCCAGCTCCGGCTCGGCACCAAAGAAGCCTTTGAGACCTGTTTCTTCTTCACCGGCTACTCCCACGTCAACCCTCTGTGCCGATGAGAACCTTGGTTCTCTGAAGCTACTCTCAGAGACAAAGACTTTGGCATCGACCAACAAGACTCGAGGCAAAACCACCTGGTCCTCCACCCCCATACGGGCCGAATACTTGCCCTTCCTTCATGTCCTGCTGTTGTTCCACCCTCGAAACCCCTGCTGTCCTTCGAGGAAGCCTTGGACATTTTCATTCCACCAAAGCAGCGCAAGAAAGCGGATAAGGCTACCAGCCCCTTACCCCAAGCACAACCATCGTCTCCCCCTGTTCCTCACCCTTCACCTTCCCCGTCTGCTTCCCCCTTGACATCACACTTAAGTGGTCTCCTCACACTGACACGGGTGGGCATGGGGGAAGGAGCGACCCATCTGACACCTCTCTGCAGGGGCATCATTTGACTCGTATGATGCAGACCCACCGGGGGACACAGACCCTGATCTGTACCCCGCCTGTCCCTCCCCTCTGGATGATTCCACGTGTTACCAGGTAACTCATTGGTGGGGCCGCCTTATTTCATAAGGTGGATCTTGATACAGTGCCCCTAGAGGAGGACTCCCTTTTGTAAACCCTCTCTTCCACTCACAGCTCTACTCCGTATCTCCCCATGCTTAAGGGCATGCTATGCCACACACCCAGCATCTTCAAGGACCCCATCTGAGCCGAGGTCATAACGCCTAGGTTGAATAAAAATATAAAATCTCTCCCACTAGCCCTATTTACATTCGTGGCCAGCTCCCACCCGACTCTATGGTGGCCACTACTGAGTGTAAGCAAGCCAACTCCCAGGCCAGAGGAGATGTCCCGCCACCTGAGAAGAAGAGTAAGCGCATAGATGCGGCAAGTAAAAGGGTGGCTGCACAATCGGCCAACCAATGGCGTATCGCCAATTCTATCCGTCTTCTTTCAAGGTATGATCATGCCAACTGGGACGAGATGGAGGAGCGCCTCCAATACCTTCCAGAGCAGCACAGAAAGAGTGGACATTAAATAGTCTCTGAGGGCAAGCAGATATTGAACACCTCTATTCGCTGTGCACTAGATGCCGCAGACACCGCTGCCAGGGAGGTGAATTCCAATGAACTTCCTCCTCGACACGCCTGGCTCCATATCTCAGGCTTCAAGCTGAAAGTTCAGCAGAACCTGTTGAACATGTCTTTTGATGGGCAGCTTCCCTTTGGCCCACAGTTGGACCAAATGTTAGAAAAGATCAAGAAAGGTATGGAGACAGCTAAGGCAATGAGTGCAGCTCAGACACCTGCTCCTCAAGCTCCTTTCGCTGCACACCCTATCGTGCAGGCTCGAAGATCACCTGAAGCCACCACATCCTAGCAGCACGCCCAGGGACAGCAATCCTCTCCCAGGGGTTACATTAGAGGGCCCTACAGGGGCAGCAACTGTAGAGGTAGATTTAAAGATGGCTCCCCAAAAGGAGCTGCAACCACCACCAAACCCTGACTTGGGGTACTGCCCAGAGTTCTACTCCATGCCACCAAACCTAACAACTTGTCATCACATAATGAGTTGAGACAATCTGTGGCTGTTAAAGCAGGAGGTACAAGTGGTCCTCGACAAAGATGCCATTGAGCTGGTGCCCCCTCACCAGCAGGGCCAAGGAGTCGATTCCCTGTATTTCCCCAACTCCAAAAAGATGGAAATTTTCCCACTATCCTTTACCTCGGGCTTTTGAATTGCTACGCCCTGTTGGAGCACTTCCACATGACCTCCCTGGAGGACATCATTCTGCTGCTATGTACAGATGATCACATGGTAACCCTCAAAGCACACTTCTACATTCCAGTACATGCGGTGCACCAATTCAAAGTTCTACCCATTGGGGCACTACAACCCCAAGGATATTTACCAAATGTCTAGCAGTGGTAACTGCACACTTGTGCAGAAACACCCTTCACATCTTTCCTTACCTAGACGATTGTCTGATAAAGAGCAGCAAACAGTCGGACGGCAGTGTCTCTATTACAGAGGCTAGGATTCACAGTCAACGTTATAAAGTTGCAGTTTCGCCACAGCAGATCCATCTTTTTTTACGGAAGGTGTAAAATTCTATCATGGAAAAAGCCTACCCAAACTAAGGGAGGACAATACCTCTTTTTTGGACACTATGTCCTCTTCTAGTGTGGATGGTAAAGAAATTGTTGGATTCATGTATTGCAATAGTGCTGCACATGCTCCCACTGCAAGAGTTTCTGGCAAGGCAATGATCACAGGCAGAGGAGTCAATAGGAAGATCAAGTGTTGGCACCACCCAGGAGTCAACACGCTCTATTGGGGTGAACAACAAAAACATGTTGCTGGTCATGCCTTTTCTGGACCCTCAGCTGCAAGTGACCGTTACCATAGATGCCTCACTCATAGGGTGGGGAGCACATCTCAACCTAGGATTGTTCAATGTGCAAGGACGCAGGCACAACTGGGTTGGTACATCAAGTATCTGTAACTCATGGCAGTCAGATTGGCTCTTACAACATTTTATATTCTCATCGGCGGCAAGACAGTCTTGGTAAAGACAGAAAACATGACAGCCATGTATTACATACAGAAGCAAACTGGGACTCACTCATCCCATCTGCCAGCACTAGTCCTAAAGAGTTTGGCATTGCCCCACTCTGAAGCAGGATGCTTCAAGTCCACTAATGGGAGATAAATCCCTACGTCGCACGTGCACAAACAATGAATGGTCCAAAATACTAGCAACTCCGGTATACATTCCACGCGACACCAGGTTCAAATTAATTCAGTATTATATAGTGCATAGAGCATACCTCACCCCGGAAAACATAAATCGATATTTTCACAGAAACGACTCACATTGTCCCCGGTGTATCCATATAAACGCAGACCTAACACACATGCTATGGTCGTGTCACAAATTGCTCCAAAACTGGGAAGGAGTGACCAAGTTTCTATCTGAATGTACTGAGCGACAAATCACAAACTCTTGGGAAATATGCATACTGGGGTTATTTCCCAGAAACAAACCACACAGAGCCACAAACCGATTCCTAGATCTGGGCCTGATAGCAGCTAAAAGGCTCATAACAAAACGTTGGAAATCCCATGACCCTCCGACACTGGTTGCATGGTCTCGTTCAGTTGTTAACTGGGCCAGAGCTGAAGGGGTATCGCTTATAAGAGAGGACACACTGAGTCTGCATAAATTCCCACTTTCGTCTAGCTGGAACGCAATTACCATAGCACTCCCAACAACCCTACAGAATGTACTAGGTAATCCAGCCTTGTTAGTCAAGTACAGAGCGGCACACTGAACCTAACGCTAGGTATTAATTTCTCATGGCCATTGGGGGGGGAGGAATAGTCCTGTTTATAAGAACGTGTATGAAAGAGGGGATAATAATGTGCTGACATGTACAAATCAGATGGGAATCGCTGAAAATAAAGGTAATAAGTAAAAGGGGGATAGGCAGGAGGTATCTGCACGCCTATTGTTGATTAGTTTAAGTTGAGAACTATACTGATCTTGTTTATTCCTGTTAAATGTTTGCGATATATATATGGGCAACAATGCTGTTTGTCACGGCAAAAGCTACGTATTGTTTATGACAAGCATGTACATTGAACTGCAGACTGCTATGTATGCTGTAATAGACTCTCATGAAGATCACATGTAAAGCTGCTTTATGTATTAGGGGCAAACATTGGGGGATGTTTACTAATCTGTTATATATAATTGTGAAAAAATAACAATAAACAGATCAAACAAAAAAAAATGGGAGATAAATCCCTACATACTCAGGGGTACTTTCACCGATGGGGCACTCTCAAAGTTGATCTGTTTGCCACTGCGCTAGGTGCAAAATGCCAGAACTTCACATCAGGGACCCACAGTCTAGAGGAAGTGTTCTATGTATGAATTGTGAAGGGTTGTTTGCTAATGCTTTTCCTCCATTTCTTCTGATCCCTTATGGTGTGAGGAAAAGGAGACGAGTATCGATGACCCTCATTCTGGTGGCATCAACTTGGGTGAGACGGCCATGTTTTTCGATGGTGCTGGAAATGTCTCTCATTCTCATGAAAAGCTTCAGCTAAGACCAGATTTACTTACTTAGCACCATCATCAGCTCAGACACCTAGACATCAGGCACTTAAATCTAGCATTCTGGTACCTGAAGTCATAGAGTTCGGTTACCTTAAGCTTTCAGAGGTGTGTACATGAATCCTGTGTGAGGCACATAAGCCCACCACTCGTCTCTGCTATGCAGCAAAGTGGAAAAGATTTGTTCATTGCTATTTGTGAAAACAGGTAGACCCCGACCACCCTCCAAAAAAGCATCTCTGTGGGACATAACCTGCTATCTTTTACACCTGCAAAAAGTGCGATTGATGTACTGCTCCATTCTTTTACATTTTGATACAGTATCAGCCTATGTGCAAAACAGCGAGCATTTGTCTCTCTGAGATACCTGTAGCCAAGACCTTCATGAAGTGCCTTAAAGGTGATTAAGATTTTCTCCAGTGCCAATCTGGAATTTGTACATAGGCCTAACAAGATTGACGAGTTCTCTTTTCGAGCACCTATATTCTTGTGACGTGCAATTCTAGTCTTGGGAGGTAGCCTTCTTGCATGTCCTTACAGTAGAGGAACCTTTTATTCTGGTGCAAAGAAATGTTGGTTTTGATAACAACCCTACATATTTTTCCGAAAGTTGAACCTTTTCATGTAAACCAGATGACGGAGTTGTCCATTGTCTTCCCATACCCAGAGACTGTGGTACAAAGGGAATTATACACACACACTTGTTGTCAAGAGAGCACTGATGTACTACATTAACCGCACTTAATCTATCCATAAGAAAAAGCAACTCATTGTTGCTTTTGCAAAGCCTCATGCAGGCAACCCTATTTCCAAGGGTGGTCTTGCTAGACTGATTACTAAATGCATACAAACGTACTGTACTTAGGCTAAGTGTATGTAAGATGTGGTGCCCACAGCACAGTCAACTTGATAGAAGGCAGCTACCATGGCCTTCTTAGGGAACATTCCCATGGCAGACTTATGTAGGGCTACTACCTGGTCAACACCCACATGTTTACGAAACATCAGAAGGCTTTAATGGGCAAAACAGTTTGTAGAACTTTGCTCCAAAACTCTACATCATCCACTCCCTAGGCACTGCTTAGGGTAGGTACTGCTTTATAATCTATTAAGAGCATGTCTATCTACAGAAAAATATGCTATTAACTAAAAATCTTACACTATAACCATGTGTAGTGCTTGTAGTGCTGTAGATTCACATGTTCCGCTTTCCTCAGAACGAGCAATGATCCAAAATGTTTTTTTCTGTCTTGGTTCCTTCCTCTCCACTGACATTACTCACTTGCTGAGGGAAAACAATCTTCGAAGAAAAACAACTTGCAAACATCCACACCCAGCACTAAATGGCAGGGGTATACAGAGCATGCAAGTCTACAGCACTACAAGCTGCGAACATAAGCTTACAATAGAAGTAACATTTTCCTTCCTCAGCAGCAGAGAAATAGGCTTTGAATCTGCTTCTGTTATATGAGTTGGAGTTCTGTGAGTGGTTTAAGTATTCAAAACAAAAATTTTAGTAGGCAGAGGGGCATTGAATTTAGATTTTTAATTATCTTTGTAGGGAAATACACGGAGGATTCACGTCTCACAGGATCAGGGTGACACATGGAACATGGCACAATTACCAGCGGTGGGACATGAACAGTTCTACTCCATCCTTGCGGCTAATGATGACATTGTGTTCATGCATGTGGATGAGAAAGGGGGTAAGGTGTTCATTCATGTGGCTAAGAGTCTTTGCAATGTGTTCATGAATTGGGATTTGCAGGTGGGTGAATAGGATATGGTGAATGGATAAAAGTTTGCATGTACACCTGTTCGACCAGTATATGTTTTTCAAGAATTTGATTGTAAAAAGGGTGGTGTAGGCATATGGATTTGAAGGAAATAAAGACCATAAAGCACTATATGACAGACTGGCAGCTACAAGGTGTAGAATGGAGATAATAGGCTGCTGTTATAAGAATAGTGAAATTCACAGAAAGGTGTCAAGGGAGGTTTATTTTAAATATTCGCGATAAACCTGAGACCACTAATTCTGAGGTTTATGAGCATTTATTCTGCTTAGTTTTGATAATTCAAAAAGACATTCATAAATCAATTGGACATGTCTTTTAAAAGGAAACACCACATTAGTAAATAACACATTTGTATGCGTGATTTAGAACCATTTCTTTTGTGAGACAATATATACAACACATACATAATACCAAACGTTATTTGTGACAAAAATATATACAACAAACCAATGATCACAAACTGAGTGTGGAGGAAGGTAGAACAGGGTGTGCCACGAGGGGACTGAATAGAAATGATTTCCCCCTTTTTCTAGGTTGTCAACACCCTTAAGTAGGATATGCATCCACACCCTCCCACAGGCAGGACAGTAGACATGTGTCTTTGAATGAGCAATTGTCCGCCTTGTGTTTTCAGTGCAAATGCAGGACTGGTTTAATTTCAGGCTGGCACACATAATTTATCGATGTTTGTCTTGTGATCATTGGTTTGTTGTATATATTTTTGTCACAAATAACGTTTGGTATTATGTATGTGTTGTATATATTGTCTCACAAAGAAATGGTTCTAAATCACGCATACAAATGTGTTGCAATTGTGTGATTTACTAATGTGGTGTTTCCTTTTAAAAGACATGTCCAATTGATTTATGAATGTCTTTTGAATTATCAAAACTAAGCAGAATAAATGCTCATAAACCTCAGAATTAGTGGTCTCCGGTTTATCGCGAATATTTAAAATAAACCTCCCTTGACACCTTTCTGTGATTTTCAATATTTGGGTGGTCCAGTCTGGGGAGTATAGGACCCAAGCCTTCCTTGTTTTCACTAGTTAGAAGAGTAGTGGGCAGCCTAAGGCTGTTACCAATTGATCAGGGTGTACTGGCTAGATATGTAAGAGCATGAAGGCCTGTGAAATAGCATAGGGATTGTAGCTTGGATGCTGTGATGGGCACCTTTCATTAACTTGTGTACTTCTGTCTTTAAGTATTTCTAGAGGTGACTAGTCAGCCATTGCATATTATTGTAAGGTTTTGTACATTTCATTTACTTTAGAGTCTGGTTATGGTACCATCTACACCTCAGATGAAAGAGGAGTCCTGTACTCGAAGTCTCTGGAGCGTCACCTGTATACATCCACCGGAGGAGATACTGATTTCACCAATGTGACATCTTTGCGTGGGGTCTTTATCACCAGTGTGCTGTCAGAAGGTACCTTTCTCTGGCCTTGTTATGACCTGGGCATAGTTTTCCAGGAGTTAATCGACTCACGGTGTATGTTGTGAAGTACTGTGATCTCACACCTCTGCCTGAAGATTGTGAAACCTGTTGGAACCTCCTTTTGTCAGCAACAAGCTTTGTACTACCTTTCGTGATTTGCATGGATCTCTAGCAACTGCATGTAGGGAGTGTCCAGCAGGAGCTTTTCTGAGTACCTGTATGTTCTTCCTTTCACTGCCTTCTTTATGCTACAGGAGTCATCGAACATTGCCTGTAGTGACTTAAATGTTTATCCTAGTGAGACCTGTGCTAGTTTCATTTTTCTATATTTTAACCCACTAATCCTTTCATTTTTGTTTCTCCTATTCAAACCATTGGTGTATCAAATTCTTTATTTTTGCCTCTCCTGTCTTCCCACATATTCCTCGATCATGTCTCCTGCCTTACTTTGTCATCCCGTGCCCTGTCTGCTATTTTTCGCCTCTTGTGGCTCTTCTTTGCTAACTCTTTCGCTTCATCTTCTAATGCTATACCTTTTCCTAGGAGGTCCGTTCTTTTCCAATACCGTGCCCATTGCCTGCCTTAAAATGTCTTTGTACAGTCTGCGTATATCAGGAGCTGTGTGGTCATTGCTAGTGCTAAATGCTGTATTTGTGCTGTAAGAGGTCTCTTTACTGCTTGGCTGTGCTGCATGCGTTGTCTGTATCTACAGTAAGCTGTCCAGCTTAACTTACTCGGCTAATTCTCGTTTTCCCTCTATAACTCCAGATAACTCCATCCAGTCTGTGATCACATTTGACCAGGGCGGGGAGTGGAGCCCACTCAGGAAGCCTGAGCACAGCACGTGTGATTCCACCGCAAAGAATAAGGATGAGGTGAGTGTCTGTTATTGTCCTGGCAGGTGGCGTTGGCTCTGCGATGGCACTTTAGGGTGATGTTGGTTGTGCAATGTTTTTTGCTGTTAATTGTGGTTGGTATATTATCATTGCAAGTGATGTGCTGTGGTAGTCCTAGATGTCTGCGGGGGTGCTGTGATAATCCATATTGATGGTGTGATTGTGATTCTCCTAAACTGTGTGGTTGTGGAATATCTTTTGCAGGTGGTTGGCCCTCACACATTATCGTGTTTGTAGGCAATGTGTTTGTGGTTAGATACTCTGGTTCTTGGATGATCCTGCAACTGATGGTAGTTGTGGCATAATCCTAACCAGAACTGCTGTTGACTTGCAGCTGTGTGTGTCTGTGGGATACTCCTTACAGGTGAAGTAGGGTAGAGGTCATTTTCAGGCATGTTGCCGTTTGATAGTCATTGCCGATGGTGTTGTGATATGATGGTTTTCAAAAGGGAAGCTAGTGGAGTGCTGCCTGCAAGTGTTGTGGTTGTGGGAAGGTCCCAAATGGCCAGGTCTTTTTGCGATTGGTGCACTGACCGACCCAGTATTGAGCTGCTGGAAACGTTTTTCCACACAAGTCTGTATTTTGTACACTTTCTCCCTAAGCTGCCACTTCTGGGTACATTGGTAACTAAACATGTTTTTAACTTAGAAGTGTTCTCTATACTCTTCTGTCAAGGCTCCTCTCAGTAAACACTTCTATTGGGTTTCCTTTGCTCTTTGCTTGTCCTGCCATGTTCCCGATCAGTGACCTTAGTGCTCATCCTTATACTTTCTTAAGTCCCTGCTTACTGTGCTTCTCTGTTTTAAAAGTGTCTTTTCCTTCAGATACTTACTTACTCTCTTTTTTCATAACTGCATTCTTATCCTTAATATTCTGTGAACCCTCCGCTTCATTAACTTCTGTGATCTATTCTTTTGCAGTGCTCTCTTCACATTCATGCTTCGTACAGCATCTCCCAGAAGCTGAATGTCCCGATGCTTCCTCTCTCTGAACCTAAAGCTGTCGGGATTATCATAGCTCATGGTAATTATTTCTTCCTCTGTCTTTGAGTAAATTATTTTGATGCTGTAGCCAAGAGAGCAAAAGTTAACTTAAACCAAGCGATTGTCTGTGTTTCTTTAGTGTTGTCCATTTTTTATTTAATTCTACTGTGCTTAACAGGGCAGGACAAGAGCTATACTAGGAAACAGAGTTAAGCTTTAACTCACTTAAGCATGGTTCTGTTTGTGCTGCAGAGATCTTACTTTGTCTTACAGGCAGTGTTGGTGATGCCATCTCTGTATCAAACCCAGATGTGTACATATCTGATGACGGAGGCTATACATGGAGCAAGACTCTAAAGGGACCCCATCATTATGCCATCTTGGACTCTGGTGGAATCATTGTGGCTATTGAGCATAGCGCCAATCCCATCAGTGTGATAAAGTACGTGTGCAATTCCTACCTGTGTGTGTGTGTGTGTGTGTGTGTGTGTGTGTGTGTGTGTGTGTGTACACTACATGTGACAATAGTACTTTTGGTCTTATAGATGATTTTGCTGTACAGAAGATGAACAGATTTTGTTTTGCAAATTGTATTTTGTTTATTAGAGCTGCACAAAAAGCTTATTTCACTATCATTTGATTCCCTAGAATCTTATATGTGAGAGAGATTTCTAGCCGCAGATTCCTTGCCATAGATTATTCCAAGGTGTCAAACTGGATCCAGAATTCTTTTAGCAATCCCTTGTGCGTGCTGGTAGGTGGTGTTGGTCGGTTCTGCATGGCTTCGTCCATGCCGGTATTGATATGCTCAGTGCCTATATAGGTGCCAGCCCAGCATACTGACCTCAGTTCCTTCTTTTCCACACCATCAGCATGGATACGGCTCCAGTGCGCCTCAGTAAGTTTTTTTTTTTTTTAGTTGGCTTTGACCTTTTTAGTCTAGGACTACTGTGCCTTTTGGTATTTTTTTCGAGATGTCCCTGAAGAAACCCACCAGGTTCAAAACTTGTGGCACCTGTCATCGATAGATGTCGGTGACAGACCCCCACTTGGTATGTCTGTGGTGCCTTGAGAGGGACCATGACTCCACGTCATGTGCAGTGTGCAAGACGATGAACCCGAAGGTCATCCGCAAGCAAGTCATAAGCTTTTGGCTGCCCGTCGGGCGCCTCGGCCCCGCTCCAGGTCCCGTTCACATGGAAGGTCTCTGAACCACTTCCGGAGTCACTTTTGTCGGTGTTCGTCTCACTCCAAGACTACTTCTGGTAGGTTCTACAAGAAGAAGTCCAAAAAGTCGAAGCACTGTTTGACTTTTTCACAATTCTCCCATTCTTCGGATGATGTGAGAGAAGGACGCCACAAGCATCTACCTCGCTCGCAGGTGGTCCCTTAGCAGCCGGTGGCGGAAGCTGGTTCAGCTCTGCATTTCCCCGAATTTCCTGGGGTCAGAGCAACCCCCACCCAGCTCCAAGAGTTTTGAGGTTGTGAGCCTAATTTTCGTGTGGTCGAACCCCTCTGCAGCACCTGTGGGTCCCACGGGTTCGGGAGGGTCTTTGACTGGAGCTCCTCCGCTGGGTATTCGATCGGTGCCAGTCGACCCATTAGGATCCGCTGGATCTGGATCAGCCCCGGACATGACTTTGCGACCTCTTCTGTGGCCATTCCAATTGGCGCCGTTCCCGATGCCCCCGACACCCATCAGCGCTGCCAAACTCATTGTGATTCCCATCTCCGAAATGGAGCCCGACCAGCGTCGCTTGACGTTGGTTCCTGCGCTGACCAGGCCTGCTCAGCCTGAATTGGAGACAGAGCCCTATTTCACTGAAGGGCTCACTGAGAAACATGAGTGGAGGGGATCTAAGAGGATCCCTATTTTTACACTGACCCCCTAGCTGAGTCCACTGTCTGATGACAGTGGTCTGGATACCTCACCAGACACTGGCCTCCTCTCTTCTCCCAAAGTGGATACAGAGGAAGTGCTTCCTTTGCGATGGTAGTCCGGAGGGCGGCTGTGGTTCTGAACATACAGCTGCCTACAGTCCAAGTCAAAAATGAACGTTTTGACAGGGATGCTTCAACTGGGGGTATCCTCATCAGAACCCTTACTACCCTTCAGCACAACAACCTCCTGGACCCCTCCCAATCCATATTTCAAGCCAACCACAGGACCAAGACAGCCCTGATCGCATCCACCAATGTCAGGACGCATCTGGACCATGGCAAAACGGCAGCCCTCATCCTCCTGTACCTTTCAGCCGCCTTTGACACAGTTCTCCCATCACATCCTGCTTCCTGATCAACCGACTCCACCACATCAGAATCCAGGGAGACGTCTTCAAATGGATTGCCTCTTATCTCCCGGAAAAACTCAGAGAATCCAGCTTCCACCATTTACCACGGAGCCCAAGAAGATCATCCGCAGCGTCCCTCAAGGATCGTCCGTTAGCCCCACCCTCTTCACACCTACATGTCCCCCCTGGCCAGCACGGTCAAATCATACAGACTCATTATCTCCTACGCTGACGACACTCCGCTCATCCTCTTGCTGTCAGAAGACCCCTCCACCACAAGAGCCAACTTCCACAGAGGAACGTCGCTGACTGGATGAAGGACAACTGTCTCAAACTCATCACGAACAAGTTGGAAGTCCTCCTCTTCGGCAACAATACCTCGCCATAGTCCGATGCACGAAGGCTTGTGGAACTCAACCCACCCCTGGTCCAAAAGACCGCGCTTACAACCACAGCATCATCCTAGACAGCAAGCTTTCTATGCAGAAACAGGTGAATGCAGTCTCATCCGCCTGCTTCCACTCCCTATGCAGGCTCTACAAGATCTTCAGTTGGCTCCCAGTCACCATCAGAAGGACCGTCGCCCAGGCCCTTGTCACCAGCTGACTGGACTATGGGAATACACTCTACGTAGGAATCACCGCACACCTCCTTAAAAGACTATAGACAATACAAAGCTCAGCAGCGATACTCCTCCTCGACCTCACCAGAAGGACCCACATCACACCCCATCTCAAGAAACTACACTGACTCCCGATCCAGAAGAGATGCCTGTTCAAAAGGCTGACCCACGCATACAAAGCCCTACACAACGAAGGACCTGCATACATCAACAAACCTCTGACTTTCCACCAACCAAGCAGACACCTACGATCTTCTTCCCTCTTCCTCGTAGACACCCCCTGGATCCGCCGAACCAACAGCGGAGGACTTTCTTTCTCGCACCGGTTGGCCAAAGCATGGAACAACCTCCCCCTGCACCTCAGGACTGCCCCCTCGATCCAGCAATTCAGGAAAGAACTCAAGACCTGGATGTTCGAATGAACAAACCACCGCAAAGCAGCCAGCATCTCCAGCGCCCTGAGACCCTCACGGGTGATTGGCCACGCTATATAAATGTTTGATTGAACAAAGCCCTCACTGATGTCCTGCTCTGGGCCTGTACCAATCCCTGCACAGACACTCCTGTACACAGGACCATTGCTCGCTGCCAATGCCCTGCTCCCAGGGTCTCAGCCTTCCTCTCCTATCACCGTATCCTGGAGAGTCTGGTAGACCAGGCCTCAATTTACAGAATCAATCATGGCGCGTTCCCTACAACACCACCGGATAGGGAAGCCAATAAGCTAGAAACCTTTGGAAAGAGGATTTTTTTCTTCCACTTGCCTGGCACTGTGGTCCTTAAACACTGCATGCTTATTGGGCCGTTATTTCCATACTGTGTGGGATAAGTTTGTGCAAGTGCTGCCTATGGTCTCAGATGAGGCTCGGGCCAAACTTTCCCAAGCTATTGCTGATTGGCAAGATGCAGCAAAGTTCACAATCAGATGCATGTTGGATACAACGTACTCCCTGGGCAGAGCCATTGCTCCTATGGTGATGCTTCAGCGTCACACCTGGTTGGGGACGTCTCGCTCATGTACGTGCATTTCTCAGGAACCTGTCTCTTTGAAGACATGGCAGATTTGGCTTTGGAGAGATTTAAGGACGGTAGGGCCACTGCTAGATCGTTGGGGCTCTGTGGGCCCACAGCAGCCACATTACGCCCCTCCGTGGCGACAGTAGGGGGCCATCAAGGCACCTCCTTTCCCCCCTAGCCACCACGGCCAGCAGGCTCAGTCCTATCATGGCTGCGGCTCCCACAAGCCTCGTGGCCCACAAAACCAGAGGTCCACCCAATTTGACCCGCCCTGCCAGCTGTACAGTCAATCAAACATGGGCATCTGGTTGACGGCAGAATCTGATGCAATCTGCACCAATAGAGTAAGCTCACTACAGACAAATGGGTGCTCCAGATTGTCCAACGGGGTTACACCCTCCTGTTTCAAAAAACCCCACCACCACTCCCTCCATCCCCAGATCGGCTGACAGAGGACCACCTTGCGCTCTTGCGACAGGAAGTACTGGCCCTTCTGGCCAAAGGAGCCATTGAGACTGTGTTAGCATCAGAAGTAGGTTGTGGTTGCAATTTTCCCTACTTTCTGGTGCCAAAGAAGGATGGAGGCCTCCGTCCTGTCATAGATCTGCACCCTCTCAATTACTGCTTAAGGAAGGAAAAATTCAAGATTATCACCCTGGCTCGGGTCTTATCAGCCCTCGACCCTGGATGGTAGCTTTGGACTTGTAGGGCACCTATTTCCACATTCCTGTCCTGCCTGCCCACAGACGGGACCTGCGGTTCACGAGCATGATCAGTTTGCTGTGCTCCCCTAAAACCTTACCAGTTCCCCTCGAGTGTTGACCAAGGTGATGGCAGAGACCGCAGCACTTATGCGGAGGTAAGGGCTTGCAGTCTTCCCCCTACCGTGACGATTAGCTGTTGAAGGTGGGCTCGCCCCAGGCAGTCGTTTCCCAGCTCCAGACTACAGCGGACCACCTGCATCCGCTAGGGTTCACTATCAGTGTGTCGAAGTCACAGCTGACTTCCTCTCAGATACTCCATTTCATCAGAGCCATTCTGGACACAGTGCAGTTTCAGGCCTATCGCCCCTGGTTGGCACTGAAAGTCTTTATTCCTTCGGTCAAGGGAAGGCTAGTGCAAGTGCTCACAGTCAACACCACAGGCCATGTAGTACTGCAACAAACCGGGCAGGGCAGGGTGGGTAGTGGACCCTTTGACAAGAGGCCCTGCATCTCTGGACATGGCTGGAACGTTGGGGCATTTCCCTGGTGGTTCAACATCTGGGGGCTGCCAGTGCACACAAACTCAACCATCAATGCCTAGCCTGAATGGCGTCTTCATTCAGAGGTGGTTCAAGGTCTCTTCCGAGATTGGGGAGAAGCCTGGTTAGATCTATTTGTCTCCGCCGATAGCGCGCAATGTCAGCACTTTTGCTCTCTGGAGTTTCCAAGGCGGCTCTCACTAGGAGACCCATTTCTTCTCGAGTGGAGCTCCGGACTCGTACACTCCTTTCTGGCGATACCGCTCCTGTCCAGTGTTCTCAAGAAGTTCAAGAACGGCCTGGCCCAAGTCATCGAAGTGGCTCCAGACTGGGCATAGAAAGTATGGTATCCTGAACTCCTTAGGATGAGCATCTGTCCTCCAGTCAGGTTGCACATTCGGGAGGATCATCTGCCACAACAGCAAGGCAAGGTACTGCATCCAAACCTGTCCACTCTCCACCTTCATGCTTGAAGATTGAGTGGCAACAGTTGAAGCTGTTTCATCTCCCTCTGAATTATGTGAGGTCATTCTGGCAGCCAGGTGTTTTTCTACCAAAACCAGCCATGCCTGCAGATGGGGCAAGTTTTTGGCCTGGTGTACATCTAAATCTGTTGATCCTCTCTCTACACCCTTGTCTGAGGTTCTCCTTTTTGCTCTAACCCTGGCTCGGCAAAGCTTTTCTTTGGGCACAGTGAAAGGGTGTCTGTCTGCCATTTCTGCCTCTCTATGGTTGCTGGATCAACCGTCCCTGTTCAAGTCACTTGTTGTGACTATATTCCTTAAAGGTTTGCAGCATATGCTTCCTCCCACACCCTTCATTATGCCTCAATGGGACTTGAATTTAGTTCTTACCTTCCCTGAGTCCTCCCCTTTTGAGTCGAGGCACAGCTGCCCTCTAAAGCTCCTAATGATCAAAACGGTCTTCCTTGCGGTGATAACATCAGACAAACACTTTTGTCTTCCCAAATAAGCTGGTTTTTAGAACTCTAGCTTCCATTTTGCCAAAGGTGGTCTCACCTTCACATGTCGGGCCGAGCATCACCCTGCCCAAGAGGAGAGACTCCAGCGCCTGGATAAAAAAAAAGTGTTATTATTCTACGTTGATTGTACCAAAGATTTCCGGGTGAACTATCAACTCTTTATTGGATTTGCAGTGGCAAAGAAAGGGAAGGTAATTCAGAAGCTAACCAACTCTCTATGGATCATCTGTATTAAGATCTGATGCGCAATGACCAAGAAACAGCCGCCTGAGGGCCCAAGAGCTCACTCCACCAGAGCTACAGCTGCAACCACATTTTGGCTAGAGGAGTCCCAATCCTGGACATCAGTCAGGCAACTTTGTGGGCATCGCTGCACATGTTTGCCAAACACTAGGGCCTCGACAGTCCGGTTCAGCGAGTTGGGCATTTTGCCTATTTGGTCTTCCAGGACTTCTTAGTTGAAAACAGTCCGCAGACTCACCTCTGGGAAGAGATAGCTTTGGTATTGATTTTAAGGTGCAGAACAAGTTACTTAGCTTTGGTAACGCTTTATCTGGTACAGACTATCTAGCCACAGATTCCTTACCGACCCTCCCATCCTCCGCATTCTGTGAACTGTCTACTCTCATTCAGAGATCCTTTTGGACCTCACAGGTACACTAGTAATTCCTCCTCAGCTTGGCCCTGTGCTTCTGGTGCAGAAGAAATAGTCCAGAACTGAGATTACTGCACTGGGGTGACGCTTATATAGGCACCGCAAGTCACTTCTGGCACGGATGATGCCAACGGCACCACACAGAGCCTACCGACGCCACCTACCGGTGCGCAAAGGGAATTGTTAAAAACGTTATAGACCCAGTCTGACACCCAGGAATATTCTAAGATAAGGAATCTGCGGCTTGATATAGTCTCTCCTAGATAAAGTATTACCAAAGGTAAGTAACTTGTTTTTCCCTGTTTGATCCTTGAAAGTTTCAAGGTTGGCCAGTAAAGTTATATGTATGGTAACGGAGGCCAATTCATGTGTGTGATTATTCGAATTTGGTGTAAAGCCACTCACCATGCATACTTTTTTCCTATAGTTTAGTTTGAGAACATTTGTAAGGTTTACAAAGCATGAATTTAATTAAAATCTTATCGGCTGTCTGTCTGGAGTTGATAATTGTGCTCTGCTTGTCCATTAAAGAGGTTATCAGACCTTAATGGGGAAAATGAAATGCTGAGGACCTGTGATGGCTTACTGAGCACACATCACTCCAGGACTGATCAGCGAACAAACAAGGGCTGAAAACATGTGCTGCAAAGTCATACTGATTAGCAACACATTGCATTGCAAATATGTTGACATTAAGTTTGTTGTCTTTGCTCATTTAGATGGAGCCCAGTGGAAAGGGCTCAGAATGTAGCCATGACCCTTTCCAGCAACCTGAGCTCACGTGGAATGACCATAGGGATGCTCATCGTGCTTCGGGGGCTGGGGATTGGGCACAGCTGAAAACAAATGCAAGTAGTTAGATCACTATGCCCACAACCTGGTCCGGGACCATGCCCTTCTGCCAGTGCTTCCTGGGCATTCGTAAACATCTTGCCCTGCAAGCTCTGGGGTTGGAAGTAGTTAGATATAAGACGAGGCTTAACACCGTGTTTAGTGGTCACTTACAGAACAACATTAGGAAACGAAGAAATAAAATAAGACTTCAGTGGTCTGTACTGGAGTTAATACTTTTCATTCTATTTTGTAAAAAAAAATGTCAGAGGTCATCATGGAAGGAAAGAGGAAAAAAGTACTTGACATAGAGGTTCCACTACAGTGAGAAAATAAGTTGTTTGTGAAGGCAGTAGCCTTTTATAAATTAGCTAAATTTTTGGGATCAACTAAATGAGACCACCGAGTCCATCAAGCAAAAGGAAAATTTTATACCCCAGCAAGTCCGTCTAAGGAAGATGTATAAAGACAAGAATATACATAGATAAAACATCTTATATTTCATAACAGAACCATACCAATTATATGGTACACATTAAATTAATCAGGAAATTTGGAGGAATTATGTCCCAGTATTGATGCCAACTCTTCTCAAAAGTAGGTTGACATTTATCTGTCCAGGCCACCACCACCATAAAGCACTCGATCATGGTGTGATCAAGAGGGCTTCAGACATACATGGATGTCAATTTGAAGTATAACTGGGTGGGGTGGGGGGGTGCAACATTAAGCCCACTCTCATAGTTTAAAAAAAAAAAATGAGTCCCGTCCTATGCTGTTCCTCAGCTGAGCAGTGGTGTATTGTAGCTTGCAACATCAAAGGCAGTTGTGTCGAGAATTGAAAAAAAAAAAAAAAAAAATAGATAGCTAACTATATGTTCGAGGCATATGAGCTGCAGATCACACACTATGCATAGATCTCCATCTGGTGTTGGGCCCGGATGTTTGCACTTTGTTGTATTGGAATAAGTCTTTGGAAGTCACGAGATCGGTGACTCCTCCTTTGGACAATAGTGCACATGGGCATCGACTCCATCTTCAGAGTGTTTTTTTCCGCCATCGGGCTCGGATGTGTTCCTCGCGCTCCAGTTCGGTGTCGCCACCGTTCTAACTTTCGACGCGCAATCCTTCACCCTTTCGTTGGTATTGTTTTCGATCGCGTTTCCCTTTTCGACGCGCATCTCTACAAACTCCAATCCTTCGATTCCGGTCGTCGACGCAGGCCTTTGGGCCTAGCTGCGCCATCAGGCCTTTTGGCTCATGGAAAGGACTCCCTTCAAAAAGTGTCCTCAATGTGGATCAAAGTTTCCCCACGCCGATCTTCACGAGGTGTGTAACCTCTGCCTTTCGCCCGAGCACGAGGCCAAAGACTGTCCAGCTTGCGCCTCTTTCGGCTCCAAGAAAACGATACGAGGTCGTCGAGCTCGAAGAAACATAGCTCGATCGTCGACATCCATACCAGACGATATCTTCCAGGAAGGCGTCGATGAACAGGAACAACTCGAAGAGGGCCTCATCAGCGCTGACGATTCTGACGTCGAAGACATCACTCCTGGGCAACAGATCATAAGTACTGACGTCGACCCCTCCCCACCATCCATTCTGGCAAAGGCTTCGGTAACACCTTCACCTTCGGGCCTAGGTGCACACCGGGACAAAACTTCCCACGCCCCGCCTTCCGGCTCGGCCAAGAAGTCGACACATAAGCCTTCAGGCCGCTCGGGCTCGAGTCAGCCTACCCTCAGTACTGAAACCCCATCCCCAGCACTTAGACCAAAAGACAAACCACTGTCTACGCCCGCACCAAGGCCGGGTTCCACATCGGTGCATTCGGCACCGAAACCCACCGGCACTGAGCCTTTGGCTCCGAAAAAACCATCGGAACCGAGCAAACCACCAGTTCCCAGAACCGCTGGAACTCAACCTTCGGAGCCGAAAAAATTATCGGTACCGGCTCCAAAGACCCCAACGGAACCGACAAAAACTCCCGTTTCCAAACCTAGGGAGTATAAAACAACTCCAAAATTGGTGCCACACAAACACTGGGACCCGAAAAAATCAGCGCCGAAACACCACACTTCAGAGGAGGAGCTTTTCCAACCCGATCCAACCCGACAAACTCTGGAAATAGACCCAAATACAGGTCGACTTGTGGTTAGTCCTTCCAGGAAGAGGAAATTGGACAAACCTGCACCAGCTCCACTCCCTCTCAAGAAAAAAGACATTGCCACTTCTCCTTTCAGGATCCCTCCTCCACCCCCTCCTCTACACCACATCTCTCCTATTCCATCTCCAGTACCCTCACAATCTCCTCCACCTCAGGATGATGAGGACCCTTCTGAGTACGAAGGCGATGATCAACCTTTAGGAGAACCTAGTCATCCTAATATCCCTTATTACCCATGGGACAATTATGGCACACCAGATGTCCCCGAAACACCACAAGATGATCTCTACCCATCTAGACCATCCCCTCCGGAGGACACTATAGGATTCACTCAGCTCATACATAGAGCTGCAGAATACCACGGTGTAGATTTACACACAGACCCTGTAGAAGAAGACTTCCTTATGGACACTTTTGCACCATCTCAAAGGTCCACTTCTATCCTCCCAATGCTAAAAGGGGTAATCAAACACGCTCCTGAAGTCTTTAAAGATCCTGTAAGGGCTAGAGTCATTAACCCCAGGGTAGAAAAGAAATATGTCTGCCCCAGCTGACCCTGTTTACATTAAAGGGCAACTTCCCTTATATTCTTTAGTAGTTTCTAACGCCAGGAAAAGGGCTAACTCCCAAACCTCAGACGATGCTCCACCTCCTGATAAGGAGTCAAAACTCTTGGACGCATCTGGTAAAAGAACAGCGTCCCAGGCAGCTATCATTTGGAGAATTGCCAACACGCAGGCGTTGCTGGCTAGGTACGATAGGGCACACTATGACGAACTAGAGACCCTACTACAACACCTTCCAGAACAATACAAAACAAGAACCAATGATCTCATCCAGGAAGGCAAGATTATAACAAATACCTCCTTTCGGTGTGCTCTGGATGCTGCAGACACAGCCTCACGGGCCGTTAATACCAGTGTTCTTTTGCGTAGACATGCATGGCTCCGTATTTCAGGGTTCAAACCTGAGGTTCAAACTGCCATACTAAATCAGCCGTTTGACCAAGAACATTTATTTGGACCTAGTGTGGATTCATCTTTAGAAAAGATGAAAAAAGACACCGACACAGCCAAATCAATGGGAACTTTGCAATCGCAAACTCCCAGAAGTTCCTTTCGTCGCTTCTCTTATAGGGCGCCTCTAGAGGTTTTACCACGGATAACTCCTCCACGTCCTATAAAAGTCCCACTCAAACCTCCTCTACCAGAGGTTATTACAGAGGCGGCTACAGGGGCAATAATAACAAGGGTAGAGGCAAAACCGTCAATACCCGTACTGCCTCCACCTCCAAACAATGACTTCTCTCCACTCCCCCGTGACCATTCCACTCCAGTCGGGGGAAGATTACTACAGTTCCTACCTGTCTGGAACACCATTACCACGGACAGGTGGGTGAGACAAATCATCCAATCCGGTTATTGCCTGGAACTCACTTCAACTCCTCCAAACATACCACCCAAACAGCGTCCAATGTCAGCAGACCATTTAACGCTTCTCAAGCAAGAGGTACTTTCTCTCCTACAAAAACATGCAATAGAACCAGTTCCCCTGCATCAGCAAAACACAGGGGTCTACTCACTGTATTTTCTCATTCCAAAGAAGGACGGAACCCTGAGGCCCATCCTCGACCTCATACCATTAAACCTCTACATACAGTCAGACCATTTTCATATGGTCACTCCAACAACTCCTTCCTCTACTCAAACAAGGCGATTTCCTTGCCACCTTAGATCTCAAGGACGCCTACTTCCACATTCCCATTCACCCTGCTCACATAAAATATCTTCGATTTGTAGTGGACGGTCAACATTATCAGTTCAAGGTGCTCCCATTCGGAGTCACCACAGCACCCAGAGTCTTCACAAAATGTCTGGCAGTCGTAGCAGCCCACTTAAGAAGACAACCAATTCACGTCTTCCCATACTTGGACGACTGGCTCATAAAAGCCAGGTCCCATACCCAGTGTGTAAATCACACACACACCACAATCCAACTACTTCACGACTTAGGGTTCACAATAAACCTCACAAAGTCTCACCTCCAACCGTCCCACATCCAACAATATCTAGGTGCCACAATAGACACCTTAAGAGGCCTTGCATACCCCAATCCAGCCAGGATAGCAAGCATGCAAGCCCTTATAACAAAATTCCAGCCGCAACACTCTTTTCCAGCTTGGGTGTTTATGCAACTAATAGAGATGATGGCCTCTTGCATATTCATAGTCCCGCATGCAAGACTCCAGATCCGCCCCTTACAAGAATGCTTAGCACATCAGTGGAACCAAGCTCTAGGTCAGCTGACAGATCTGGTGTTGGTGGATGGCCGCACACATCGCTCTCTGCAGTGGTGGAACACCCAAAACCTTTCCAAGGGGCGACCGTTCCTAGAGCCAGTTCCACAGATTGTATTAACAGCAGACGCATCACTCACCGAATGGGGGCTCATCTACTACATCACACCATACAGGGCACATGGACACCTCAACAAAAGCTACTCCACATCAATCATTTGGAGTTACTAGCAATCTTTCTGGCATTAAAATCATTCCAGAAACACATCGGGCAAAGCTGTCTTAGTCTGGACGGACAATATCACAGCAATGTATTATTTACAAAAACAGGGGGGGGGGGGACACACTCTCTGCAGGTCTCTCAACTAGCTCAGACCATATGGAGGTGGGCCATTCCTCAAAACATATTTCTTTTAGCCCAACATCTTCCAGGAATTCAGAATCAGATAGCAGATCTGTTAAGTCGTCAAACACAACAGATTCACGAGTGGGAACTGCACCCACAGGTTCTTCAACCGTTTTTCCAAAGGTGGGGGCATCCACAGATAGATCTCTTCGCCACACCTTACAACGCAAAATGCCCAAGCTTCGCCGCCAGATATCCACACCCATTGTCCAAAGGCAATGCGATATGGATGAATTGGTAAGGCAGATTTGCGTACGCTTTTCCGCCTCTCCCACTCATTCCATTAGTGGTTCGCAAGCTGCAACAACAGTCACTAACACTAATTCTAGTTGCTCCAACATGGGCCAGAAAACCATGGTACACAATATTGCTGGAGCTATCCGTAGTTCCGCACCAAAAACTACACCTCTCCCCACATCTTTTAACACAGAACCGTGGAGAGATCAGACATCCAGATCCAGCAGAGCTCAATCTAGCGATCTGGCTCCTGAAGTCCTAGAATTCGGTTACCTCAATCTTCCACCTGATTGTATGAACGTTATCAAAGAGGCTAGGCGCCCCACCACTAGAGCCTGCTATGCAGCCAAGTGGAAAAGATTTGTTATATACTGTACCAATAACACAATCAATCCTCTAGATGTGTCTATTAAACATATCATATGTTACCTGCTGCATCTTCAAAAATGTAATCTAGCATACACATCCATTAGATTGCATCTCGCTGCCATAGCAGCTTACCTACAAAATAGACAACATTTGTCATTATTCAGGGTACCAGCCATTAAAGCATTTATGGAAGGTCTCAAAAGAATAATTCCTCCCAGGGTACCACCCTCTCCAGTGTGGAATCTAAACATCGTCCTCACTAGATTAATGGGCCCTCCATTCGAACCTCTACATAAATGTGAGCTCCAATTTCTTACATGGAAAGTTGCTTTCCTTGTAGCTATCACATCTCTCAGAAGAGTCAGTGAGTTACAGGCACTAACTATTCAAGAACCATTTTTACAACTCCATCATAACAAAGTGGTTCTCAGGACAAATCCCAAATTCCTTCCTAAAGTTGTCCACTGGAGCTGTGCGGTAGCGTAATAGGACTCATAGTTTGGTGCCCCCAATCCCCCGTCTGTGAGTGGTAGGTACAATTTACGGAGTGCCACTCGAGACCTGGAGCTTCCCCATATAAGCACCTCCAGTTCCTTAAATATACTCCGAGGCAGCCTGTGTGGGAGAGCAGTAAAAAAGTAGAGAAGCATTGGGAGAAGCAGCATTTTGGCAATGGCTACTCTTCCCATAGGCGACAGGGGGAGACCACTCCAGAACGGCAGTGTTGCCCGCGCTCTAGATACCGCCTTACCCAGGTTCCCATCTATGACGTCTGCGCTAGAGTGGTAGATCTGCACGCCCAGATACTTGAAGGTGTCAAATGCCCATGCCAGCGGAGTCCTGGGCATGCCCTGCCTCCGATCCGGTGGGATCGCTTTCATGGAAAAAAACTTAGGCCAGTTAACCCGAAGGCCTGAGGCCTGCGCGTGTGCATCCATGAGTGTCATCCGATCCTGCAGTACAGTGCCCTCCCCCCGAAGGTAGACCAGTGCATCGTCCGCCTATAGAGAAATTATATGCCACTGCCTATCTGCATGGATACCCCAGTCCAACACCCGTTGTCCCAGTTTGCATGGTAATGGCTCCATAGCAAATGCAAATAGGATAGGTGACAGGGGGCAGCCGTGTCTGGTGCCTCGCTCAATGACAAACTGTGGGGATATGTCGCAACCTGTTCTTACTCGTGCCTGCGGGTTAGTGTATAGTATACGCACCCAGCGCAAGTATTTGGGCCCAATGCCAAATTTGCCCAACACTTCCAGCAGATACTGCCACCCTAGGGTGTCAAATGCCTTTTCAATGTCCAAGGCTGCCAGCCAGAGGCTGTCAGCCTCCGCCTGGGCCCAGTCGCCTGAACAGCCGACGCAGGTTCAATCCGGTATTTCTCCCCGGGATAAAGCCGTTTTGATCCTCCTGGATCAGAAAGGATGCCGTTTCTATTAGCCTATTAGCCAACACCTTCCCCAATATTTTATAGTCAGCATTTAATAAAGACGGGTCGATATGATGCCATCTGCAGCGGATCCCTACCCGGTTTAGGCAGTACTACTAACAGTGCTTCTCTCAGGGATGCTGGGAGCTCTCCTCTGTTGTGTCCTTATAAACGTTCAGTAACTGGGACACAAGTTTTTCAGAGTATGTAGAGTAGAACTCCGATGGCCAGCCATCAGTGCCCGGGGACTTACCCGTCGCTAACTGCTTAATGGCGTCTGATATTTTGTCCTCTGTAATAGGTTCCTCTAGCGAGTCGTGTTGGGGTTTCGTGACCTGCGGAAACTGCGCTGGTGCTAAGAAGCGCTGTATGCAGGGGAGGTTATCAGCTACTGGTGCCCTGTACAAAGTTGTGTAGTATTTATAGAATGAGTCATTAATTGCCGCCTGTGTGTTTACTAGCACGTCTTCGCTATTATATAGTGCTGTGATTGGAGGTTGGGAGGCATCAGTTTTCAAGAGCCAGGCTAACATTTTGCCTGCTTTATCGCCTTCTGTGTGTTGTCGGGCTAAATAGTGTTTGTAGTCTAGCGCACATAGACTGTCTGAAACCTCCTTATATGCTAGCCGCACCTTGGCCAACAGCGGAGTCACCAGAAGATCTGCGGGCGCCAGGCTTTCACATCTTTGGATTTCTGCCTCATGTCTGCGTAAGTCTGCCGTCAATGCCATGCGTGAGCCGTATGTTGTTTTGATGGCGTGTCCCCTGGTAACCGTTTTAAAACCATCCCACTCTACGCCCCTGTTGGAGGCAGTTCCCGTATTCTCCTGGTGATCGTCTGTGATATGGCAGGGCGGAACGCCGTGTCCCTAATCGCAGCGACAGATAGTCGCCAGGTCGGAATCCTTGCTTTGTAAGCGCCCCATGCGAGGTGCAGCTGCAATGGGTTGTGGTCTGAAAGCACCCGCGCTAAATATTCAGTTTACGTTACCCTAGTCAGGGCTTCCATGGAACAATATATTGGGTCAATCCGCGTATGCAAGTCATGCAACGAGGAATAGTGGGAGTATGCGAGTGATTCAGGGTGCTGACTATGCCATGCGTCTTTCAGCTGCATATGATCTGCCCAGTTCCTCAGGTGTCTTGAAGTCTGAATGGATTGTGCCGGCGCTGTAGGGTCAGATAGCAGCGATGGCGTGAGTGATTGTAGGAACTGTGCTTGCCCAGTGTTCGGGGCATACAGGGAAACTAGTGCCAGCGGAGTTCCATCCATCTGGCCCTCCAGCGTCACATAGCGTCCCTGAGGGTCGATTCGAGTATGTATCACCTTAAGAGGTGTGCCCGGCGCCACCCATATAAGGGTGCCCCTAGCATATCCAGAGTATGTGGTGCCTATGACCGTGCCCCTCCAATGCTTGCGCAGTGAGGCTAGTGTCTGTGTGGTAAGGTGCGCCTCCTGTATTAATGCAATTGAGACCTTGTGGGTATAGAAATATTGGTATATTTTAACTCTTTTAACACATCCTGCTAGCCCCCGCACGTTCCAGGTTAAAAGTGTGTACTCGTTGTTAGCCACTTAATCCCTGCAAGCAAAAAAGTGAAAGTACCCTTCAGCATACCGCCTCCCCGGTTAGCTATCCGACCCCCATTCCCATCCCCCGCTCCACATTTGTCCCGCTGTACACCACATTGCTCAATTGCAACCCCTGCTCTGCATATTAGGGAAATAGAGATCACATTAAATAATAGTAACATTCCCCCAACTCCCCACCCATGGCCGGGGGCACAGCTGTAATCTGTCCCAAGCTGACTCTTGGCTGCCATTTTTGATCAACGTTATGATACCTCATGATTCAGCCCCCTGTATTCGGAGCAGAAAGTGATAATTACGGTAACCCCCCTCCATTACTGTCTGGTCATCCGACCACCTACTGTGTGTACACATAAAAAGGATATTCAGGGAGACCCCCCCCAAGCTCTCTTGTCCACTGATTGGTGACGGGTTCACTGCCACAGGACTCTGCATACTGCGGAGCTTCACCCGATGTCGTTAGCCATTTGCGGGGTCATCTCCAGACCTTCTCCTCGTAGTTTTGTACTTTGTGAGTCTGTTAGGGGTAACTGGCGGTCTTGCCCGTCGTCCGATTCAGATCTCGTCTGCACTGTGGAGTTGTTGAGGTGTTCCGCCGTCTTTATTGCCTGTGCCCGCTCCACTGCCACCTGCTTCTTGGTGGTGCGATGTATCTTGCTCCTCCCCCGGCCCCTACGTGCGCCTTCTAATTTCCAAGGTAATCGTGATTCTGCCTGAGTAGTGGGTGGAGGGTGTGCGAGTCCATTTTGGTCCATCCAGGACCAGGCTTCTTCTGGAGTGGAGCAGTATATATTGGACTCCTTGTGGCGGATGCGCAGTTTGGCTGGGTATTGCAGCGCATACTGTATCTGGTGCTCCCACAGGCACCGCTTGACCTCCGTGTAGGAGGATCGTCGGCGCTGGACAGACAGTGTGTAGTCTGGATAGATGTACTGTTGCGTTCTCTACCTGCCAGGGGCTCTTGGATCTGGTCACTTGGAGGATATGGTCTCTGTCTCGGTAATTGAACAATCGTGCCACTACTGGTCTCGGCAAGTTACCTGGACATGGAGGGCCACCCGGGACCCTCTGTGCCCTTTCTATGCAGAAGAATTTTGAGACCTTACCCTGAAGGATTTCGTTGGAGATCCAGGTTTCCAGATTTAGGTCCATGGTTGGTCCTTCTATTCGTTCCGGCAACCCCACAACGCAGATATTGTTCCTGCGTGACTGACCTTCCTGGTCCTCCAGCCGATTTGCCAAGTATTCCACCTCTTGCTGCAGGGTTGAGTTGGTCGGTGGTCGTGGACACAGTGGGGCGCAGAGCCGCCAGCGCCGATTCCGACTCCTCCACTCTGGCCTTGAGTTTCTTGTGATCCTCTCTTAGGAAGCCCATATCGAGGCATAGTGTGTCTATTTTGGGTCCTAACGTGGTCTTAATGTCTAGTATCGCTGCCATGAGCTCATCGAACCAGTGCGAGTGTTCTGGTGGGGCACTTGCATTAGGGGCACCGTGTTGCGCGGCATTTCCTCCATCTCCAGGCCTCCGTCACAGGCAATATTCCAGGTGCTGGGAGGGGGGGATGCACAGCATCGGTAACGGCGGGGCCTTGCTGCGGATGCGGTCGGGCCCTCCAGTAATGAGCCACATTCGTTTGCGCGATGTGGGCCGCTCGGCTCCCGTTGCGCAGCTTCTTGGGCTCGATCCGGCCCCCCGGGGGGTGGAGGGGGGAAGAGTCTGAGTGCAGTCGCCTCGTTCGAGGCTGCCGGCTTCATGCTCTACCGGGCCCGGGAGGGAGGGGGGAGGTAAGGTGTGCCGTGTTAGGCTCAAGTCCAGCCACCCGCAGGCCGGACTGGGCGTCTGCTGCTAGGATCACAGTAGCGGCACCAGCGGGTCCGGTTCACAAGTCGCTAACCTCCGGTCACCGTACTCCGCTTCGGGGAAGGGGCGGAACCGCCGCTTCTCTCTCTGCCGTAGTTGGTGGTAGTCTCTGCCTCCCCTACCTTCCGATGGCGTCAGACAGCCCAGTCACAGCCGAGGGGCCGCGGCCGCCGGCAGTCTCAGCGTCGCGCCTCGAGCGTCCCACTTGCTTTGCCTCCGATCCGACTCCGGAGGGTCAGTATACGTGCGGGGAGTGTGCACCCCACCTCTAGACCCCGGATACGTGGCTCATTTCTTGTGTTTTTAAGAATTCTTCGGCTGGCCATACGTGGATCTCAGTAAAGTGCGTCCGCACTCGCCGCCATCTTGGCCACACCCCCCTTGGAGAAAGGCTATCTTAATGTTGTGTTGGTGCAGGTAAGAGAGCACCAGCTTACATTTTCTCGGGTTAACCCCCTGGATGTCCCAGGTCAGAAGGCGTGTCTCAACTGCTGGCCTAGGGGTGCCCATCTCTCATGTAGCCAAATAATGTGGACTCCGTATCAAATGATGATCCAAATGTGATCTGTAGGGGGGGAAGTAATGAACATGAGGAAAGACGGAGGGGTAGGGGAACCAAAAACAAATACAGGTCTAACTGGATCCCATATGACCGACCCCCCAACCACACCAGACTGGGTTAGCCTGGCAAATTCCCATTGCCCAAGACCCAAAAAAACAAAACCCCAACAAGGTGAGAAACTGAATCATCCATGGGAGGCAGGCAATGCCGCGGGGCCCTGCGCCCTTACTGTAGTATCATTGAGCCGGATGTGACAAAGGTAGTGGAAGTTGAACATTACTATTAGAAAGTAGAACACATAAAACATCAATGACCCCAGTATGGTTGATCGTTGTGTACATCACAGCGATGCAGTTCGTTGCACAGCACTGAGGTGACGTCAACTAGTTGGGAGGAAAAAGTTCTGCGCTGGCTGTTAAAGGTCTGTCCGGAGATGGACGGCCCGGGGGAGGTATGGTGGTCGTCGCGGCCGCCATCTTTCAGATGCTTGCAGAAGGCTAGGGCCTCTGCGGACGTGTTGAAGTATTTAGGTTTGTCCTCCATCATCACGCGTAGTCTCACTGAATATAGCATACCATATTCAAGGCCCATCTCAGTGAAATTTCGCATTGCCTACTGTACGGGAGAGTGTGAAATCGGAATAAATGGAGAGCGTGGTGCCCTGGTATTGCAGTGGAGACTTCTCTTGGGCAAGCCGGAGGACGGTGTCTCTGTCCCTGTAATTCAAAATGTGGGCCACTATGGGACATGGTGGGGCCCCTGGTGGTGGGCAGGGGCCCAGAGATCTGTGGACCCTCTCGACTATGAAGGTGGTGGAGCAATACTCACCACGAACAGATCGGCAAGAAGATTTTCCACAAACCATTCGGTGCGGCCCATATTGGTCGATTCCGCAAGGCAGAGGATTTGTATGTTGTTTCTCCGGGACCTCGCCTCTAAATCTTCGTTTTTAACCGTCACTGCTTTCAGGAGGTGTTCTTTTTTTTTTTTTCCCAGACGGCGGGCCATCATAGTGGAGTGGTCCTCGTGGGTGGATACTAGTTCCTCCACCTCGTCTAGACGAGTGTCGTGTCTATCCAGTCGTTCCTCCATGTGATCTAGCCGGTGGTCAATGTGTCGAATCTCGCATCAGTTGCGCGGAATCCAGCATTGAGTTCAGCCATAATGGCCGCCGCTCCTTCAAGGGGGGGGAGGGGGGGATCATCTAACCCCTGGTCGCCATCCACATCGCGTGTTTGTCCTGGATGGTCGGACGACAGGTAAGTCGTCTCTACTTGGGGTCCCCACTGCCCATGGTCCTGTACCTGTGGTTTGGTGATGGCTAAGCAGCAGGTGGGGTGGGGGGGGGTCACCTGTGAGGGATGAGTAGAGCTGGGGACACAAGTGGGTGCTCCAGTCGGGCCCAGACAGCAGTTCTCAGGTGCAGCCCAGTGGTCAAGCAGCAGCGAGTGGGAGGTTGCGCCCAAAGTAGAGGAGGGGGTCTAGCTGGGGAATCAGACAGTTGAAGGCAGGGGTAACAGCCAGAAATATGCCCCTTGGGGGGGGATCGCAGCTGTGGTGAAGATGCACCCTAGGTAGAGAGGATAGGTAAGCTAGAGGGTTCTTCTCCAGCTCATACATGGTGAGCCACGGCACTTGTGTAATGGTTTTGCTTGTGGTTGTGTGCTTTAGCCCGGGTGAGTGGCGTCTTGGAGGCAGACCTCATGCGGTGTGTTGCTGGCTGGGTATGCACTGTGCATGCTGCATTGTAAAGCAGGGCGAGCACTATGTCGGTGGCGGGGGGTGTGTGTCAGACTTGTCCCCCCACAATGCAGCTCCAGAATAGTCTTGTGGCCTTTACCCCTGCTGGGTATTGGAGGCCTGCCGGATCACAGCCCTTCAGGCCTGGGACCTTCACCGGGCTGCATCCGCTTCAGTCGATGTCCCCGCGTGCAGTGTTGCAGTGAGGGAGAGGAAGGCCCAGCAGCCCCGGCCTCAGGCTCACCCGCGGCCCCTGTCACCGCGGGGCCTCCGAGGCAGGCTGGGCCGCCTCTCCGCCTGATAAGTCCCGTCCGCTCCGCTCAGGGCGGGTCTGGGTTTGGGCAGCGTGCGGGAGGGATTGCTATATCACGGCAGCAGATGGGAAGGGGAGGGCCGCGCCCTAGCTGTCTGGGATGGATCACACGCAGCCCGTGTCGCTGCGTGGGCCTTCAGTGCTAAACCAGGCCCAGGAACCGCCCACCCCCAATGTTCTGACTGGTTCATGCCGGTGCCGCTGGTGGTTCGTTGCTGCCGTCTCTTTCCACCGACAGCGCCTCAGAGAGAAGGGGAAGGGAGGGGCCCAGCGGGGCACCGCAGCCCCGGCCTCTGGCTCGCCCGCGGCCCCTGTTGCCACGGGGCCTCTGAGGCAGGCTGGGCCTCCTCTCCTTCCGATGGCCTCGGGCGTGTAGGAACCACCTCAGCGTCGCCCCCAGGAGCCCAGTTAGTGCTGACGAGGTTTCCGCCAGAATGCTGTGGGGTTAGGAGTGGATGGGGTATGGCAGTGTCCACTATCTTCACATTTAGGGTGGCCATGGTGGTCGACAGCCAGGCCACGCCCCCCAAACAAACGGACACTTAACCAGAGTGATAGTTATAGCATGCAGTGGTATAAGACCTCTTCACAAAATTGGGAGAACTAGACACATATTTCTTTAACACACCAATCGCAAAATGTGAAAACTTCACATCTAGGTTTTGCCATCCCCAGTATCAGTTGGTTTTATGAGAAATGTATGTATACATTTCTTTTAAACCACTCATTCCAGCAGATGAACAAGTTCAGAACATCCAAGATGCGTCTTTTAGTACCACCAAGATGGTATCTTGAGAGCAGGGTCTCACATCTTGTGCACCTTGCACAACAGGGTGTCATTAGGGTGCTAACACACAAGTATATACTGACCATACATGGAGCAAAGGATCCACATAGTCTACAGCTAGCAATGTGGCTTATGAAATCATGGAATTCACTTCTACTTCCCGCAAGCGTGCTTGACAGTTGTTAGGCTAGAAAGCCCTCAAGGAAATGTTCTGCAGCTAAAAAGTAGAGATACAATAGTTGATGTTCCCGGACTAATTTCAAAGATCTGTTAAAAAAAATGAAATGGTAATAATCAGGTACTCTGTTTGACTGTGGACTGAGGTATGGATCACTGAGTATGTTGGTCAGCTATTTCAAAATATACAAGAGAAAGTCAGCAATCACACGTCTTCACTGTACCAGTAATGAAACGTTTCCTGGAATGGTCAAAAAGACCATATTCTCTCATATGTGGTACCTCTAGCACAGTAGAACCTCAGTCTGGTTTTGGCAGGAGTCACTAAAGCAACATTTGAACTAATGCATATGACTATATTAAAACACTTGGCTTTCATAAACAGCCGCCTTGATGGCTAGTATATCTGTAGGAAAGGTTGGGTATTCGGACTATAAGAGCCTCTATTTAATAATTCATAGGATGAAGTAGTTATTAGCGTTCACGCTCAGTTTGTGTGAAAGGTGGTCACAGTTTCATGTACATCAGACTATTATACCAGACTATACAATTAGCATGTTTGAGGCACGTGTGGCTGTACATACGCATGCTTTGCATACTCCTATGATCTAGTGTTGGGTCCAGATGTGTGCATCTTGTTTTTCTTTCAAGAAGTCTTTCGAGTTACAAGGTAAGGTGACTCCTCCTCTTGGTAATGGTGCTCATGGGCATCGACTCCGTAGTTAGATTGATTTCTTTCCACCTTCGGGTTAAGACGTGTATTACAGCGCTCCAGTTCAAGACCATTTCTTGGATCCTTTCTGTGCATAATCCACTCTACCTTCAAACGCGTTTTCATCCCTCGCGTATGGAAGTTCGGAAGACTCACTCATCGGGTCGGAGCACTCCCAATTGCGGCCTTTGGGCGTCACTCGTCCAGGCTACCTTACACTCATTCGACTCTATCAATGATACTCTGCTGATGGAAAAGATTCCATTTTGATCCTGCCCCCAGTGCCGTTCCAAGTACCTGCAGACCGACCTTCATGAGGTCTGAAATATGTGGTTATCCCCCGAGCACAAAGAAGATTGTGAAACCTGTCAGTCGTTTTAATCCAAAAAGTCCTTGCTAGACCGTCGGGCATGGCGCAGAGACATGTAGAGACGTGACATTGAACACACGCCCAATATCTTCGGTCAACAAGATATCGAACCAGAAGAGGAAGATCTTGAAACTTCAGCTGCCAAAGAGGAAAGGGCCTTTTCGGTTCAAGATTCGGACTCCGATTTGGAAATAGATTTAAAGTCGCATGATCTGCCAGGTCAAGGTGCCGTGAGTACTCCAATCCCTCACCTGCCCAAACCAAAACCTTCAGTTCTTATAAAACTTAAGGCTTCTGGGCCGCCACTGCCATCTGGCCGTGGTAGGCACCGAGAATCAGCTTCAGCTGCCCGCCCTTCGGTTCGGCACCAAAAGCACATACAAAGCCTTCCGGCTCCACGCCGAGATCACACCTCTTCAGCTGCTCTGGTTCTGAAAGAGAAAACTGGTTTGGTTCCAAAACCTTCGGCACCGAAACAGAAATCTGCTCCCGCTACACTCCGGTAGCCAATTTTAGAGACCATGCAGGAAAGACTTGATTCAAAACAAAAAAGTATCCAGATACACCCAGAGACTGGCCGCATTGTTATAAAGACTGTGTCGGTGCTTTCTACTAAAAGGCAAATCTCTTTCCAACAGGACATTGATTTCCCAATACCTATGAAAAAGAAGAAAAAGGACAAGGCTACCAGTCCTCTGCACCCTGTTCCTTCTTTTCCATCTCATATACCACCACCTCCATCACCTGTACCCCACTCACCACCCAATCCTTTAAACATTACACCTCTGGGATCTCCACACACAGACCCAGACGCAGATGCAGGAGATGATGACAATTATGGAGCACCACCAGACTCCTGGCAGGATTATTACATTGACCCTCCAGGGGATACAGATCCAGACTTATATCCTGCCAAACCCTTGCCTCCTGATAATACTTCATATCAGGAGCTTATAGCTAGGGCAGCAACATACCATGGGGTTACACTACACAAGAACCCATGGCAGAATTTGTTTTTATTTAAGACATTATGCACCACACATAGCACATCTCAATCTCTTCCAATGTTGAAAGGCATGATGCGCCATGCAGATGGTATATTTAAGGACCCTGCACGTGATCGCATCATTACCCCTAGGGAGGATTAAAAAATATAAGGCTGCACCATCTGACCTAATTTTTATTCGAGGCTATCTTCCACCAGGCTCCCTAGTTGTTTCAAATGCCGGTAAAAGGCAAATTCACAAACCACAGCAGGCGCACCACCTTCTGATAAGGAATCAAAACTTAGTGATGCGTCAGGCAAACGTGTTGCTGCACAATCTGCCAGTCATTGCCGAAGTGCAAATACACAGGGACTATTGGCTAGGTATGACAGAACTCACTGGGATGAAATAGAGGAACTCTTCCAATATCTCCCAGAGTAGCATAAAAAGAAGTGGCAAGAATGGAAATTAATGTTCGAGGCATGTGAGCTGGAGATCACATGCTTTGCATACTCCTGCCATCTAGTGTTGGGTCTGGATGTTTGCAAGTTGTTTTTCTTCGAGGAAATCTTTCCAATCACGAGGTTAGGTAACTACTCCTTTCGGTGATAGTGCGCATGGGCATCGACTCCATTGTTACATTGTTTTTTTTCCCCCATCGGGTTCAGACGTGTATTGCTGCGCTCCGGTTCGAAACCGTTCTTCGGGTTCCCCTCGGTGCGCAATCCACTCTACCCGCGTCGGTATTGTTTCGAACGTGTATCCCACTTCTCCACGTATCATATCCGTTGAGGAAAACCTCAATTTCGATCGAAAACCTTTGGGAAGGCCGTCAGCCCTAACTGCAGCAGTGCACCTCGCAGTCGATGGAACGGACCCCATTCAAATTCTGTCCTCTGTACCACACGAAGTATCCTCGCACCGACTCGCACAAAGTGTGCAACTTGTGCTCGTCTCCGGAGCACAACGAACAGGACTGCGACGCGTGCAGATCTTGCCGATTGAAGAAAACGTTCCGTGATCGTCGGGCTCGACGTCAAGAAATGCAGAGTCAAAACGTCGAATACACACTGGACATCTTCGGTGAAGGATCCGAGCACAAATTCGACGCACAAGGGGCCGAGGAAGAACAAGAAGAACTTGCATCTATTCCAGAATCGGACTCCGAGATGGAAGAAGACTTACCACAAGATCAACGTCCCGTGAGTACCGAACACCCCTTGCCCCAAAATCCAAATCAGCCCAAACAAAAGGCTTTGGTTCCAACCCCGGCTTCGGCCTACGGTCGGCATCGAGAAGATGTTTCTGACGCCCCGCCCTCCGGCTCGGCACCAACACATCGCTAAGCCTTCCGGCTCGGGATCGAGTCGGCCAAAGACAGGCATCGAGCCGAAACCTTCAGGCTCTAAGCCGAAAAACCGCTTCGGAGCTGAAATCCTTGACACTAAAATCAAAGATGGCTTTGGAACAGAAACCTTCCGAGCCGAAAAGTCTCCATCCCGGCACCGAAATCATCGGTGCCGAAACCGAAACATATTCCTCCAAAGCAACAGGATCCAATTTTCAAACGTTCCAACACCAAAATCGGACCCAAAACAAAAGGAACTTTATATAAGTCCACATAACCGACGTGTCCTTACTAAACTTCCTCAGAAGCGCAAACCTAAGTCTCCTCCTCCTTCTCCACGTTCACCTGCACCACCTTCCCCACCATTGGAACATTTACTCATTGCACCAACTAACTCCACCACCACCACCTGATGATGGAGACGGAGGGGGGAGGGGGGGGGGGTGGAGAAACATTTTACCAATAGATCCCTGTAAGGATTACAACACTGACTCACTCACAGATAATGACCCAGATCTTTACCATGCAAAGCCTTCCCTCCTGACGATAATGTGGGATATCTAGAATTACTTGCTATAGCTGCAGAATATCATGAAGTACAGTTACCCAAGGAATCTCTAGAGGAAGATTTCTTATTTGAAACACTCAGTAACGCACAAAGGGCGAGCCAGACTCTACCCATGCTCAAAGGTATGATGAGACATGCCGATGATATTTTTAAAGACCCCGTACGTGCTCGTATTCTCACCCCCAGCATAGACAAAAAATATAAGCCTGCTCCCTCAGATCCAGCTTTTTTTAAAGGGCAATTACCCCTAGACTCTTTGGTTGTCTCTAATACCTGTAAACGGGCCAATTCACAAACTACAGGGGATGCTCCCCCTCCAGACCAAAAGTCAAAAGTGTTAGACGCCTCTTGTAAAAGTGTAGCCGCCCAAGCAGCAAAACATTGGCGTATTGCCAACACCCAGGCCCTACTAGCCAGGTATGATAGGGCACACTGGGATGAAATGGAGCAACTGCTCTAATATCTTCCAGATGAGCACAAAGCAAAAGCTCAGGATTTAGTGCAGGAAGGGAAGCTCATCTCCAATTCATCAATTAGATGTGCTTTATACGCTGCTGACACTGCAGCTAGAGAGATCAACACTAGTGTGTTATTAAGGAGGCATGCATGGTTAAGAATTTCTGGTTTCAAACCTGAAGTCCAACAGTCTATTTTAAATACTCCATTTGACAAGGAGCATCTCTTCGGACCCGAAGTGAACAAGTCATTGGAAAAAATGAAAAAAGATACAGAAGTAGCCAAGTCTATGGGAGCTCTGCAGTCCCCTTCTAATCGTGGCTCCTTTCTTCGCTCCTTCTATCGTGGAGGGTTGAAATCCATGTCCTCAGATAATACTACCGCCTCGTGCATCTTCCTCTACAAGAGGCTTCTTTAGAGGAGGATACAGAGGTAACAACGGCTAAGGTAGGGGCAAAGGTTCCACACCACGTAATTCCCCCTACCCTAACAAGCAGTGACTTGCCTACACTCCCCGATCATTTATCACCTGTCGGGGGAAGCCTTCTACAATTTCTCCCCATTTGGCAATCTATCACCACACACAAATGGGTGTTAGGAATTATCCAACAAGGTTATTGCCTGGAACTTACCAACAATCCTCCAAACATTCTACCACGCTCTCACAAAATGTCACCAGAACATTTACACCTACTTGAACAGGAAGTCCAGTCTCTCTTGTTAAAAGGAGCCATAGAGCTTGTTCCGTTACAGTATCAAGGGCCAGGCGTGTACTCCCTATATTTTCTAATTCCCAAAAAGGACGGCTCCTTGAGACCTATTCTAGACCTCAGGGAACTAAATCACTACATACTGTCAAAGCATTTCCATATGGTGATACTTCAACAAGTGCTTCCACTTCTACAGCAGGGTGACTTTGTCTACTCTAGACTTAAAGAACGCATATTTCCACATTCTCCAGTATTGGGGTATCTTTCATAGATTCACATGCCTGAATCATTCCCCGTCGTCGGAGTGGGAGTCCCACGGTACATAAAAATAGCAATATATATGCATATAGAAACTATATCCTAGGTAACCTAGAACCAGGAAGTAAAGTAGCCAGAAATCAAAAGGAAAAAATCCTCCACTTTCATGACTTGTCCAAGTCATTATATATAGTTCAAACTACAGCCAATCAGGCGACAGCTGTTCTCCTCAGAGGCTCAGGCTCTCAGATTTTCTACCGCACGTCGTGTGAAGGGAGTCTCCCTGAGCTCTGCTCAGTTCTTCTCAGTTTTTTCTTTGGAAAATCTTCCTGTTAGGATGTCTTCTTCAAAGAAATCTCTCTTTCGACCTTGTGAATCTTGTGGGAAGCTCCGGATGTTTTCAGAAGATCCCCACAAGAAGTGCATTTACTGCTTGTATCCTGACCATCAGGTGAGAGACTGCAAGATCTGCAGAACTTTCCCACAAAAGACTCTGAGGGACAGAGAGGGGCGTCTGCTTCTGTGGCTACAGAAGATTAAAGATCAGGACAATCCCTTATCTGAAGTTGGGAGTATTGCCTCTGTCCAGTCTACGTCCTCTAGAAAGAGGATTGCTGACACAGATTTATCTTCTCCTGGGGCTAAGGTGTCGAAGAAACAGCATACCTCCAAGACTGCTGAGTTGCCTGCTACTTCAAAAAAGGCTCTTCCACCTTCTAAGCTTAGATCTATGCCTTCTACGCCCCCGAGAAAGACTACGAAGTCTCCATCTTCTAAGCAGGTTTCTGACGAGGATTTACCTCAAACGGGGTCCCTCGTCGACGAGCTCGACGACGACGCCTTCGTCGACGAAGCCTTCCATCGCAGCTACGACGACGCCTTCCGTCGCAGCTACGACGACGTCGACTGCAACCTTCTCGTCGCCGAAGCCAAAGATAATGTCGTCGGCATCTTCGCCGTCGACGCTGGTATCCGTCTCCGTCAGACCAGTTCCGTCGACGAAAGAGTTTGTATCTACCGTCGACGCTTCTTCGACGAACAGTAAGTGTCGTCGACGACTGCCTTGTCGACGACTGCCTCGTCGACGAAGTCCGTCTCGTCCGCCTCGTCGACGATGATTCCATTGACGTCCGCCTCGTCGTCGACGACTACTTCGTCGACGGTTGCCTCGTCGACGTTACCACTGTCTTCATGTACGGCTCTTCAGGTTTGGTCTTCGTCGACGCCTGCAGTATCTTTTACGCCGTCTACGTTGCCTACGTCGACAACGAAGTCTTCTTTACTACAAAGACATGGATCTTCATTGGATGTACTTTTCTCCAATTACAATCTCTCCTTCTAAGGTTCCTCTTAGGTTACCTGAATAATTACTAGTTTCTGACGAAGATGATGATGAAGAGTCAGATGAGGGAGATATGTTCCGTACCGCCAGGAGCCCTTCTGAACTCATCAAGTACCAAGATGTGGATCAAGATGACGAATTTTGTCTGGAGACGGTTCCTTCAGCTCCAGATCCAGTTCCTACGGCCCAAATGCCTTTGGCTCTTTTAAACAATCTACAGTACATGTTGGATGATTACTATCGCCGTTTCCCTCCATCTGAATCGGCTTCTTCTATACCGCCTACACCTGTGCCTCAATCTTCATCAGCTTTGAGGTCGCCCAGGTCACATTCTCCTGTACTTTCGCATCACTCTCAGGACGCTCACACCTCTGATGACGATAGAGAGGAAGGAGAATTGGATGACCGATCACTGCTCACGGAATGGGATGATTACCAGATTCAAACTCCGTTGCCTTCAACTCCTGCTCCTGTCGACTCTCCTCCTGTTGACATTGGAGGTTTTCACCTTCTTATGGAGAGGGCTACACAGCGTTTTCTACTTTCTATGAAAACAAAAAAGGATGAGTGTTTCCTTTATGATTTTAAGGACCAACCAAGAAAACAAATACGATCCATTCCGATTATTGATTTCATTTGGCAAGAAGGATTAAAAGTTATGAAAGCTCCGGCTTCTGTTCCTGCGGTCCTGCCCCGCCTTGATAAAAAATACAAGGCGCCGGACAATTCACCTGCATGCTTGATAGGTCAACCAAAGGCAGACTCAGTTATCGCCCAAGCAGCTCAACGATGAGCGCGGAATCCCTCCTCTCCGCTGTCCGCCCCCCCAGATCGGGATGGTAGACGTCTGGACGCTATTGGAAAAAAGGTGTCCACTATGGCAGCGATGACAGTTCGAGCAGCAAACTCACTGGCTATCTTAGGACGATATGATAGACAAATGTGGTCGGACATTTCTCCCTACATCAACATGTTGCCTGAGCCCTCTAAATCAGAGGCGCTTAAGATCCTTCAGGAAGGGGAACGAATCTCGGCTGAGATTATTGATTCATCGGTGGATGTTGCATCTACAGGGTTTCGACAACTGGCAGGTGCCGCAGTCTTGCGGAGGAAAGGCTGGTTAAAATCAACATCATTTCGCCAGGAGGTTCAGGCAAAAATAATTGATATGCCATTTGATGGCGAGTCTCTTTGGGCATCATATTGACGAGGCCCTACAGGCCATTAAAAAGGATACCGAGACAGCAAGATCTCTCGAACACTTCAGTTTCGTAAACCGCCCTTTCGGGGTGCGAGAGGCCGTGGATCCTTTTCTAATCGAGGAGGTTATAATCAACAAAGACAATATCAGTCCTATCAAAGTAATCAACGTTACTCTTCCCAGCGCCAACAACCATTCAGACAGCAATCATCGACCTCCTACTCGCAAAATAGAAGGAAGTCTACCTACCGCGGGCGTGATAAGTCTAAGAAGCAGTGACAACTGCCACCTGCTCTACCGCTTATCCCGTTTCAAGTTGGAGGAAGAATCTCCCGTTACTACCCAAACTGGTCGAAGATAACAACAGACAAATGGGTCTTGGACATTGTGGCCAGAGGCCACGTTCTAGAATTTGTAAAACTTCCTCCAAATTCTCCTCCCAAAGGACCACCTCCAGCTCACCTCTCAGAGCTTTTTGCCCAAAAAAATTTGATGTTTCGAAAAGGAGCGATCGAAGTAGTCCCTCGACTGCAAAGAGGAACCGGTTTTTATTCCAGATTTTTTCTCATAAAGAAGAAATCGGGAGAATGGCGTCCCATTTTAGATCTTCGCTCCCTCAACAAATATCTCAAATTATCCTTCCGGGTGCTAACTCTGCAAGAAATCCTTCCACTCCTCACCGCGGGGGATCATATGACCACCCTCGACCTCCAAGATGCTTATTTTCATGTACCAATTCTACCCAGACACAAAGTTCTTGAGGTTCAGAGTGGCTGGCAGGGACTTTCAGTTCAAAGTCCTCCCTTTCGGACTACGTTCCGCACCCCGAGTCTTTACCAAGGTCTTAGCACCGGTGGCTGCACACCTTCGGCTGGAAGGAATTCAAATCTTTCCTTATTTGGACGACTGCCTTATCAAGGCGAATTCTTTCAACATCACAAACGTTCATACTCGGAGATGTCTATCCCTTTTCCAATCTTTGGGCCTCTCCATCAATTTCGACAAGTCTCGCCTCCTCCCATCGCAAAACAGAATGTTCTTGGGAGCCACCATAGACACTTTGCGAACACAAGCCTTTGTCTCAAACGAAAGGCAACTGAAACTTTGCAAACTTGCCCAGCTACTGCGATCAAAAGAGTGCGTTTCAGTCCGGCAGTTCAAGTCGCTTCTGGGGATGCTTTCATCCTGCATTCCTCTGGTCCCCAACTGCCGTCTCAGAATGAGACCCTTGCAAGAGGAACTCAACAAACAGTGGCTACAAGTCTCGGGGTCCTTCGATCTCATCCACATCACTCCTCAAATAAGGGACACTCTACGATGGTGGACTTACAAGAAAAATGTAGCAGCAGGCTGCTCATTCCTAATAGAAGCTCCAAGCTTCGTCATCACCACGGATGCCTCCCTAGAAGGATGGGAAGCTCACCTGCAAGGACTGACAGCAAGCGGAAGATGGGATGCTCAGCAAAGAACTTGGAATATCAACCTCTTGGAATTGCTGGCGATCTTCCTAGCCCTAAAATCTTTTCGCACCATCATTCTCAGAGCATCAGTGTTGATCCGGACGGACAACACAACAAGTATGCACTACTTGAACAAAAAAGGAGGGACAAGATCTGCACTGTTGTCTCAGCAAGCCCAGGAGATTTGGGATTGGGCGATCAAACATCGGATAAGTCTGACAGCAATCCATGTCCCGGGAGTTTCCAACGTTCTCGCGGATTCCCTCAGCCGATCGACAACTTCCAATCACGAGTGGGTGCTCCATCAACCAACCTTGAATCGTATTTTTCAGGAGTGAGGTCAGCCCGACCTGGATTTGTTTGCGACCAGTCTGAACCACAAATGCCCATTCTTCGCAAGTTGGCTTCCCCACAAGGGATCATGCGGGAATGCTTTTTTGATAAACTGGTCGCGGATTTATGCCTACGCTTTTCCACCGATACCGTTGGTTCCTAGGGTTCTCCGGAAAATGAAGAAGGAACCTTGTCGCCTAATACTCATAGCTCCCAGGTGGCCTCGCCAGTTCTGGTTCACCAAACTCCTCCTTCTCTCCGAATGCCATCCCATTCAGTTGCGACCAATACCGAACCTTCTATCCATTCAGAACGGCCAGATCTGCCATCGGGATCCTGCATCCCTGCACTTAGCGGCCTGGCGCCTGAGCACTTTGAATTCGCTCACTTAGATATTCCTTCTGACTGTAGAGAAGTCTTGGCCAATGCTAGGGCGCCTTCCACAATCAAGACATACACGCTTAAATGGAAACAATTTTGTATTTGGTGCCATGACGCCAATGTTCATCCAATTCATGCAAAACCGGAACAAATTTTGCCTTTCTTTTTGCATTTGGCAAGATCAGGCCTTTCGCATTCTACCCTTAAGGTATTCTTAGCGGCTATCTCCAGATTCCGACAGGGTGGTTCCAACTCTCTTTACTCTTCTAGGATCATTCAGCAGTTCTTCAAGAGATTGTTTCGCATGTTTCCTCCCATTCGCCGTCCACCTCCATCCTGGCATCTGAACGTTGTGCTCTCACAACTCGTGCGTCATCCTTTTGAACCTATTCATAAGGTAGACTTAAAGTTTCTCTCATGGAAGGTCTCTCTACTATTAGCCCTCACATCTGCTAGGCGGGTCAGTGACATTCAAGCCTTCACTATAAAACCGCCTTACCTTCAATTCACCAGAGATTCAGTAGTGCTACGCACTAACCCCATTTTTATGCCTAAAGTACCTTCGGACTTCCATCTCAACGAACCGGTCATTTTAAAAACTTTCTTTCCCAATTCTCAATCACCTGCGGAAAGGGCTTTACATACTCTTGATCTCAAAAGGTGTCTCAAATTCTATTTACAGAGGACATCTTCAATACGGAAATCTGATCAGCTATTTATTGCTTATGGAAAGATGCGTACAGGACACCCAATATCCAAACAGTCCATTGCTCGTTGGATTTCTGCTGCAATTTGTTTCTGTCATCAACATGCAGGCAGACCTTTATAGACAACTCCAAGAGCACATTCTACTAGAGCAATCTCTTCCTCTACCGCTCTCTTTGCTGGTGTGCCTATTCATCAAATCTGCAGAGCTGCTACGTGGTCCAGCAGGCACACCTTTACAAAGCACTACTGTTTGGAAGCTGCCAACGATGCCGACACGTCTGTGGGACAGGCGGTTCTCCGTAATCTTTTTAAATAAGGTGAGCCTCTGTTCTTCCCTCCTCCTCTTGTTATTTTCTAACATGCGCGTATATGTATATATATATATATATGTATGTATATATATATATATATATATATATATATATATATATGTATATCTACATATCTACATATCTGTATAGATGTATAACAATATCTATATTTGTGATTACATATTGCCTGTGTTATACATATGCTTATGTTGTGATGATAATATCACTAGTATTGTTATGGAGTTACTGCTCTCTACTCTGATTCAGGCATGTGAATCTATGAAAGATACCCCAATACTGGAGAAGAACAAAAGTTACTTACCTGTAATCTGTGGTTCTCCAGTATTGGTATCTTTCATAGATTCACATGCAACTCCGCTCCACCTCTCCTCAGAGGCTCTTTCTATGCTCTGTTTCATTCTGGATCACTCTTGTGCTGGAAAATCTGAGAGCCTGAGCCTCTGAGGAGAACATTCTGGGTGGTGCTGTCGCCTGATTGGCTGTAGTTTGGACTATATATAATGACTTGGACGAGTCATGAAAGTGGAGGATTTTTTCCTTTTGATTTCTGGCTACTTTACTTCCTGGTTCTAGGTTACCTAGGATATAGTTTCTATATGCATATATATTGCTATTTTTATGTACCGTGGGACTCCCACTCCGATGACGGGGAATGATTCAGGCATGTGAATCTATGAAAGATACCAATACTGGAGAACCACAGATTACAGGTAAGTAACTTTTGTTCTTCCAATTCATCCCACTCATTGCAAATACCTCAGATTCATGATAGCGGGTCACCATTGCCAATTGACAGTACTACCGTTTGGAGTCACCACTGCTCCCAGGGTATTTACCAAATGCCTGACAGTACTCGCAGCCCATCCGAGAAGACAGCACACCCACGTCTTCCCACACCTGGACGACTGGCTCATCAAAGCCAGCACTTACCAAATGTGTCTCCGACACACTCAAACCACTATTCACTTACTTCACCAACTAGGGTTTACAGTGAATGCGTTGAAGTCTCACCTACAGCCTTCCAACACAGACCTATCTGTGAGCCACGATAAATGCTGAAAAAGCTCTAGCCTCTCCCAATGCAACCAGAATTCACAGTATTCAGTCCCTTCTCACTCACTTTCAGCCCAACTAATCATTATAAGTAAAAGTATTCATGTAACTACTAGGGATGATGGCTTCTTGCATCGTAATTGTTCCCCACGCAAGACTTCACATGCGTCCCTTTCAAGAATGCTTAGCAAGTCAGTGGAACCAGTCGCACGGTCAGTAAACAGACCTAGTGTTGGTAGATGGCCGCACCCATCTCGCTCTGCAGTGGTGGAACCCCCAAAATTTATCAAAAGGGCTGCCCATTCTCGACCCTGTTCCACAGACCGTACTAACAGCAGACGCATCTCTCACTGGTTGGGGTGCTCACCTACAAAATCACACAATCCAATGGTTATGGAGTCTAAAGTATAGAAGTCTCCATATAAATCACCTAGAGCTACTTGCAGTGTTTCTAGCGCTCAGCTTTTCAAACTCGCCTCATAGGCAAAGCAGTCCTAGTCCGCACAGACAACATGACAGCTATGTACTATATACAGAAACAGGGCGGGACACACACTCTCCAACTGTCACGACTAGCACAATACATTTGGAAATGGGCTATACACCACAAAATGTATCTCCTGGCAGAACATCTTCCAGGAGTAAACAATCAGATTGCAGACCTTCCCAGCAGACAGAAACAGCAAATCCACGAGTTGGAACTTCATCCTCAGATTCTCCTCCCCTCCTTTCAAGATTGGGGATTTCGTCACATAGACCTGTTCGCCACAGTCAAAACGCAAAATGTCCAAGCTTCGCCCCCAGGTTCCCACACCCGCTCTCAAAGGCAATGCCCTATGGATGAACTGGTGAGGGATATTTGCCTGCGCTTTTCCGCCTCTCCCACTCATTCCGTTGGTAGTTCGGAAGCTCAGACAAACATCCCTCCAACTGATTCTCATAGCTCCCACATGGGCACGTCAGCCTTGGTTCACCACTCTGCTGGAGCTCTCAGTAGTTCCACACCAAAAACTGCATCTCAACTCCAGTTTCCTCACTCAGAGCCATGGAGAAATCAGGCATCCAAATCCCAAAGAACTCAACCTGGCGATTTGGCTCCTGAAGTCCTAGAGTTTGGTTACTTACAATTACCACCAGACTGTATGAATATCCTAAAAGAGGCTAGAAACTACTAGGGCATGTTATGCAGCAAAATGGAAACGGTTTGTTATCTATTGTAACAATATCAATCCCCTTGATGCTTCAGTGCAAAACATCATTTGTTATCTCCTACATTTGCAGCAATCTGGACTAGCCTACACATCAATTCGATTGCCTCTAGCAGCAGTAGCTGCATACTTACAAAATAGACAACACTTATCTCTATTCAGTGATTAAAGCCTTTATGGAGTGATTAAAAAGAGTGATACTCATACAACTCAAAATACTCCATAGGGCCTACTACACTAGCTCAGCGTTTGTTAAGATGGGAATTCTTGGCTCCCCGGTCTGTCCCCGTGGACGTGGTCACACTGGTACCTACCTACACCAATGGTGGGACTGCCCTATCCTTCAGAAGTATTGGGGACGGGTTGTATTAACCTTATCCCGGATATGTCATACACCTATTGAAGCTTCCCCCCGGCTTTGTCTCCTGAACATCTGGGAAGCTACCGACTTGTCAAGAACTGAGCGACTGTGGGTCACGTTGGGTTGCATGGTGGCAAAGCGCAATATCGCCAGAACATGGAAGGGAGTGGTTAAGCCGCGATACACTGACTGGGAATCCGATATGGATTGGTGTATGCAAGCAGAGAGGGTTATCTATGAAAGCAGGGGATGCCCGCGCAAATGGACAACAATATGGGGCCCCTGAGGTTTGATATGTGCCCCCTTTAGCGATGCGCCCCCACTGGCATCTGATAATGAGACTCTGTAATGTTTTACCGGACAATGGGGACCTTCAAACAACTGATTGTGATGTAGACCCAGTGTAATGATTTGTCTTTTGACTGTACCTTTATATTGCTTGCCTTGAAAATTTTGACGACTGCACCTCACTGCACTTGTTTTGATTTGTATGGTTTTATGTTGCTTTTCTTTTCAATAAAAAAGATTTTTTTTTTAAAAGTGATACCACCAAGAGTCCCACCTGCACCAGTATGGAACTTAAACATAGTCCTTACTAGGCTGATGGGTCCACCATTTGAACCAATGCATAGGTGTCCATTACAATTCCTCTCATGGAAAGTTGCTTTTCTCATTGCACTCAATTCACTAAGGCGAGTTGGTAAACTTCAGGCATTAACTATACAAGAGCCTTTCTTTCAGCTTCACAAAGGCAAAGTGGTTCTTCGAACCAATCCCAAATTTCTTCCTAAAGTAGTTTCTGCTTTTCATATCAATTAGTTGAGTTACCTGTGTTCTTTCCTCAACCTGATTCTGTAGCAGAACGAGCTCTACACACACTAGATGTTAGAAGAGCTCTACTATACTATGTAGAAAGAACAAAACAATTTCGCAAGACAAAACCGCTTTTTGTTGCTTTTTCGGCACAACGCAAAGGCAATCCCGTATCCAAATCGGGAATAGCAAGATGGATCGTGAAATGTATCCAAACATGTTATGTGAAAGCGAAAATAACTCTTATAATACCCCCTAGAGCGCATTCCACCCACAAAAATAGGGGCTACTATGGCCTTTTTAGGGAATATTCCCCTAGCTGACATCTATAAAGCAGCAACATGGTCTACACCGCACACATTCATCAAGCACTATTGTGTAGATGTGTTAGCGAGGCAACAAACTAATGTAGGCCAGGCAGTACTTAAAACACTTTTTCAAACAACTGCAACAGCTATAGGCTAGCCACCGCTTTGGGAGTACACTGCTATATAGTCTATGCAAAGCATGTGATCTACAGCTCGCATGCCTCGAACGGATAATGTTACTTACCCAGTAAGCATCTGTTCTTGGCATGTAGAGCTGTAGATTCACATGCGCCCACCCGGGTACCTATACCTGTTGCAGTTTCTTACTTTACATACATACGCATGGACATCTCTTTTCTACACTTACTAACTCCACTCTCACCCTCTGCGGGGAAGAAAAAATCTAACAATGGAGTCGATGCCCATGCGCACTATCACCGAAAGGAGGAGTCACCTTACCTCTTGACTGGAAAGACTTCTTCGAAGAAAAACTACTTGCAAACATCCGGACCCAACACTAGATGGCAGGAGTATGCAAAGCATGTGAACCTACAGCTCTACATGCCAAGAACAGATGCTTACTGGGTAAGTAACATTATCCTTCCAACTCCTCCATCAGATGCACACTGGACTCTGCTGATACCGCCGCCAGAGGCATCAATACACGTGTCCTCCTACGGAGGCATGCCTGGCTGAGTATCTCTGGATTTAAGCCAGAAGTCAAACAAACTTTATTGAATGGCCCCTTTGATAAGGAACATCTCTTCAGCCAGCAAGTAGATGAGGCCTTAGAAAAATGAAAAAAGATACAGAAGTTGCCAAATCCATGGGAGCACTTCAAACGCCTAATACTTGAGGCTCCTTTCGTTGCTCTTCTTATAGAGCGGGTTCCAATACCACAGATGCCTCCGCATCTTTCTATAGGTCACAAACTCAGTTCTCAATCTAGAGGGTATTCCACAGGCTACTACAAAAGTAACTCCAAAGGTCAGTGCAAAGGTACACCAGCCTGTAATGCCCCATCCGGCAAAAACTGTGACTCGCTTACTATTCCCCCGGATCATCCCTCACCTGTCTGGGTCGCTTACAGCAGTTTCTTACCATCTGGCAGTCAATAACATCAGACAGGTGGGTGTTGGACATTATCCAACATGGTTATTGGCTGGAGCTCATAAGCAATCCTCCCAATATTCCACCTTGCATCCAGACTCTCATTGGAACATCAACAACTGCTCAAACAGGAAGTGCAAGCTCTTACTCAAAAGAACCAGTTCCTCTACAACATCAAGGGTTAGGGGTTTAATTTCCTATACTTGCTAATTTCCAAAAAGAACGGCCCATTTTAGATCTGCGGTCTCTAAATCAGTATATACTATTAGAATACTTCTATATGGTTACACTTCAACAAGGGCTTCCACTTATACACCACAGTGACGCCATGCCAGCATTAGGCATAAAGGACGCATACTTTCACATCCCCATTCACCCAGCACATCGCAAATACCTCCGATTTGTGATAGCAGGAAAATATTACCAATTCAAAGTCCTTCCATTCAGAGTCGCCTCTGTTCCCAGAGTGTTCACCAAATACTTAGCAGTGGTAGCAGGGCATTTACGCAGGCAAAACATTCATGTCTTCACATATCTAGACAACTGGCTTATCAAAGCTAATGCACACCTCCTGTGTCGTCAACACACTGAAAGTACCATAAATCTTCTAACTCAGCTGGGATTCACTATCAATACTCAAAAACCCCATCTTCAACCTTCACAGCTACAACCATATCTAGGGGGCTATTCTCAACACTCAGGTATAGCCTATCCACATGTAGTCAGGATTCAAACTTTTCAAGTACTGCTACCACAATTTCAAGCCAATCAATACCTAACAGTCAAAACTTTCATGCGTCTTCTGGGGATGATGGCATCATGCATTGCCATAGTGCCTCATGCAAGACTAAACATACGTCCTCTATTGGAATGTTTAGCATGACAGTGGACTCAATCACAGGGTCAATTACAAGATCTAGTGTTGGTAGACAGCCGCACTCATCACTCTCTGCAGTGGTGGAACACACGAAACCTATTAAAAGGACCGCTGTTCATCAACAACGTCCCACAAGTTGTGCTAACAGCAGTTTCATCTCACAGGTTGAGATGCTCACCTGCAAGATCTGACAGTTCAGGGTCTCTGGAACACAAAACACCAGAATCTCCACATCACTTACCTTGAGCTTGAAGCTGTTCACCTAGCGTTGAAAGCCTTTCTACCTCACCTAATAGGCTAAGTTTTCTTAGTCCAGACGGACAATGACAGCCGTGTAATATGTACAAAAATAGGGACACACACACACACCCTACAGCTATCAAGCCTCTCTCAGACCATTTGGCGTTGGGTAGTACATCACAAAATCCATCTGTTAGCAGAGCATCTTCAGGGCACGGACAACGACTGTGCCGACCTCCTCAGGATGCGGCAGCAAGTCCACAAGTGGGAACTCCACCCCAAAGTCATCCTCCCATACTTCCACAAGTGGGGGTTTTCACAAATAGACCTCTTTGCGATAGCATAGACCGTAAAATGCCCAAACTTCCCATCCAGGTTGCCACACCCTCTATCCAAAGGTAATGCCTATGGATGAACTGGTCAGGAATATTTGCCTATGTTTTTCTGCCTCGCCCTCTTCAGTTTCTGGTTCGGAAGCTCAGGCAAATATCTCTCGCCCTCATTCTGGTATCTACCACATGGGCTTGTCAACAACGGTTGTTATGTTATGTTAAAAATATTTATAGAGCGCACTAACACCAGGCGGTTTCATGGCGCTAAGAGCGGGGGGGCGACAGTAGTATGATGATAGAAGCTTTACTCATATGCCTGAGAGAACAGGAGGGTCTTAAGAAGTGTTCTAAATTGGGCGTAAGAGGTTACTAACCTCAGTCCAGTGGGAAGAGAGTTCCAGAATTGAGGGGCCAGAAAAGAGAATCCAAGACCACTGTGTTTCTTGCGTTTAAAGGTGGGGGTGGTGAGCAGATTCAGATGGGAGGAGCGAAGTTCGCGAGAGGGGGCATAGCGATGGATCCTAGATGAAATGAATACTGGGCCATGGCCGGCAAGGGCTTTAAAGATGGTGCAGCCCAATTTAAATGCACAGCGTTTAGCCACCGGAAGCCAATGGAGGCTCTTCATCAGGGGGCGGACATGTTGATGTCTAGGTTGATGAAAAATGAGCCTGGCTGCTTGATTTTGTACCAGTTGCAAACGGTGGAGTTGGTATGCCGGAATACCGACAAAGAGCGAGTTGGCATAATCAACACGAGATATGACCAAGGCCAAAATGACTAAGGTCAAGGCCTCGGTGGTCAGAAATCTACAGATCTTCCGAATTCTGCGTAGATGGAAAAAGCAGGTAGATACCACTGCACTAATCTGAGATTGCATAGACAAGTCGTTGCTGATTATAACCCCTAGACTTTTTACAGATTTTACTGGGCGAGGCGGACTACCTAGGAGAGGAGGCCAGAAATTAGAATTCCAAGGGTTGGCGATACCTCCAGTCAGGATCAGCTCAGTTTTATCAGGGTTAAGTTTTAATTGGTTAACATTCATCCATTCGCTAATATAGCTCATGGTGGACTGGAAATTGGATACTGAGGTGTTGGAAGAGTCAATTTCGAACACCAGCTGGAGGTCGTCTGCATAGTTAAAGGTTACAGCTGTACTTTTGCGTAAGGACCAGATCAAAGGTAGCATGTACAGATTAAACAAGAGAGGCAGAGGGAGGAACCCTGGGGGACCCCACAAGACAGCCTAGCTTTTTTGGCTGAGAAGTTGGCGAGATGGACTGCCTGAGATCGGTTGTGTAGGAAAGAGGAGAGCCACTTCAGAGCCAGGCCCTGGATGCCAGCATTACTGACACGATCGATCAGGAGGTCATGATCGACAGTGTCAAAAGTGGCTGACAAATCCAGAAGTACCAGGGCCTGGGTGATGTTTTTATCGGCCCCACTCCTAAGCTCGTCCATAACTGCTAGGATGACTGACTCCGTGGAGTGTGCTGGTCTAAAACCTGCCTGATGGGGATCGAGGAACTGAGAATGCTCAATAAATGAGCTTAGACAGTTTGCTACATGGGCCTCTAAGATCTTACTAAGATAGGGGAGTAAAGAAATTGGGCGGAAGTTGCTCAGGACCAGGGGATCAGCGTTGGGTTTCTTCAGGATAGGGACAATTTCAGCATGTTTAAAAGTGTCTGGGACAGTGCCTTGATTAAGAGAATTATTAAGGAGTGAGAGGGGCGGGTCTGGGCAGGTAAAGAAAGCCTCTTGTAGGATATGAGGGGGACAGCAGTCAGTAGGGGAGCCTGATCCAATTTTTTTTAGTAGGACAAGAAACTCTTCCCTAGAGATCGGAGGGATTTGATCCAACACAAAGGGATTTTTACATGTGATAGGGGAGGCGGTTGAGAGTGTGGGAGAAGGAATACTGCTTTTAATGGTGGCAATTTTCTCGATGAAATACGAGTTCAGGGAGTCACACAGTGATTGTGAGGGGACAGGTTTAACTATCACTCTATCAAGTTGTGTAAGCTCGTCGACTATAGAGAAAATATCCTTGGTCTTAGTAGCTGAGTTCATAATTTTAGAGGAGAAGTAAGTTGCCTTGGTCTGGAGGATAGAGTTTTTATAGTTTTTTAGCAGGGTAGCATAGATGGCTTTTTTTTCAGGGGCATAATCTCGTCTCCAGCTGCGCTCTGCTTGCCTAAGGGCCAATTTTTTATTTTCAAATCGTCAGAGAACCAGCGTTGAGCATCATGAGGGCGTTTAAGTTTGGTTCTCTTAAAAGGAGCAATGCTATCACTGGCTGATACAAGCCATTGCTCAATGCTTGTTGCCTGATTGCAAAGGGAATCTTGTTCAATTGGTAAAGTGGCTTTTAATAGTGTACAAAAATCACCAATATTGGCCCGATTCCAGTTTCTAGCCAGGTGATTACCAATCAGGGAAGGTTTAGTGAGGGGGGTACAGGCCATGGTAAATGTGATGTGAAAATGATCTGACCATGTACATGGGGAGATTAAAGGTTGTGTGATTTCCAAGTTGGAAGTCCAGACTTGGTCCAGGATATGTCCTTTAATGTGGGTGGCATTGTGTACATGTTGGATGCAATTCATACCTGATAGATCTGTAAATTCTACGGAGCTGGCGCTCTCCTGAGCATCAGTGGGCCAGTAATTAAAGTCTCCGATAATAATGATCCTGGCGTGGTTAATAACTAGTTGGGAAATCATTTCACCTAGCAGTTGGGGAAATGAGGGCATGTGGTGGGGAGGTCGATAGAAAAGAGCACATACAAAAGGAAACTGGGGTGATTCGAATTTCAAAATAAGGCTGTCGACCGAGGGTATACCAGCGATCCCTAAAGCAGTGAACCTAAGTTTATGGTGGATAATGGCTGCAACCCCGCCCCCGGGCTTACCCGAGGGCCTATTGGCCTGAAGTATGTATTAGCCTTTGGGAACTGCTGCGAGGATGTCAGGGGCCGACTCAGTAGTGAGCCAGGTTTCGGATAAAAGAAGGATGTCCGGTTTATCAGAATCGAGTAGCTGAAAGATTTCAAGTTGATGCCTCACCATAGAGCGGGTGTTTAAATAGCTGATTACTAGGGTCCCTTCTGCCTGATATACGGGGGTGGTGATTTCAGGTAGATCCTTATGGGAGACAGGAGATCCATGCTCAACAGGAGGGGCAGGGAGCTCTGGGAGGGAATCTCTAAGGAAGAGGGTCCCAGTTTTGTTAATGAGAGCCCTGGCACTAATGCTGATGGGCCAGTTCCTATGCAAGTGTCAACTCAGATGCTGTGTAGGAAATAAAATGGGCATAGTGCTTGACCCCTGGCCCCGCCCGGCCGCGGACGGGCGCAGACGGGATTGCCTTAGGCGCGCCTTTGGCGCGCCGGTAAAGGCATGCCAGCTAAATAGTGCTGGGAGAGCTAGAGCGCTGACCAATGGCTCCGCCTCTAACAACTCCCAGCTGCCTAGAGTGAGGAATCAGAGGCGCCGGTACCCTCCACGACAAGCGGGGAAACCCCGTGGTGGACCGGGATGCAGGCGTTTGACCCAGGGGGGAAGCAAGTAAAAGAATACAGGTAGGGAACAGCGAGATTCGGAAACCAAAGCGCTAGAGCTAAAAGCGGTTCAAAAATCAAGTAAGTTTAAAAGCACAGATTCAATTTTAAAAACACAGATACAATTATGTTCACAAAATACGAATTCAATTTTAAAAAAGCACAGGTTTCAGATTCAGAGCACAGAGTTAAAACGGGTTAAAGATTCAACTCGGGGCTAAATAATCAAGCGAAAATAGTCGGCATTAAAAGGAGCAACAGACATGAAACTACACGCGTCAAACTTTCAGTAGTTCCACACGAGAAGCTTCATCTCAACCCAGTCCTACTCACTCAGAACCATGGCGAAATCAGACATCCAAACACAAAGGAAGTAAACCGCACGATTTGGCTCCTGAAATCATAGAATTTGAGTATCTAAATATGCCACCAGAATACATGGCCATTCTTGAAGAAGCACGTATACCTATCACTAGAGCCTGTTATGCTGCTAAATGGAAACGGTTTGGTATTTACTGTAACAGCCAGAAATTGATCTATTCAGTGCATCTGTACAAAGCATTATTTGTTACCTCTTGCATTTACAACACTCAGGCCTTGCTTACACTTCTATACGTCTACATCTTGCAGCAGTGCCTGCCTAGCTTCAAAACAGGCAACACTTATCCTTATTCAAAGCGCCAGTCATTAAGGCTTTCGTGGAAGGCCTTAAAAGGATACCACCACCCAGGGTCCCACCTGCACCTGCGTGGAATCTCAAAATTGTTCTATCAAGACTTATGGGTCCACCATTTGAACCATAACACAATTGCCCCCTCCAATTTCTTTCTTGGAAGTTTGCTTTTTTATTCGTCATTACCTCACGTGCCAGTGAGCTCCAGGCACTAACTGTCGAAGAACCAGTCAGTCAGTCAAATATCTTTATTCAGCTGACTTGCAGCCATAAAAGAATGCATCATAAAAACATTCAAAACATGAATTAAAAAAATATGATACAGACAATGGATAAGACGCTTCAAAACAGTAGTAATTCATAGTCTGGATGTAGTAAGAGTAATTCAATAAATTGATATTTCTACAAAATAGCAGCATAATCTAGAAGCAGTATATAATGAACTTCATGAGGAAGCCCCGTCCCGTGGGCCATAGAATCCAGAGATAAATCATTAAAACGGGACAAAAGATAATTTCTCAACAATATCACGCAAACGAACAGCTGCAGAGATGTATCTGGTAAATCATTAAACAAGTGAATTCATCGTGTAAAAGCTGAAGATATAAAGCTGGCCGACACTTCCTAATGTTTAAAAACTTTAAAAGAGGAATGATAAAATCACGCCTTGGCTTGATATAGAGTTGACAGAAGAACAAAAAATGAAGCGTGCTCTGTGTAGACTTGGAATCACAAGGGCACAGATCCAGTTTAGCATCACAATAGGATTTGCGGGGATAAGAGACCAAAAAGTGCGAGATACCAAACCTGAATCTGATGAGATAAAACAATTTAGTATGACTGAAATAAAAAGAGAGATAAGGCTCAACAGCTGGAGAACGTGCTAGAAGCGAGTGTTCCGAGACACACTTTTTTACCATCTCAAGGTGCTCACTAGATGACTTTAGACCGGTCAAGAAATCCTTTTTCAGTTTGGTTTTTGGGATCTTAGCAATATTTGCTGGATTATAAAAACAATCTGCCAGCCCCAGTGACTCTGTTTTTTTTTATGTAGCTGAGTCCAGGTATCTTCAACATACAATCAAGTTTAAAGCAGTCTAAAATAATTGCGCGATTAAGGGCTGGCTCTTCCTTTGCCCAAATTGAGTGCCACAGTAAAATTGGTGCCATTTGTATGCGAAAAGACAAAGGGGTCAAACCAAGTTCACTATGACAGTGGCGCGAAGACTATTGGGGACTGTCAACAAACGTCTCATGAAGTTGTTCTCAGCTGTTTGGAGACGCGCCGGATTACAAGAGCCCCATACTCCAGCCCCAGACAAAATAACAGCCTTATAAATATTAATTATTGCATTGATCGGTCTTGAGCCTAGCTTCTTTGTGAACCTAAATACCGTCTCCAGGTTTTGATTAAAACTACTGACCCTAGTTTCGACTAGATGGTGCCAAGTGCTTTTCTGATCGAACGGGATTCCCATTTACGAAAAAGTAGGGACATAGGACAGCTTCTCATTGTTGGTAAAACATGATTTTAAAATGGTGGGGGATTTACCCACCACCATGGTGTAAGACTTCGCTATGTTGGTCCTTAAACCCAATTCGTTCATGAAATAATTATTAAACCTGCTCACTAACTTCTGTAGGCCCACACTGGTTCTAGACATTAGGACACAGTATGCAGCATAAAGTAATGCCGGGAGATTTCTAATACCCATCTTGGGGGCATCCACATTCCCATGATTAATGTAACTTTCCAAATCATTAATATACAGACAAAATAAAAAGGGGGCAAGGACACAGCCTTGACAAACCCCACGATTCATTTTGATGGGAGCAGAGAGTTTTCCCCACCCACTCCGTGTCTGACCCTCCCAGTCACATCTTGATGCATTTTGGCTAAAAAATGGACTAATGGTTCAAGGCCCAGATCCAGCATTTTTTTCCATAATCTCCCTCTGCACCCAGTCAAAAGCTGACGTAAGATCCATAAACCCGAGATAAAGAGATCCTGGCCTGGCTATTGTGTACTTGCTTATGACCAGGTGCAGATTGAGACTTTGTTCGATAGTTCCCAGGCCCCTCCTGAAGCCATATTGTACATCCGAAAACTTCCCGCTTTCGGTTACCCAGGCCTCCAACCGTTCTAATATGACCCTGCCCATCAGTTAACAAGTGCAGTCAATTAATGAGATGGGCCGATAACATTTTGGGTCCGACCTACCCCTTTTTTGAAAATGGGGACTATTATCATGGATCCCCATGATTTTGGGGGGCCCTGGGATGCTATGCAACTTAAAATATTGGTCAGCAGAGGGAGCCATAGGGCGGGGTTGGCCAAAAACAAATCGGCTGGGATGCCATCAGGGCCAGGTGCCTTATTCTTCACTGTTTGATTTAATGCCCTTTCAACTTCGTCGAGTGTTGGTTGAATCAACTCTGAGGTCCCATAATTTAAAGTGGGACAGTACACACCATTTGCACTATATAGACTGGAGAAGTGCTGGACCCACACATCAGGCATAATTGTGGCATCAATACTGCTGTTATGGGAGCTCTGGAAGAAATCAGAATTTACAGTTTTCCAAAAGAGTCTGGGATCTTTATTTTGACATGCTACATGCAGTTGTTCCCAGGCCTCTTTTCTTATGTCCAGTTTACGTCTCCCAAAAGCCCATTTATATTCGTTTCGAAGATGTTTTACCACTAAGTTGTCCCGGGTTTTTTTGTCACTGCCTTCACAAGATTATTATGAGATTGTGAACAGTCACTGTTAAACCATTTACCTTGCTTCCGGTGTCTTAATCTGTTGTCACTTCGTAAAGCAGCATTAATGGTCTCAGTTATTACGGCGAAAGCCTTTAACATGGATGGGGATTTGCACTATCTTCCAGGCACTCTCAAATTTGCCTCATGTTAGTGGTCAGAATCCGTTGAAGAACGGAATCTGGATCAACGGTAGACCACTTGCGCATTGGTCCCTTATTTTTATTATAAATTATGGGACATAGTTTAATTCTCCCAGAGGAATAACCAGTTTGGGTCTCTAAATGAATGGCCAATGGAAAGTGGTCACTGAAACAAACCTTGAGAATGGAAAAAGCCACAGATTGGGGTTTAAAATATTCAGAAAGGGCAATGAAATCAATTAAAGTGCCTTGACCTCTGCTCGTAAAGGAAACCCGGTCCGGGCCTAATGGTTGAATGAGATCTACTGTGAGAAAAAGAGAACATTTTGAAAGCAGCAAATTAAAAATATTCCCACATGGGCTATGATGAAAGTGGCAACCGCCATTCTTAGCCCCATCTATTAAACAACATGCAGACTGCTTTGATAAGGGACATAATTTGCAATTAAAATCATCCCCCCCAAAGAACAATAAAGTCTGTGTTTAGCTCCTGTATGTGTCTGATAGTGTTGTCGCTACCAAAGTTAATAGGCCACCCTTGGGATTGCCACCCAGAGCTACATTAGCCGGAGTGTATATGGAGGCATAACCGTTAATATAAACTGTCTGTCATCCAGGTTTCTTGGAGGCATATAATGCTATAATCTTTTATAAAATCAAGCCATGGTTCAGATTTCAGCTTGTTTGACAAGCCAGCAAAATTCCAAAATATGCTACCATGAGCAGTTGAGTTATTATGACTGAGAGGTGCACCCTTGTTACTTGTATGAGCAATTATCTCGCTATCGCCCTGAGATTTCTGGGCTGTGTAAGGGAACAACGAATATTGGGCCTGCTCAACTGGTGAAATATTATCAGATTCCACCAATGCTATCCTTGCTGAATCAGAGAGGACAGGGCTGCCTACATGTGCCGGATCATTAAACGCTGGTTTAACAAACCTGCTGGTACTACCCTCGACATTTGTCTTGTCTGGGTCACGGTTAATAGTCAAAGCAGTTCCCTGCGCCCTATAATGCAGTCAGTTCACATGGTCAAGAGGGGAAAAACGATTAAAAGTTGGAATAACAAAATTATGCGAGGCATTGCAAGTAATATAATGTGACCTCTGCTCTATGACTGAAATTGGTTTATAAAATATCCAAGGGGTGCCGCCGCAATAGGGCCACTGGCATTACTACTCCAGAAAAGCCTGTCCATAAGGGAGTGAACCAATGACCTATTTTTAAAGTTGACAACAACACAATCTCCTAAATCCGGTTTAGGTTGTGTGCCCACCCATGAAACTCGTTCAACATTATTTATGTTCCGGAATAAGTCTTCACTATTCGGCCAGTCCGTTGCTTTTACTAGCCAGTGTACAGTTTTATCCCTTAGCTGCGGCAAGTCTTCCTCCTTTTTGGGTGACAAAGGTGGTACATTCTTCAGAACTATTACCAGCAGAGTAGCTTCCGGTGGAAGGTGGAGAATTCTCTCGTAACTTTTCCTTGATTTAACATGACGATTGACAACTGGTTTAGAGGCTCCAGCATCATTTACCCCACTTATTTAAGTGGCCTCCAGCCAAAACAGATGCTGCATGTGTTTGAGATTGAGAAAGGTGAGGTAAAGTATTAGTGTTAATAGCGGGGCAGCGACCAGGAGCCGGGTCCAAATCAGGATGAGCTAAGCTCTGGGGGGGCAAAGTGGTGCGACGTGGAGACAGTCAAAGTCTGTTGCGTTATTGGACCCAGTGGTTAAGCTGGAGAGACTAGAGCCGATCAGAATTTTCAATGACATGTCAATGCTATTAAGAATACTTAAAAAAGGGTCAAGAAGGGATTCTCCTACTGATTCAAGAGAACTGACGAACCGCATGCGACAGTGAGTATCCATTGTCCTTGGAGCCTACATCAGCTTCCAAATCAGGAGCCCTTACGCTCTTCCTCGCAGTGGGCGCCAATGTTTTTTTCCTTGTTGCAGGTGGCAATACCTCTCTCTTTGATTTGCTGCATGCCTTTGCCTTTTTAGAGGGTGAGGGGGGTGGTTGTGAGGTGTCAAGGGAGCAACCTTGCTGAATAGTATTGATGTTAAGGGCATCCATATCATTGGGTGTTATAACACCCGTAGGTGAATTAGAGCCCCTAGGTCGTTGACTCTGTGATGGACTTAATGATTCTACCTGTAAGCTTGTATGTAGTGCCCGCTTTGTGGCCCCCAATCTCTCCTCCACACATTCGATCTCACTATTAATGGCCCCCATGGCGGTGGTGAGGAAGCTGGTAATGGAAGTTAGTGGGCGGTCTTTGGCAGGAGGCATAGCTAGTTTACGTTTCTCCATCCTCTTACCTGTGGTAACGAATAACCCACCAGGGGACGAGGCTGTATCAACAAGCCAAGAGACTGGGCCCAGCCCAGCCTCGTGTGGCCGCAGACGGGCCCGCCCTTGGCCTAGGCTTCGCCCGGGCATGGCCCGGGTACGCCTGCGTGATTCCCGCGCTGCGGAAGCCCTTCGCCGAATTTCAAGCGCCTCCTGGCGCACAGGCGGTAACGTAGGCGGCAGCAGGCCGCGGGGCAGACCGGATCTCGTGGTCCTGACCCCTCCAGCAATCAGTGACATGCAACAAGCAGTACACGGGCGTCGAAGAACCATTCTTTCAACATCATAGGGATAGGGTGGTTCTGCGTACCAACCCAAATTTCCTTCCAAAGGTATCCTCTTTCCACATTAACCAATCAGTTGAATTACCTGTTTTCTTCCCTCAACCAGATTCTGTGGCAGAAAGTGCTCTTCATACACTAGATGTCATGAGCATTAATGTACTATATTGACTGGACAAAAGATTACCACAAAACAACTCTTTGTTACATTTGTTCCCCCTCATAAAGGGAAACCCATTTCAAAATCGGGCATTTCCAGATGGTTTGTTAAATACATCCAGACATGCTATCTCAAAGCCAAAAGAACTTTGTTTATACCCCCTGGAGTACACACTACTCATAAAATCGGGGCATCTATGGCTTTCTTCAGCAACATTCCCATAGCTGAGATTTGTAAAGCAGCTACATGGTCTACAACACACACATTTACCAAGCACTATTGTGTGAATGTTCTAGCACGCCAACAAGCTAATGTAGGACAGGCGGTCCTACGTACCCTTTTTCAAACAACTGTAACATCCACTGGTTAGCCACCGCTTTTGGGGGGGTACTGCTATACGGTCTATGCAAAGCATGTGTATCTACAGCCACACATGCCTTGAACAGATTATTTACCCAGTAAGCATCTATTCTTTACATGTTTTGCTGTAGATTCGCATGCGCCCACCCTCCTCCCCTGACACCTATGGTCGTTGCAATTCTTATCTATAATTTCATATGCATGGGCATCTCTTTACTTACTTATACTCCATTCTCACCCTCTTGCGGAAAAAACAATCTAACAATGGAATCTATGCCCATGCGCACTATTACCAAGAGGAGGAGTCACCTTACCTTGTGATTCAAAAGACTTCTTAGAAGAAAAACAACTTGCACACATCCGGACCCAACACTAGATGGCAGGAGTATGCAAAGCATGTGAATCTACAGCACTACATGTCAAGAACAGATGCTTACAGGGGATCTCTATTGATAATCATAAGCTGAATAGTCTCCCACGTGCGGGGACCCAGGAGCAGTTCTTTTAAAGTCACATCCACTTCTTCTTAGTTTGGGAAGGCAAGGAGACATATGTGGCACAAATGTTAAATTTTGCAGCCTTAAAACAGGCTATATTGGCAATCTTAAAGAAATACTTTAAAATTTAGAAAGAAAAAAGGGTCAAGCCTTTAAAAGTCACTTGAGAAAAATAAAAAGTGACATTTTAAAAACGTCCTTCACAAACACTTTTTACTTCTTTCTAAAGTAAGAGATAGGAGAATATATGGCAATATGGCTGTATAGGCTGCAGCTCTGCAAAGAATGAGAAATGCCTCTTTACCTTCAGTGTCCCATCCTGCCATGCAGGTGGCAGTTTGCTCAGTCCTTTTTTATGTCTTCTGATGACAGGATCCTGCAGCAGAGCTCTACCTTTTTTAAAGTTTTTTTTTTTTTTTTTCCCCTCTTCCTCCTCCAACACCTCCACCAGTGATTCCAGCAGTACTTCCGCTGCCAATACCCCCAGTAACCCCTTTTCATCCATCGCCGTCCCCTGTACCAGTGGCACCTACACCAAGGCAATTTAGATGTCGCTACTGTCACACCTGACCTCGCGGCTATAGATCTAGGACAGAGGTCAAGATCGAGATTCCGCCGCCATCGTCCAAGGTGTCACAGACGCTCACACTGAAGACAAAGAAGCAATTCTACATCCAGATTGAGAGCCTCACAATCTTGTCGTACATCATCTTCTTCAGGATTGTATTTGCCTACTGTAACAGATTCTCTTCCACTGAGAATATTTCCTGTAGATGATATTAACACCTTCCAGGAGGTACTTATCAGGGTTGCTAACTACTACTACATCCTCATCGGTAATTTATGAGACACTTCACTAAAGATCCGCAGATAGACCACTACTGCCTTTGGTTCCAGGCCTCTTAGAATCAGTGATTGAACATTTTCTGACTCCGGATGCTGTAAAGGCTGCTGCATCATACCTACAGAAGAGATACAGACCACTTTATCAAGATCCATCTTTTCTTTGCTCAGAACCGATACCAGACTCCTCATTTCAGCTGCTCAGAAACTTCATGCCACTGCTCTGTCTTCTACAGTACCTCCTGACAAGGAAAGCAAGAAATTGGATTCAGTAGACCGAAAAGTCTGCTGAACCTCTGCAGTTTCTATGAAAGCTGCTAGTGCAACTGGTCTCCTAGGGCGCTATGATAGGTCTCTTTGGGACTCCATTAAACAGTTCATAGAAGATCTCCACAGAGACCGGCGTCAGTATTTCCAAGAGATAGTTAGTGAAGGCATGATGGTGTCAAACCAAGTTATCAGCACTGCAGCTGATTCCTTCACTCTAGCAGAGCATGGTTATTGTCCTGCCTATCGCTTCGGGTTCATCTTGGCTGAAACTCACAGGCTTGAAACCTGAAGCCCAACATCAGAAACTGAACCTGCCTTTTTCAGGTAGCACTTTATTTGGCTCTCGTGCTGACGATAAGATGTCTTAAATGAAATCTGAGCTCGACAGAACTGTCGGATTAGAGAAAGGGAAGACTATATGAGACATTCCTATAGGCCCCAGCCGTCGCCGCTACTTCACCAGAGGGTTCAAACCCTCATTGGACTCCAGGAAAACAACAACAGTCATCTCCGCCATATAAACATCAGCAGCAGCGCCGTCAGCCAAGAGGCAGAGGAGCCCAAGCCACTAAAACAGTTGGTGGCAAACAGTCTTCTCTTCCCACTCTTCCGTTGCCTACTCTGGTATGGGGAATTGTAACATGTTATATTCAAGAGTGGTGAAAGATAACCACTGGCAAAAGTGTTCTGAATATTGTAGAGCATGGTTACTCTCTGATTCATGTGTCCCCCATTTGCCATTCCAGCGAAGAAATCATCCCTTTACCACCGGGATAAACTGCAACAAGAAGTCTCCATCCTCTTCTAGGAATTCGCGGTGGAAATAGTCCACTCTCATCTGAGAGGGATGGGATTGTATTCCTGGTGAAAAAGAAAGGACAGAGAAACTAATACAGACCCATTTTAGACCTCAAGAAAGCAAACCAGTGGATTTGCAAAGGAAAATTCAGAATGTTGGCTCTTCATCAAATCTATCCCCAACTTCGTCAGGGAGACTCGCCATGTTCAATAGACCTAGAAGATGCCTATTTTCACATCCTCATAGCCAAGAAACATCAGAAATTCCTGAGTTCACTGTAGGAAGAGACTATTACCAGGAGACTATTACCAATATAAAGTTCTTCCTTTTGTAATAAAGTCTTCACTGCAGACTTTTTCCAAATGTATGGCGGTTGTAGCAGCCCACCTCAGAAAAATAACCATCTTCATCTATCCATATAAAGACGATTGGCTCATCAAGGCATCTTCATATCAACATGCAAGTCAACATTATCATCTGGCTGTCATGACTCTCACTCGGCTTGTGAATCGCAACAAACCTATTTGAAACCCAGTACAGTGTTTCCTTCGGAGGAGAGATGATTATCCTTCAGAAATGTCACTATCTGAAGACAATAGCCCATCCAACGGCGAGTCAGGTCTCCTCACTGGTGGGTTCAAAGGCATCATGTATTTTTCTGGTTCCAAATCCATGCCTCTTCACGCAGCATCTCCAACAATGTCTAGAGGATCACTGGGATCAACTTTTGCAAAGATAGGAAGACAAAGAGATGCTAACCAGTCACTCAGGTGGTGGTTCCACTCAGAAAATTGTCTCAAAGGAATGAGTTTCCATCAAGACATCCCGACTCAATCAATAGTGGCAGATGCCTCTCTAAGAGGTTGGAGTGCTCATATGGACCATCTACAAATACAGGGCATGTGATCTCAGAAGGAACAGTCTTACCATATCAACCTTTTGGAACTGAAGCCCGGAAGGCTTCTCTCCCTTTGTTCAGAATGAATTCTCTCCTTGTTCAGACGGACAATACAATAACCATGCATTATCTCAACAAGCAGGGAGGGTCGAGATCCAGACCTCTCTCCCTGGAAGCACAAACAATCTGGAAGTGGCTCATACTCGGGAATCTCAAGATTACAGCGGTACATTTACTGGGAAACCAGAATGCTCAAGCAGACCCACTCAGCTGAATCATTCAAGAAAATCACGAATGGGGGTACTAAACGACTCCTTACCGATATTGTTTCCGAATGAGATTTTCCCAAATCGATCTTTTCGCAGACTGCAAAATCAAGAAATGACCATGCTTCGCCTCCAGGTTCTACTAACCATGCACACTGGGGAATACCCTATGGATCGACTGGTCAGGCAAATTTCTTTACGCTTTTCCTCCGATTCCCCTACTGCCAAAAGTGATCATCAAGCTGTTACACTCGATGGCCAGAATGATTCTTATTTCTCCTGTGTGGGTCCGACAGTGGTGGATCATGGATGATCTTCACCTCTCCGTGTCCATACAGGAAGCTGCCGTGCAGACCAGAGCTTCTTCAGATGTACGTAAGCTAGATTCAACATCCCAACCTTCACTCGTTGAACTTGGCTGCATGGCCCCTGAAATCATAGAATATGGTCACCTGAACCGCCCTCAGGAATGCATGGAGGTTCTGAGAAAAGTTTAAAGACCATCCACTAGAACTTCCCATTCCTTCAAGTGAAAACGATTCTGTGTCTGGTGTTCTCAGCACACTTTCAATCCTCTTATGTCTCAAGAAGAGGCGATTGTTCTATTCCGACTCCATCTGACTAAAGCAGAGTTGCAATTCTCCTGTTTAGAGTTCATCTCGCAGCAATCGCAGTTTATTGAAAATGTCCTTGACAAACGCCCTTTTTCAGATTGCCTTTGGTAAAGGAATTTCTGGAAAGTATTAAAAAGATATATCCTTCTCTTAGGAGACCTTCTCCTCCATGAGAGTTAAATATTATTCATTCTTACCTTAGGAGTCCTCCTTTTGAAACTATTCATTGGGCTTCTCTCCAACACCTGTCATTGAAAGCTTCCCTCTGGGTAGCTTGTAGAGTTTGCGAGATACTTACTCTATGCTCACATAAACCTTCCATAGTATTCCATAGCAACATGGTAGTGATGAGAGCCCATCCCAAATTCCTTTAAAAAATAATCTCAGTTTCCCATGTCAATCAGTCTATTACATTATCCACATCTTTTAAAAATCCTTCTCCTCCCGCAGAGTTCTCTCCATACTCTTGATGTCTGGAGAGTGTTGAGGTTTTAGCTAGACAGAAGAAAACCTTTAAAGGAGTCAAAATAACTTTGTCAATTATGGTACTTTGTGGACAGGATTTACCAGTTCTAAACAATCCTTATCTAGTTGGATTGTCTCCTGCATAATCCTTTATCAGAAGGATAACCACCCCTTACCTGATAGACCTAGAGCCCACTCCACCAAACGGTCTACTGCTGCATTACTTGGGAACAGTCCCAATTGCTGAGATTTGCAAAGGTGCATCTTGGAGATCGGTTCACACCTTTATGAGACATTGTGCTAAGGCTACCGCCCAAGTCTGGGAAGCTTCTCTGAGAAACTTATTTGCCTTATTATACTATTTCCTTTTTTTATTTTCTCCCTGGCGGTTTTATTTGGGAGGCGCTTGCTAATCTATTCAATGCTTATGATTATCAATGGAGATCCCCTGAGAGAGAGAGAGAATGGTTCCTTACCTGTAATCCTAGTTCTCTCTCAGAGGAATCTCCATTGAAATCATAAGCAACCCTCCCTTCTCCCCGGGTGATGAGATAAAAGTAAATATAACTCTATACTGCCATTTCCTTTGTCAAAAAGAACTGAGGAAACTGCCACCTGCAGAGCAAGATGGGACACTGGAGGTCCAGAGGCCCTGAAAAGTTCAGTTTCCTATTCTCATTCTATTTAATGCTGCAGCCTATACAGCTACATTGCCATATATACTCTCACACCTGCCCAGGCCCCTTAAGGCTTTGCTGGGTGCACCCCAAATCATTCTCCTCCATCTTGTGAGTTGCAGCCTACCTGTGCCCCAGATTGCAGTGAGCAGAGTCCAGGAAGTGGTAAGGAGGCAGACTAGTGCTGCCTCTTTCCTAAAAAAGTTTTAAAAACGATTTTCCCTACCTGTGATTGCATCATCTTATTTTTTTTCTTTTAAAATTTCTTTAACTGTCTTTGTCTGTGGTTGTTACAGTTTAAAATTGTAGTTTTAACCTGCCAGTGATTGCATAATTTATCCCATGTTTTTGTGTTTAAACTTGTGTTTTTTCCTGCCTGTGACTGCTTCCATTTAACCTGTTGAATTGTGGGATTTGCAGTCCAAACTCTGTAGTTTTTCCCTCATTTCCTGTGACTATCAGTTTTTTCCCTCCAAATGTCTCCTTTGCTCTGTGCTAAGATCTGTATGTTAAGCAGTGCACCCCCAGCGACCATCTTGTGTTAACAAGTCAGTGAAACCAGCCCCCCCTTCACCCTGAGACAGCAGTAATGTGCTGTAAGCTGTTTAAACTGTGTTTAATAGGGACTGTGCACTTCGTTTTTTGGCCAGGAGAGGGAGTAAAGTTTTATACAAATAGTGTTAGAGGACAAGTTTGTTGGGGCCTTACCTGCAGAAGTCCAAAGTGTGGATTGAGCCGGTCTGTCTCCTAGGAGATTTCTGAATTGAGAAGCAGCTTCCAACTCCCTGGCCAGCAAACCTTGTCTGAGGTAGCTGGGACCTTATATAGTCTGATATTGTTTGGTACATATGTACACTGATTGGTGGTTGTATCTGATGTTTCTATTGGATTAGGGTTAGTGTCCTCATTGGTTGGGTATTTGAGGGTTCTGATTGGTTTCTGGGTCTGTGATTCAATCAATGTAGGGTTGGGGCTAGGGTTAATATTTCTATTGGAAGTAGGGACTAGGGCTTCCTGTGTTATTGGTTGTTGGGACTAGGGTGGGACTAGGGCTAGGGTTAGGCCTTTAATTGGAAGTAGGGACTAGGGCTTCTGGTGTATTGGTTGCTGGACTAGGTGTGGGACTAAGAGTAGGGTTAGGCTTTCTATTGGAAGTAGGGACTAGGGCTTCCTGTGCCATTGGTTGCTTGGACTAGGGTTGAGACTACTGGTAGGGCTAGGGCCTCTATTGGACGTAGAGATCAAGGGTTTTTGAAACTGATTGGGTGCTTGGACTAGGGCTAAGATTGGCTGTAAGGTCCTCGTCTCCTATTGGTTCTAGATTTTAGGGCTAGTGCTGTGATTGGATAGTGTTAGGGCTAGGGTTCCCATTGGCTGAAGGGGTCACCGGACTACTAGGGCTATAAACGGCCAAGGCTTAGGGCGTCTCAGCCCGGGCGTCTCAGCTAAGGGTGGAGAGGACAAGGGTGAGTGCCTGTTTGAGCCTGTTAAGGGTGGAGAGGACAAGGGTGAGTGCCTGTTTGAGCCTGTTCGAAACTGGTCGGGACCAGGGCCAGGAATGCTGCCCATTGTCCCATTCATTAATACCCACCCTATGTATTTGTCCCTCTGTACATAAGCATTGATTTTCACTATAGATATGTGCCTATCTTCGTGTATTGCTTTGTATAAACATGTACAATAATTATGTTGTTATAAATACAAAAACAAAAGAAAAAAAAAAATCTTTGGTCTACATGTACTTTCTTCCATTGGGCATCTATGTACCTCCATGTACTTGGATCTGTGTGTCTGTTACTTTTCTCCTGAAAAAGCATATCCAATGCATTACCCTATTTCTCATCCGCTACCTCTATCAATATCTTTAATCTGAATATACTTGCCTCCTTTATGCATCTATATACTTTCAATGTACTTATGGATCTATATATTTATCACTTTCTTCTAATTTAGAATTTCCAATGCACTACCCTATTTCTCAGCCTATACTTCCCTCAATATATCTTCTAGCCCAACTTTCTGACTCATCTCAAACTTCTTTCTACTACTCTTTCCAATTCACTACCCTATCTCACCCTATACATCTATCATTATATCCTCTACACCCACTCTCTCATTTATCCCAAACCCCATACCACTACTATGTTCCTCAAAATAACCCTTTCTTGACTCTCTCCTACTCTACCCCTCCTTGCATCTTCTGACACCTCCTTTACTGTACCGATCCCCCAAAACAAACCTTTGTAAACGCTTCCCTCTGACTCTTTCCCTCCAAAAACCCTTTTTACTCATCCAAAAGCCTCCTCCTACTGCTATGACCTAAAAAAAGAAATCCTTCACTCTTCTATCCCTCCACTATCCTTTTCAATCAAAATAACAGACTAGCATGTTCACTTCTCTAATTCCATATTCCACTATACTAATTCACCACTAATCCTTTATGGGTTCCAGAGTAGCGTGCTACTCACCAACAAAGCGTTTCAACACCTCATCAGGGTTACAAGCGCTATATAAATGCAAACCTTTTTTACCCCTTCCTAACCCTTCTCAATCCAAATAACTGACTAACATATCCACCACTCAAATTATTTCATATTTCACTATACTAATTTTCAACACTAATCCTTTATGGGTTCCGGAGTAGCCTGCTACTCGCCAGAAAAGCGCATCTGAAAGAGACACGTTAGTGACAGATTCCTTACCTTAGAATATCCCCAGGCGTCAGGCTGGATCCGGAAAGTTTTGCGTAGCAGTACCCCTGCACGTCGGTAGGCGGCGTCGTGCGGCTCCGCGTCCGTCGTCGGCGTCGGAATCGCCGGGATGACATCGCGGCCAGTACTTAGACGCCGCCCATGCGCGCTGGCGTCAGTTCTTTCTTTTTCCGCGCCAGTAAGCGCAGATCCGGATTGAGCAGTGCCCCAGTCATTTTTTGACTGAGTATTTTTGAGACTTTTTTTGTCCAAGTTTTTGAGTCATTTCGACTCCAAGGTGTCAGTAGGGATGCCCGGCTTCAAGCCATGCGAGGTCTGTAATCGCATGATGTCGATTACGGATCCGCACCGTGAGTCTCTTCTGCCTGGGGCGCGGCCACGACCCCACGTGGTGCCCCGAGTGTCGGTCCCTCGCCCCGAAGGCTTTGCGAGAGCGGTCTCGAAAGCTTCTCGAAGGCCCGGCATTCGGCTCCGCGCCAATTGAGGTCCCGGGAGAGGTCGAGGGGCCGGTCGCGGAGCCGTCGTCATTCCTCGGGGTCGAAGTCTTCGTCTTCAGGTAAGGCGAAGCACAAGAGGTCTAAGAAGCGTCGCTCTAAGACCTCCCCTCGCCGGTCTCACGACTCGGCTGAGGGTCCTGTTGGTACCGCCCGCAGCTCCGGGAGTACCCGTTGAGCCGGCGTCAGCCGACCCGCCTGTTCCGGGTCCGACGTCGACTCCGGCCGACATTCAGAACTTCTTGTCGGCCATGGCTCGCATCTTCGGGCCTAAGGGTTACCGCGGTGCGCCTTCGGGCCCACGGTGCCACAGGACCCCCTCGGATCCAGGCCTGGATCCCGGTCGACGCCGGTTGACCTGACAACACCTCCGCCGGCGCCGACCTCCCCGGTACCACTCCCGGCGCCGTCCGAGGTCCCGGACGACGCCGTCCCCAGGTTCTCCCCGGCACCGGACACGAAGCCGGATCGACGTCGGCCGACGCCGATGGGACCTTTCTTCCCTCATGTCCATCCTCCTTACTTTTCACCTGTTTTGGAGGACGGGGAGGAATGGGAGGGGTCGGAAGACCCTCTCACAGCCCAATGTGAGCCTTATCAGGACTGGGCAGAGGAACTGGGTGATGCCAGTGGCCTGGACACCTCTCCAGACCTTGGCATGCTGTCTCCTCCTTCCGTGGCTACGGAGGAGGGAGCAAGTTATGCAACGGTGTTGCGTAGGGCGGCCGCGGCCTTGCGCCTTGAGCTCCCTACAGTGGCTGTCAGGACTAACCTCCTGACGGAAGTGCTTCAGCCGGCGGCTACCTCCTCGGAGCCACTGCTGCCATTCAACGACGCACTTTCGGACGTTCTTTTGGGCACCTGGTCCAGGCCCACCACAGGGGCTCCTGTGGACAGGAACGTGGCCCGACGCCATGGCCCGGCCCCGGGCGACCCCTTGTTCCTCTCCCAACACCCCACCCCGAGAGCTTGGTTGTCCAAGCCTCTACTTCTCAAAGCACCTTCCCTACGGCTCCGCCGGACAGGGAATCCAAAAAACTGGACCAATTTGGGAAGAAGGTTTTTTCTTCCTCCAGTGCTGGCTTGCGGTCCGTGAACACCGCTTGCCTTTTGGGCCGTTATTCCCACTCTCTGTGGGATTCGGTGGCGCAAGTGCTGCCTAAGTGTCCTGAGGAGGTCCAGACACTACTCACCCGTGTTATTGCAGACGGGAGAGACGCGGCGAAGTTCACAATACGATGTGGCCTAGACACCGCCAACTCGCTGGGCAGATCGCTTGCCACGACGGTGGCGCTTCGCCGTCACGCCTGGCTGAGGACCACTGGTTTCTCGGGCGATGTCCAAAACACCCTTATGGACATGCCCTTCGATGGCATCCGCCTTTTTGGCAATAAGGCAGACAGCGCGCTGGAGCGCTTTAAGGACTCGCGGGCTACGGCCAAGTCCTTGGGCCTCTCCGCCTCGCGCCCTCCGCAGCAGTCTACTTTTCGCCCCTTTCGTGGCCACGGAAGGGGCGCCCAGTCACATCCATTGCCCAGCCACCGGCCCGCGCAGCAAGCGTCTTCGTGTGGCCAAGGACGTGGCTCCCGCCGAGGCGGGTCAGGTAACCAGCGTGCGGGTCAGGCCACCACCTTCGCCCCGTCCGCGGCCTCCAAGCCCTCCTAGTCCATCCTTTCAGGTCCACAGCACGCCAGTGGGGGGCAGGGTCCGCCATCACCTTCACCACTGGCGTGCCATCACATCGGACAAGTGGGTCTTGGACATTGTCCGAAGGGGCTACTCCCTCCCCTTCGAGACTACCCCCCCAGCCATGCCACCTCAATGCCACCGCATGTCGGGGGATCATTTGGTGCTTCTTCAGAAGGAAGTTGCGGCCCTCTTGGCCAAGGGGGCCATCGAGCGCGTTCCGACCCCAGAAGTAGGGCGTGGTTGTTACTCCCACTACTTTCTGGTGCCCAAAAAGGACAGGGAGGACATGCGTCCTATCTTGGACCTCCGGAACGTCAATCGCTTCCTCCGGAAGGAGAAGTTCAAGATGCTCACCCTAGCTCAGGTCTTGACTGCCCTCGACCCAGGAGACTGGATGGTAGCGTTGGACTTGCAGGACGCATATTTTCATATCCCCGTCCTGCCGGCCCGCCGGCTTTACCTGCGGTACACGGTAGGCCTCGAGCATTTTCAGTTCACCGTGCTCCCCTTTGGCCTTACCAGCGCCCCTCGGGTGTTCACGAAAGTGATGGCGGTGGTCGCAGCTCATCTGCGCCGGGCAGGGGTTCCAGTCTTCCCCTACCTCGACGACTGGTTGTTGAAGGCGGGCTCGTCCCAGGCAGTCGTCTCCCACATCCAGACTACGGCCGAACTCCTGCACTCGCTGGGGTTCTCCATCAACGTGCCGAAGTCGCACCTGATTCCTTCTCCACAGCTCCTTTTCATCGGAGCAGTTCTGGACACAACGCAGTTTCGGGCCTATCCTCCCGAACGGCGAGTCCTGGATATTCAGGCTATGATTCCGATCTTTCAGCCTCTATCCTGGGTTTCGGTACAGATGACCCTGAGGCTGCTGGGCCTCATGGCCTCCTGCATCCTGCTGGTCGATCATGCCAGATGGCATATGCGGGCTCTGCAGTGGGACCTGAAGTTCCAGTGGGCGCAGCATCAGGGGAACCTGTCCGATTACGTCCAGATCTCGGAGGGAACTGCAAGGCAGTTGCAGTGGTGGCTCTCGAACCGGCAATGGGTCATGGGCAGATCCCTCTCCCTTCCCCAGCCAGAGCACACAGTTGTGACGGACGCGTCCCTTCTGGGATGGGGCGGTCACATGGGAGAGGCGGAGATCAGAGGCCTCTGGTCTCCGGCGGAGTCCCGGCTCCATATCAACCTTCTGGAGCTCCGGGCGATCCGACTTGCACTCAAGGCATTCCTTCCCTCTGTCAAAGGGAAGGTAGTGCAGGTGTTCACAGACAACACCACCGCCATGTGGTACTGCAACAAACAAGGCGGGGTGGGGTCGTGGACCCTATGTCAGGAGGCTCTGCGTCTCTGGACATGGCTGGAACATCAGGGCATGCGCCTGATGGTTCAACACCTCGCAGGTTCCCTGAACGCCAGGGCGGACGAACTCAGCCGCAGGTGCATGATGGATCACGAATGGCGTCTTCACTCGGAGGTGGCGCAAGGACTCTTTCTACAGTGGGGAGAGCCTTGGTTAGATCTATTCACCACCGAAGAGAACGCACAATGTCATCAGTTCTGCGCGTTGGAATTTCCAAGGCGGCACTCGCTCGGCGACGCTTTTCGTCGCGAGTGGAGTTGCGGTCTGTTGTACGCCTTTCCGCCTATACCACTTCTACCCAGAGTGTTGAAGTTTCGGCGCGACCCGGCCCAAGTCATTCTTGTGGCTCCAGACTGGGCTCGAAGAGTTTGGTATCCCGAGCTACTCAGTATGAGCGTCGATCCCCCGATCCGTCTGCCTCTTCGGGAGGATCTTCTGTCGCAGCAGCAGGGGACGGTCCTCCACCCGAACCTGTCCAGTCTCCACCTCCTTGCGTGGAGATTGAGCGGCGGCAGTTGATTGCTTTCGACTTGCCTCCCGAAGTTTGTGATGTGATTCTGGCAGCCAGGCGTCCCGCCACTAAGGTGGTATACGCCTGCAGGTGGAACAAGTTTGTGGCATGGTGCACAGCAAAGGCTGTGAATCCCCTTTCTGCCCCTCTTTCTGAGGTTCTTCTGTTCCTTCTTTCTCTGGCCCAACAGGGTTCTGCCCTGGGTACCATCAAGGGCTATCTTTGTCCAATCTCGGCCTTCCTCAGGCTTCCTGATCAGCCCTCCCTTTTCAAGTCCCCTGTTGTTAACAGGTTTCTTAAAGGCATTACACACCTCTTTCCTCCTGTTCCGTTTGTGATGCCTCTGTGGGACTTGAACTTGGTTCTTACCTTTTTAATGTGCGCTCCCTTTGAGCCTCTACATAACTGTCCTCTTCGTCTTCTCACTCTGAAGACAGCCTTTCTGGTGGCCATCACCTCTGCTCGGCGTGTGAGTGAGCTCCAGGCTCTTTCGTGCAAGCCCCCCTTTCTGTCTGTCCATCCAGACAAGGTTGTTCTTAGGACGCGCCGGTCCTTCTTGCCAAAGGTGGTTACTGCTTTTCACATTGGGCAGACCATCACTTTGCCCACCTTCTTTCCGCAACCTTCTAGAGAGGAAGAGAGGCTCCTCCGTCTGGACCCAAAACGTGCGATTTCATTTTATCTAACCCGCACACAGCAGTTCCGGGTGGACGACCAGCTCTTTGTTGGCTACGTGGGCGCCAAAAAAGGTCGGGCGGTACACAAGCGGACCATCTCCCGCTGGGTCGTCTTGTGTATCAAGGCCTGCTATTCTTTGGCTAAGAAGGAGCCCCCTGTTGGGCTACGTGCCCATTCCACCAGGGCGACAGCCGCCACCACGGCTTTGGGACGTGGTGTCCCATTGCAGGACATTTGTCAGGCAGCTACGTGGGCCTCGCTGCACACGTTTACCTAGCATTACTGCCTTGACAGCCAAGTCCGGAGAGACGGCTTCTTTGGCCGTTCTGTTCTCCGAGACTTCCTTGTCTGATCTTTGTTCGCAGACCCACCACCGGGGTTGGTATTGCTGTTGTATCTATTCTAAGGTAAGGAATCTGTCACTAACGTCTCTTTCAGATGCACAAGTTACTAACTTGTGTAACTATATATCTGTAAGAGACAGTAGTTAGTGACAGATTCCTTACCGCCCCACCCATCCTCCCCGTTCTGCGAACTGATTTCTAGGGTTAAGGACATCCCTTTCAGGGCTCTAGTTTTCAGACACCAGTGTCAGTTTCTTGCATGGCTCTGCGTTTCTGGCGCGGAAAGTCGTGTACAGAACTGACACCAGCGCGCATGGGCGGCGTCTAAGTACTGGCCGCGACGTCATCCCGGCGATCCCGACGACGGACGCGGAGCCGCACGACGCCGCCTACCGACGCGCAGGGGTACTGTCACACAACTTTCCGGATCCAGCCTGACGCCTGGGGATATTCTAAGGTAAGGAATCTGTCACTAACTACTGTCTCTTACAGATATATCGTTACACAAGTTAGTAACTTGTGCTTCAACACCCCATTAACAGGCGCTATATGAATGCAAACCTTTCTTTCCCTTCTATCCCTCCGCTATCCTTCTCACTCCAAATAACTGACTAATATCCACCACTCAAATTACTTTCATATTTCACCATACTAATTCACCACTAATCCTTTATGGGTTTCCGGAGTAGCATGCTACTCGCCAAAAAAGCGATTCAACACCCCATCAGGGGTTAGAAGCGCTATATAAATACAAACCTTCTTTCCTCTTCTATCCTTCTGCTATCCTTCCGAATATAAATAACTGACTAACATATCCACCACTTAAAATTTACTTGCATGTTTCACTATAGTAATTCAACACTAATCCTCTATGGGTCCCGGAGTAGCGTGCTACTCGCTGAAAAAGCGCTTCGACGCCTCGTCGGGGGTAGTAAGCGCTATACAAATGCAATTACAATACAATACAATATATTCTCCTATCTTACTTTAAAAAGAAGTAAAAAGCGCTTGTGAAGGACATTTTTAAAATGTCTCTTTATATTTTTCTCAAGTGACTTTTAAAGGTATGACCCTTTTTACTTTTCAAATTTCAAAGTACTTCATTAAGGTTGACAATATAGCCTGTTTTAAGGCTGCAAAATGTTTGTTACATACGTCTCCTTGCCTTTCTGAAGTAAGGCAAAGTGGATGTGACTTTGGAAGAACTGCTCCAGGGTCCCTGCATGTGGGCGGGACTAGTCACTACTTATGATTTCAGTGGGGATTCCCCTGAGAGAGAACTAGGATTACAGGTAAGAAACCATACCTTTTTCAAAAACGTAATGCAACAGAAAGGGCCCTAAATACATTGAATGTTATAAGGGCCTTCAGGTATACCAGTCAAGGGATAGTAGTAATGCATTTGTTTTGCACTGCTTTCTGTTAAAGCCTTCCTCCATATGGTCAATGTACTGATTACACTGCACAGCAGTGTAATCAATGCAATTCATAGACAATTAACTTTGCCTTGTCTATGACCTCTACTGCAAGCAATGCTTTCTCTACAACTTAAGAGAACAACGGATTCCCAGTTTGTATCACATGTACATTGAGGGGCAAAGGCAGAAAGCGGCCACAGCCACGGTTCTGGCTGTGCATTATTGTATACAAAAGGAATATTAGGCTCCTGATAAATTGAAAGCATGCCTTACAGGTCATCTGAAGACTTGTTTTGTTATAACTTCTACAACTCATTGTTTTTCATTCCCTCCTGTCCAGCATCAAAGACACTACAAAACAAGCCTCACTTTTCAAAACTGACAGCCACTCCCATTTTGTGGGCGACAGGCTCACCGATTTTGTGGCATAATTGCAAGAAATTATGATCGACCAATAGGTGCTTTGAGTAAATATGGTCATACCCTTGAGATTGGTGATAACTACAAAAATTGCCACCTACCTTACAGATATTGGAAATACACCATCTACTTGAACTTCAAAAACAGAATCTATTTATACTTCTGAAAAGGGTCATTGATTAGTGCCTGTTAATCAACACTACTGAGGGTTCTGCTCCATTCTTCTGGTCAGGTAGATGATTGTTAGATGGTGATTCATCTCGAACTTCAGGAAGATGAACAAGTTCTTCAAAAAAGCAGTCCTTCACGATGGTCCCCATCAGAAAGTGATTCCCTTGCTGGAGAGGAAAGAATCCATGACTTATTTAATGTGCTTTACCAGTTCAAGTCCATCTTCTGACTGAAATCAGAACCACACTATTGTCGCAAAATGGTGTGAGGAAACTCACTTCCTCTTTTCCCCTACTTGGGCGACTAGCTACTGAATGCCCAAACACCACAGCAGACCTTATCAGCCGCAAAGCAATTCCTAGAACTCTTTCGGTGCCTGGAACTTTCCTTGAATGAGTTATCTTTGCTGCCACAAAAAGCTCCTTTTTCTAAGCTCAATCTTAGCAGTAACTCCAGTAAAAGTGTTCCCATTTCCCGAACGTGGCCAAACTATTGTCTCATGCCAAAGATTTTTCAAGTATCAGTCTGATGACCAACCCTTTTAGGCCTCATGCTATCATACAGTACCACTGGTCTTTTTCTATCATTTCCGAATAAGTCTCCTGCTGCAAGAACTAGGGCAGTAGAGGTAACATGGTGTAGGATCATGGGTTGATGTGTTGGTGATAATCTGCTGCCCCTAGCAAGTTGTAATCTGGTTTTATATGCATTCCGAATCTGTCAATGGGGTTTCCCACTAACCTCCATAGTTTTCACGTGTCCTGTCTAAAGATGCCTCAATGGGCTCACGGGATAAACAGCTGGGTGTGCCACGAGGGAATGCATACATCTTTTTGTCCTATAGACCACACCCTTTGAAATAAGTATTCCCTGAGCGTTGCACACAGGCAGGACAAAAGGCAGGAGCCTTTACAATTATCTTTGAGGGTCCGCCAGGTGTATTTGAAAATCACTGACTGGTTACTTGCACTGTTTATGTAATGTTCTATGTAATGTGCTTGTGATTTTTGTTTTGCATTTTGTGGTGTTACATTACTGGTTATTGTTTTGTATATTGTTTAAAAATGTGTGGCCCGACAAGATGACACGAGAATAATGGTCTAATCTTGTTTGAAGAAAGTACAAAAAGAAGCAAAATGAAAAACACACGGGCTTTAGAACAAAGCACTGAAGTCTCGTATGATTAATTAAGAAACGGTCTATCTGGACACTGTGTTTGTTAGTACAATTTAAGAGTGGTCTAGTCCAGATAGAGCACAGACCCAAGCCTTCCGTGTTCATAAGGTCAATGGACGATTGGGCACAACTTGTCCAGACAAAGGCGGTGTGCTGACGAGGGCAAAAAAAACTCCATATGAATGTCCTAGAATTGAGATCAATATGGTTAGGACTCAAAAGTCAAACCCCATGCATCAACATAAAGATAGGGAAGAACTAGATAATGAGCTATATGGTATGCCTCTCCATAGAACGGGCCTCTACAATCACTGGCTGGTTGTACTAGACTGCTCACAGTTGAAATGTCACAAGTGTTGGCAAGATCATGACAATTTCCACAACCTCTTGTGACCTCTTTGAAAGTCAGTTGTCACTTCACCATCAGACACAGGGACCCCTTTCCATGAGTTTGTTGAAGATTTTTGCCTTCACTACTTCTCCATTTCACTAGTCCCCTGGGTCATCAGCGAAGTCAAAAGGGAAGTGAACACTACTTCTTGGAGCCACAGCATGGCTGAGACTATTGGATCACAGATCTGCTGAAGTTGTCTGGTCACCTGACTATCACCCTCAAGAGCCACTTTTCTCCTCTTTTGAAAGAAAATGATCACGTCCTGTATCACAACCTGAAATTCTATCCGCTGACATTACACCTGAATAAAAATTCTAGTGCTAGCTTACGCTACTTCCACTACTAAAACTTGTGGTATTCCGTGGAAATGTTTGTTTGATGTGCACAAAATAGTTGGCACCCACTTTCTTTGCATCCCCAGCAGTCGATCCCATGACTTTTGCACCTCACCATGGAAGACCTCAAATATGCTTTGTTTAGAGTTTGCCTTCCTGTCCTATATAGATACAGGAAATGTTAGTCATCTTTTCTTTTCTCACAAAGGATCATAAGAGTTCACAAAGGTCCTCTTCAAGGACTCACAAAGGTCTCTCCACCTTTGGCTTCAGAGCTGAACACTTAAATGTCTACAAGTGTACTCATGTCAAAGTACTGATCTTGGAAAACTCTGCTTCTAGTAGTCATGATATCAGCGAGGTGAGTTGGCGTAATGCAGGGCTTCACAATCAGAAAGCCTTTATTTTTTACCATTTGCCAAAGATGTCACATTAAAACTAATCCTAAATCTATGCCAAAGGTGCCCTCTTGTTTTCATCTAAATGAGATGGTGGGACTGCACTGTTTTTCTTTCATAACCCATCTTTGCAAGCAGAGAGAACACTTCACTTTCTTTGTCGACAGATCTTGGAATTCTACATCAATTGAAGCATGGAAATCTGAAACTGGGACTGGCTTTTCGTCGTCTTTGGACACTCTAGAACAGGTTATTCTCTTACAAAACAGCTTAGTGAAGTGGATTTCCACCTAAAGTACGAGTTACTTACCTTCGGTAACGATGTATCTGGTAGAGACGTTGTCTAGCCGCAGATTCCTTAACTTAGAATATCCCCAAAATTTTGCGCAGCAGTACCTCTGCGTGCCGGGGGGCGGCGCCGCCTGGCTCCGCCCTGACGTCGTCCCCGGACATGACGTCAGTGGAGCTACATAGGACCCCCCCGGCATGCTGACGTCCGTTTTCTTCGGAGGAACTTTTCCGCGCCACAACGCGGAGCCCCCAGCAAAACTGAGAGAGTATGGGAACAGTGTGCGAATAAAAAAGAAAATGGGTGAGAAAGCACCATGAACAACAGTGAGAAGCACTGTTGACTGAAAGGTGTTGAAAAGGAAAGAGCAGAGCAATACATGGAGAAGCTATTTCGCAAAAGCGAAGTGAATGTCACCCCTGAGGGAAATAGATGTATAAAAGAAAGACCGAGGCAGACGACAAAGTCTGCACTTGATGAAGGGAATGAAAAGCAACCCCACAAAAGCGAGAGAATGCCCTCTCCTGAGGCAAAAGGAGTAATGAATTGAGCCAACAGCGACAGGCAAGAAAGCCGCAACCCACAGGAGTAAAGAAAGAAATAGGGCGACTGTCCCCTATGACAGAACCATTGGACTGAGGAACAGGCTAGAAAGACCTCAAACTAATGGGCTGTAGGAGTGGCAACGGAGAAGGTGGGTGGGAGGGCAGAGAACACCAGTAGGCCCTATACTGGAGGAAACTGATGTGAAAAAACGCAGAAGGACACCTGAACCTATCGCCCAAGCATGAGATTGGGAGAAGCAGAACAAGTAAATCCAAAGAATAAGCCTGACATGGAGGGTGGCGAAAGATACCGCCCCGTAGAAGGATAAACCACTCCAAGGGAGGCGAATGCAGAAACCCCACCTGAACAGGTCCTCGCAGATCGGGGAGGATGGGTGGGCGTTAAGGAATCTGCGGCTAGACAACGTCTCTACTAGATACATCGTTACCGAAGGTAAGTAACTCGTACATCTGATAGAGACATCTAGCCGCAGATTCCTTAACTTAGAATAGATGCCAAAGCCATACCCCATAGGAGGCGGGTCTGCGAGAGAACCCCACTAAGTTGTTAGGGGAACAGAAGTGTCAACCAGCCAGCTAAACACAGTGGGGACAGAACTGCTAGAGTGGCCAACACCGGACTAGGATACTCAATAGGGAGTGGCCAACAATGAGAGGCAATGGCATTAAAGCTGCCGAGGGCGGCAGGAAATCCCTGTTGGTGAAACAGAGGAGAAAGTGAACACAGAACCAGAAGGGCAGTGCGGAATAAAAGTGGATACCTTCCGAAAAAGGGGAGGAACCAATTGTATAATATGAGGGATCCACAGGATCTGATGGACTTTCAAAAGAGAAAGGTGTAGCTAGGGTACAAGAGTGGACCGAGTCCGAGCAGGCAGGACGGACATGCAGAAGCACTGTGGAAGTGAGAACAGCAGCGGAAGGATGCTGATGACTCCCAGGATGAGGCAGTGTTAAGGGAAACACAAGACCTGCTAATGCACTGTGGCCCATGCACCGGACATGTGAAAGGGCGGGCATGAAAAGGCAGAAGGGCAGAGAAGAATGGCAACAACCAGTGCCACGAATGTGGGGAACAGAAGTACACAAGAGAAACCGTATGTACCGCCAGAACCACACCATGGAAAGGAGAAGGCCCCATAAAGCGCCATGAGCAAAAGCTGAGACACGAGAGACGCACTAATAGGTGTATCGTGTGAAAGAGAGCCGGCAAAACTAACACGTCGAAGACTTGCGCTCACAAAAGACCACAGCCACCGCAAGGAAGAGTACGCCTGCGGGAGGTCTGGGTGTGTGTAGTACGCCGGACAGGACTAAAGAAGACAGGGTCCAGCCCGGTGGATGAGTTGAGAAAGAAAAAACACCATAGCACCAACAGCTACGTAGCCGTGGTACTGGCCCAGAGCCAGACACAACAGCCACAGGCGGTAGGAAAGATCCACTGGCTACCGTGAGACAGACGGGGAGGCCGAGCAGTACTGGAAGGAGACAGTACGAAACATTGCGGAGGAACAAGAGTGGAGATACGCACAATACTCCACCAGAGAAAACACTGCTCGGAGGAGAGAAAACACTGCTCGGAGGAGAGCACTCCCGCTGAGAGCAGCAACCGCAGCTGGAAGGAAAAACAGGACAACACCTGCGCGGAATGGAGCAGGGAAATGGAAAGCCCTGGCAGGGGAAGTGGCCAAAAAAGCAAGGCACAAGACAATGACAGCATCAACGTCTGGGGCCAGAATGCTGCCACGGAGAGCGAAGTCCAATGAAAGGACTACGCAGCACGGGTATAGGAGAGTAGAACTGTGCAACGGAAAGGTGCCGGAAAACGCACCAGCCTGTGAGAGCCAGCATACTAGGGAGCAGTCACTATACGTAATAGAACACAGCGACAGGGCCCTGTGATAGGCAGTCCACAGATGGAACGGCCGCAGCGAAAGAACCAAGACGAGACGGCAGGGACCTGAAAGCCCTTCCGGCCTCAAGAAATGGATTAGTGAGATGCAGGGGAGCGCCACAGACCAGCAGCAGCCACTATGAGAGAGCCCAAGAAATGGACCGCAAGAAGGCCCGGGGAGGGCATGCAGCAGCAGTAAAAGTGCACAGGCACAGCCGCAGAACAACCTAGTAAAAAGGGCCCCACAGAAGCGTACAAAGACTGCTGTGGGAAGGAGGCGGCTATACAATAGCTAACAAATACCCCACATAGGGTAAGCATCAACCCGAACAAGGGGCACCTCTTGAGCGTGAGCTCATAGACAGAGGACGTAAATTGGGAAAACAGAAACCACAGGTTCCGAACACATAACCCTTGGGGTAAGGGCGTGCAACCTGAACCACTAGGCCATAGTGACTCAGAAAATTAAGCAGCTGACCTGCTGCATGAAAGAAAGCAAATACGGCAAGAAGCCGCTTAGGCCGTTCAGGTATTACAGCATGAACCCAGGGCCAACATGAAGCAAGACACACTACGGAAGGGTAGACAGAAGGCGGTGAACCGCAGAGTCCGAATGTGCGTCAAACAGGGACACACCATCAAATGGTAAGTCCCGGAGACTGTCACGGACATTTTCGGGGAAACCCCCGTCGCGCAGCCAAGCATGGCGGCGCAAAGCAACGGACCTCGCCATTGCCCGACCCACCGAATCGGTAGTGTCAACGGCGGACCGAACGGTAAAGCGCGCCATCTCTCGGCCTTCGTGAATATGACTAACTACGTCAGCACGAGTACACTCAGGGAGGGCAGGCAAAAGACACTCCACCGAGTCCCATAGTGCAGAAGAAGCCCGGGCAAAGACGCAAGCCGTGTTTAGAGCACGTAAGGCTGAACTAGAGGACGCAAAAATGCCGCGTCCACATGCCTCCAACCAACGAGACTCCCTAGTAGGAGGCTGCATAAGAGGTGGAAAGGAAGGTTGCGTGGCCAAAGACACCTGCACTACGAGGCCGTAAGCCCCAGGCTGAAGGGACAAACGGGCTGGGCTCTCAGGGGCCGGACGGTGCCGATGCGCCACAGCCCTGTCGACAGCATCTCCTGAAGAGGGCCGTGCCCATGTCCCGAGAAGTGCGTTGACCAATAAGCCGCTAAAAAGCAGCAAGGGCTCAATATCTACTGCACCCTGGTGGAGGAGATCCAATAAAGGGTCGGAGGACAAGGAGACAGAAGGAGGGTGCAAATGTAAAACAGCTGCAGCCCTACGAACACCCCTCAAAAACAAAGCACCAGCTTCAGTGGGCGTGGTGGGGGGTGACAATAGCCCATCTGTAGGGGACGGTTGCAAGCTGACACGTCCCACAGGAGGAGGAACAAGGTCCCACTGCCCCTATGGCATTGGAGGCAACTGGCGTGGAGACAAGTCCGGGCATACCCTGCCTGTGTCCTCCGGAAGCCGAGAACCGACAGGTGCCGGCGACCGCTCCGACGCCGAACGACGCCGCAAAGGCGTCGAACCCACCATGGAGAGGCGCGGAGACAGAGCCTGAGGACCAGGTGACGACAGGCACGGCGCCGGCGGCGCCGCTAATGCCGATGTCGACGCAGGGAGCCGCCAGGGGCTATGCGGAGACAAGGCAGAATGGCTCGGCGGGGGGCTGGAACACCCATCGGAGTTAGGACCCAAAGCCGGCACGACTCCGGAGCCGGAGTCGAGGCACTCGGGCGCCGATGTCGACGCAGGGAGCCGCCAGGGGCTATGCGGAGACAAGGCAGAATGGCACGGCGTGGGGCTGAAACGCCCATCGGGGATGGTACCCGACGCCGGCACGGCTCCGGAGCCGAGGCACTCGGTCTGCGCCGATGGCGAACCCGCCGGCGGAGATCCGACCTGAATGCCTACCTCCACTGTGGGACCCGAAGGCGCGCCAGGGAAAGGAGGTGACCCGAAGATGGAGTGCAGAGCCTTGTAGTAGGCTTCCATCTGGGGCGGAGTCGCACCAGTACCCGGAAAGGGCGGGTAAAGGGAGGCTGACTCCGGGGCGCACGGCTCCGTGAGGGAACGGGAACCATGGCCCCTATCGTCACGTGGAGGCGAGGACCTCGACTTCCGTTACTTTTTCTCCAACTTACCTGTAGAGCGACGTTCGCGGGATCGACTCCGGGAGCGGACGCGGAGAGAAGAACCAACCGGAGAACGTCGGGGAGACGCCGTGCGGGAAATCCGGGCGGCCAAGAGCTTCATCCGACGCTCCCGTAGGGACTTCGGGCGCATCTGCCGGCAGGCGGCACACTCCACGGAGTCGTGGTGCGACCCAAGACACCGCATACAAATGGCGTGCGGGTCCGACGCCGACATCTGACGCGAACAAGTCTCGCACAATTTAAAGCCCGAAGGCATCGCACACTGTTCCCCGACGCCAAAGGATGTTGAAAAAAGGCCTGAAGAAAAACAGGCCAGAGGAACAGCTGAATCCCGGATCTGCGTTGGAACGCGGAAAAGAAGGAAACTGACGTCAGCGCGCCGGGGGGGTCCTATGTAGCTCCACTGACGTCATGTCCGGGGACGACGTCAGGGCGGAGCCAGGTGGTGCCGCGCCCCGGCGCGCAGAGGTACTGCTGCGCAAAATTTTTCCGGATCCAGTCTGACGCCTGGGGATATTCTAAGTTAAGGAATCTGCGGCTAGATGTCTCTATCAGATTCACATTGCCTGCAGGAAATGTGACTGCTCGCTCCACAAGAAATAGGTCCTCTACAGCATGTTTAACATAAGAGTGCTGCTCCATTATAATAGTCAAGCCACCATGATCATCTGCAGCACAGTGAAAACACCTTGTAAAAATCAGTGGTACTGCAGCCTTAAATCTCCATGCCACAATATGTGTAATACAACATCGGTGATTTAGTTTTTATTTTAGAATATTTCTGCATACAACTTTAACTATTGTTACTAATACTTTAAGACTTGGAGTGAGCTTTGTGTTTGCCCTCTTGCTTATGATTGGATGACTTGCTTGTCTGTTTCAGTTCCATGCTCCAGATTCAGAGGCTTTCCTCACTATTCTTGTTTCTTCTGTTCCTGCAGCATTAAGGTTCCACCTTTTTTAGGTCGAGCCTAGAGTAGCGCGCAAGCGCTGCTTCTGGCGAAGACTTTATGTAGTGGGCATTTGAAAGCTGACCAGATGCTCGTGCGTCATGGCCTTTTCCCTGCGGTTACCCGCACGGCTGGCATCTGTTTCCAATTATCGTGCCCAGACGCGGGCGCGATAATTGGAAATACATGCCGGCCGTGCGGGTAACCGCAGGCAAAAGGCCATGACGCACGAGCGTCTGGTCAGCTCAGCAGCTGCGCGCTCGCTCGCCCCCGCTCCTCTCTGACGCTGCCGAAAGCAGAGCCTGCCCTCTGTCACGAATGACGTGCCCCACACATTACCAGATGCTATCTTGTTTTTACTGTTGCTGTGTTTTAATCATTGGTTCCTGTTTGATTTTATTGTCCTCATCTATTATTTCGTACATTGTAAAGCGCTCAGACTAATAGGCGCTTTATATTAAGCTTCCATTAACGAGCTGAATGCATCTCTTTCCACTTCTGGTCAGCGCTGCGATACTAAACTCCTATCTCAGGCGCTGGGCTGCATTTAATGACTTCTAAAGTCGGCTTTTGTGTTCTTTTTTTCCCCCTTCTCGTGGCTTTTTGTCTTTTTTTTCCTTTCTCCCCTCCCGGTCGCAGGCGAGGTCCGGCACCTCATTTACCGATTTCTGCTGTCAATTAGCGGCAAATCACCCCCAGCTAGAGCCCATTAGGGCTGGATGACCTGAAAACAAGTGCGAGGCCCCCAGCGGTCCGAGCGCTCTCACGTTAATTAAAGCGAGCCCCTTGCCGGCGAGCAGGCGGCGCTGCTGCGGCCTGGTGTGAGCCGGGATCTGAGCAGGAAGTCGCTGGCAGCAGCAGTTACCCGCCCCTTGGCCCCTCCCTGACGCCGTACTTGTAGTGATTAGCCCTGGGTGAACTCTGAGGCTCATCATTTCCTGACCGCAAAACCCGCGCCTGTGAGGCGTGCAGCACCCGATCACAGGGGCTTCTGTCACTTGTTTGGATTCTGCCCCCACTCAGGTTTGCCCCTGAGTTCATGTTTACGTGCCACAGTGAAGTGACAGCCGTTTGTGGAGGATGTTCAGAAGCCGAAGGGGCTGGTTGCGGTCCTGACATCAGGCGCATGTACAGCACGCTGTTTGAGCCTTGGCTTTCCTTTGACAACTTTAGTTGTTAAATTAACATATTGCTAACAATGAACAGAGTGGGCTTTGGGCCCGCCCCTTTCAGCTATTGGCTTTCTTTGACCAGCCTCTTTCAGCCATTGGCTTGAGATTCAGCCCAGTGGAGTTTAGATCTCTTTCCTAATGCTATTGGCTGTGCGGGTGTCTACTTGTACCATAGAAGAAGTCCTACCTTCACTTCAAGTGGTTGCATTAAACTTCCTGAGGGACTATTTGCAGCAGATTTTGTTGTTTCCCTCCTGTGTCTATTAGAACCTTAAATCCAGATCTTTTGGCTTTGCCAATGCTTGATTAAACAACGATCTTCTGAATATTAGGACTACCCCTCTCTAAACCCCAGGTGGTATATGGATAACCATGCCCAGGTGGGAGTGGTGCACTTATTTTATGCTATACGGCGTCAAAGTGCTGTACTGTTGAGAGGATAAAAATACAGAGCTCGATTCACATAAAATGTGTGAGTCTGTCTGTTGTTTACTTGCAGCTTTGATGTTCGTAAAAATATGCTTTTAATTCATTGTGATGTAGTGCTCTTTATAAAGGTGCATCCTCAGCTCTTTCCTAAATTGAAGCAGCGTTGGGGTGGTCCTGATGTAAAAAGGGATGTTGTTCTAGATCTTGAATGCATAAATGGAAAATGCCTGCTGCTTTGTTTTTTTCTTTTCTACACATCTTGGTTTGCAGTCTGATGGTTTGCTGGCTGCGGGTGTGTCTAGGCCTATCAGAGATGGTGAGCTCGCCTACAAGACAAGTGGAGGTGCTGTTTGTGATGGCTGTTAGAATTGGGGTTATGTGACCGTATTTGTTCCGGCCCTGGAAGAGACGTGCTATGGTGTGTCGTCTGCTCTTAAGAGCTGCCAGTGTGGAGTCTGATGGGGCCATGGAGCAGTGTTACCACTGTCCGGATGCAAGAGGACAAAAGCTTGAACAGCAGTTCTGCACTTGCTTCCTAAAAGTAAACAGTTTCGCTTTTTGTTAAGAGAGAGCTGGTTTCAGGCTTTGTGTTTATGGCAATGTTCCTTGAAGTAGAGGTTGGTGGCCAGGGTGAATCTTAGTGACTTCGCATTCAGTGAATGATAGGTTTCAAAGCTATCAAGGCTCATGTCATTGTGCCAGGGTTGTACTGTTTCTACTTTGTTATTCTTGGTAAACTAATGGATGGACTGTTCACAAGTTTTCTGCCTCTGAGAAACAATTCAGATATGGATTTAGGGCATGCACAATTCTTTTTCCTCCAGTAATTCCGTAGTTTTTTGAGAGGGCTTGTTGATGGACTCTAAAAGCAGTGCCTGTGTCAAAGCCCTGCCATTTACAGGCGTGGCTCCTACTACTAGTGAGAGCTCAGCCTTGGCTTCCACACAGTAGAACGTGAGATCTTGCGTTACTGACAATTCAAGGAAAGAATAGACCCCCCCCTCCCCACTTCGTTTGCATCCTTCCTCTACGCATAACGTCTGTGACTGACATTTGGCTTCTTTCTGTCTTGCTCTCACCTAGACTTGTGTTGGATCTGGCTAGGATCTCCGTCATTTTTAGTGCTACTCTGCGCTCCTTTCATGTCCTAATGAAAAAATTGGTGGTCAGGAGATGACATGCACTAACCTGTCTGATGGCGTAGTCGACTCCGCAGCAGTGACATAGATCCTCTGTTCCCTCATATCACCATGGGATGAAGGATACTATCCCCTGTATGATTGGAGATGTAGAGTCTGACGCCTCAGCAGTGAATTCTTGGCTATTAAATATGGCTATTATCATACATAGCCCCAGTGACAAAGTTTAAACCTTTCAGCAATTCCAAACGTCTTGCCTGTGGCTCAATACCGAACTGAGAGATGTGTGCAAGCAAAGTAAACAAGCATTGAAAATGCAATAGGCCTCGCCTTTTATTAAGTTAAAGCCATTTGCTTTGCTATACAATACCATTAGCAAAGCAAATGCCTTTAACTTGCCTGAGACATTGCGAGGCGCTGTCGCTTGCCAGATCACTTAAAGAACAAGCATTTGCAATGAAATAGGTCTCGCATTGACGCGACTTTGAGCTATTGACATTGCAAATAACAATGCCTTTTTTTTGTTTTTGTTTTTAAAACATAAATAAAAGACAAAAAACTAGAACACATTTTTGGTGTTAATTCTGGTTTTTATTAGGGTACTTCAGTTGTATATATTGTTTTCTAGGTTATATATAAGGTGACAAAAATGGTTAACACTTTTTTTTATTATAACTTATAACTTTTAAACATGCTGCACAACATTCACAATGCTCTACAACACATATTAAAAACGTTAACAAAGCCAATAGCTCTGTCTAAACACTTATAAGGCCCCAAAGGCGAGACCTAATGGCTATGCCAATGCTTGTTTTGCTTGTTAAGGTTACCTCACACAACTGATATCAGGGAACTATTTTTCTCTTCTTATTTCTCTCTTTTTTTTTATTTAGTACTAGGTTGGAGTGTGTGCACTGCTCCTTCATCTCCCTTTGTCACTTCCATCATTTACTCTCCACGCCTCTGCCTCCCTATTCATCCTGGCTATTCTAATTTTCTCTCTCTTTCTCCCTCTCTCTCATACTTGCACACATCCAGCATTTCCACATTTTCCTCTAGCTTTGTCATGACTGTCCGGCCTCTTTCTCTGAAAGTCTGCTACTCCACTTTATGCCCTTCCAGAACTTTAACCCAGACATCTGTTTATTCAAGCATGCGTTCCTTTCTCAACATTCTGCTCGTCTGAGCCTCCAGTGTCCCCTTGATTTTATGCATATTGGAGCTTACCATGGCTATTTTATCGACCAGGTCTGCATGCAGGACCTGAATTGAGCGCAGGAGGGCTTGCTCAAGTCCAGACAGCTGAGTCTCCACTTGTGGCTCCTGAGTAGCACCCTGTCTGTATGGTCTTCAAGCTGCTCCCTTAAGGTTGAAAAACCGTTCCCCTTTCTCTTTGCAGTTATGCTCTTCTCATCCAAATAACAGTGTATTTATAAATTGTGTTTCAGATTCCTTTTTAATGTGTCCAGCGGGGGCCCTGGGTGGGATGCCCAAAAGCGTGTTGCCTGGCCTCTGACAGTCGGGAAGTGGGCTCCCAACAGCCCAGGGTAGAAAGGCTTCTCTGGCTTGTCCTCCTTCGGCCTGCTACCTTTGGTGCCGAGTACAAGGTCATTGACCTTGAACTTTGAAGCAAAGAGAACTGCTACCTTTGGTGCTAATTCTGCTCCCCGGTGAATCCCAGTTTACACCTCTGCTGACACTTCCCCAGCAGCACCACATCTCTCACATGAGGAGGTTGCCACCACCAGCCTACTCTAGCATGCAGCAGTGCACAACTTACAGTTTAAGCAGAGGATACTTTGGCAGCTGCCACCAGTCGGTACTGCCAACGCCCTCTGCTGAATGGGTCCCTTGCAGACATTTGGCTATCAGGACCACTCGGGAGATGCAGCGGCTCCGTAAATTGGTAGATGCAGGTTACTCAAAGAACAGGGGCCCAACTCGGAGCTCCAAAGAACTGAGGCATTCTTGGGTTCCAGCTGCCCCTCCCTCATGGTGCAACCATGTTTTTTAAGCATCCTTAATTACAAAGTTGTTTTTGTGTTACCATTAGCCAGCTGAACTGCATGATCCCTTTGGCACACAAGCCCTCCTAAGACACATAGGGCTTCAGTCTTCTGGCCAATTAATAGTCTTGCTCTTGTCCAAGCACCTGCTCTAGTCTTTTCCTGTCATCTCTTTTCAGGCACCTGCTCCTTTCCTGTCATCTCTTTCCAACCAGTTAGGCACAGAATGGTTTCTCTAGCATCTGGAGCTGGGTCTGGACTATGGCTAGATGCTGGTCTAGAACCAGCACCAGAAAAAAAAGAAAAGTTACCAGCAAGTATCTGTCTCTCTGAAACAAATCAGATTGGTGAATGCAGTATCCTTGGAGTCCAGATGAATTCCATTTGTCTGACATATATTTCTAAACTCTGATTCCTAACCATATGAATATCAGCAGACACTACACTGGATCCAGAAACTCTTTGCAGTAGTTCCTACATACTGGGAGATCGTGCTTTCGGCCTCCCTTGTGATTCATTCTTCATTTGGATATGATGACACTTAGCCACATATAGGTGCCAACTCTGAGCATGCAAGTAAGTTATTTTCCTGTGCTCATTGACGCATATACTGAGCTCTGCTCATATCTTTTTTGATCCATACTACTGACGCTTTTCAAAACTTATCAGTGTACAGGGATGTCACAAATGATATGGGTTTTAAATCAGGCTGCACTTGTCACAAAACATGTGTCGGTCATGGACCCACACAACGTCTGCCTATGGTGTCTTGAAACCAAACATGATTCCTTGGACAAATTCGCCCGGAAGGTCATCCGTGAGCGTGCACAAGAGGCACAGGGCTTGTCCTTCTGTAAGTAACAAGTTTGCCTTTCTCAGGTAAGTCCAGGATGAAGCCCAAAAGTAAACAAAATGTCAAAGCATGGCTCTTTGCCTCCTCAGCGCCCCCGCCTCCAAGGAATAGCCTTGTAGTCTTCCCTCAAAGGGACTTGCATCAGCTTCAACATCTGGCTGGTCCAATTCTGGAGCTCATTCACCCTGAATTCCAGTGTTGACTGATCGCAGGAGGTGCCTTCAAGGAGGATGTGCTGCAACTGTGCAGGATGTTTCCGGATCCCTCTGGCATGCCTTTGGGTCCCTCGGATCCTTCAGGGTGTTCTGCTGCCAGGTCTGTCCTGATGCCAGATGAGCCCGTTCAATCCCTGTGGGCTGTGCTGCGACTTTTTTGCTGTAGGCTCTCCTGGATGTTAACTGATTAGCTCCAGCCCTGGCTCCAGAGGCACCGTTTCAGATTCAGAATAGAGCGGACTTTGGCTAGGGTGCATCACATGTAATATGATACAATTATTATGACAAGCCCTCAGATTGAGGGCGACTCTCTCCCTGTTCAATTTCCTGGGTGGCAGTATTTCAGGGAAATTGAGGCCCTCTTTAAGTCTGATTCTGGGTATTGAAGATGCGCTCCGATGAGGTGGTAGTTAACTTACTGCCACCTCTTTCCACTAATACTGCACTTCAGATTTTAAGTGACTTGGCCACTTAATCAGAAACTGAACTGAAGAAGAAAGTGCCTCTTGCAGTGATTATACCCAGGGTTGCAGTGGTGTTAGATTTTCAGTTACCTACAGTACAGACCAAGGCTAACATTTTAACATACTTTGCAGCCTGGGTCATCGACTGCAGAGCTCTTGCTGCCATTTAATTAATGTCCTGACTAATTCCTTCATAGTGGCCTGTTCCAAGCCTTGCTTGATCCTGCAGGGTTTCGCCCTATTGTGCTACAGCATACAATGGCAATAGGTGATCCAACCTTCCTGATATAGCATTCTTCTTCTTGGAGTTGGATCATTCAAACCTCTAGTTGCAAAGTCAATCCAAATTCTTTTTGCACCGCACCACCAGACAGAGTTCAGAGAAAACAGAGGCTGTGGGCAAGAGGCTGTGTGCTTCTTGGGTCACTACATTCATGCCTTCTAAATGAAGTTTTGCCCACTCTGTCCGAGGATTTCTGGAACTCCTTCACACATATCCTTTGAACCTGTTTTGGACATCTGGCAGGCGACCACTTGGGCTTCCGTCCAATTCATCCATTCTTTCACCAGTTTTTACTGTATAGACTTAAGTCCCCATAGAGATATGTTTTGCCTGCTCAGTTCCTCGGGACTTTCTAGTGGGAAGTCCACTTCTCAGATGCTCCTCCTTGGAGAGAGCATTGCTTTGATATCCATTCATAAGGTGAGGAATCTGTTATTAAAAGTATCCAGTGGCAAAGTAAGTTACAGTCGATAATGTTCTTTTTGGTTGATACACTGGCCACAGATTTGTCATCCTGTACACTGTTCCTCATTCTGTAGAATGGAACTTTGGGAGTTAATAAGGAGTCCAAGTTAGATTTGCACACTGAGTTCATCTCAATTTATCAGTTATGCATCATGTCTGAGAATGTGAAAAAATCAATGCATAAACTGACAGTGTGCAGGGGTAGAACTGCACATAGGCACCCTCCATGTGGGCTGACATCAGGTGTTTCTTCATCCCTATTTTTTCACACACTCAGACACTGAGCGTGGAATGTCTGGATCCAGTTTGGCACCTGGATAGTTCTCAAGGTGAGGAATCTGTGATTAGAATATCCACCAGAAAGAGTGTTACCAAAGGTAAGTAATTTCTACTGGTTCAATGGGGCAAGAATGTATCCTACTTTGGGACAAATGCTATGACCATAGAAACTGCAAGCTGCTTTTAAATTTGGCTTCTTCCTCTAGTTGGGCTGAAGTGTATCTAATTTCTTTATTATCTTCTGTCCCAGTCTTTCCAGAGAGGCAACTAGAGAGAGGATGGTCTGGTTCACAGTAGTCTTGGTGTTTTATACATTGGGCCCAGGCAGCCCCTTTGATGCTAGGTTAGGTCCAGCACAATACTACAAAGGGAAAAGTGTGAGCTTTAATAAAACAAAAGAGAAGGAAATGTGCCTAGCAGGAAATGTGTACTCTTCCCCCAGACCACCAGACAGCTACAGTTAGAGGTCAGTACCCAAGTCCAAATGACATGCAGGTTGTCACTTCCCCATGTGATCAAGGCAATATGCAGTATTTAAAAAACAAAAAATTGAACAATTAAGCAAAGAAAACTGCGGTGCCAGTAGACATTGCAGATTAGAAAGTAAAGACGGCAGGAGCAATCGACAGAGATCCTTGAGTACAATTACATATGGACATTGGACCATTGCAGGCATTATGCAGTGTTAGCAACAGCTTTTGCAGACTCACTGACTATCTACTCTGTTAACACCATTCAATCTGAACATGGCCTCCTGATTCTAGGCAAACTACACATTTACTACAACAAACTCTGATAGGTAAGAACCTTAGTTATTTTGGACTGCCAGATTTTACAAAGGAAGCTTCAGTAATCGGCCTCCCCTACAAATTTCAGATAAAAAGAATAATACCTCTGTATTATGCATAAGTTCTAACTGCTGCCTGTCATTCCATAAATTAATTTAAGGGGGCATCAACCACCTTGGACTGCATGAGAAGGTTGTGTTTTGGTCCCACTCCTTGATCTGCATTATATAGGCTCTGCTGTTGGATACTATCAGGATAATGGTGCACCGCCTGTGGACTTGCAGAAAAACATAAGGAATGACAGAAAAAAACTGAACTGGGTAGTGCTGCTTAGTTGTTTTATGGACTAGGACTTCTAGCGGTTTTGTTACTACTGTGGGTCTGCAAACTGCAAGAAATGGAAAACAAACTTAAATTATAAGTTATTGGTAGCCAGTCAAATTAATCTTTCAGTTTACAGGCACAACTGTCAACAACGCCATTTTCACCAATATTTTAAAAAAACTGATGAAAGGACGCACAGTAAACCAGTAGGTGAAAAACTGTCAAATCTTCATGCAGACATATTTTTTATTTTTGTTCTTTTAGAAAGGTTGGTTTGTGCACAATTCTCAAACAGGACAAAAGTTATCAATAAAATGAACTGCCTATGAAAATATTATCTCAACCATAATTAGAGTTGCTATCATAGACTGAGTTGTTTGTTGTATGATTTACTGTTCAGTCACAGTTGCATAGAAAGTGTTTAGATTTTAGAACCATATTTGGCAAAAACCAGAACTGTTTTAACCTGATGCTTCCAAATTTGACACAGATTGGTCAAGAAGGTCAGAGGAAATCCTTGAAAAAAATCGTCCATTTTTTACCATATTTGCCATAAAAACAGAATTTTACAGCATATAGGCCCTTTTCAGGTCAAGCCTACGAAACAGCACAAGCTGTGTGGTTGTGAAACAAATATTTTGGGCTACCCAGAACATACAGTGGCTTGAAGCCCGTCCTTCACTTATCATTTCTTGGCTTTAGTGTTACTCTTATATGCTTGCTTTATATTGGATGGCTATCCTTATTTCATCCTGTCCATCTTGTGTTTGTTCCTCCCAAGAAGCATAGCCTCTTTACCATCTCTTTAATTGGCTGGCTTCTTTGCTTCCTCTGCTCTGTGTTAGCGAACTACTTATTTATTTTTTAACACTTGCTACACATCATGGCTAAAAACATTTGCAAAGCCAATAGGTCTTACTGGTAAGACCCATTAGCTTTGTAAATGCTTGTAAACCCTTATTGTGTTAAAATAGTTCCTCTAATGAACTTGATACTCTCATGTTCTCAGAGTTGGGGACCACTAGTCCCGAAATGCAAGGCACATCCTTTTTGCTCTCCTGCCCCTTATTCCAGAGGAATATAAACTATATACATATCTCTTTGAAACTCTTTTACCACTGGCTATGCCTTGTGCACAGTCACAATTTCCAGAATACCTTCCTGTTCCTACGAAGAATGGATGTCCACATTTAGAGTGACATGCCTTGCTTAGCATCTGTCTGAAATAAGACATTTGCCTCTGTGCCCAAATTCCACATTTATGATCTTGACTGTATTGGGGTGTTTTTTGTGTCTTGAACTTGTTCCACAAATTGGTGTGATTTAAAGACTTTAATTATAGACTTCACACTGTGGATGCAAACTGTGACTTAACTCCAAGGATGTGGCCTGTATCCGCCCATGGCTTTTATTCATTTAATGCACTATGGATCCACATTCTGAGATCAAGAATGTCTTAGTGCATATTAATACCAATTATCTGTACCTTAAGAAACTCTATAGCTCCCACGGCCCAACCTCTGCCGCTCCCCCACCATAGCTGAGGAAGGTACTGTTCAGGTACCTCTTATTTAGTACTATAGATTGAGTAGTTTATATTGTGAGAGGGTACTACTATGATCGGTTTGGATTTGCGCTTATGAAGTAATGTTCCAAGTTCAGAAGGCAACATCTTGGGTGTTGTCAAGCCTCATCTGAAATGGTTTCTCCTGTACAGGAGACCTCCTCTGATGTATTCTGTCCAGTTAGAGAGGTCTCCTCTGGAATACTTTCTCTAGTTTAGGAGGTCTCATCTGAAGTACTGAGTTTAGTTCAGGAGGCCTCACCCGGAATATTGTGCCCAGTTCTAGCAGCCACAAGTGGCATATTGTGTTCATTTCTGCAATTTCTCATATTGAGTGTTGAACCCAATTCTTGAGTATTTGCCAAAGTATTTTGTGCAGTTTTGGAAACCTCATCTGAAGTATTGTCCCGTTCAGGAGACCTTAGACAGGTTGTCTGCAGTATTTGAGGCCTCCAGTTGTGGAGGACTCATTTTCATTGTTGTTGACTCACTTTGGAATCATCTAAAGGACAAAGATCAGCGTCTCTGTGGATGTTTGCAGTATGTTTTATATATTGCAATATATGTTGCCACATCATAATTTGTTGTGAATCACTTTAGATGTAAATTACATTGGTGTGAATCTAGTCAAAAGACAGTGGCTTGCTGTACAGGTCAAAAGTAAAGATACAGTCAACAAATGATTGAAGAGGTAGCAAGGTCCTGGGAGCAGAGGTGACTGTTAAGGCATTGTGATGTAGTGTTCTTTACAGAAATGCATATTCAGCTCTTTTCTCAGTTAGAGAAGTGAGATCCTGATGGATCTGGAGATGTTGTTCCAGATGCTGGATGTAGAAATGCTCCACCACTCGCTTTCTCTCGCCTGTGTGCTTCTCCTCCTTCCCCGCTCTACATTGCACTCTCTCTCAACCATTCTCATTTTTGCCCCGCCCTCCGCATTGCTCTTCCTCACATTTTTATGATGTCATTTGATGCGTCTTTAGTGATGTCATAAATGTTGTCATAGAACATGTCATGAGTGATGTAATATGTGAGGGTATAAGCAGTGCATGGAGTGGCCGCAATTATAGTTAGCTATGTGAACTAGAACTGGTGAATTTCTGTGGACGTTTGAGTGCAAAACGTTGTGTTGGCACTGACATACTCACTTTAACCTTTGTATTTTTTCAGTGAATTTTTCATTTTTTTTTTTTTTTAATCAAAATTAGATCTTTTCATCACACCGAACTATAACATCACTTTAACCTTTGTTTTTTTAGTGAGTTTCTAGATTTATTTTTTAATGTAAAGTAATATTTTATTACCATATGTAAAGCCATCCCCCACCACGCGCGGCCTTTTGCCATGTGCGACGGGCAGGGGGTTGGTTGCACGGCATAGCCTGCTGCCAACCCCTCGGAGTCAAGGCATTCGGCCGTGAACAGCGTGGGGTTGACCACAAGCAGCCAACTCCCCGCCCCCCCTGTCATGGGAGGAGGTTGTGCAGCCCCCTCCCCATCCCTCAGGGCCACATAAATTTACACTAAGGAAGGGGGGCGTTTGGCCTCCCTCTCCCAGTCCAAATGGGCACCCCCTGGGCCATACTTTAATTATAGGAGCATATGTCCTCCCATCCCCAAGCTTTAGGAAGCCCCGGGGCCAAATTCTTTTATATTAGGGGAGGTATATTTACCCCCCTAGCCCAAATAGGCCCCGGGGATACCATCCCCTGGGCCATACTTTAATTATAGGTAAGGGGGGCGTTTGGCCCCCGCCCCAAGCCTAAAGAGGCCTGGGGGCTCCATCCCCTGTGGCCAAATACATTGGGGGAGGGGAGCACCTGACCCCCCCCCTCCCCAATCTGGCCCCATGTCCTTTTTTTAGTTCTAGAGGAGGCCCCAGTACCTGAGCCTTAAGAGGCCTCTGGGACCCCATCCCCTTGGGCCAAATACCTTACTATCCCCAGCGCCATATTTTAATTAAAAGGGAGGGGGCATGTTGACCCCTCCCCATGTGTTAAATGGCCCCTGGAGCCCCATCCTCGGGCCGATTACCATAATTAAGGGGAGGTGGCTGCACGGCACCCCTTCCAAGCCTATTGTGGTCTTGAGAACTCCATCCCCAGGGCCAAATGTAAGGAAGAAGGGGAGTGGAGCCAAGCTGTCCTCCCTCCCCAAGCCATATTAGGCCACTTGGCTCCATCCCGGGCCCATATTTTAATTAAAGGTGAGGGGGCACTTGACACCCCCCCACCAAGCCTTCAAAGGCCTCAGGGACCCCAGCTCCTGGGGCCGATTACCATCATTGGAGGGAGGGGACCACGCAGCCCCCCCCCCTTCCTGAGCCTTATTAGGCCTGGGGTTCTCCATCCCCCAGGGGCAAATTCCATAATTAAGGGAGGGGGTGTGTGGCCCCATCTCCCTGATCCTTCTTCGGCCCTATGGACGCCATCCCCCCAGGACCACAGGTGAGTGCTCCAGTGCCCACCCGGGGCGCCCCTAAACCTCAAGTTGGAGGCCGTGGGGGCAGCTCCAGGCTCCCTGGGACTCCTGCCGACTTTTGCATAGTGTGGCAACCCGCATTGCTCCTGCCCATAGGGAGCAGCTATTTATGCGTGCTCTCTCCGGGCGAGAGCAATATCTGTTTTCCTGCCCGTATGAGTGTGGCAGGGAAATGGAAGTCTGCTCCCATCCAGCAGGAGCATGTTTAAATCTCCTGCCTGGTGGGAGCAGACTTGACTTCCCAACCCACATTCTTGCAGGCAGGGATAGTGTGTTTCCTCTCGTTTGGCGGCAGGTTTAAATTGCTTCAGGCGAGAGCAAACATATGTTTCCTTGCCCGCGCTGGTGCGGTCAGGGAAAGTAATATGTCCCGGGGGTGGGTTTCCCGGAAGACAGTAATTGAGCCACCACAGGGATAGGGTCCCCTTGGCATTTTAGGCTCTGAGAAGGGGGCCACGAAACACCCCTCCCCTTTTTTCCACGTTTTGCCCCCCACCCCGGGGCATGGCTTCCCAGAGGCCGCCATCGGCCCGGGGAGAGAGGGAGTGCACCTTCCTCCCCTTACTTAATGTACCTGGACCCGTGGGATGGGTTTCCCGGGCCCCAAAATGGGTTTGGGATGCCCAATGACGTCCCCATCCCTAAATATTTTTTTTTTTTAATTGCGGGTATCACAGCAAAGAACTTGTTTTGGTTTTGTTTTGTTTTTTGCCCCGGGTCAGGGGATCCCTATGGGTAGGAATACCCTGCCCCCTTATATTATTTTTATTTTTAAACTTCAGAACAGGGACTAAGTCCCAGAATCCTGTAATGGATGCCAGCAACAGTTTTCTCATGTTTCTGGCAGCCAAATAGAGCCTTGCTCCTGCTGGAGCAAATTGGACCTATGGAAAAAAGTTCCCTGGGCCAATCAGGAGGCTCTATTTTTTTAAAATTGGGTTCGAGGGACTCTCGCGAGCGTCCTTCAAACCCAATCGTCCAGATATACAAATATTTTTTAACCTTAATTTCTCAAACTACCGTATGGATTTACACCAAATCACAAAAGGCACCATCTATTGACCAAGATCTAGTTTCCTGATAAATATGGTGTTATTCCATTTAGCAGTTTTTGTGGTAGTGCTTCTTAAAGAAGTCTTTGGAAAATGCATTGGGTTATTGCATTTTGGCACCCCTCTTTTTTTTTCTTCTAGGCCCCACTTGACGGATCACCCCAAAACTTTCCATGCACAAGCTAGACAAAAAAGACATTTTTGGAAAGTTTAGTACAGATTCGTCAAATGGTGCCAAAGTTATAAGCAAAACAAAAACACATTGCTTATGGAAACGTTGACCTAACTATAACTACCCAGTGGCAGTCGCAACTGGGTAGTTATAGTTAGGATGTGTTTCCATAGGAAATGCATTTTTTTGGTTTGCTTATAACTTTGGTGCTGTTTGACTAATCTTCATTAAATTAACACCCTCCCTTCCTCCCAAATGTATTTTTTTTTTCCTCAGCTCCTAAATGGAAAGATTTGAAAGTATCTTTCAAGCTGGGGCCGAGGAAAAAAAGGGGGGTTCCCAAAACACGTTTTTCTCCTTTCATTTTTCCACAGGGACTTTAGACACAGCGAAAGCCCAAACCGCTGAACGGATTTGCACCAAATTTGACCGAAAGCGTGCTCTTGGTCCATAAAGAGGGCTTTTTTTTTGATTTTGTGTAAATCCATTCAGTTGTTTTTGAGCAATTGTATATTTCACACTGTGGAGGATCCACATACCCGACAGATCTCTTGGAGAGATCTGATTGACTGCCACCACATCAACAACGATGTTGCGGCAGCCATCTTGTGACTCGGAACCCAGTACTGAGTCCTAAAAAAACAAAAGGTGCAAAAAGACATAGGGGACAGGGTAGGGATACCCTGACCACCCTATGCCTGGTGGTGGGGTCCCAGAGGGATCTCGCCTGGGGCCAAAAACATTTTTTTTTCATGTTGCCGCAAGTTCGCGGAGGCTCTGTGAATCCACAGCAGAATTGAAAAAAAAAAAGCACAGGCTCCTTGCTTGTCTTATGTAAAAAAAGCCCCAGGGTGGGCCAGAGCCCGGCAGGTTCGGCGCATATTGTTTTTTTGTGGGAGGAGGGCGCGGGCCCCCTTCCTGAGCCTCGGTGAGGCCCGAGGGAGCACATCCCCCCCCCAGGGCCAGGGTAGAAAATGAAGGGACGGGGTCGCACATCCTCCCTCCTCGGAGCCTTATTAGGCCCCGGGTACCCCATCCCCAGGGTCGTAAAATAAGTTAAAAAGGGAGGGGGGCCACTCACCTCCCCTTTCTGAGCCTTTAAAGGCCCCAGAGGGCCCAGCCCTTAGGGCTGGCTCAAGTCCTCAGTCCCTGGGAGCCCTCCCCAATGTCAGGGCGCAACAATACGATGCTTACATTGTAGCCGGCACTGCTGGATCCCTACCTTACTGCCTGTGTATGTACGAATTCCATAAGAGAGCTTGATAAGGGCCAGGGAAGAGGGCCGGATACTGGACGTCTTGGTCGGCACATTGAGGTAATTTCGACCTTCAAAACAAGAATGGGAGAGATTGAGTATGAGACGACCTAAGTTCTAATGCTCTGTCCCTAGCTCTATTGTGTTGTTCTCCTAAGTGTTCCTCCTACCTGCGAGGCAATTTCTGGACTTGTGACGTCCTGGAGATGTTGGGAATGTTTGTTGTTTTGTAAAGTCCTTGTGTCAGATACTTCTCTGGATGCTGGTTATTGAAGAATGACCGTTGGTAGTTCTCGGAATCTATTGAAACCAACATACATTTATGTTAACCACTAAACTTACAAACCGTGCCCTCCTCCACCACCCTCACTTGTTTACCCAACGTACTGGCAAGCAACTAAGATCAATCACCAAAGACAGAGTAATCTGAAATTCGTATGAAACGCTGATGGCCTGTTTATCAGCACAGGTGAGTGGCCCTTATGCTTTGAGGATAGTCCAGCTAATACCAAGGCATAGTGAGCTGAAGCGTCAAAGTTAGTAGTAGCTGTATTGGAGAGAAAGAGACCAGGATTAGTGGCAAGGATTAGTGCCAGGAATTTGTGCCAAGAGTAAGAACCAATAGTACCAAGAAGTAAAAGTCACATTCACAAAGTTATCTTAACCAACAAGGTTATAAGGACTGCTACCGTTAAGCTCTCATGGTAGCACTTGATTGCGTTGGATACCTTGTTGTCTGCAATGCAGACTCTTTGGGAATGAGTCAAGAGTTAATCCCAGTTTTGCTTCATTTCTACTGGTGCTTTTCTTTTCTTTGTTTCTTTCCATGTGTCTGGCACTTTTCAGGTGGCCGAGCGGAATCGTCGCCAGGAATTTTGCTGGGAAGCCTGTTCCGTTCTGGGGGCAAAGCTGTAGGAGGTGGGACATACACACGAGCAGCTGCTTTAGGTGGGCGCTCACGGTTTAAATACCAAGACCATGCCCATCATGGCTGTTGGGGGAGGGGGGTGTTTGGGAGTCTCTGTATCCTAGTGTATAGTGGATGGCCATGTGTGTGGAAACAGTAAAAACAGTAAGCCAATACCTATGAAAGCATGCACAAGCAATCAGGCGTCATACCAGCAGTGTTAGTGTAACGCTGGGACAACGCTGCGAGGATTTTGTTATGTATGTGCATATGACACCAAACACATCACGCATAGGGCACCAAACACAGAGGTGCTGTTTGCACGGGTGAGCTGGCTGGTTTTTAATGCGTTTATCAGCCTCCGAGCACTTTGCAGGACCACTTATAGGGTCTACGAGTGACACCCTGCCCACACTGATGCAGGCAGGGAAACGTGTTTGCACCCTCCTGATGGGAGCATTTTAAAATTTCCCACCAGGTGTGAGCAAATATGCCTTCCCTGCCGGCAGCAGTGCAGGCAGGGAAGGCATGCCTGTTCCCACCCGGCGGGAGATTTAACAAGGCTCCCACTAAGTGGGAGCAGACTTCTGTTTCCCTGGCCACACTGATGCTGGCAGGGAAAGAGATAATGCTCCCGGCGGGACAAAGCATAAGCAGCAGCTCCCTGTCGGTGGGAGCAATGCTGGCTCCTGCACTATGTGGGGAACGGACTGGGGCCTTTGGGCTCCCCCTGCAGCCCCAGCATGCTGCTTGGTGGGTGCTCCGGGTGGACACCGCCGCACTCAATTATAATTTAGAAAGGCCCTGGGGTTGGGACCTCGGGGAGCGGGGCCACGCTGGCCCCCTCCACATTATAATGATATGCAGGTCTAGTGTATGGGTTCCCTGGGGCCTAATAAGGCTCGGGAAAAGGTGCTGCATGCCCCCTCCCTTTAATACATATGTTTTGGCCCTGGGGGGGGGGGGTGCATAGGGCCACTATTGGTTTGGTGAGGGGGACTGCGCACCCTATTACATATGTGGTTTGACCGAGAGAGATGGGATCCTAAGGCCATTATTTCCTCGGGGAGGGAGGCCGTGCATTCCTCTCACCTTAAGGGCCCCGGGGATTGGGGTTCCCTGGGGCTCTTCTGGGCCTGGGAGGGAGGCCTCGAGCCCCCCCGTCCCTACTTTAAAAATATTGGTTTGTCCCAGGAGATAGTGCCCCTGGGGCACAAAGTGGCTCTGGGAGGGGGCATGCGCCCCCTCCTCTTTAAAAGCTAAATGCCCGGAGGATGGGGTCCCCGCTGCCCGAAGGCCAACCTTCTGCCACTCACACTAAAGGCCATGCGCGGTTGGCTGTCTGCAGGGGGATTGTATGGAGCACCTGGCCGCAGGCTGTGCCCAGCATGGGGTTGCCTGCCTGTTTGGCTTCAGGTATGATAACAAAATATTGCTTTACTTAAAAAAAAATAAAAAAATAAAATAAAAAGAGAGAAATTCACTGAAAAAAACAAACGTTAGGTAACGTTATAGTTAGGTTTGTGTTCAATGACAACCTAACTTTTAAACATACAAAACCACTGAAATTCACCAGTTATAGATATCTCTGGTAACTATAACTCATGCCCTAAGGTAACTAGTAAACCCACTAAAAGCCAAGTATACAACCTTCATGGATGGAAACATAAGAGGGAGAAAAGATGACAAGAATAAAAATCCATACATCCCTATGAAACATGCCCAATGTGTGGAGAAAAAGCATACATGTGGAGAAAGGATAGGATAGTATTTGTAAAGCGCACTATACCCGAAGGTGTCAAGGCGCTGGGCAGACACAAGCAAGGGAGAGAAGCGCAACAGCAGATTAAGAGGGGAATAGCCATGTTTTCAGGAGTTTCCTGAAAGCAGGAAGAGAGCTTGCGTTGGCAATGGCGGGGGGAGTGAGTTCCAGAGCTTGGCAGCGGCAACCGAAAAGGATCGCCCCCCCCATCTGGATCTGCGAAATCTGGGCGAGACCAGGTTGTGCTGTGTGGATGATCTCCCTGGAGTATACCCTTGAAACAAGGATTTGAGTTTGGACGAGCCGCTGCTATGCTGTGCTTAAGACCTTGAATGAAATACGCTCCCTGATAGGGAGCGAGTGTAAGGAACGGATCCCTTCTCGTGGCAGACTGATGTTTGGGAATATTTAGAATCAGTCTTGCTGCTGTGTTCTGTACCACCTGGAGCTTATTCAGTGATGCAGCGGTGATATTAAGGTATAGGGCGTTACAGTAATTGAGATGAGAGGTAATCAGTGCGATGATCGTGGGCCGATGTAATTCCGAGGGAATGAGTGGAAGCGCCTTTCTGAGGGTTCTTAAAATATAGAAACATGTACCAACTGTACGATTAACTTGGGCATCGAAAGTCAGACCCTCATCAAAGATTACCCCCAGATTTTTTGCTGTTTTTACTGGGGCTGGAAGAGGCCCGCATTCTGTTGGCCACCAGGCCTTAGACCAGATGGAGTTCTGTGGTCCAAAAACTAGTACCTCGGTATTGTCTGTATTGATCTTTAGAGAATTGCCCTTCATCCAACGAATGATGTTTGACATACATGTATTGAACTTCTCTGCAACTAGATGCAGGTCGTTGGTGATAGAAACAATGATTTGGGTGTTGTCCGCGTAGGAGAGCACCTGAAATCCGTAGGATCTCACCAGTTCGGCCAGAGGGGTCACATATAGATTAAAAAGAGTAGGGCTGAGCGAGGAGCCCTGAGGGACCCCACATGGGAGAGCAAAAGCTTTTGTTCAGAAGCCTCCGCAACTAACTGTGTGCATTCTATCTGTTAAAAAGGACTGGAGAAGCTGCAAGGCTTTTCCCGTGACCCACACTTCCCGCAGACGTTGGACCATGCGCACTGGGGAGACGGTGTCGAATGCTGCCGATAAATCAAGCAGAATCAACACCGCCGAGCCCTCTTGGTCTACCTGCAACTGAATGCAGTCAGTGGCTTTAATGAGGGCAGATTCTGTGCTGTGTCCGGCTCGGAATCCATTCTGGGAACAATCTAAGATTTCCTGTGAGTCTATGTACTTCATCAGTTCAGTATTAATGAATTTCTCCAGGATTTTTGCCGGGGCGGGAAGGAGGGAAATAGGACGGAAATTCTTTAGCTCCAAGGGATCGGCATTAGGTTTCTTAAGGAGCGGGAGAACAATAGCTTCCTTCCAGATAGCTGGGTAGCAGCCGGACGCGAGTATTCCATTGAATACCTCGCACAGAAAATTAGCTGCTAAATCCGGCGCCAGTTTAAGAGTGGAAGGCATGCAATGTTCGGAGGGTGCTCCAGATTTAAGACCGAGGAGGAGATCTTTAGCTTGTTGACTTGAGATGGGGGAGAAGGAAGACAAAACAGTCTTCCTGATGACCTGTGGGGGTTTCACCATACTCAGTTCAGCACTGTCCTCCGTGGTTTCCTCACTAACAGACACATTGTCAAAAGAAGGAGCAAATTCGTGGAAGATCTGCAGGACTTTCTCCTGAAAATAGATTGCTACGTTGTCGCAGAAATCTTGGGAGGGAATCCTAGGTTGTTGCTGGGGAGGTTCGGAGATTTCCTTAATTACCTTAAAGAGCATACTGGATGAATTGTCTGCTGACAATCTTTCCAGTAAGGAAGCGGGATTTAGCCTGGAAAATGGCGTCCTTGTAGTTCCGTAGCAGTGAGCGCTGCTTGGCCTTCTCCCGGGGACAGTGGTTGATGCGCCATTTGCTTTCTTGTCTACGGCATTCACGCCTCAGGGCCATGAGTTCATCCGAGAACCATGGGGCGGAAGGTTTAGTTCTTTTAATAATACAGTTTTGGAAAGGGGCAACTGTGTCTAGGGCCCTGTTGATCCAGTCCCAGAAGCCCTCTGCTGTATAGGGGGGAGGGGTGTGCCTCCTGGCAGGGGTCGAGGCCAAGGCAGCCTCCCAGCTGGTGGCCGTGAACTTGTTCAGTTTCCTGCAGCAATGGTACCCAGAGGGGGGGGCCTCGTACCTTCTGTTGGTGACAGGAGAGGAGATTTTAAATTCAATCAGGCAGTGGTCCACCCAGCTGAGGGGTTGGACTGTCTCAATCACCAAGTCATCGTGATTGCTAAAAATGCCATCCAGAGTGTGGCCGGCTGTGTGGATGGGAGAACGAACCCGCTGCACAAACCCAATGGAAGACATAAGATCTACAAGGTGGACTGTGTCTTTATCTAGGTGGTTTTCAAGATGAAAATTGAAGTCCCCTAAGATCGTATAGTGGGCAGTGGTAGCGAAAGGTTCAAAGGTTTTACACCAGGTCTCCATAAATTTGGCTCTCGGGCCTGGCGGACGATAAACTAAAAGGCCTGAGAAACAAAAATTCTCGGATAGTTTGATCCTGAAAGAGGCAGCTTCCAGTGTGGAGCCCGGAGTCGCTTCCACAGCGTTGAGTGTGCATCTGAGGGAGTCCCTAGCCACCAAGGCTAGGCCGCCTCCTCTTCTATCCGAGCGGTCTTGTCTAAATATAGTATAGCCCGGGGGGACAGCGTCGACCAGGTCGGGGCCTGAATAGATCCTGGCCCATGTCTCGGTAATAAAGAGACAGTCTAGATTACGAGACTGAATTGTCAAGGCAACTTCAGTTTTGTGTTTAATCATGGAGCGAGCGTTCAGCAGCGCTCCACGAAGAAGATTTGTCCTGCTCTCCGCTGTTTTCTTAGTCTCCGCCTTACCCTCCACCCCCTGCGATGTTTTGAGACGACCAAGATAGGAAGCCCTACTGTTAATGGCCCCTAATTTGCAATGGTGACTGGGTACAGCATCCCCCTTATTGAGATCCCACTTCTCCTTGCACCCCTCGTGATGAGAATTAGGGCGCAGCTCCAGTAGTTGTAACTTAGAATAAATTTTAGCCTGTGCGTCCTCGTTTCCTGGGAAAAAATGGGCAGCAGGCCTGGCCCCTGGCGCCGGCCAGGCGCGGACGGGCGCAGACGGGCTTGACAGCAGCGCGCCCGCTGCGCGCTCGTGGTTGCATGGATTTAGATGCCCCCAGACCCGGAAGTGCAAGACTAGCTGGACCGCCAACCTCCGCAAGGCGTCCGGCTCGAAGAAGCACTGGAAAGAGAGGAAAGGCTCACTCCGCACAAACGGGAGACCCGTGGCGGACCGGAGAGCCCAGGAAAGAACGGAGTACGCCCCCAGAGCAGGGGTGCTCACAAAGTAGAGTGCAGCATATACAAGTTTAACATTTCTCAAATCTGCTCTAAAACTAAAACTCTGAGACTTCCGATACACATAAAATGGCAGAAAAAGCAGAAGCGCCTCTGCCAATTGTCCAAATAAGCATTATCCATCAATGTATCTGGCATAATTCCAATCTTGTCTACAAGACTCAACATTGTACAGAGAAATCCAATGCCCATATAAATCTTTCATTATAGACAATCCAAATTCAAACATCTCCTTTGTTCCAGGCCAGGGTTATCTGAATTGATACTAATCATGAACAGAGGGTTCAAATATGGAAATAATTGGAAAAAATGGGGAGAAAGCACAAAAAAACTCAAAATGTGGGGGGAGCCCACTATTTGGACAATCTGTTCTGGAAAGTATTAACAATAAAAACTTGTTAAGTTTAATGGGTCGAATCCTCATCCATGTATATGAACAGCCAGCTCTTCGTCCCTGTTAAAGCCATGAGTGCGTTTGGTGTTTAAATCGCTAAGATGCGAGTCCAAAATACAGAGTTGTTTTTCCTTACCACCTGTTGGAAGCTCGCAAATCCTGCCCATACCAAAGAAATGAAACATCTCAGTTTTGCTTACATGATAGTTATGGAAATGTCTTGCCTCAAGATATGCAAAAGACACACAATTGATGGACGGAATGCAGAACAAATCAAAACATTCACCCCCAGTCAAGAGATCTGGGTTAAATCCATCATTCTTTTGCCCACCATGCCACCCCAGTTTAGACCTGTCCATATGCAAATCAGTCTTGACCCTGTGCCTCATGGGAACAGTCCAGCCCGAACTGCTAAGCCAGCTCTTCCCTGGACCGGAAACAAGCATCCTAGGACCGGTTTCGGGGTTTCACCCCTCTTCAGCCAGGATAGCTTGAATCCAGTGGCACAGTGAGCCCGGGACCCACGTCTGGGCATACCCGGCGCACTTAGGGCGAGGAAGCAAAAGACACACAATTGATGGACGGAATGCAGAACAAATCAAAACATTCACCCCCAGTCAAGAGATCTGGGTTAAATCCATCATTCTTTTGCTCACCATGCCACCCCAGTTTAGACCTTGCCTCAAGATATGTCACATCTACATTCCTAATTGCCCTTAAATGTTTAAAAAATGATTTTACATAAGGGGAACTTAATACTGCCTACGTACCACAGCTTGCAAGGACATTCCAGGGTATATACTGTGTAATCTGAGGAACATGTGATGTATATTTGGTTATTTTTCTCCTTTTACTAGTGGGAAGTTTATAACGTTTTCGGTTAGTGGTATGTTTGCACGAGCTGCATTTGAAAAAGCCTGGATGTGTTTCAAGCCAGCCTTGGCATCTGGGCTCCATAAGATGACAGTGGACTAAAACAGCCCACTGCAGTCTGAGTTCTGCCTTTTCCTTCACAAGGGGGTGTTAACCTGAAGGAACACACACATATATAACCACCCCAACCCACCCCCCACGGATCCGCGTCCCAAGTTGTATAAAGTTTAATTTCTCTTTCAGGGGATACTCTTCAGTAGTCATAAGCACTGAATAGTCCTGCTCACGTGCGGGGACCCTGGAGCATATGCAAAAAAATATATGCATATAAATATATATATATTAATGCATGTTTAACCCAATCGAAGGACTAGTCCTGTTGAAACATACATCAATATATATATATATATATATATATATATATATATATATATATTATGCATATATACATATACATCACACATATATATCCAGCCTAAAAAAATAGGTCTGCCTCAAACATGCCAATATTGCATTGTATTTTCTTATTTAAAGTAAAACATATATTGCAACATTTCTATGACATAGAGAAATGTACTCTTAACTTGTTTGAACATAGCCTTCATTTTCAATGAAAAAGGCAATGTAATAGCAGGCAGGTTAGCCCAGAAGGCTGCATATGGAACACTGATCAAAAAACTGGTGCAGTGCCTTTAAGACCTCCAGACTCCCATCATGCCCCAGAGGTGACAGTTAGGTCAGTTCTTTTTTCCGGCTCCTTCTGTGAGAATCCTGGAGCATTGAGCTCGTCAGTTATTGATTTTCTGTCATTAATTGGTTTTGAGAAGTTACTTTTTTTTACTTCACTCGACGTCTTTTAGTACAAACTGTACTATTCTATCATTTTTCTGACTTTCCTGATATTTTTTAGTCAGAAATGCCAGCCCTGTTTAATAAGTGTCCTTCATTTGGGAAGAAAATTGCTAAATTCGACCCACACTCGGTCTGTCTGCCTACCGTCCTCACACAGATCTGACCAGTATTACTACTGCCAGCAGTTCTCCAGAAGGACCCTTCGAGGCAGGGAAAAGATCAGACTGCGTGCCATGCAGGAGAGAGGAAAAGAATCCACAAGTGGCCTGGAAAGACATCTTTCTAAAGAGCCCTCCTCTCAAGTAAGGTCTGAGCATAAGAAAAAAAGGGGAAAAAAGGAGACATCGGTCAGGTTCACCGTTGACTGAGAAAAGATCAGCGTCGAAGATACCCCTATGCTCATCGTCGGCTTCCATGTCATCGACAGGGAGAGCTTTGCTGCAGTTGACGTCGAAAGTTCAATCGCCGTTGAAACGGCCGACGCCAGGCATGTTGCAGCCAAGTAAGTCCAAATCTAGACAAGCGTCAGCTACTCACCGACCGACGTCGACTGCTCTTAGTCGACGGTCTAGGTCCGCTTCACCTCCGACGACGAGACACAGACGCTCAACGTCTAAGTCACACCGGCAACACTGATATGGGTTGTCGCCGTCGAGGTCCCCTATGCCCACGTCAAGGTCACCGCGGACGTCGAAGACTCCGCCGACGTCGAAGACTCCGCCGACGTCGAAGACTCCGCCGACGTCGAAGACTCCGCCGACTGAAAGTCATGGTCAAAGACGCTCGCTTCACCATTCCCGGCGTCAGGGCAAGTACGATCGCTGTCGAAGGTCGACGTCGAGACCGCTGTCCTCTCACGCGTCTCCGCCAGCAAAGAGGCAGAGATTGACTCGTTCACCTGCACCAACGTTGAGGGATCCTTCGACGTTGAGGGATAGTCAAGTGGTGGAATCTCAGGAACCGACATCTAGATGGTCGCCGTCGAGCGTATCATCCTCTCCGGGCCTGAGAATTGTACAGTTTTTGCCGGAAGGTTCCCCGGTTCAAGAACAGCATACACCTCCGATCAATCTATCTCCGAGTTGGCTGAAGAGTGTGAAGGAGTGGAGAGTGCCAAGAAGTAGTCCAGTGTCTGACTACTCTCAGTTGTATTCCCCCTCTCGAACACCTGGTAGAGAGGTGCGTCCACCGACACCAGCCACAAGGTCTCCTTGGAGATCTCCATGACTACAATCTCCAGCTACAAGGAGACTTCGATCGCGGACACCTCTTAGGTGCTCCTAGTCTAGATCTCGACACTCCCATTCCTCAAGACCTCGGGACCATCGACACAGGTCTCCATCATGGTCTACCAACACTTCCAAATCCTCAGTGGACGACTATTCCCCTACCTTGTCGGCCACTCCTCCTACCAGAGTATCACCAGTGGACGACATCATAACTTTCAACGAGGTCCTATGTAGGGGGGCTGCGAAACTCAACATTGAGATGCCATCCACGACCCCGTTGGCATCATTCCTCTTCAAAACCCTACATCACAGGTCGTCCACTAGACCTCTGCTCCCTTTGGTACCTGTGCTTCATACCTTTCTCACCCCTGCATCATTAGGAGTGGCGCCACCGCGCATAATCGAAAAGTACAGAGCCCCAGACCAGGATCCACTGTTCCTGAAGTCCGATCCTCCACTGGACTCTGTCATGGTGTCAGCAGCAAAGAAAGTGCACACAGGGGTGTCCTCCTCTGCAGTCCCTCCTGATAAAGACAGCAAACCAATGGGCTCTATTGGGAAGAGAATGTGTAGCACCCCGGCCTCTTATATGAACGTTGCTAGCGCCTCTGCACTCTTGGGACGATATGACCGTTCCATATGGGACTCGCTCTCAAGGTTCATTGACAAACGACTGATTTTCAAGGAATCCTACATGAAGGAGGGCTCATAGCGAACCAGGTCATAAGTGCAGCAGCCGATGCATCAGATCTAGCGGCTCATGGCTATACGCATGGCATCTGCGCCAGACGCTCCTCCTGGCTGAGACTCCCGGGTCTAATACCGGAGTTCCAACACAGGATTTTAAATCTACCTTTTAACGGAACTTCACTTTTTGGCTCTCATGCAGATGACGAGATGTCCAGAATGAAGATCGAACTTGACACCCTGAAGGCAGTAGGTCTGGAAAAACGTAAGGACTTCAGACTCTGATCCTGCTCTTATGACCGCCTCCAATACCAACAGAGGGTTCAAACCCCTCACTGGTCATCGCAGCAACATCATGCCAGATCACACTATCACCAGCGCCGACGTGGACAAGGGGCTCCCAGGCAAACAACCTCTCTGCTAAACAGCTGCCTAAACAGTGAGAGCTTGCTTCCCCCTACTCTATTACCCACTCCGGTGGGGGGGGAAGAATAATGTTTCATTTGGGCGAGTGGCACAAAATCACAAAGGACAATTGTGTGCTCAATATTATGCGGAATAGGTACTCAATCCGATTCAAATCCCTGCCACCTGCGATACCTCCTCGGAGATCTTCTGTACATCAGCTAAAGCTACTTCGAGCGGAGGTCTCCATCTTGTTACAAAAACACGCCATCGAAAAAGTTCTGTGGCTACAACATCGACAGGGGATTTATTCCCGTTACTTCTTGGGCCAAGGAAAGGTCCAACCAAGGAGTACAGGCCTATACTTGATCTCAGACTTTTAAACAAATTTGTTCTCAAGGAAAGATTCAGGATGTTGGCACTATACCAAATTGTTCCACAAATCCATCAGGGAGACTGGATGTGCTCCATAGACCTTCAGGACGCTTATTTTCACATCCCAATTTCCCGCAAGCACTGGAAATTTCTGCGATTCAAGGTAGAGTCAGAGCACTTCCAGTACAAATTCCTCCTTTTCAGGACTCAAATCAGCCCCCGCACGTTTTCAAAATGCATGGTGGTTGTTGCGACTTTCCTACGAAAGCAGTAGATTTTAGTCTATCCATATCTAGACGACTGGCTGCTCAAGAGTGCTTCTCCCAGTCTTCTGCAAGAACACCTCCAATACTGCATTGAAGTTCAAAATCAGTTGGGTCTGTGCGTCAACTACAAGAAGTCTAATCTCAATCCAACTCCGAGAATCCACTACTTGGGCACAACTCTAGACTCCGCAAACGCTTGTCCGTCGGAGGAGAGGCTATCCTCCATTATCCACAAATGTTGCACTCACCTCCGCACGCTTCATCCTACGGCCAGACAGGTTTCCTCTTTGCTGGGTTCAATGGCATCTTGCATATTCATTGTCCCCAATGCCAGACTACAGATGCGACCATTACAGCAGGCATTAGAGGATCAGTGGTCTCAAGCCTCCAACCGCTGGGAGGACACCAGAACTCTTCCTCACGCAGTCAAAGTCTCCTTAAGATGGTGGATGCAGAGTCATCATTTGTTGAAAGGAGTCCCGTTCCACCAGGAACTCCACAAACGCTCATCACAGACGCGTCCCTCCAAGGCTGGGGAGCTCACATGGGACCTCTTCAGATCCAAGGGATGTGGTCACAGAAGAAGAAAACCTACCGCATCAATATGTTGGAATTAAGAGCTGTACATCTGGCGCTCAAAGCGTTCTTTCCCTCCATAAAGACATGTTCCCTGTTGGTTCAGATGGACCATACCACAACTATGTACTACATGAACAAACCGGGAGGGACCAGATCCAGACCTCTATCTCTGGAGGCTCAAACGATTTGGAAGTGGCTCCTGGTGAGGAACCTGTCCATATCAGCAATTCACCTCCCAGGTGCTCGCAACGTGCAAGCGGACGCACTAAGTCGCAATTAACATCGAAGCGCACGACTGGGTGCTAAAAGACAAGTTAGCACACGACATTTCAAAAGTGGGGTTACCCAGACATTGATCTATTTGCGGATGCGGCAAACACAAAATGCTGAGTCTTTGCATCCAGGTACCCTCGAGGGAATGCACTTTTGATCGATTGGTCAGAGACGTTACTCTACGCCCCCTCATACCACTGGTGATCAACAAACTCTACAGATCCAGGACTGAAATGATCCTGATCGCACCAGAGTGGCCTCGCCAGTGGTGGTATCCGGACCTTCTGCATCTTTCCAAGATGCCACACAGGAGATTACCATGCCATCCGGATCTGTTAACCAAGTTTGGAGGGAAGGTTTTTCATCCCATTCTTCAATCACTGAGATTGACAGCATGGCTCCTGAGTTCCTCCAATATGGTTATCTAGGCCTCTCGCCGGACTGTATGCAGATTTTGAAGGATGCGGGAAGGCCTTCTACGAGGAAATCATATGCTTTCAAATGGAAGCGTTTCTATCTGTGGTGTACAACCAATGGACATAATCCCATTCTTGGCCAGGAAGAGGTTATTCTCTCATACCTTTTGTACTTGGCTAAATCAGGTCTACAGTTTACTTCTATTAAAGTACACTTGGCAGCAATTACAGCTTATAGAAAGTCACCTGCTGAGGTCTTTCTTTCAGATGCCAGTAGTTAAGGGCTTCCTGGATGGCTAACAAAGGTCCATCCATCAATTAGATCACCTTCCCCTCCCTGGGAACTTAATGTAGTCCTCGCTAAATTAATGGGTCCACCCTTTGAACCCATTCACAAAGCCTCATTGCAGCACCTGACTTGTGAGACCGCCCTCCTGGTGGCAATTACCTCTGCTCACAGAGAGAGCGAGATTCAGGCCGTATGTGCTATGGAGCCTTATCTCATTTTCCATGCTAACAGAGTGGTCCTGAGAACACATCGAGTTTCCTGCCTAAGGTGATCTCGGATTTTTATATCAATCAGTCTGTTACTCTCCCCACCTTCTTTCCAAATCTCTCCCCCCCCCCGAGAGGGTGTTACATTCACTTGTTTTAAAAAGGGTTCTAAAATTCTACCTGGTTAAAACTAAGAACATAAAGTCGGATCGTCTTTGTGAACTATGGTCCGATGCGCACTGGTTCCCCTTCCTCGAAACAGTCCATCTCTAAATGGATAGTGTCTTGTATCACTTTATCTCATCAGTTAGCTAATAAACAGCTCCCTGGTAGGCCGAAGGCTCACTCCACGAGAGGCAAAGTCGACACTACGGCCCTTCTCAGGAATGTGCCCATACAAGAGATATGCAAGGTGGCTACATGGCGATCAGTACACACCTTTGCCCGCCATTACTGCTTAGATTCTGATACTCAGGCGGATGCCCAGTTTGGGCAAGCTTCCTTGAGGAATTTGTTTGGTTAAAATGTTGTTCAGAGTGTGTTTATACTGGTGTTCATCCGCAAAATTCGGAGGATGGGCTTGCTTCTCTATTCAGTGCTTATGACTATTGATGAGTATCCCCTGGAAGAGAAGGATAAGTTAATCCTAGTTCTCTTCCAGGGATATACTCATCAGTCACAAGCAACCCTCCCTCCTCCCCGGACGAATACCATGTCTGTAACAACACTCCGTTTCCTTATGATCACTACACAGTGTAACACGCCATTAAAAAAGACCTGACCTAACTGTCACCTGTGGGGCATGATGGGAGTCTGGAGGTCTTGTAGGTCTTAAAGGCACAGCGCCAGTTTTTTGATGAGTGTTCCATATGCAGCCTCCTGGGCTAACCTGCCTGCTATTACCTTGCCTTTTTCATTGAAAATAAAGACTATGTTCAAACAAGTTAAGAGTACATTTCTCTGTCATAGAAATGTTGCAATATATGTTTTACTTTAAATGAGAAAATACAATGCAATATAGGCATGTTTGAGCCAGACTTAATTTTTTAGGCTGCATATATGTGTGTGTATGTATATGCATATTATAAATATATATATTGATGTATGTTTCCATAGGACTAGTCCTTAGATTGGGTTAGACATACATTAATATATATATTATGTTTTTTTGCATATGCTCCGGGGTCCCCGCACGTGGGCGGGACTATTCAGTGCTTATGACTTTGATGAGTATACCCCTGGAAGAGAACTAGGATTGCAGGTAAGTAACTTATCCTTGTTTAATAATTCCAGAACTACTGAACAGATTTACACCAAATTACAAAAAAGGGCTCTTTCTGGATCAAGAGCTAGCTTTCTGTCAAATTTGGTGCATATCCGTTCGGCGGGTCGGCCTGTAGCCGTGTCTAAAAATTGCAACATTCCGACATTGCGTCAGGAAAAATAGTTTTGGGATTCTCCCTTTTTCTTGGCCCCTGCTAGACAAATCACCCCGAATCTTTCCATGCAGAACTAGGCAAAGTAGGCCACTTTATTTGGAAAATTTTCTGAAGATTCATCAAACGGCGCCAAAGTTATGTGCAAAACAAAAAACGCTTTGTCTATGGGATAAGTTGGTCCTAACTATAATAGACCTATCTATCGGAATCTCCATGCATTTTCCATAGACTTCTTTAGACAAGGCTACAGCAAAAACTGCTGAACAGAATTAATCCAGATGCGCCAGGAAGCGAGATTTTGGTCCGCAGATTGTGCTTTTTAGGTCGAGCCTAAAGTCAGCATGCATGCGCTGCTCTGCGAGGCATGCTGTTATCCCTCTGTGGAGATTGAACACGCCCTTCTAACAAGTAGGCTTAGAGGGAACCTCAGAAACGTAGGGAGGGTGGAGAGATCCTTTCTACACGAAAGGTGAGGGGATACATACTCCCACTGAAACCATCTTAATACAAAAACAGGTATCCTCTCACTGAAAGAGAATGATCAAAGGAAGAAAAAGGAAAGAGTAGTATACACACGTCCACTGCACTCAGAGGTGGGAAGAGGAAAACCCTCTGTTCGAGGCATGTGTGCTGTAGATACACATGCTTTGTATACTCCTGCCATCTAGTGTTGGGTCCGGATGTTTGCAAGTTGTTTTTCTTCGAAGAAGTCTTTCCAGTCACGAGGTAAGGTGACTCCTCCTTTCGGTGATAGTGCGCAGAGGCATCAACTCTATTGTTAGATTGTTTTTTTCCGCCATAGGGTTCGGACGTGTATTGCTGCGCTCCTGTTCGAAACCGTTCTTCGGATTCCCTTCGGTGCGCAATCCACTCTACCCTCGACTGCATTGTTCTCGTATGCGTTTCCCTCTTCTCCGGATATCGAATCGTTCAGGAAACACTCTATCTTCGGTCGGAAACATCGGGGGCGGCCCTCAGGCCTAGCCGCATCGGTCCACCCTTCTGCCGACGGAATGAACTCCGTTCCAATTCTATCCTCGGTGCCATGCCAAGGACCCTCGCACTGACCTACATCAAGTTTGTAACTTGTGCCTCTCACCGGAGCATAAGGAGGAAGACTGCGAGGCATGTAAATCGTTTCGGTCGAAGAAAACTCTACGCAATCGTCTGGCTCGAGAAATGCACCGATCCTCCCGAACCAATTTTAGACCTTCTTAAAGTTAAATTGGATCCTAAACAAAAGAAGGTTTATATCAATTCTGATATGGGACATATTTCTGCTAAAACACCAGCCAAACGCAAACTTCCTTCAGAGGACCCTGCATATAAAATTCCTCTGAAGAAGAAAAAAGACATGGCTACCAGCCCTACTTATCCATTCCCGCAATCCCCTCCACCATCTTCTCTACATTTACCAATTCTAGATCCTTTACGCATAACACCTCAGGGATCTCCAAATACACAGCCTGGATGGGATTATTTTGATGAAGAAGACACTCATTTGCCTGGAGACCCATGGAATGATTGCACCATTGACCCTCCATTGGATACTGACCCAGACCTTTACCCCTGCAAAGCCATCACCACCGGACGATAATGTGGCTTATCAAGAACTTATTGCTAGAGCAGCAGAGTATCATGGGGTGCCCTTATATAAAGAGTCCTTAGAAGAAGACCTTTTATTTGAAACGAGTCGATAAAAAATGTAAACCTTCTCCATCTGATCCTGTGTTTATCAAAGGACAATTACCTCTCGACTCCCTAGTGGTGTCCAATGCTTGCAAAAGAGCTAACTCACTAACCTCTGGGGATGCACCTCTCCCAGACAAGGAATCTAAGCTTTTAGATGCCTCTGGGAAACAAGTGGCTGCTCAAGCCGCTAACCACTGGCGCATCGCAAACACACAGGGCCTACTAGCTAGGTACAACAGGACACACTGGGATGAGATGGAGCAACTGCTCCAATATCTCCCAGACGAACATAAAAGCAAAGCACAAGAGTTAGTTCAGGAGGGCAAACTCATTTCTAACTCCTCTATCAGATGTGCTCTAGATGCTGCTGACACCGCGGCCAGGGAGATAAATACCAGCATTCTCCTCAGAAAGCATGCATGGCTTAGGATTTCAGGGTTTAAACCCGAGGTTCAGCAATCCATTTTGAACACCCCTTTTGACAAGCCACACCTGTTTGGTCCTGAAGTCGATCAGGCTTTGTAAAAAAATTTGTCACGGGAGTGGCAAAGTCCATGAGAGCACTCCAGTCCCCATCAAATAGAGCCTCCTTTTGCCGCTCCTTTTACAGAGAAGGGTTCAAAACCACATCCTCGGACCCAAATGCTTCCTCTTACAAAGGCAACACCCAATCCTCTCCCTCTAGAGGTTTTTATAGAGGAGGGTATAGGGGAAACCATTCCAGAGGTAGAGGTGCCACAGCGCGTAACTCCCCTTCTCCCAACAAACAGTGACTTGCCCACATTCCCCCCTGATTATTTAACACCTGTTGGGGGAAGACTTCAACAGTTTCTCACCATTTGCAATCCATAACATCCGACAAATGGGTGATCAATCTTATCTGACATGGTTATTGCCTGGAGCTACCACCAATCCTCCAAATATTCCACCTGGCACTTACAAACTGTCGTCAGACCACTTACAGCTACTCAAACAGGAGGTGCAATCTCTCTTGGAAAAGGAAACCATAGAACCAGTTCCATTATAGTACGAAGGTTCAGGGGTTTACTTTCTCTACTTTCTAATCCCCAAAAAGGACGGCTCCTTGAGACCAATTTTGGATCTGAGTGTTAAACCAGTACATACTGTCAGAACATTTCCATATGGTAAAGCTTCAACAGGTGCTTCCACTTATACAGCAAAGCGTTTTTATGTCCACACTAGACTTGAAAGATGCATACTTTCACATTCCGATCCATCCAGCTCATCGCAAATATCTCAGATTTCTGATAGAAGGCAAACACTATCAGTTCAAAGTACTCCCATTCGGAGTAACTACTGCTCCCAGAGTGTTTACCAAATGGCTAGCAGTAGTGGCAGATCATCTCCGAAAACAACAAATTCACGTCTTCCCGTACTTAGACGACTGGCTCATCAAAGCCAGCACACACCAGAAGTGTTTAAAACTTTCGCCATTATACTCTCACTTTTGTAAATCTGCAAGGTCATGCTACTGGAGGATCGCCCCTCTGGTATCGCCCAGATGAATGCCCCGGACCCACACGGGCCTATAGAGTAGGGCAGAAACATATTGGCGCATTTAGTTTAGGGTCATAGGATCGCAATATCCGTATTGCCCCTTCCTTATTTATTTTTAATATCCCCGCTCACCCCACTAATAAAGGCATACCTGGAGCAAGTTAGGGATTTTTATCTTAATGTAAAAAAAGAAAAAAACCCTAAGCAGTAAAAACAACTAGTTTTCTAAGTGCTCCCTGGAATATGGTCGAGCCCACCCTGACCTTTAAGAGTCAGGGTGAACCCGATGATGAAACATGCCACTACTAGAGTGGGTGAGGGTTATAGATAAAAAAAAAAAGGGGCTTTTCCTCTTCCCACCTCTGAGTGCGGTATAAGTGTGTATACTACTCTTTCCCTCTTCTTCCTTTAATCATTCTCTTTCAGTGAGAGGATACCTGTTTTTGTATTAAGATTGAACACGCCCACCACTTTTCATTGGTTGCTTAGTCTGCCTGTACAAATTCCATAGTTTTCGTTGATGATCAGTGTATATTTGTTCCACCTTGGGGCTGTTTTGTTGCTGCCCTGGCGACTGACCCTGCTACATAGATCCTTTCACTATGGGCCATATGTTTTGTTAGAGTGCACTACTTTTACTTTGCTTTCCACCCTCTCCTTGCCGCTTGCTGTCCCCCCCCCACCCGCCCCTCCAAGGCATGCATTCTCTTCCCCTTTGGTGAGGTTGAGCGGCGAGGGGGACTTGGGCGCTTCCTTGCATCATGGAGGGGCAGGGAGGTGTGCATTCACGGGGGAGGATTTTGCACTGTTTCCACAGGAAACATTTGTTGTGGTTTGAAAGTGTGTTTTGGTTGGTTCATTTGGGCTTTTCTTCGGGCAGACACCAGGGGCTATCCTTGCACCCAGTGGTTTTGTTTGGTCGGCTGTTCACTGTAGGGCGGCCAGTGCTCTCGCAGGATCGTGTCTCGGAGTTCTCGGAGTGCAGGAGAGCGAGTTTCAGGGGCTGCTTCTGTGTGGCTTGTGTGCGTTGCGGGGCTGCTGTGGGTGTCTACTGGCAGGACCCTCGTTTGGTGTGGGGATTGGTGTCGGTGTGGTTTAGCCTGTTTCAAAGCTTACTTGCTGTTTCTTTGGTGGATGGGAGGGTTGGGAGTCGTGGTGAGGAGCTGGTTTGCCCAAGATCACACAGTTTGTTTAGTGAAACTATGACTTTTGACTATCTCAAAGCTGTATTGTACATGCGCTGATGGCCCCTCTTGCTGCTAAGCTGTGATAGACGAGAGTTCTTTTGACAAGGTCAGCCACTTCCTTCATGGTGCATTCGGACAGGGAGGGAAAGACCAGTTTGCCTCCATGGCCCTGTGTGATGAGTCTGTACAAATTAGGTGGTTAGCCTCAGATCCACACATTCGAGACGAAATTGATGTTCAAAATGTATTGGCACTCGATGTGCGTTCTGCTCATTTATAGTCTTGGATATAAGATCCTGCAAGCTACACCGTTCTCTTCATAATTCCAAAACGAGGGCAATCAATCTTGGCTGCATGGTGCTTCAGCACATTACAAGGTAGTCCATGCAGAGGCCTTGAGCCAGTATAAGGTTCGCAGTGAGCTTCAGAGTGCAACCAACATAGAATAATTGGCGATACAGCGCAGGAAACTTCAAGTAGAGGCTCAGCAAAGGCATTACTTCTTGGACACAGGAATCACTATCTGGGGGTTCAGGCCCTTTATAGACGTCCCCTCGTCTGTCTGTCGAGGTGGGAAGTTCCATGCCACATTGGTTCTCTGTGATCTTTACCAGTGGAATACAGGTTATTATAACAAAATGCACATTTGACTAAATGGTTTTATGGCTCAGCTCACTATTCGATTTTCGAATTTGGGCTGTTATGAGGCTTCTCTGAAAATGCTCCTGTTCAACTTCTTGTCCCTGCCCATATATGAGGAAGGGTTCTATGCACTGGTCTGCTCCAACAGTGTTCCAATGCAGAGTCTCATACCCCATTTGTGAGCCTTTAGCCCTCAAATACCCGAGAGGTTTAAAAACCACATTTCCAAGCACTCACCCCTTTATTGGAAACCCTCTTTTACAAAACATTGGTACGTGTTATAAAGGGACATGCTGGTCCAGACTCGTGCCCCTCCTTGTGTCAACCAATTTCATCAGTCCATCCTTTCAGATTTAATGCTTCTAGATTCCCACATGCATGTCGATCTCAGAGCAATAAGTGGAATCAGAAATGTCTGATCAATTTGTTCAGAAGTAGTTGGATCTCAGTTTGCCACAGCAATCCCAGCTTTCTTTGGAGATAAACAGGCTTTTGCTGCCCTCCATCCTCAACTGAAATGTCTTACTGTTTCCACTCAGTGTGAAACTGCAGGCTAGAGTGATGACTTTAGTCCTTCTCTCTTCACTTCCGACCCCCTTCGTTTAGCTCCCAGTGTCCCATCTACCATTCCCAGAACCTAAAGATCAGCACCAGCTGTCACATCGGGTACTGCTGGTTCCTTCTCAGCTACCTGCTCTGAATCCACTTGGTGGGTAAAGGCCCCTGAGGACCCATTTCAGGCCTACCTGCAAGAGTCCTCAACTGGGAGACCCAAACACTGACCCCAGTGCTGATATTTGCGACTAATTGGACCTGAACCTAGTCCATTGGTCCTTCTAAGGCTTTAAAGTCCTGGAGGTTTTGTGTGTCGATGTGCACTGTGGTGGCTGCCTCGACAAGCCCTCCCCCGCCAACAACAAAGCCATCTTTGGAGCATGCGCCACAGGTTTGCTTTTGAACGCCAAGTGCACACTGCCGTAATGCATGCTCAGCACACATTGTACTCTTGTGTGTACACTGCTGTTGCTGCCCTCCCATTGGCTGCTTTACTACCTTAAGTTGATCACTTTCCAGAGTTCAGAAGCAACTGTTGGCAAAATGCAACGTTCTTGCCAAGTGTCTGATGTGGTTCTAGGTTTTCATTCTTTTGGGTTACTAGTAGTTAGTTTACTACTGATAGTTTAGACTATAAATAAAAGGTTGAAAGTGTGTGAACAGAGTTCCCTCCACATCAAAAGCTGGTGATAACTGCAAATAATAAGGTCATGCATTTTAATTTTCACAGACTTCTTTGTAGGCTCCACTTTTGTACAAATTTAATTAAAATGTATCAATTTAATGTATTTGTCTTCACCCACTCCTGAGAGCTCAAATACCACGTTCACTTGTCTGTTGCTAAAACTAATGCCAGACCCATGATCACTGCCACACAGTCCATAGCTAGGCTACTGTGCAATAATGTGCGATTATATGCTGCATGGCTAAATACTTATAAGGGCCCAAAGGCGAGACCGATTGCATTGCAAATGCTTGTTGTGATTTGGTGTAAATCCATTCTGTAGTTTTTGAGAAATATAGGGTAAAAAAAACCTGTATATTTTGGCAGTTGGGTCCGCAAGAGTCTCTAGAGACTCTCGCAGGAGGGCCACTTTAAAAATAGAGCATTCTGATTAGCCCAGGGAGCTTTATTTCCCTTGGGCCATCTCGCTCCCACGGGAGTCGGGCTCCCGCGAAAGCGAGTGCTCTGATTGGCAGCCAGCAACATGAGAAAAATGTTGCTGGCAGACATTAAAAGACCCGGGGACTTATTCCCCTGTCCTGAAGTTATTAAAAAATAAAAAAATATATGGGGGCGGGTTAGGGATACCCTGGCCCACTAGGCCCTAGGGTTGAAAAGGGACAAAAAGGCCAAAAAATTCAGCAATCCTGCTGGAAAATGGCAGCCTGGCCACATTTATCATAAGGCCCGGGGAGCCTACCCCCGGGGCTGTTTATAAAGGGGAAGGAGCTGTGTGGTTCCCTCTCCCTGAGCATCCAGAGGCTTTGGGTAACCCACCCCCAGGCCAAAAACAATGCTTATATGCAGGGGGGATGCACGATACCCTCCATCAGAGACCCGGGAGCCCACCCCTGGGGCCGAAATAATTAAAGGAGGAGAGCGGGCCCTCCCCAAGCCTCGAAGCCCCGGAGAGCCCACCCCCAGGACCGAAATTTTGTAAAATGGAGAAGGGGAGGGCCACGCGGCCCCCTCCCCATGCCTCTAAAGGCCCCAGGGAGTCAACCCCCGGGGCTGAAAAGGTTCAAAATGGGGGTGGGGCTGCATGCCCCACCCCCCTCCAGAGCCTCTAAAGGCTTTATTTTTAAAACCGGCCCTGTGAGATAGGGTCCCCAGGGCCTAGCAAGACTCTGGGAGGGGAGCCATGGGCCCCCACCCTCTCCTTTATTTAAAGAAGTGGCCCTGGGTGATGGGGTACCCCGGGCCAGGCGCTGCAGCCCATCTCGAAGCCAAAAGCCGTGCCCTGCGGGGGTTGCATTTATGTGTGGCAAATAAGTACTACTTTTCATTTTTTTTTTTTAAACCTAAAAAATGGACTGAAAAAACAAAGGTTAAAGTAACGTTATAGTTAGGTGAATTTGTCAATAACAACATTAACATTTTGAACTAAAAAAAAAAAAAAACACCCACAGAAATTCACCAGTTTTTTAGTTGGCAGCACTAACTATAACTTGCGCCCCCGCCATGCACTGCTTAGACCTCACATATGACATCCCTCATGACATGTCCTATGACATAATTTATGACATCACTCATGACATCTCAAATAACAGGAGAGTGGCAGAACATTCTTTAATTGTGATAATATATTAATTTTAAGGTTTCTTTTGGATTAATACTGAGTTTGTAGTTTGTCCTGTCCAGTTTGAAGAACACTGCTTTGAAACCTACTGTAAATGAAATAGGTCTGTGTAGGATCTGCAGTGACTGCCTCACCATGTGGTGAAACTGCCTATGGAGAGGTGTCTTGCTGAGCTGTGATATGACTGTATTAAAGTTCTCTTGATAATATTTTTATATAACTGGCTGTCAATGTTGACTGTCATCATGATCTTTTGTCACCCCTAGGTTCTCTACCGACGAGGGTCAGTGCTGGTCTACCTACACATTCTCTAAGGATCCCATCTACTTCACTGGCCTAGCAACAGAGCCTGGAGCAAAAGCAATGATTGTCAGCGTCTGGGGCTACAGCCAGTCCTTTTTCTCTCGCCAGTGGGTTTCCTACACCATCGACTTCAAAGATCTTGTGACCAGACCTTGTGAGTGTCTGTTTCTCCTACCTTCTTTCATTGTACTTCTCTTTGCCAGTGCATCTCATGCTTACCCTGAAGCACCTCATTATTTTTCTAGTACTAGAATAAACCCACAGCTCTGTCAATGCAGTTCAGCTCAGATCCCCAACATCTTTGCGCCACAATCCTGCCTTGCATCACACACAGGTCTGCAGATGCCTTTTAGTTCTGCCCAGCAACTCCCTGCTACTAACTCAGTGCTGACAGTTTGTATGGCTCGTCCGAGGCACATGAACTCTAGTGCGGCATCAATACCTTTCCTTCAGAAGTCTGGCTCAGTATCTGCGCCACTAGTCTGTTTACTGCTGGGATTGACTGCACGATAATTCTTTTCCTCCCACTTCTGTTTTGCTGCCCTTTATTGGTTCTTTTTGTTCCCTCGCATCTTAGGTGGCGAGACTGACTATATCCCCTGGTTGGCTCACTCCAGTAACCCCACCGATCACTCCGACGGCTGTCTTCTGGGCTATAAAGAGCGATACCTGCGACTCCGTAAGACTTCTTACTGTCAGAATGGCCGGGACTACACTGTTTCTAAAAATCCCTCTACGTGTACCTGCACTTTGGAAGACTACCTTTGGTATGTGTCTCTTTACTGTCCGGTTTAATTTCACTGTGTGAAGGGTTTCTGATCAGGGAAGATATCAGCTGGGGGCACACTGCACCAGTCAAAGTGAGGAAGAAGCTGCCAATCTCAACACAATCTATATTGGGGCTCCAGCTAGCTTTCGTCATGAGCCCATTTGGTGCTGTGAGCAATGTATAGGCCACATATTTCCTGCCCATTCAAGCTCCTTTAGTTCTGAGATCTCATTTGGACACCTTATCTTTGTGTGCCTGTGCTGCTGGTTGGAGAATACACGATTCTCTTAGATGTATTTTTGTTCAGGTAAAATTCAGGCATTTTCTCTTTTTAGGTTTAAGCCTACTGTCTGGGCACAAAGACATATTAGGGACATGCTGGAAGCTCACCTAGAAATACATTCTGCCCATTGTTTACCTCTGGCTTTGCTTTTTGTCCCTTACATTTGTATGCTTTCTGTTTGCTGGCTTTATTGGTTTTAGGCTGTCCTACTTGAGGTAGTCCCTCCCGTGGAGCATAGCCTTTTTACTTCCTCTCTGATTGGCTCCTTCTATTCTCCCATGACTGCTCGCTTTTTGGTAACTTTCTTTTCTTTTTTGTGAAGCATTTCATGAGAATGCATGTTTTAAAGCTGTCTCCCAACCCAACCGCTCTCTCTACGGCTTTAGTAAGGCGTTTTGTGTATTCTGCAGTCACTTTCACCAGAAGCTGTTTTGGTTTCTGCCTCGGTTTTTTAGGTACATTTTATGCATGAAAATATGTTTTGTTTAGAGGTTACTGTTCACAGGGCGTGCTTCACAATCCACAACAGCATGCCTTCCACTAGGATGCCAGAAGCTGTCCTTTTGTTTTACAACTGCTAAGATTGGTAGATCACAAAGGCCTCAAAAAAGCATGCTTTTTATTAAAGGCAACACCCCCCCCACGCCACAAAAAAACATATGGGTAGTTCTAGTTAGGATCATGTTTCCATGGGAAATGCATTTTTTGTTGGTAATAACTGTTTGACGAATCTTCACAAAATCTTCTAAAAAGGGCATTTTGCTACCTTGTTTGTACATGGAAACCTCTGGGAAGGAGGGGAGGTCCCATTATTGGCTCACCGAGGGGGCCCTTTGCATACATGGTAGAAACCCGGGGGTGGGGCAGCGCGCCCCCTCCCTCTTTGCATATAAGGCTGGGCCCACTCTCTTTGAAAATACGGCTGGGGCCAAGGGAATGTGGTCCCCGATGCCGAAATCCGCCTGGGGGGGGGGGGGGTGGAAACGCCATGTGCACCCCTTCCCCTTGTGGTCCCCAGGGCCTATCAAGGTTCGGGGAAGGGGGCTGAGCGGCCCTCCTCTCCCCTTTAATTTTAATAGTGGCCCTGGGAGATGAGGTACTCGAGGCCTAACACGGCTCAGGAAGTGGGGGCCACTCAGGCCCCCTCCCCTTTAATTTTAATAGTGGCCCTAGGGGATGGGGTTCCCAAGGCCTGAGGAGGCTCGGGGAGGGGGGCCACATGGCCCCCTCCCCTTTAAAATATATATGGCCCTAGGAGATGGGGTCCCCAGAGCCATATTAGGTTTGGGAAGGGGGCCACGCAGAAATGCCCTGGGGTCCCCAGGTGCCAGGACTTGTGGCCAACCCTTCGGCCGTGTGCGGTTGGCTGCCTGGGACAGGAGGTGCATGGCCAGCCTGGGGGCTGGCCATGCGCAGCGTAGGGTTGGCTGCATGCGGGAGATCAGCTGCTGGCCAGTCCTGTGGCCAACCCCCGCCATGCATGACCGAAAGCCTTCAGCCAAACCCCGGCCGTACGCCCTCACCATGTACTGCTAAGTACCCTACATATATTACATCACATTAACATCATTGATAGTATCACTGTGCATGGCGGGGTCGCGAGTTATAGTTGCCTTAGGGCACGAGTTATAGTTACTTGCAATAACTCTAACTATAACTGGTGAATTTCAGTGGTTTTTAGAGTTTAAAACTAACATTTCACCTAACTGTAACTTTACTTTAAGCTTTGTTTTTTTCAGTGAATGGCATATGGAGACAAAATGCAAACATGTCAGAAAACTGTATTCATGATAATCTGCCAAGGAAAAATAAACTGAACCCATGATTTCAGATTGGCCAGTAGGGCTTCAGTAGTTTTATTCTGGAGGAAATTGAGATATTACACTGTTATCTGCAACAACCACTCAGGACACAGCCACATCACATACAAAGCTAAAGTGTGACTGTTTAATGCTGTTCATCATGAAAACTAACTTGGCCTGAGATGCGTTTTAGTTTCTACTTTTAACTAAACTTGGCTTCTTAATTTTTGCACTTCTTGAACTAACATCTGCCTGTATCTGCTTTTTGTGTGTGTTTTGTTAACCTCCTGAAAGGTTATTTTTAGGTTGGGCCTTCCAGATATCACATTGGTTGCAAAAAACATATTGTAGGCTTACCAAGAACATACAGGGGCTTGGAGCACACCATTCCTTACCATTAGTTTCTTTCCTGTCATTCTCATTTGCCTGCTTCTTAATCATTTTTTTGGTCAGTTTTGCCTTTTTCCCTGCCATGAAACACAGCCTCTTTAGTCATGTCTTCTACTTTTTTTCTTTTTGTTTAAGCACTCAATGGGAGTGCATGTGATTTCCTGCTGTCTCCCTCGTGTGCTTTTGTTGCCCTCGCTCTTTCCATGTGCTTCTCTCCCACCGCCCTCACATTTTGATGCTCTCTCGCCCTTTGCTTCTGCCCCCACTCTCCACACTGCTCTCTTTCACAGTGTGATCCTGCCCTGCCCACACTCCACGTTGCTCTCATTCGCTCATATTGTCTCCCACTTATTGCTTCTCCCCACCCCTGTGTTGCTTCACCCCAGCCCATGCCGGCAACCAGCTCATCCATTATTTATGTATTTTTTTTAATTGCTTAGAGCTCAATATTAAAACTGCGCTTTCGCATTACATTTTTTAAAATTTGCCGATCCATCTCAGATCGGTAAATAAAAAGACAAAACAGTGCCCTTAGTAGATGCATGCACTAGTGTTGAGCGCATGTGCCTGCCTACTAAATGATGCAACAGTCACATCATTGTCGTCTTGATTCATATCATGCGTGGGTGAAGATACACATGCTCTGCATACTCCTGCCATCTAGTGTTCGGCTTGGACGTTTACAACTGGTTTTTGTTGTCACAAGATCCTGTGATTCCTCTTCTTTGAGGTAAGGCGCATGGTCATTGGCTCCATCTTCAGATAGTTTTTCTCCGCCATTGGGCATGGACAAGGTCATCAAACCTTGCTTTCTACGTCCTTCCTTGAGGCCTTTTGTGACCTGGAGAACCACACGTCATCGAGGATTTGTCCCGCGATGGGTACAAAGCATCGGTGATCAGTCCCCGAAGACCCGACTCATCTAGTTCAATTTTCACCCAGAGCAGAGAATGTTATGTTAATGTAACTTATTGAGCGCACGAATACCCGGAGGTGTCTTGGCGCTAAAGAACTAAAATAATCCCAAAAGATCACAAACTAATTCTGAAATAGCCAGGTTTTAGGACCCTTTCTAAATGATGCTAGTGAATTTACAGACCTGATGTACATTGGAAGCATATTCCATAGTTTGGCCGTGCCATAACCAATGCTTCGTCCCCCCCCAGCTAGAGGTACGAATCCTGGGGACCATCATAAGCTTGGTACCAGTAGAATGTAGCTGTCTGCCCAGATAATACCAGGAATAGATATTTTTTAGGAACACAGCTCCCATATTATTCAAGGCCTTGTAGGCTAGGCATAGCGTCTTACACTTGACGCGGCTTGCTACAGGAAGCCAGTGAAGTCTTCAGATTTCCTTGTCAACGGATTCGTACTTAAACAGATTTAGTAGGAGTCTAACGGCTGCATTTTGTACCATCTGCAGTTTTTTTTAAATGTTTCTGCATGTTCAAATACAATCCGTTGCAATAGTCTAATTTTGGAAGTACCAATGCAGTCACCACCGTCTTCCTAGAATCCATATGAATATGAGGAAGGACCTTCTTCAGTTTCTTGCGCAAATAAAAAGTGGCAGAGACAGTAGCATTAGTTTGCTGAGAATATGCTAGTTTATTGTCAATCAGTATCCCAAGATGTTTTGCTTTTTCTACTGGATTTGGCATTTCTCCCATCCCTGTAGGCCACCAAAAACCATCCCATCTAGGTTGGAGATTACCAAAAATAACTATTTCGGTTTTCTCCGAATTAAGTTTAAGACGATGCTTGCCCATCCAGCTGTTAATTTCCAGCATACAGTTTTGAAATTGCAATACAGGGGAGGCTTGATATTTATACGCAGCTACCACAATCTGTGTGCCATCGGCATACGATGTTAAGCTAAATTCTGGATCAGCGGAGCCAGTTCCGACTCATAGATATTGAAAAGGGATGGGCTGAGCAACGAGCCCTGTGGGACTCCCCATGGCAGAACATAGGGGGGCGATTTAAAGCGATCCAGAGTCACTGTCTTCTTTCCGTCAAAAAAGATGATAGCAAGGACAGTGCCCGACCCTTTACCCCTAATTTTTCCAAACGCAACCGCATCAGATTATGATCAACAGTGTCAAACGCTGCCGACAGATCCAAAAGGATAAGGGCAGCGGCACCACCTTTGTCCGTAACTGTCCTAATCTCCTCAGCAGCCTTAATCAAAGCTGTCTCCGTACTGTGTTCCGGACGAAACCCTAATTGAGAGGAGTCAAGTAGGTCATTTTCTTGGACAAATTGAGCTAATGTTTATTCATGATTTTCTCCACCATCTTAGCTGGAAAAGGCAGCCTGGCGATAGGACAATAATTGCATGGGTCAGATGCATCCAGGTTCGTTTTTTTTTTATCAATGGAAGGATCGACGCGTCCTAAAGTGCAGGGAAAATTCCCAAAGTAAATATGGTATTAAAAATTTCTGTAAGAATAGGACTGACCTCCTTTGCTATATCTCTCAATATTGCAGGGGGACATGGGTCTAAAGGGGACCTAGATTTAATTTCCTTAAGTGTTTCCACTAGCTCACTAGTTACCCGGGAGAAGCCCTGAATGATCCGGGAGGGGTGTTGGATCGGACTCCATTTCGAAGGTGCCCTCAGTGCAAAGCAAAATATCTGCATAATGATCAACACTTGCTCTGTAACTTGTGCCTCTCCCCCAAACACAGTGACCAAGACTGCGTGGCGTGTCAGCAGTTCAAGTCTTAAAAGACTTCAAGAAACCATCGGGCATGACAACTTGCTCATAGTATGGAGACCACTGCTGACCTTGTGGTATCGGAGGAAGAGGAGATCATCGGCGCGGATTAGAAGGAAGAAGAGGGAGCCAAGTTGGCATATAGCTCGCACTACATTGTCTTCGCAGAGTCTGACATCGTCACTGGAGATGACGATGGGCAACCATCATTCTCTTTCCATTAGGGTCCTAACATCGATCTGGAGACAACCTCTGTGCCAAAGACTATGCCAAGGGCCGTGAGTACTGTTGCCCCTCCAACCCCAACAAACCAGGCACATCTGCAAGACTTGTCGGAGCCATGCCCTAGAGGGGATCGACCCGGCAGCTCAGTGCACCACGCAGGTCTTGGTACTCTTTGACCAAGTGATTCCTGTGGACACTGAGACAAGGCTTCAAAGCCAAGAGGACAATAGACCCCTCAATCCCAAATGGGCTACTAGCCACAAGGCCACGGTGCCGAGGCGACCTAGTCCCAGACCTCTGCCCGCCATGCCTCGCCAATGCCACTGGCGTCGAGGCCTTCAGCGTCCAGACCTTGGGCATGGAAACCCTCAGCGTTGAAAGATGAAGGGACGCTCAAAAAGCCCAATGCTGAAACTGAATCCGGCTGCAAACCAATGCTGCTGAGGAAGAAGAGGGTCTAATACTTAAATGTGCATCAGGTCCTCGACAACTGGGAGACTTAGTGTTCTTAAAAAGAGGAGGCTAGAGTTTGAAGAGCCTTCGATGTTTCCACCATCGAAGAGACCTATGGTCAGTAAAGCCAGTAGCACCCCTATTACTGTTGCCACACAGCTCATGAGTGCATTCACATACATTGCCCTCTCCCCCCCCATACATTCAACTACAGGGAGTGTAGATCCTTATTACCCAGGGGTTGATTTGGGGAGGCCTTCAGAATATCCACAGAGCCCTGATAATCCTTGAGAAAACAATGTTCACCCACAGGATGACCCAGATTTAGCAGCACTTACCATCAAACCATCCACGCAAGACGATACAACAAATTACCATAGTGTCATTCAAAGAGCTGCAGCATACCGCAAGGTAGATAAGCATATGACCCCTAAAGTGGAGTATTTTTTACATAGAGACCTTATCCAGAACAGAAAGAACCGTTCAGTATCTACCTATGATAGTCTAAAAATGTCAGTTGACTGATTTAATAAAGACCCCCTCCGTCAAGAGTACGAGTCCTAGGGTAGAAAGGACGTACAAACCATCGCCCTCAGACCTGCTCTACATTAGAGAGCACCCGTCCCCATATTCCTTAGTGGTGGCTACAACATGGAAATGGGCAGCAGCACAAGCAACAGGAGATGCCCCTCCTCCTGATAAAGCAAGAGGATTGAAGTTGCAGGGAAAAGGGTGTCAGTAGGCAACACGAATCACTGGTGGATTGGCAACTCTGTAGGGCTGCTCTCTAGATACAACAGAGCACAGTGGGACAAGATGGAGGATCTTCTCCAACATCTCCCAGATGAGTATAGGAAGAAAGGAGAGGATCTGGTAAGTGAAGGGAAGCTTATATCTATTGTGACCATTAGATGTGCACTTGATGCAGCTGACGCTTCAGCAAGAGGTATCAACTCTGCAATTATTTTACCTAGGCATGCATGGTTGCACATCTCTAGTTTTAAACCAGAAGTGCAACAACACCTATCTGAAAGAAAGTTAGTTATAGATTCCTCACCTTAGAATTACCCTGAGGCGTCAGACTGGATCCGGAAACTTTTTCGTCAGCAGTACCCCTGCGCGTCGAAAGGTGGCGTCGGTCGACTCCACGTTAGTCGTCGGCGTCGTGGTTGCCGGAATGACGTCGCTGTAGCTACATAGACGCCGCCCTCGCGCGCTGACGTTCTTTCTTTTTCCGCGCCAGCAAGCGCAGATCCGGAGAGAGCGGTACCTCCAGTCACTTTTTGACTGACTTTTTTCTCCACTTTTGTCGAATTCGTTTTTTGAGTTCGACTCCTGGTGCACGAGGGATGCCCGGCTTCAAGGCCTGAGGTTCCTGTAACCGACTGATGTCGGTGACGGACCCACACCGCATTTGCCTCTATTGCCTGGAGCGCGACCACGACCCAAAGTCGTGCTCCGACTGCCAGACCATGGCCCGAAAGCTACTTGAGGCCCGGCAGTCAGCTCCGCGTCGCTTGAGGTCCCGGTCACGGAGGAGGACAAGGGACCGGTCGCGGAGCCAACACCATTGTTCGTCTAAGTCTTTGCACTCTGGGTCAGGTAAGTCGAAGCACAAAAAGAAGTCGAAGAAGCATCGTCGCTCTTCGACTTCTCCCCGTCCGTCAGCCGACGCGACGGGGGATGCGGGTGGTGCCCCTCCCGCGGCTCCGCGTGCGGAGCCCGTAGGGTCGGTTCTGGGTTTCCCCCCCTTCCCGAGACCGGGAGCGACCCCTGCCCAGCTTCGTCAGTTTTACGAAGCGATGCACGCCATCTTTGGGCAGCCCGACTCCGCCGGCGCGCCTTCGGGCCTTGCGGACTCGGCTGGGGTCCCTGGGTCTTCGGCGGCTTCGGCCGCGGCGCCACAGGGTCCCCTTGGATCCAGGCCTGGATCCGGATCGGCACCGGTCGACCTTGTTACGCCTCCCCCGGCGCCGATTCCACCGGTACCACGTCCGCAACCGACGTCGGCTGTGTCCCCAGCCGACGTCGACCCCGGCCTCCACCTCGAGGTAGACACGGAGTTGGACCGGCATCGACCGACACCGGATCCGACGCCGACGGGTACTTTTGTGCCCCTGTTCTACCCTGGCTCTTTGAAACCAGATTGGCAGCCAGAGGAGGGTGAGGAGGACTGGGAGGGGTCTGGGGACCCTTTAACCGACCAGTTGACTTCTGAGCAGGACTGGAGAGAGGAACTGGGGGAGCCAGTGGTCTGGACACCTCACCAGAACTTGGCATGTTGTCTCCTCCTACCGTGGCTAAGGAGGAGGGAGCGTCATACGCAGTGGTGTTGCGTAGGGCGCCCGAGGCTCTCCACCTAGAGCTACCTACGGTGGCAGTCAGGACTAACCTCCTGACAGAGGTCCTTCAACCGGCAGCGAGCTCTTCGGAGCCCCTGCTGCCGTTTTAATGAAGCCCTCACAGACCTCCTTTTGGGCACCTGGTCCAGGCCCAACACAGGGGCTCCTGTGGACAGGATGATTGCCCGACGCCACTGCCCGGCCCCTGGCGACCCCACTTTCCTCTCCCAACACCCCACCCCTGAGAACTTGGTGGTCCAAGCCTCCACTTCCAAAGGCGCATTCCCTAACGCACCACCCAATAGGGAATCCAAAAAGCTGGACCACCTTGGGAAGAAAATGTTTTCTTCCGCCAGCTTGGGACTGCGGTCGGTAAACACCACATGTCTGTTGGGCCGTTATACCCACTCTGTGTGGGATACGGTAGCGCAGGTGCTGCCCCAGTGCCCGGAGGAGGCCCAGGCTGTGCTCTCACGTGCAGTTGCCGAGGGGAGAGATGCAGCGAAGTTTACCATCCGCTGTGGGCTGAATACCGCGACACACTGGGCAGGACGATTTCCACGTCCGTAGCCCTTCGACGCTACGCCTGGTTGCGGTCGACTGGTTTTTCCGGGGATGTCCAATCCACTCTTATGGACATGCCCTTTGATGGCTGTCGCCTTTTCGGCGACAAGGCAGACAACTCGCTGGAGCGCTTTAGGGACTCTCAGGCTACGGCCAGGTCCTTGGGCCTCTCCCCCACCCGCCCTGCGCAGTCTGCCTTTCGCCCCTTTCGTGGCTACGGAATGGGTGTCCTGCCTCGTCCCACCCAGGGCCACAGGCCGGCGCAAGCTGTTCAGCCTCTGCACGGACGGTGACGTGGGAACCAGCGCCGTGGTTCTGGGGGCCAGCGGGCTGGCCAGTCCACCACAGCCCCCTCTGCAGAAGCCTCCAAACCCTCCTAGTCCGACCTTCCAGGGCCACCAAACGCCAGTGGGCGGCAGGATTCGCCATCACCTTCCCCACTGGCGCACCATCACTTCGGACAGGTGGGTTTTGCAAATAGTCTGAAGGGGCTACTCCCTCCCCTTCGAGACTACCCCTCCATCCATGCCACCTCAGTACCATCGCATGTCGGAGGATCATCTGGCCCTTCTCCAACAGGAAGTTTCGGCACTCTTGGCCAAGGGAGCCATCGAGCGCGTTCCTGCCCTAGAAGTAGGTTGTGGTTGCTATTCCCACTACTTTCTGGTGCCCAAGAAGGACAAAGGCCTGCATCCTATCTTGGATCTCAGGAACGTCAACCGCTTCCTCCGGAAGGAGAAGTTCAAAATGTTGATGCTCGCTCAGGTCTCGTCTGCCCTCGACCCTGGAGACTGGATGGTAGCGTTCGACTTGCAGGACGCTTACTTTCACATCCCCGTCCTGCCGGCCCATCGGCGTTACCTGCGGTTCACGGTAGGCCACGAGCACTTTCAGTTTACTGTGTTACCCTTTGGCCTTACCAGCGCCCCTTGGGTGTTCACGAAAGTGATGGTGGTGGTCGCAGCTCATCTGCGCAGATCAGGGGTTCCAGTCTTCCCCTATCTCGACGACTGGCTGTTGAAGGCGGGCTCGCCCCAGGCTGTTGTCTCCTACCTCCAGACTATGGCCGACCTTCTGCATTCGCTGGGGTTCTCCATCAATGTGTCGAAGTCACACCTGACCCCCTCTCAGAAACTCCTCTTCATCTGAGCGGTTCTGGACACGACGCAGTTCCGGTAATTATCCTCCCGAACAGCGAGTCCGGGATATTCGGGCTATGATTCTGATCTTTCAGCCTCTATCCCGGGTTTCGGTCAGGACGACCCTCAGGCTGCTGGGTCTGATGGCCTCCTGCATCCTGCTGATGGACCATGCCAGATGGCATATGCAGGCTCTTCATTGGGACCTGAAGTTCCAGTGGGCACAACATCAGGGAAATCTGTCCGATTGTGTCCAGATCTCGGAGGGCACTGCAGACCAATTGCAGTGGTGGCTTACGAACCAGGATTGGGTCGACGGCAGATCCCTCTCCCTTCCTCAACAGGAGTTCACAGTGGTGACCGATGCATCACTTCTGGGATGGGGCGGCCACATGGGGGAGGCGGAGATCAGAGGCCTCTGGTCTCCGGCGGAGTCCGGGCTCCACATCAACCTTCTGGAGCTTCGGGCGATTCGTCTTGCACTGAAGGCATTCCTTCCCTCTGTATGGGGAAGAGTAGTGTAGGTGTTCACGGACAACACCACCGCCATGTGGTACTGCAACAAACAATGCGGGGTGGGGTCGTGGACCCTATGTCAGGAGGCCCCTCCGCCTCTGGACATGGCTGGAACATCAGGGCATATCCCTGGTGGTTCAACACCTGGCAGGTTCTCTGAACGCCAGGACGGACGAACTCAGCCGCAGGTGCATGATGGATCACGAATGACCTCTTCAATCTGAGGTGGTGCAAGGTCTCTTTCAGCAGTGGGGAGAGCCTTGGTTAGATCTATTCGCCACCGAAGAGAACGCGCAATGTCAGCAGTTCTGCGCGTTGGAATTTCCAAGGCGGCACTCGTTAGGCGACGCTTTTCGTTGCGAGTGGAGTTGCGGTCTTCTATATGCCTTTCCGCCTATACCACTTCTGCCCAGAGTGCTGAAGAAGATCAAGCGCGACCGGGCCCAAGTCATTCTTGTGGCTCCGGATTGGGCACGAAGAGTCTGGTATCCCGAGCTGTTACACATGGCCATCGATCCTCCGATCCGACTGCCTCTTCGGGAGGATCTTCTGTCGCAGCAGCAGGGGACTGTCCTCCACCCGAACCTTTCCAGCCTCCACCTCCTTGCGTGGAGATTGAGCGGAGGCAGTTGACGTCGTTTGACCTGCCTCCCGAAGTCTGCGATGTTATCTTGGCAGCCAAGCGTCCCTCCACTAAGACGGTATACGCCTGCAGGTGGGACAAAGTTGTGGCATGGTGCACAGCAAAGGCTGTGTATTCCCTTTCCGCCCCTCTTTCTGAGGTTCTCTTGTTCCTCCTTTCTTTGGTCCAGCAGGGCTCTGCTCTGGGCACTCTAAAGGGCTACCTCTCTGCCATTTCAGCCTTCCTTAGGCTTCCTGATCAGCCTTCTCTTTTCAAGTCCCCTGTTGTAAATAGATTCCTTAAAGGCATTACTCATCTTTTTCCTCCTGTTCCCTTCGTAATGCCTCAGTGGGACTTGAACTTAGTTCTTGCCTACCTCATGTGCGCGCTCCCTTTGAGCTGCTACGTAACTGTCCTCTCAGACTTCTCACTTTGAAAACTGCTTTTCTGGTGGCCATCACCTCTGCGCGCAGGGTGAGTAATCTGCAAGCTCTTTCTTCCAAGCCTCCCTTTCTGGCTGTCCATCCGGACAAGGTCGTCCTGAGAACTAGACCTTCCTTTCTTCCCAAGGTGGTTACTTCTTTCCACATTGGCCAAACCATCACATTGCCCACCTTCTTTCTGCCTCCGCATCCTTCAAAAGGGGAAGAGAGGATCCGTCTGGATCCAAAACGTGTGCTTTCCTTCTACTTGGATCGCACCAAACAATTCCGGGTGGATGACCAGCTCTTTGTTGGTTACGTGGGCGCTAAGAAAGGTCGGGCCGTGCACAAACGAACCATCTCCAGGTGGGTCATTCTGAGCATCAAAGCCTGCTTCTCTTTGGCAAAGGAGGAGCCTCCAGTGGGGCTGCGCGCCCATTCCACCAGGGCGACGGCAGCTACTACTGCTTTGGGACGAGGAGTCCCCCCCCCCCCTCTAAATGACATCTGTTAGGCAGCTACGTGGACATTGCTGCACACGTTCACCAAACACTACTGCCTAGACAGCCAAGTCCGGAGAGACGGCTTCTTCGGCCGTTCTGTTCTCCAGGACTTTCTGGTGTGAACTTGGTTCGCAGATCCACCTCTGGGGTTGGTATTGCTGGGGTATCTATTCTAAGGTAAGGAATCTATAATTAACTGTTTCTTTCAGATGAACAAGTTACTTACCTTCGGTAACGATATATCTGTAAGAAACATAGGTTAGTTACATATTCCTTACCGCCCCACCCATCCTCCCCGTTCTGCGAACTGACTTCTAGGGTTAAGGTCTTCCTTTCAGGGCCCTAGTTTTGTGCACCAGTGGTCAGTGTCTTGCATGGCTCTGCGCTTCTGGCGTGGAAAGTCGTGTACAGAACTGACGTCTGCGCGCAAGGGAGGCGTCTATGTAGCTACCGCGACGCCGACGAACGCGGAGTCGACCGACGCCACCTTTCGACGCGCAAGGGTACTGCTGACGAAAAACTTTCCGGATCCAGTCTGACGCCTGGGGGTAATTCTAAGGTAAGGAATCTATAACTAACCTATGTTTCTTACAGATATATCCTTACGGAAGGTAAGTAACTTGTTCATTAATATCCCTATTAATGGAGAACCGTAATTTGACCCGCAGGTCGATGAAATGTTAGAAAAAATTAAAAAGGACTAAGCAGCGACGCCCCTTATGTGCCCCCTGACCACACAACACCTGTTGGGGGCAGACTTCTAGGGTTCCAGACACATTGGGCAGACATTACTTTCGCTCAATGTGTACTTTAAATAGTACAGAACGGTTATTGTCTCAAACTCAACCCCTCCTAACATAACCTCCACGCAGACACATCCTCAGCCTGCAACATTTATATCTCCTGAAGGAAGAGGGCTTTTGAGCCTGTTCCAACCAGTATCAGGGCAGAGGACTATATTCTCTCTCTCTCCAATTATAAATACCAAAAAAAGATGGAACACTAAGGCAAATACTAGACCTCATGCATCTCAACCGATACATCCTATTGGAACATTTTCATACGGTCACCCCACAGGATGTCATACCACTTTTACAGGAACGCGAGTTCATGACAGCCTGTTTGACCTGGCATCCTTGGCGTGGTTTCTTCCTAACTTTTTGCCGTCAGACCTCCAGTTTTTACTGACTTCGTTTTTGCTTGCCTTCGGAATCTGTGCACTCTACCACTGCTAACTAGTGCTAAAGTGTTTGTGCTCTCTGCCGAAAATATGGCAACATTGGCAGTAGCAGGGGTTCACCAACCCAATTGGCATATTTAATTTACTCATAAGTCCCTAGTAACGTGCACTAAATGTGTCTAGGGCCTGTAAATTGAATGCTACTAGTGGGCCGGCAGCACTGATTGTGCCACCACTTAAGAAGCCCTTTAAACCGGTCTCAGCCCTGCCATTGCAGAATTTGTGTGTGCAGTTTTAAACTGCCGTTTTGGCTTGGCAAAAAACCTTTTGCCAGGCCCTAACTTTTCTTTGTAATAGATATAAGGCCCCCCTAATGTCGGCCCTGGACAGCCCAAGGGCAGAGGCAGTGTGTTTAAAAAGTAGGACATGTACGTTTAAGTTTTACATGCCCTGGTAGTGAAAAACTCTTAAATTGTTTTTTTACTACGGGAAGGCCCATCTCTCCCATAGGATAACATTGGAGTTACCTTATTACAGTTTATAAGTGTAATTTCCAAATGGGAAGATATAACCGGTTCATGTTTGGTGTCTCGGGAACCCGAATTTAAAATTCTAACTTACGGTGAAGTCTGATTTTAAATTGCAATTCTGAAATGCCTTTTTTTTTTTTTTTTTTTTAGAAAGTTGGCATTTTCTTGCCTTAGCCATTTGATGCCTGCAGCCTGTCTCTGTTCACATGACTGGGGTGTAGTTGCCAGTTGGGCTTTGTGTATTCCTCCTAGACAGCCACACACAGTGGGAGCTTAGGTGTGACTGGATGGACCATCAATGGCAGGATGAGAGGGAGGAGCTAGGCTCTGCCTCACTTACACCTGAATAGCCTGTGTCCTGCCTCCACACAAAGGGCTGCATACTCCCCTGTAGTGAGTCTGGAGCTTTGGCCAGGAAGCCAGGGCATCTGTGCACTTCAAAGGCATGCCTCTTGAAGCATATCCCCACTTCAAAGGCACAAATGTATATAAAAGAAGGACCTCAGACACCACCACTTAAGTACACTTCTGGACCTGTGGATACTCTGCCAGGAAGAAGAACTGCTGTGCTGCTATAAGGACTGCCACTCTGCTGGACTGCTATCCTGAAGGAGCTGCTACCTTGCTGTGCTGCCCTCTTGCCTGGGGAAGAAGAACTGGACCAGCAACTCCATCTTGAACCCAGGACCCCAGATTGACTTAAAGGGCTAGTATGCTAGCGTCCTGATCTGAACCTCATAGACTTAACAGGCTCCCCTACAGCTCCTGGACCCATCTTCAGCAAGTTTCTGACCCCCAAAGGTCGCCTCTCAGGTCTTTGGCCCTTGGTGTGGCTCTTGAGCTCTTAAATTCAAGCTTTTGAGCTCTTTGTGACTGCGAACAGCCCCGTACGCACCAGAACTGCACTGCTCTCACTGAAAATCAGCCCGAACCGCTGCAAGTTTGTCTCTTCGCATAGCAAGCATCGACCGTCCACCAACGCAAGGCTCCAGCCCACCCTTTCGCGATGCCTGGTCTGCTCCTTGCGCCCCACCGACAGCGATGCTCTCCTTGCTTCCAGCGACTTTCTTCCACACGAACAGGACTCTTGGCACAGAACTTGAGAAGGTAAACCTTCAGCAGGACTAATCTGACTGTATCCGACCAATGCTCCATCGCGGTCGGCTTGAACTTTTGAATTTGACCCGGTCCAGCATGACCAGTTATCCCGCTTGGTGCTCTGTGCTTTTAGTTGCTGTTTTACTGTTAATTCTTTAAAAATTCTGACTCTGGTTCTACTGATTGGATTTTTGTCGTTTTGGTCTCGTTTTGTTTATTAAATTAAGCTCTATTTTCTAACCTGGTGTGGTATCTTTTTGTGTGGTGTTTTTACTATTTTACTGTTTGAAATGTTGCACAAATTCTTTACACATTGCCTCTAAGTTACGCCTGACTGCTCTGTGCCAAGCTACCAGCGGGTTGAGCACAGATTAATATGGGATCTGCTTGTGCCTTACCCTGAATAAGACTGTGGTTGCTGCTTGACCAGGACTCACCCCCCAGTCAACCAGTAACCCAATTTATAACACAGCTCTCAACCTCAAAGATGCATACTTGCATATTCCCATCCATCCTGCTCACCGCAAATACCTGCGGTTCATGGTCAGTGGCCATCATTATCAATTCAAAGTACTACCATTCGGAGTCACAACAGCTCCAAGGGTATTCAGAAAGTGTCTTACAGTAGCAGGGGTTCACCTACAGAGTCGGGGTATTTATATCTTCCACGATCTAAGGCTGATAAAGAGTGCAACAAAAACGCAAAAGTTGATGAGAGGAATGCTTGCAATTTGTCCAACTCCTGGAAATCACTCTGGGTAACATCCCAACCCATCTTTATTTTGACCACCATGACACCTCAGTTTGGATCCAGCCATATGCAAATCAGCCTTAACCCTACTCATCATGGGGACAGTCCAGCCCGAACTGCCAGGCCAGGTCCTCACCGAACCAGAACACAAGCAACCTAGGACAAGTTTCATCCTGATAAGGTCTCGTCAACCAGGTAAAGCTTGTTTCCAGTGGCACAAAGAGCAAGGGACCCATGTCTGGGCATACCCTTGCCACTTAGGGTGGTACATCAAACACACAAAAGGTGATTGGAGTAATGATTGCATTTTGTCTAACCGCGGAAAATCACTCGGGGGTAGTATCCTAACCCAACGTTCTTTTGTCCACCATGCCACCTCAGTTTGTATCCGGCTGTGTGCATATCAGCCTGGACCCTGCTTCTCATGGGAACAGTCCATCCCTAAATGTCAGGCCAGGTCCTCACCAAACTGGAACACAAGCAACCTAGGACCAGTTTCGCCCTGATAAGGGCTCGTCAGCCAGGTATAGCTTGGTTCCAGTGGCACAGTGAGCAGAGGACTCATGTCTGGGCATACCCTTGCAACTTGGGGTGGTACATCAAACAAGCTACACTCGACTGAAGATCCCCAATCAGGGCGAAACCGGTCTTTGGTTGCTTGTGTTCCTGTTCCAAGAGGACCTGGCTTGGCTCTTCAGGCTGGATTGTTCCTATTGAAGCAGGGTTAAGACTGATTTGCATATAGCTGGGTTTCATCTGAGGTAGCGTGGTGAGCAACAGAACGATGGGTTGAAATGCTACCTCAAGCGATTGAATGGTTAGACTTATTGCAAGCATCCTCACATCACCTGTTGTGTGTTTGCTATAGAGTGCAGACAAAGTCAAATGAGTAAAGGATACACAAGCCACCATCACCCTGCTCCACAGATTGGGATTCACGATAAATGTCACAAAATCTAATCTGAAACCCCTCCAGATCCAACCCTATGTGGGGGCAATTCTCAACTCGATCACGGCCAAAGCCTAGCCAAATCCCTACAGTGTTCTCAATCTCTAGAACCAACTGGCTCTTTTTCAGCACATTGGCGCCTGCCAGTCAGGATGGTAATACGTCTCCTAGGCATGATGGCCTCTTTCATAGCCATTGTACCCCATGCAAGGCTACACATGCGCACCTTACAGGAGTGCTTGGTGTAACAGTGGTCACATGCGAAGGACAATCTAGAAGCGCTAGTGTGGATTCAGCCCGCAGTTCATCATTCTCAACAGTGGTGGAACAGCAACAACCTGTTGGAGGGAAGGGCTTTCACGTAATCACTCCCGCAGATGGCCATTACCACAGACGCATCACGCAAGTGTTGGGGTTGCACACATGTTGGAGATGACAGTTCATGTATAAACTGTGAAACAAAGGACTAGTCGCATCAATTTTTCAGAGCTCCTAGCTGACACTCAAAGTATTCCTCTTTTACATTCACCACAAATAAGTCCTCCTAAATACAGACAACATGACAGCAATGTATTACATACAGAAACAAGGAGGCACCCACTCTCTTCTGCTATTCACATATCACAGAGCATACGGAAATGGGCAATACAGCATCTCATTCGTCACCTGGCAGAATGTCTACTAGGAGTAGACAACAACTTTGTGGACTTCTTAAACAGGACACAGAAACAAGTCCACAGGTGGGAACTCCTCCCACAAGTCCTTCAGCTGTACTTCCATGTTTGGGGAACACCAGACATAGATCTCTTTGCAACAGCAGAGAACACAAAATGCCAACACTGCGCCTCCAGGTTTCATCACCCACAGTCACAGGTCAATGCACTATGGATGAATTGGTCAGACATTTGCCTACACGTTTCCACCTCTCCCACTGATTACACATGTAGTGAGGGAGCTCAGGCAACCCTCTCTCACCCTAATTCTAGTAGCTCCCGAATGGGCACGGCAACCATGTTACACCACCCTACTCGAGTTGTCGGTAGTCCTTCACAGGAAGCTCCCCATGAGGCAGGACCTTCTCACACAAAATTCTGGATAATCCGAATCGGAGCCCAGATAATTCAATCTAGCTGACTGACTCCTGAAGTCCTAGAGTTTGGGTACCTAAACCTGCCCTCCGAGTGTATGGACATCCTTAAAGAGGCGAGGTGAGCTACCACAAGGACTTGCTAAGCAGCTAAGTGGAAAAGATTTGTTTACTATTGTACTGCACAGCACGTTGATCCTAGTAAACCTACAGTAAAAAAAATCTACTGTTACCTACTATACCTGCAAAGATCATGTCTAGTCTACACATCAATACATCTTCACGTTACAGCCATTGTGGCGTACTTTCAAAACGGGGAATACATTAACGGTTTGAAATTCCAGTTGTCAAAGCATTCATGGAAGGTTTAAAAAGAGTGATACCTCCAAGAACAGCACCTGCTCGACTGTGGAATCTCAGTGTGGTACTAACTAGACTCGTGGGTCCCCCTTTTGAGTCTTTACATTCCTGTCCACTTCAGTACCTTTCATGGAAGACTGCTCTTCTAGAGGTAATTACCTCGTTGAGAAGATTAAGGAAAATACAAGCGCTCACTCTACAGAAGCCTTTCTTACAAATACATCAGGACAGAGTAGTCCTAAGACGCAATCCAAAGTTTTTGCCTAAAGTCCTGTCCTCCTTCATCTCATTCGAACAGTTGGGCTGCCAGTTTTCTTTCCCAACCCAGACTCGGTAGCAGAAAGAGCACTTCACACTTTAGGTGTCCAAAGAGCTAAACCTTTTAAAAAAACACAACAATTGTTTGTAGCTTTTTCCAACCCTAGACCGAGTCGAGCAATATCGAAAATAAGCATTGCTAAGTAGATTGTCAAATGTATCCAAACATGTTCTACCAAGGACAAGAAAACCATAACAGTTCCCCTAAAAGCACATTCTACTAGGAAAAGAGACTTCTGTGACTTTCCTAGGAAACATTCCTATAGCTGACATTTGCAAGGCACCTACTTGGTCAACTCCACACACATTTAAGAAACACTATTGTGTGGATTCCCTTGCATGGCAACAGGCATGTGTGGGACAAACTGTACTCAGAACTTTGTTTCACACATCTGAAACACCCAGTGACTAGCCACCGCTAGGGGAGAACTGCTTCAGTCTATGCAGAGCATGTGTATCTACAGCCACACTGCTACAAATGGATTATGTTACTTACCCTGTAAGCATCTAATCATTGCATGTAGTGCTGTAGATTCACATGCGCCCACGCACCTCCTCGGAAGGCATTGTTTGGTCCAGATACTTGTCACATAATTCACATGTTCGCGTTCCGTACATTCACGTTGCATGGTCATCACTATGGACTATTTCTAGCTCCACTACACCAGATGTGTGGAAAACAATCTGAAGATGAAGCCAATGAGCATGCGCATTACCTCATAGGAGTCGTCACAAGATCTCGTGACTCAAAAGAGGTCTTTAAACAAAAACAAGTTATAAACATCTGAGCCCAACACAAGATGGCAGGAGTAGGCAGAGCATTTGAATCTACAGCACTACCTGCAACAAATAGATGCATACAGTGCAAGTAACATAATACTTCTTCGCCTTGGTGTACAGTAGCCGAGATGCTGTTCAACATGGCTAAAAACTTTAACAAAGCCAATAGGTCTCATAGGCTAGACCTATTGGCTTTGCCAATTCTTGTTGTAGATTGCATCGAGAAAGCATTTGCTTATGCCGTTTCTGTTAGAAAAGGCATGATGCATTTGATCTTTCCAAGCCTGCAGACAGTGTTAAAATCCTGTTTTGTACAGATAATTATCCTTGGAATTTACGGGGTTCTTTTGACCCCCTTTAACACTTAGCCGTATGCTTATGTGTAAGAAATACCTCATATTAATGGGGGCCTTTCTTTGATCTTCCAATTATTAAAGTTTATTAATGCCCAAACTGTAATTACACTTTGTTCAATGATACTTTGTATTGTCTTTTTATGTGGCTGTCACTGTAACTGCTTTATTTAAAGCTGATGTGTTACCTTTGAGTCTTGTGTTTTTTATATTATATGCATTGGGCAGTTTGATATTTTTTTACGGCAAATCTTTTTTATTGATGATTATTATCAGCAGAGCAATCTTTGTTTTACACAGCATGTCCCCTACAACCCAAACCAGGCAAACGACGTTTATATGCAATAGATGTCAAAAGCAGTATATACACAGCAAGTCGCCTACAACCCCTTTGGGCCGGCCGCATTTATTCTCAAGTGTCAGATGGCAAGGGCGGTGGGCAGTAGTGCTTTCTCATACTTGAAGCGCATAGTCTATCTCGATGGGCACAGAGCACTACATATGCATACCGAGGCCATAGGCAGAGATTGGACATCATTAAGAGACAGAGCTAAGCTTTACAGCCACTATGCCCGCTGCCATTTTGTCCATCATATGCTGGCGGTGTTACTGCTGTTTATATTTATGAGGTTAGGTAACCTTTTGCGTTCTGACGCCTAGATTTGAAATAGCACTATTGTATGTAAACTTGTAACATTAAACTAACAATAACGTCACAGGTCGCAGTGTGTCCCGGGTGGGAGGTGCGCGCAGGGGTTGGCTCCACTCATCACAGGGGGAGAGAAGGGGCGATCAGCGACAGCGTGTGGCAAACTCTGCGTCGGTGGAAGGGGTTTGTGCATCTCTCTGTCGAAGCGTTGGAGGGTCCTAATTTTAGGAGGGCTGAAGCATGTAAATTCTATACGCATGAGGTAGTGTATCGGTGGCTTCCATATAAGTTGGAATTTCTTATCCTTGCTGGCTAAACTGTGGGAAAGTCGTTCCATTGCCAAGAGACGCCATACCCGAGCAAACCATTGAGCCACAGAGGGGGGCAATGTTTGCTTCCATGCGCAAGCTATAAGTTGTCGTGCAGCTAGGAGCAGGTGGCTTATAAGGGCCCAGTTGGCCTGGGTCATTGCGGTTATGTCGGGGGCGGGGGGCGGGCGAATACCCAGAATAATCGTGTGGTACAGTTGCGGGAGCAGGAAGCCTATGATGCCCTTAATGTGCCCCAGGACCTTCTTCCAGTACGTAGCTATCACTTTGCAAGATCACCATATATGACAAAAGGTTCCCTCTTGTTCACCACAGTGCCAGCACAGGCGAGTGACGTTTCGATAGAGCGAGTAGGCGTATGGTACCATTGAAACATCCGTTTATACGCAGTCGCGCGCATAGAGAGGCTGTGATAGGTTTTAGGGATGTCCAGCCAAAGGGTTTCCCACTGTTTAGTGGTGATTCCCCTGGGAGTAGTGTTACTCCAGGCAGATTGGTATCTATGGGTGCGGTCTGGAGTCTAGTGTTGCTACACCTGGTAGGTTTTGGATATCAGCCCCCGGGTACCATCAAAGGCACGCACAAGTTTCTCAAAGGGGGTGAAGGGGCGGACAACTTCCGGGTGGACCCCAGGATGTAGTGCCCAGTGTCGCAGTTGGTGATATTGGAGGTGTGCGGTGGCTGGGATAGTGAATTCGGTCCTACAGTCTTCAAAGTACTTCATTGTGTCCCCTACAAAAAGGTCCCAAAGCGTCCGGCAGTCTCCCCTCGCTCCAAACACGAAAAGAGGGTGCTGAGAGGCCTGGGAGGAAATCAGGGTTGAGTGCGATGGAAAATGGGGATGGAAAAGTGGTCAGTCCCTTCTTCAGGGCTACTCTGTCCCAGATTTCTAGCACCGTCCTAGTCGGTGTAGCCACGTATGCGCTGCACAGGTGGGCTCGCTTAGGCAGCCAAGCAAGGTCCCATAGAGGCCTGCATGCCACTGCACGGTCCATATGGAACCAATGCTTTTCGCTTTCGCGTACCACCCACTTGGAGATGTATCTTAAGTGCGCCGCCCAATAGTATTCCAGCAGGTTTGGGCCAGCCAGGCCCCCCCGGTCATGCGGCCGCATCAATAGCTAGTGGGCTACAAGAGGTTGTTTCCCATTCCATATGAAGGTACGTATGTCTATCTGGAGTCGCTGTATATCTTCTTGTGGGATCGCCGTAGGCAGTGTCTGGAATAGATAGAGCCCTAGGGAGGATGTTCATTTTAATAGCGTTAACACGCCCTAACCAGGAAATGTATAAAGATTTCCATCTCTGTAGGTTTGCAAGAATAGAGCGACGGAGGGAGGACCAATTGGCACGAGACCAGGAGGCAAGTGTGGGGGTGATGATAAGCCCCAAGTACTTGATGGAGTCTGATGACCACTGAAAAGGTGTTGAGGTCTGTAGTGCTTTCACTTCTGGGACCAGGATGTTGAGGTTAAGTATAGATGACTTGGACATGTTGATCTTAAAGCCAGATACGGCTTCAAAGGCTTGCAACCATTCTTCGACGCTGGGAAGCGATATGTCGGGCTGCGTTAAGGTGAGGAGAAGGTTGTCTGGGAACAGATTGATTTTATGTATCTGTCCGCCAAAGGGAATGCCTTTAATCTGGTCTGAGTTCCGCACTCGGACTGCTAGGTGTTCTACTACCAGCGCGAATAACAAGGGTAAGGGCGGGCAGCCCTGACGCGTGCCTCGGCGTAGAGATATTGAAGTCATGGTCTGTCCGTTAACCCCGATGGTCGCTGTTGGCGCAACGTGTGAGGCCATGATTTTGGTGATAAAGCCCTGCCCCAAGCGTCGAGTGAGAGAAGGCAAGACAGTCAGCGCATCTATTCCACCAGGTGTGCCATTTGCCAGACATTATCTGCCCCCTGTCGCTGGTGAATAAAACCCACCTATTCGGGGCTAATGAGGCCAGGGAGATAAGGGTCCAGGTGGGTAGCCAGTATTTTAGTGTAAAGCTTGGCGTCTGTGTTGAGAAGGGCTATTGGTCGGTTTTGAGAAGCACTGTGCTGGGTCCTTGCCCGCTTTAAGTATGAGTGAGATCTGAGCTGCAGCCATTGTAGGGGTAAGGCCCGTGACCTAGGAGAAGGAGTTAAACAGACGCAGAAGATGGTCTTGAAGTTGGGGGAAAAATAGGTGGTAGAAAGCACAGGGCGCCCATCTGGGCTAGGTGTTTTGCCTAAGGGTAGGTTCCAAACTGCAGCGCGCAGCTCTTCTGCCGTGATGGGGCTGCCCAGAAGGGCTGCATGGTGTGGGTGCAAGGGTTCCCAGTCGCATTCGGCAAGGTTTAGAGTGGAGTCTCTTAGGAGAAGGGTCTTCTCGGGAGTATAACTATTGGTATACGGAAGGCCTCTAGTTTATCCCTTTACACCGTTGCCCATCCTGAGCTCCCAACCCGAATTTTAGCAATATGGGCCATGGCGCAGGCTACGGGCCAAGAGCTTACCCACTTTATCTCCGCCTTCGTAGTATCTCTGTTGAAGGGATAGGAGGGCGCGCTCTGCTTTGCTTGGCGGTGGGTGCGCAGTTGACCCTGCACCAGAGCTAGTTGTCGATTGGTCCGTCGGGATGGGACGGATTTGTCTAGACGCTCTAGTTGCTTGATCTCGGCTGAGAGCTTAGATTCCACTAGTCTCGCCTCCCGTGCTCGTGCAATAGAAATGGTCGTAATTGTGCCCCTGATAGTTTTAAACCCATCCCAGAGTGTGTGCAGGGAGATACCCGGGAACACGTTGAGCTAGAAATAATCAGTGAGTCCTTTACATATTTCCTCTACATCCACAGGGTCGCATAGAAGGTGGGGAGGTAAGCGCCAGCGCGGACTGCCCCAGTGTTCCAGGTTAGTTCTAGGTGTGCATGGTCTGAGATGGAGATATCTGAGAGTTCCACCCTGTGCAGGCGACAGAGGTTAGAGGGGGTGACAAAGGCATAATCTAACGTCAGGGTGTTTGTAGCGCCATGCGTCTTATCAGTCCCCAGTCCTCAATATCTCTCTTTAAGCTTGCAGACATAGCCCCGGTGTTCTGGAAAGTCGTGCCTAGGGATGGATCCCACACCAGATTTAAGTCTCTTCAGACTATAGTGTCTCCCTCTACCCCTTCTAGTTGCTCTCGCAATATGCTTCTGATGTACGTGTCTTGAGAGGTGTTCAGGGCATAGAGGTTGAGTAATGTCAGTTTGCGTTTCCCCTTGAGTAGCTGTAGTGACAAGTAACGACCCTCCCTATCCCGTATCTCCTTTACTAGTGAGGTGTAGAAGCTAGCCTTGCAGAGGATGCCCACTCCTAGTGTTCTGGTGGTTGTGCATGCCCAGTGCTGCTTAGGGTATTTCGGGTGTGAAATACGGTGGAGATCAGCCCTCATCAGGTGGGTCTCTTGAAGCATAAGAACATCTGGGTCGTGTTGCAGTACATATCGCCATATCTGTTTTCGCTTATTTGGGGAGTTTAAGCCCCGCACATTTAATGAGTAGTTTAAGATTACCCATGGCAGGTGAGGGTCGGGGCGTGCTGGGGGAATGACATATGTGAAAGGGCAGTCAGACATAAGTGTATAGCCTGTCTAGGGGAGAAAGGTCGCTCCTGCACCCGACTCCCCAGTCGCCATTGTGGCAAGCCCGCCTACCATCGCCCATCCTGCCTATAGGTCTGCGCTAAACCCGCATGGGTGTGTAGTGAGCCAGGGGACCAGCCTCCACCCCTCCCCAATCCGCCCGAAAGTACACGCACCCCACTGCATCTGCCCCATATTACACAAGGCGTGACCTGTAAAATAAAACAAAATTATATAGGTAACAACAAGGGGCCAACAGGGCCCAACTAAGACTTCTTCATCTTGCGGAGGTCTGCACCAAGGTGCTCCAAACCCGCTGGAGGTGTCACCCTCTGGAAGAGTAAGTCTGGGGGGCGGGCAGTCATCAGAAGTTCAGCGAGGATAGTGGAAATAAGACATCGTGGCTCCCCCTCCTCCCCGAGACCCAGAGGAGCAAGAGGAGGGGCATGCAGTGGCAGTTCCTTTCCTTGGACATATGGTTGTGCGCAGCCCTCTTTGCGGTCATATGGAGTCAGCGGTGGAGCGGGTAGAAGAAGCTCCCCCACTAAGATTACAGAGATGTTGGATGATGTCTGTCTTCGTGGCTTGTGAGGGTGACTCCGCCTGTCGCTTGTCAGGCCTACGCTGAGGAACCGTGACCCATTTGGGTTTTGAGAGTCGTCTGGTAGTCCCAGCAGCATCTTGGCTTCCGCCAGTGAGTGCAATGCGTTGCGCTTGCCCTCCCATTGAAACAAGGGGACAAAAGGGTGGCCCCACTGATAGCGAACTCCCAAGTCACGTAGCTTATCAGTAATGGGCTTGAAATCGCAACGCTTCTTCAGAATAATGGGGGAGAGATCTTGATAGAGTTGAATTGAGTAGCCTTGAAACTTGAGCTCCGTCTTGCCCCTTGCGGCTTGCATTATCGCCTCCTTCTCTGTGAAAAAGACACTGCAGTGACTCGATGGGCCCTATCCAGGGCGGGCGAAGAGGCATCCTCGTCGCCACGTACTACCTGGAGCAGTTCTGCCGTGAAAAACATAACATCTGTGCCTTCTGCGCTCCGTGGTACACCTCGTATGCGGATGTTGTTCCGGCTACTCCTATTTTCCAGGTCTTCTTGTTTGGTCTGCAGGTCAATGTGCTGATCTTCCAGCACAAAGATCTGTCTCCACAGCATCTCGTGGTCTTCAGATCTGGCATCGACAGTTCGTTCGAGGTCGTCCACCCTGTCCCCTATTTCCGACACTTCTCTCCGAATGTCGCACAGACCAGTTTTAAACTTCTTTGAGCGAGGAGATGTCTGTTCGGATTTCTTGGAGGAAGCGGTCCATGCATCCCTGAGTGATCGGTGCCGAGGAGTCGACTCTGCTGCTGCAGGTGGATGTACGGGGGGTGGGCCGCCACAAATGGCTGCAGTGTTTTATTCCAAAGAGACATCACAGAGTAGTCCTTGGCTGCTTTGGAGCGCGGCATAACCAGGTGGTTAAGGCGCTAGGGGAGTAGGAGCTCACCCTTCCTCTGGGTAATCACTGTCGTGTGGGCGCGTACTGGCAGGGACTATGTCCGGGCCAAGAACATGTAATTCACCCCTTTAACACTTTACTATCACTGGGACAGTTTCATAAAGTTCCCGCTTGCGTCTGGAGTGGAGGTTCCTTTGTTGAATGTATTTGGTGATTTTATTCCTGATGAAAAGTGGTCCTGTTCCATGTATTGCTTTGTGGGTGATACAATTTGCTTGAATGTGGATCATCTGGCAACCGGTAACCAATGTAGGGCCCTCAAGGCAGTGGAGATGTTGGCTTGTGGCTTTACATGTAGGAGTAGTCTGTCAGAGTTATGAATCCATTGTAGTCTTTTCAGAGTCGATAAAGATGATCCTCGGTAGAGGCCATTGGCGTATTCAAGTTTAGAACGTACAAGAGAGATAGTAGCCTGGATCTTGTGTGGAAATCCCAGGTGGGGGAGTTTTCATAGTAATAAAGCTTGATCTTGCTAATTTGTCTACATGGACATTCATTGATAACTTGGAGTCCATGGTAATTCCAAGGTTTCTTACTTCCTTAGATACTTTAGGAGGTGGTCCCAGATCGTCAGGCCATGCGCTGGCTGAATGGATCTTAATTTTTCCAATCGCCACATGTGAGTATTTCCATTTTGGAAGCATTCAATTTGAAATGGCTCCATGTCATCCACTGATTAACGGCTCTGAGGAAACTGAAGATTTGTGAGTTTCCAATGTCTTTCGGGCTTTCCAGTTTAAGGAGTATTTGCATGTCATCTGCATAGATATAGCATGTGAGTTGAAATTCGTTGATCATTGCCGGTAATTACTTCATGTCGATGTTGAAAAGCATGGGTGAGATGATAGAGCCTTGAGGGACCCCTGCTTTTGTGAAGTATAGTTTGGATAAGAAAGGGGGAGAATGGATTGCCTGTTTTGAAGGTAGGATGTGATCCATTCGAGAGCAGTTCCCTCTATGCCAGCTTCGAGGAGTCTTTGTATTAGAGTGTCATGGTCATCTGTGTCAAAGGCAGCTGGGCGGTCCAAGAGAAGTAGTGCGACAACCTTGTTCCGGTCTACTGTGTTTTTAAGGTCATCCCAGATGGCGATGAAGGCATATTCCGTGCCTCTTCCTGGACGGAATCCTGTTTGAAAGTCGGAAACTATGGCATTCTCTTCAATGAATTGTGACATCTGGGCGAATGCTGCTCCTTCTATCAGTTTTCCCGGGAAACTGCCATGTGTAATTGGTCTGTAGTTGTTGGGGTCAAGCGGGTCCAAATTTTTCTTTAATAATGAGCGTGTGTATGCCGGTTTTAGGTGTTTTGGGACGATTCCCATAGTTAAAGAATTATTGAGTATTCTTCTTTCTGGTGTTGCAGCAGAGGTAGTTAAAAGAATGTTCCTGAAGATTTGTGGTGGACAAGGGTCAGAAAGGCTGCCGGCTGGCCTGCTTGCTTTGACCAGATCCATAAATTCACTGTGTGATATTTGTTTGAAGGAATGCAGAGGCTGGGTTAGCCTACTCTTGGAGGGGAGTTTTGGAAATGGGTTGGTGCTGGTGATTTTCCTTTTTGTAAAATAGGGGGCCAACGTGTCTGGTTTGGTTGTGTAATGATTTGCCAGTTTGTCAATGAATTCTTGAGTAATGGGATGAGCTCCTTCTGTGCATTTAGGTTTATGAAATTCGTAACCATTTTATAAAATTCTTTATTTGCACATTTAGCATTTTGAATTCTGTGAATAGTACCTTTTTTTTTTTTTTTGCTTTTTTGATTGTTGACTTGTATCATCTGTTAAGTTTCTGTAAGTGAAGTTGTCTTTATTGCAGGGGCGTCATGAACCCCCTGCTTTACCAGCTATAGCAGGGGTAGGTTTTTCTGTTGGCATCTTCTGTCTGCCACTCGACAAAAGCTCCTAATAAACCAAAGAAAGATAGGAAAGAGAAAGCAGAATGGAAAGATAAAAGGAAGGATGAGTGAAAAGCTGCATGAATGAGTGAAATGATGGATGAAGGGATATGTGGGTGAAAGGGTGGATGGGTGAAAGGATGCGTGGCTGGGAGAAAGAATGGTTGAAAGGATGCATGTATCGGCAAAAGCATAGATTTAAAGGTGGATGGGTGAAAGGATGCATGTGTAAGTGAAAGAACGGGTGAAATGGTGGATGGATAAAAGGGTGTGGGTGGGTGAAAGGATGCATGGGTGTGTGAAAAGTGAGTGGAAGAAAGGATGGGTGAAGAGCGTGGGTGAAAGGATAAATGAAAGGGTCAACATGTGAAAGGGTAGATGGGTGAAAGGATGCCTGGGTGAGAAAAAGGATGGGCAAAATAATGCATGGGGGAGTGATAGAGTTGGTGAAAGGGTAGATGCATGAAAGGATGTGTGAAAGGCTGCCTGGGTGGGTTAAAGGATGGGCAAAAGGGTTGATGGGTTAAGGGTGGATGAAAGGATGGGTGAAAGGGTGGATGGGTGAAAGGATTCATGAGTGGGTGAAAGGGTAGATGCGTGAGGATGGGTGAAAGGATGCATGGGTGGGTAAAAGGGTGGGCAACAACAGTGGATGGGTTAAGGGGTGAATGAGTAGGTGAGTAAAAGGGTGGATGGATGGAGGAAAGGATGCGGGGTGAAGGGAATGGTGAAAGGATGCATGAGTGGATGAACGGATGGGTGAAAGGATGCATGGGTGAGTGAAAGGGTAGGTGCGTGGTAGGATGGATGAAAGGGTAGATGGGTGAAAGGATGGCTGGGTGGATGATAGGATGGGTGGATGGGTTAAAGGATGAGGGAAAGGATGGGTGAAAGGATACATGGGTGGATAAAATGATGCATTGGTGGGTGAATGAAGGAAAGGACTCGCGCTCATTTGCTTCGAATTCTTGATTTAATCAGCGCTTAGGCTCAAAGTAGGGGGTATTTTAATTTTCTGGCTACTCACTTGTTTGATTGCTGTTTTTTTTTTTTAGCCAAATGTGTTGCAGCTTTCTAATTTGGTGTTTTATCTCTTTTAGTTCTGTATTTCTCCATGCTGCCTGTTTTCTTTTGTCCTATTTGTTTTTCTGAGTGTTAGGATATCAAAAGCTTCCTGTAGCCACTCGTATAGTTTTTGAACAAAATGTATTGTGTGTAGATCTGTGTTGGATGTTAGTTGTCTTTCTAAGTATTCAAAATTGAGTTTGCTCCACGGTCCATAGGTAAATGAATGCAAGGTGGTTTTAGATATGTTTCTTTGTAGTGTTTTATGTTGGAAAGCTAGCAAATATTTGTCTGACCATGTGACCGGAGTAATTGTTTGAAAGGTAACTAGTTCTGGATTTGCAAAAATGACATCTAGAATGTGTCCAACAATGTGTGTGGGTTTGTGGATGACCTGATGTAGGTTTAGTGTGTCTAGGCCAGTGATGTTTTAAATGGGGCATATTGGGTTTTTCAAGCCAAATATTTAGGTCACCAAGAATGCATAGGTTGGAGTGTAGTGTTATCAGGTTTGAAACTGTGTCTAGAAATGTAACTGGGAATGTTGCAGTGCTAGGTGGAGGTCTGTAAAATAGAAGGAAGCTACAAGAGGAAGTTGGTGTAGTGTTGCATCTGGTGAAGAGGGCCTCACAACGTTGTATGGAAACGTCATTAGCTTTAGTGAGATTTATTGTTTGCTTGAATAGAACAGCTAGTCCACCTCCTCTTTTGCCTATACGATTTTGTGTGATAGCCTAGATGAATGGCTTCATGCAACACTGGGGCCATGTCATCTCCCAACCATTATTCATATATGAAGAGTAAATCAGAATGTGTTTCAGTGAGTAGGTCGTAGATGTGGTGCTTGTTTTTAGAGTGAGCAAGCATTTATTAGTAGGCAGTTTAGAGATTGTTTTGGTGGTAGGGTGGCTTTGTTTTGTAGAAGAGTGAGCAGTATTTTTTGAGCTTGTAGCAGGTGTCATTCGTGCTGGTAGCAGCTGTATAAGGATAGCAATAGTCTTGTTTTTCTATATTTCATTCCTCGTCCAGCAAGCTTAGAAGGCATTTTGATAGGTCTGTGTGTGTAGGTGGTGGAGATGGTGGTTGAGAGGGAGTTGGTGAGATGTGGTGTTTTTGCAGAGTAGCCTTGTTGTGTAATAGACATGGAGATATGAAGTTGTGAAGAGTGGCATGTTTATTTTGTTTGCGTCTGTTTAGGGTGGAAGGTGTATGAGTTAGGGGTGGTGGTGGAACTTGTCGGTCATGTTGTAAGGCTCTGAAATATGCATTGGATGAGAGGCGGTTGAATGAGAGTTGTTGTTTTGTTGTGTTGGTGTATGTGTGTTAGGTGTGGGGGGAAGAGAGAACCTGGAGGTAAAGATGGTTTAGGATGTGTATTTGTGTAGTCAGGAGGGTGGGAGTGGGTGTAGGTTTCTTTTATGTGATGGAATGTATTATGAAGTAGTGGGTGTGAGAGATTTTATTGTGCTTGTGTGTGCTATGTTTTGTTTTTGTGGAGTAGTGAGAGGAGATGCGGTTTTCTGAGAAGGATTTGTATGTAAAGTATTGGTGAGTGAAAGTTGAATGGTAAAGGAGGTGGTGATGTGTTTTGGAAAAGAGTGTATGTGGTGTGTGAGAGGGTATGGACAAGAGTTATGAGTGTTTGTATTGGATTTGATAGCTGGAAGAGTTAATATGTGGTGGAGTGTAAGGATTGTTTAGTTGTGTGTTTTTGGTAAAAAGAGGAGGACGGTGTTGGTGGATGAAGTGATGGAGGGCCGAGTATAGGTTTGGTGGTGACAGAAAGGGGTCCGTTAGGTGTACGTAGAGGGTAGAGCTGATGTTTTGTATGAATAGTGTGTGTGTCTGGGTGAATTAAAGTTATGTATAGTGTGGCTTTGTGTTGTGTTGGTGATGTGTGAATTTGTTAGTGGTATAGGACCGAGTGGTGTTTTGTGTGAGAGTGATGGTGCCATTGTGTGGAAGTTGGGGTGGAAGGGTGTATACGTGTGGTTTGAGGGGTTTTGTAGTGGTTGTTGAGACATTGAAATGTGGTTAGGGTTTGTTTGTAGCAAATGAGTAGAGTGCGTTTGCTGTGAGTGTGTTAATAGGTTTGTCGATGGGTTAAGGTGGTCGCTGGTGAATGGAAAAAGGGCAGCATTTCTAGACCTAGCCCAACCTGTCCTGAACAGGCCCAAACAGGCAACTGCTCTTGTCCTCTATACCCTTGGCCACGACGCCCATGCTGAGATGCTAAGCTTAAACATTCCTTTAGATCAGGTAACACATTTGGCCAGTGGGATCCCTAGCCCTAACCAATCAGAACACTAGCCCTATGACCAATAGGAGACCAGTCCCATACAACCAATTAGAAACCAAACCCTAAATCCAATAGAAATCCTAGATATAGGAACCAATCAAAACTCCAGATCTATAAGCCAATCAGAACCCTAAGCCCAAAGTCCAATAGAAACTTTAAATATCTGAACCAATTAAAGCACAGCTGTAACAACCAGTAAGGACATGCAACCTTAAGTACAGGCTGATGGCCAGGGGGCAGGGAAGTGCTCCTGAAGTCAGACACGCCTTGGATACAGACAGGCCCAATCCACACTTTGCAGGTCCAGTTTTACCCTGCAGGTAAAGCTCATGTCTAAGCCACTTAAGATACTGCTTTTCGTACACTTAAATCACTTTTTGTAGCGAGCTGGACTGTGACTCATAGGGAGGAACTTTTGGATGCTCCCCATGTTCTTGGGGCTCAAGCCGGGACACTTTTTGGGCCACTCTGAGGACACTCTTCACTTTGCCCGTATCACCCTGGTGGGACTCCTGTCCCAGGTTGCATCGCCCACAGCAGCCCGCACCACCAAAGCCCGCTGAACACCCTGGTGGGACTCCAAGTCCCAGGGTGCAACAGGAGACATTCCCGCCACTGCAGACGAGGGGGGAGGTGCCAACACCGTGCATAAAATGCTGACTCAACGCGCTGGACGCGCCCGGGCCCGACCCGAGCCAGGAAAAGGCAGGGCCACCCCCCTTGGCTTTTTGACTTAATCTAGTGTCTTGGGGACTTGGATTATCCTGCGGCGTCGAGCGTACAGCCAAGGTTCGTTTCCCTGCTTTGACTGTGTCTTTGTCCCTACTTTGTCTTTACTGCCTGACCTTGTGTCATGCTCTTTGAGCATCTTGGCTGTTGACTATTGACTTTCGGTTTTGAATCCTGCCGCCAGTGTGACTATTGTTTACACGTCTCAACTATACTCATTTTTCCTCACAGCAGACCTCTTACTACATTATAAAGGGTTTTCTTTTAAACGTTATTTGTTGGGACTTCTCTGATTGCACTGGCCATGGTTAAAAGGAAGCATCCGGGGGGGGCAACTAAATCTCCAAAGGATACCCTGCCGTCCTCCTCCATTTTGAACTATATTACGGGTGCAATGGGGGCGCTGGCAAAGCAGATCACAAGTGTCGAGGAATCTTTAACTATTTGCACTAACAACATATCTGGTAACTCTGGTAACCCTGGCACGATTCCAACTGCCCCTGTTTTAACTCCCAACGCTATTCCTGGTAGCCCACCTGCAAATAGACAGTGGGAAGCTAAGGAGTCCGATAAACGCAATTCAAATTCCCCCCCATCTGTTACACTAGATACACAACCACCTAGTAAAAGTTTCAAAACTCCTTCAACTACTTTAATTACTGCCACTCAGATTTCTTCTCTGCCTGGGGGTGCGGGCGGGGGAGGCAAACGTCCCAAAAAATTACCGTCCCAAAAGCAATTATCAACTACCAAACCTGCTACAATATTGGTTAACCATCCGCATTCAGAACACGCCTTCATGACCGCTTTAGTACAGACCCTTTCTGATACACTTACGACCGCACTTAGCTCTCTCACGGAGCAACTAAAAGAGTTTGAGAGAAATATGCTATCTCGTTTAGACATGCTGGGAACGATCCAGACAACATCAGCCTGTCCCTCCCGTCCCAGGGATCTCTCAGTCCCGACACAATATCCTCCCCAGTTGGAACCAGTGCAAACTCCACAAAGCATCTATCATCCTCCTCCTCCTACAGTCTTAACAAAGGCCGGCGGCACGAACAGCGCCTCTCTATCTACCAAAAAAAGTCACCAGCACCCACCCTCTATTTCTTCAGCGAGGACAGGAGTTATAAACAATCCTTTAGGGTCTAGTTCTCATTTTGTACCACTGTCCCTGCCATCTCACCCAGGCCCTAGTAATCTCCTTTCTACACTATCCATCAATCCACATTGTTCCACTTTGTCTAACTCTGCCACCCTGGAGACACCACGTGTTTTCCTTACCTCCAAAATGGACCATCTGGAGCTTCCGCCAGCAGCCACCCCCTATGTGGTAATTCTAGCCAATGTTCCCATAGTTTCTAGTTCAACACCTGAATCATGGGAGTCCTTCGGAACAAATGCCTAAATTGGCTGAACGCTAGGGTAGGTCTTGGCGGGGCACTCTTTGCCGACCTGAAAATGATCAGCAGAATAAAATGGGTGGGCTCGGGTAGTTTAACCTTGTAGGGAGACTGCGTGGTGCTTTCGTTCAGATCACCTAATTTAGTGAAGCTAATACTCGAGAGAGCTAGTTTACTATCCCTCACCACAAAGCAGATTGCTGGTCTACCTCTTGGGTTCTTTTATCAGCCGCCTGCCCTGTTCCCAACAGCAACTCTTCCAAACTATCAGGCACATTTTCCCGTCCCACAGCTTCCTCTGATTGAAACTTCTAATAGGTTTGACTGCCTTTCCACTCTCGGCAGTGTGGACTGACTGAGGGATCCCACCTACACTATCTATGGCAATCTGGGTGGACCTGTAACACCTCTAGAGCTCGCACGGGCCCCCTGTCTAGACACTGTCAATGCCTGCTTGTCACACAAATCCCACTTCGTCATGCCAAGATCAATGCACTGCTGTTGATCCTATATTACTGAGACCTTCCTCCACTGTTTCTAAGTCTCCTGCGTAAGCCAATACGGTTATGTACTGGAATGTTGGCAGCTTACGCAGTAAAAGTACTACGAGTGAGTGGTCCGATTTTACCACCAAATTGCACATTTTGTGTTTACAGGAAACTTGGTCAGTGGGCCCAATACACTTAACTGGTTTCAAAACTTATCACTGTTCAGCAATTCAATCCAGCTTGTGCGTCTCCATATCAAATTTGTTGTCTCCTTTGAATACAACTGTAATTTCTACTAGTGCTTTTTATCAAATTGTTATTTTACAATTGTCTGCACACTCCTCCATTGCTATTGTAAATTTTTACAATAATGCCTGTAGTCAGGAAATTAATATAGCTCTTAATTGTTTAGATCACGACTTGGAGTCAGCCTTCCCAGCTAATTGCAAGAACCCAATAATTCTTTGGGGTGGCGATTTTCACATCCGCACCTGCCAGTTTCCATCCAATAAAGTCTGTGGTATGACCTCTCCCAACAATAGTGATATTACTCACTTTCTTCACTTAGCCTACGGGGACTCCTTAAACGACCTGCTTTTTAAATATAACCTGTCCTTTTGTAACGAGCTTACCAGTACCTCGATACCAGTAAGTTGTACCTACAATGGCAGAGGAGATAACAGCGTGATTGATTTTATATTTGTTTCCCAGTGCCATTCCGAGTTGGTTTTAGGGTTTTCTATACACGATATCGCAATTAGTGACCATTTCCCCCAAAATGTCACCCTGAACATTAATCTTTTGACTCAGAGGGGGGACAAACACAGAGCCACATTTTTGGGAGAATATTGACATCTCCCGTCGTAATGGGTATGCACTAAGATGGTCCCTGGTGGATCCGTCTATTTTTTTAGCGAAATTAATTCGGGAAAAGAGGGAGGCTTCTGAATTGTGCCTCGATGAGAATACGGAGGCTTTTGAGTTCATACAAGCGTTTGACCACATAAAAGAGGGTATCAGCGAAGGGCTCCATGTTAATGGGAGAAAAACCAGGGCATCTCATCCTGGCTGTTTCGACACGACTTGTTCAAAAACACACATAAATCTTAAACTTGCCCTAGCTAGCAACCCGAGACAAGTCCTGGAGGTACGGGAATGCAGATCAGCATATAAATTGAATATTAAGCAATGAAAAAAAACCTTAAAGGAGGACACTTGGAATTGCCTACTTGAAGCCAGTCTGTCTAATAACAATACTATGTTCTGGCACATTATTAACTCTCCTCCTTATGACCCTGCAGATTGCCCCCGCGCTGAGATAGCCATTACTGAGGCTGCTTGGCTAGCCCACTTCACAGATCTATATTCCCCTATGAATGTCACTGTGAATCCCCCGACCACTGCACCCTCCACTAGCGAGACTGTCACCTCACCCCCTAACTTAAGGAATTATCCAGTTTTTACTCTGGATGAAGTAGTTGTCGCATTAAAGACAAGGGCAGCAAAGCCCCTGGGCCAGATGGGATCTCCATTGACTTGTTTAAGTCCAACACCGACCTCTGGGGACCCATCATTACCTTGCTCTTCAGAGCCTGTCGGGAAAACGGTTTTCTGCAAACCTGGCCTGAGTCCCTAATCGTCCCAATATATAAGAAGGGCGATCGTAACAGTCCAGCACAATACAGGCCAATTTCCCTTCTAGACTCCCTAGTGAAGGTGGCAGGGCGCATTCTCTTGGATCGTTTGCAGGACTGGGCAGAATCTAATAACATACTTTCGGACCTGCAGTACGGCTTTAGAACTGGATTGGGGACTATAGAACAGGCCATTAACCTGGATTTTATTATTGGTAAATACACACACATTAGGGATGGGAATCTGTTTTTAGTTTTCGTGGACTTATCTTCCGCTTTTGATTTTGTGGCCCACGAAAAATTATGGCTTATTATGATTAACCTGGGAGTAGATCGTACAATCGTAAACGTCCTCAGAGACCTATACGCCCTAGGTTGGGGCAGAGTAGACCACAGCCTTAAAGGCAATTGCACTCACCCATTTAACATTAGAACGGTGGTCCGACAAGGTTGCGTACTTGCCCGCTTCCTGTTTAATCTTTATATTAACAGTGTAGGTAACACCTTGGTAAGCAAGTGCGCTGACCTACCCCAAGTTGGCCATCGTCCAATCCCGGCACTCTTTTACGCTGACGATGCCGTTTTAATGGCTCATACCCCCATCGGACTTTAGCATCTAGTCGATGAATTTGCCAATTTTATGCAGAACCATGGCCTGAAAATTAACATCGGCGAAACCTTTTCCATGAAAATTGGGTGCACGGCCTCCCGATGTCGTAACATTTTTATAGAGGGTGTAAAAATCCAGCATACAACTACTTTTTCTTTCTTGGGCATAGTTTTTAGTCATTCTGGGAAGTGGCAACGGGCTATAAAATCCAGGCAACTCCAATTTGTTAAAACCACAAGGGCCCTGCTGCAGTTTGCTAATACACACGGAATTAAACATCCGAGGGAAATGTTGACCATCTATAAGGCTAAATGCAGACCCACTGCTATGTATGGATCTGAATTATGGGACCATGGACAGATTGATAGTCTTCAACTAGAAGAAAACGCTTTTCTAAGAAATCTTCTTGCAGTTCCTAAAAATAGTGCAACCTATGTCTGCCACACAGAATTAGGAGCCCCTCACATTGCAGACCTGATTAGGTTACAGCCAGTTATTATGGCACAAAATTTGGACATCGGAACATACTGCCCTTTTTAAGTCCAAGAAAAGGTTTATTTAGAAATATTAATATGGTCATACAAAAATAAAAATAAAACAATACTTCGTACAAGCAATTATTTGTTAATGCACAAATGCAAGAGGGTACAATAAAAAATAGTAATGATGTACTATACTCATGAAAATAATAAAAGGAATTATAGAAGAGGATATGAGTATAGTCACAGGTTCACATGAAATGTAGATACCAATACTTGTGAATAATACATAATCTTAAAAAACATTATAGGAAATGACAAATTAAGCATAACTGTGAAATGAGCAATAGGAAGTCAAGGAGGCTTGGAGACTTCTTGTTGTGAGAGATCGGGTAAAGAAGTTCTCTTCCCAGTATCGTCTAGATATTGTGTGAAGGGGCCCCAGAGGTGTAGTCGTTTTGTAGCAAGAGAGATAGGATGGACAAATGCTGTATCAAGGCGATGGTTGTGACATACCGCATACCACCAAGCTAAATAAGACAATTTAGAGGAATCTTTCCAGTTCTTTGATATCTGCTGAAAAGCTACAGCTATTAATAAGTCAATAAGTAGCAATAGCGATTGGGATTGGCCTCCCTCACAGTCCGGTGTTAGGCTACCTAGGAAAACATTTGTGAAGGAGAGGGGGATTGTGGTGTGAAAAATAGTGTTAATTTGATGCCAGACCTGTTTCCAAAATATAAAAACATGTGGGCAGGTGACTAACATATGATGATTAGTGTTAACCTGGGAGCATGTCCAGCAAGTATTAAGATTTGTGTTGTGAATTTTATTTAGGTATGCAGGTGTAAAAAATAATCGATTATAAATAAAGAAAAGTGTTTGTGTTGTGCTGGCTGCTCTAGATAATTTCCTAATTTTCGTCCAAATTCTGTTCCAAAAAGAAATAGGCCAATTCACTCCCAAATCAGATTCCCACAAAAGTTCGACCTTAGTTTTATCTCGGAGCTCAGGGGGTGCCATTAAACGAGAATAAATGGTGGACGCTTTGGGGGTTATGCGGAGTAAATTATGCCAAGGGGAGAGGGGTTGGGAGGGTGGAGAAGATGAAGATTTGAGTTTAGCGTAAGTATCAAGTATTACATTCCGCAAAATCAAAAATGTAGGTTTAAAGGAAGAAGGTAGATGATATAGGGACTGTAATTGCGTAAATTGAAAAGGGGAGCCCTGATCAAAAAGTTGATGAACCCAGAGCAAACCCTTGTTTCTCCAGCTCTTCCAGTATATAGGTTTCTTGTTAAGAAGGATTTGTTTGTTGTGCCAGATTGTAGAATTGAGAAAAGTATCTAAATTATGTACAACTAAATGGGGTGCAATAGATAGTAATTTACAGGATTGCTTAATTATGGGAGTAGAGAGCTTTTGCGGTTTGCGGGTGAAGGAAAGATATTCCTGAAATGAGAAGGGAACTAAAAATGAGGTCTCAAGATCTACCCAGAGAGGTTTGTCCTCAGTCTGATTGGTAATCCAATTCGTTAGTTGGCGTAGCTGAAAGGCCTTGTGATAATTGGAGAAATGGGGGAAATTGACACCGCCCTCAGATTTTGGTCTTACTAATTTCTGTAACGCCATTCTTGATTTTTTAGCATTCCATAAAAAGGAGATCAGAATAGAATTGATCTTCTGAAAGAATTTAGATGGAATAGGTGGTGGGATGTTGGAGAGTATATACAACACTATTGGAGTTAGCATTATTTTGATTGTATCAAGACGGCCCCACCAAGAGAGATGAAGGGGATGCCAGCCTGTGACCAATGTTTTAAGTTTAGCAGAACACTTGTCTATGTTTAAGGAAATAGATGTCTTTATAGAGGGAGAGAACCAGATGCCAAGATATTTTATATGTTTAGGATTCCAAGTGAAGTTAGAGACTTTAAAATCATCCTTAAAGGTGTATTTGATTAAGGGTAATAGCTCGCATTTCCCTCTATTCAGTTTATACCCAGATACCCGTCCATAGGCCTCCACCTCTTCCATGAAAGCTATAAGTGAAGATTGTGGTTGGGAGAGAAACACTAAAATGTTGTCAGCATATGCTGCTAATTGGAACATACTACCCTTAACCGATCGATCATAACTGATTGTCTTAGATCTCCGTCTGCTCTTAAAATTCCCTGGCTCAAATTTGTGCTCAACTTTCTGGCAGACATTGGCCATTCTGAGTACTTTGACCATCCCGAGAGCTTGGCTCTCGTCCAACGCAAAGCACTCAAAATGAAATGTTTATCATTATTAGAGGAAACGAGACAAGCATCTGAAATTCTTAAACCTTCTGTCCTAAGGAATCCGATGATACTGAACAGTTTTAATATGCAATTCTATTTAGCCAATGTGTTTAATGTGCGCCACAGGTTTGTGCTGACCCGGTTTCGCCTGGATATCTTCCACCATTTAATCCGCTTCCCCACCATTAACAACTGGTCATCTGACCTGGGGAAATGTACATGTGATAACATCTCTTTGCAGAGCACCATGCACACTGTTTTTGTTTTGTAAACATTTTTCTGAGACGAGGAAAAAACACGTCAAACCCTTGTAACTGCAGTTGGGCTTTGTACAATGCCAACCAGCTTTTCTGTACCTGCAAACGCTATCTAACATCTATATATGTGCTGTAATGTCTCGATTTCTGTGGGCCGTCATTAACTGCAGGAAGCAGCTATAGCCCGTACTTGAAATTGCAATTGAGTATGCAGAAGATGATTGTCATTGCTTCTGCACTTATGTACTGTAGTTTTTTTAAGCTTTTAAAATCAGTTTTAACTTTTATACTGGTTTTAATCATTTTTCTATGTATGTAATAATGTAGCTTTTATGATTCAAGTGTGAATTCGAATAAAGCTTATTTGACTGACTGACACTTTTTGTAGCCAAAAACAAATGTTACATACACTTTCCAAGCACAGTTTAAACCATAAAGTAGATCAAGCGTTCTCTTAAACACACACTGCTTAGGCTCTGAGGGTGTAATTTGCCTTTTTTACCTTAGAACACAAGGGGGTGGGGGGTTTACCGCTGCAGGCCTAAGCACAGTACAGGGAAAACTAGGAGAGAAATTCAAACAGTCACTGGTAGGAAAAAACAGCAGTTTTAAAATTACAAATTGCACAGAAACCAAGAGTTCAATTTAAACAGTCACGGGTAGAAAAAACAGCAACCTACACCATAGACCCACTCAGTTGAACCCACACCCTTATTTGAATAACATTAGTTCATAAATAAGTATCACCTTAGATTGTGACGTGCAAATAGAGAACACTTTACATCAGCACACCAATGGGACAGTCAACCACTCAAAAAGAGAGGAAACTGCAAAGTCCTTCAGTTAACACCCATTCACCAAAGACCCTACAAATGTCACCCAGAATCGAACTTGATTTACCTTAACAATCATCTACACAAACAGGTTGTACACAAAACATTAAACAAACTCTCTGCTAACCTCAACAATCAGACCGACACAGCCAATTGATCTTCTCAGAGCCGTTCATTAGGGCACCTGCTCAGAGAATGCACTACAATTCTATAACAATGGTGTAGTTGGTGCCACACAAAAGCAATAACATAACATACATGAACATATTTGATATTATGCACGCAGAGCTACTGGTACCCAGGCAAGTCGACCTGCTGACACAAATACACCTCACTCGCAGACATATAGACACGCAGTCACACATTCCCCCATACATGTGCACATAGACAACAAATTTACAGTAGCAAAAAAAGACTAACATGGATAGGGATGTGCATGGACCAACAGTGGTGTTGATGAAGGTAAACACTTACTGGCAGCTATACACACAGATCAGCAAACATAGATGCTCTTTTCCACAGACCAAGAGAAATGCTGATAACCATACAGTTATGAACACATCTGCACACAAAGGCATACACTGATGGCAGGATGTACAGGTGAATGGCTGCCAAATAAATGGAATCCTAAATGATGTTGGGGTATTTTATAGCATTCATGTCCACATATTCCTTAGTTTCACTGCAGAAGAAATACATTTGAGGTGGAGAGATGAGCAAAGTCTCAACATCTATTTAACCCTTGGCTTTTCCTTTGAGAATTCACTTCTATACATCTCAGTCTCCATGCATGCCATGATATTGGCATGTTTGGAATATTCACTTGTTTATAACAAGAGCTCTCTGCATGCCATTTCTTTTATTGAAAGTCCAATATATATATATATATATCACCAAAACTCCTCCGAGTACAGGAGCCCCCGACCCTTCAGGGCGGCCTCTTAAACAGTGGGCACGGAGCAGCCCACCAATTCCATCAACATGAAGCAGCAAACCGAGGCCCAATACTGGAGAAAATGCATTTATTCATGGCACAACAGCACGTAAAGGCTTCCTTCTCCTTACGCGTTTCGGCGATCAATGCCGCCTTGTTCACAGGTGGAAGCAATGTCCAAAAAACAAAGTGCATGCGTGCGTGCTTTAAAATCATTGAGTCACATAACCGGTTAATTAGAAATACATTTCCCATAATGCAGGTTCAGGTCAGTTTTGAATACAGGCTAGAAAATCCATTTCACGTTTTACCTGCACGATGTAAGTATGGAAATAAAATGCAACTGGTTATGTATGTCCATAGTTCTCGCAAAGTGCTCAATTATTTACAGGTGCCATGAAAACGCCCGTCTCCAGAACGATCTGAAAGGATGTCCTCCTTCCAGAATCCCTTCCATGCATTCTCACAGTTGCTAATGAAGCGAACTGTGAGAATGCATGGAAGGGATTCTGGAAGGAGGACATCCTTTCAGTAAATAATTGAGCACTTTGCGAGAACTATGGACATACATAACCAGTTGCATTTTATTTCCATACTTACATCGTGCAGGTAAAACGTGAAATGGATTTTCTAGCCTGTATTCAAAACTGACCTGAACCTGCATTATGGGAAATGTATTTCTAATTAACCGGTTATGTGACTCAATGATTTTAAAGCACGCACGCATGCACTTTGTTTTTTGGACATTGCTTCCACCTGTGAACAAGGCGGCATTGATCGCCGAAACGCGTAAGGAGAAGGAAGCCTTTACGTGCTGTTGTGCCATGAATAAATGCATTTTCTCCAGTATTGGGCCTCGGTTTGCTGCTTCATGTTGATATATATATATATATATATATATATATATATATATATATATATATATAATATATATGTCCAATCAATTATATGTGTTCCAAATAACTATATTATTCTTTGAATACAACAAAGAAAAACAGCCAATGAGTTTCTTTCACAATGTAAAATTCGTCAGGGCTGTAAGAATATAAAATACACACACATATATATATATATATATATATATATATATATATAACACATATATAATACAACATATAAAAGGCACATTTTTTTATATTTATCAACATTAAACAGAATAGACGAGACGAGACGAGAACTGAAGGGAAGAAAAATGAGCATAAATGCAACATCACATATAATTGATAAAAACATATGACAAATATTTATGAAAAGGTAAAAACGTCTGTTTAATGTTGATAAATATTAAAAATGTCTTTTGTATGTTGTGTTAAATGCATATGTGTGTGTGTGTGTGTGTGTGTGTGTGTATATATATATATATATATGTATGTGTGTGTATATATATATATATATATATACATCAAAGAAAAGCCCCGAGCTTTGAAGTTGCACTCCACGGAGTCATTTATTTCGGAAAGGCAGCACACAACCCAACAAATGTTTTCCCCTAACGCGTTTCGGTGCCCCAAGCACCTTAATCATAGGGCGGCATTTAAGGCAGACATGGGATGGACTATCACCTTTTATACCCATAAGGCACTCGCTTTCCAGTAAGAGGCATGCCGGGAGTGAGAGTCCCAATTCTTCCGTTTCAGTACGGCCAGATCTGTTCACCTTAATATTTTACTGCCAATATCAATAAAGTTTTACAGCCCTCCAGTGGGCCTCAGGTTGCATGCCAGCTTTAATGTCCATCACTCCGTGCTGCAAAGAAGCTGTGAATCGATTTCCAGCCCCGCAGACTTTCAGTCCAGTTACATGGCGGTGCACACTTCCACGGCCGGAAGCGCCGTGCGATAATTACATCAAAGAATAGCCCCGAGCTTTGAAGTTGCACTCCACGGAGTCATTTATTTCGGAAAGGCAGCACACAACCCAACAAATGTTTTCCCCTAACGCGTTTCGGTGCCCCAAGCACCTTAATCATAGGGCGGCATTTAAGGCAGACATGGGATGGACTATCACCTTTTATACCCATAAGGCACTCGCTTGGGGCACCGAAACGCGTTAGGGGAAAACATTTGTTGGGTTGTGTGCTGCCTTTCCGAAATAAATGACTCCGTGGAGTGCAACTTCAAAGCTTGGGGCTTTTCTTTGATATATATATATATATGTATATGTGTGTATTTTATATTCTTACAGCCCTGATGAAGTTCACGTTGTGAACGAAACACATTGGCTGTCCTGTGTTGTCATCAAAGAAAAGAAAAAAAATTGGAACACATATAATTGATTAGACTTATTGTCCTGACCTTTGGGTTGCAACTTTGGAGCGGCAGGTGCTGTCTGTGCACAGACCAGATAAATCTGTCGAATATTTGGACAAGGAGGGAGGTGTGGTTTTGGTGCTTTTGCGCGCTGCTTCATGTTGTGCTTATACATTTCTTTTATTGACTCTGTGCTATTTTTTTGCTTTTTTTTTTTTGTTTGTAATCGTACATTGCAGTTTAGTACCTCTATTTATCTATCTTGCACTAATATACAACGCATTCAGGTTTATCAGATCTCTCCAAGTAGTCCCTGTTGAGCTTCCGGGGCGCTCTTTAAACGCATGTTCTGATTATTTCAACTGACAAAAAACAATGACAGCTCCCAGAATGCATTCTCTAATTAAATGAAAGCCAAGAATTAAAAGGATTATCTTCAATGTAAGCGAGCTAAACATCCACAAACATTAGTGATCACCAAACCACTGTTATAACTTCAAATGTAGCTTTCCAGTTTATTCTTATGAGTTTCAAGGTTCACTGAAAATAACTCTACATCATTTAAAATGAATAGTCGGATTGAAGTAATGTAAATTGGGCTCATTGGCTCATTTCCAATAATTGTTTTCTGTTGTGGAGAGTTAAGAATCGTGGCCCCAAAGTGTGTTTTGCTAAGTAGCTCCTTTGCAAAATAGATTCCTTGCCAACACGGTTCATTTCTGAAGAATGACGCATTCTGTTACATATGTTAGTGTAAAACCAAAGTACGCAGTGTTCTGATTAAAAAACAAGAGACTCCTGGAGTGTTCTGTGGAGCGAGCTGTACAAGTGTGACAGAACCCTGCTGTAAGGTTAGTTGGGAGGGATGGATGGATGGGGTACATATCTCAACTTCCTATGTTGATTCGTGACAAGTGCAGGAGGGTTTCAAAAAGCATATGCTTTCATATATTAATTTGGTGTACAGGTAGCTTCTAGATCACTGACTCCACCCTTCGTGCCAGAACAATCATTTTGCTGTAGAAGGCCTATCTGATCACTCAAACACCTCCCTTCTTTCAGTATGCAGGGCCTGTCCGAATATCCCCGTTCTGGTGTATTCGTCTTCCTGCAGATTCTCACCTTCTGATTATCCTTGAGGCACCAGAGTGGATCTGGAAAGAGTTTTTTCCCTCCACCACTAGCTGTCTATCTGCGCTACGCATCTCCAGTCTTTGATTCGTCCACCCTGGGTGTGACAATATCAGTTTATATATGGCACTGACTGACATGCTGGTGTTAGTCCTTGTTTTTTCATGACTTAATACTGTCTCGAGCTCTTCTCGCTGTTATACCGACACATTTCTCACCAAATTTACAGCAACTATGTTAAATACAGTGGTCTGTATCTGAGGGGCACAACGTGCTCCTGCTTTTCAAATTTCAGATAAACAGTTACCCTACTTTTTGTGAAAAGACAACCTATCCATGACGGTTAATTCCGTTAGTTGAAAGGCTTCAGCTAAAATGTAAGAAACCTGTGCTGTAAAACCGAGGGAGGGCAGACAGCTAAACAAGCCTTCTTGCCAGCTGTGTGCTTCCCTGAAAGAAATGTAAATGTGCTCCTCTGGTTAATCTGAAAATGTAAAAAAGAATGCTTGGAAACCAGTATTGGCTTTAATTGATTAAATCACTTGAAGTTTCCTGATGACACAGGTTTATTCATTTTGAGTGGTATTGCAAGGGAGTTGGTTACCACCTGAGCTGTGATGTTTGCTTTTAATGGCAGTTGTAAAAACAAATTGCCCTACATGAAGTCTGGGTATTACTAAAATCTATATTTTGGAAGCACTTTTTTTATCTAAACATTCTTCCACATTTTGTAGCGGGCCTATCTTATACTGTGTGTAATGCAAGTTTAAAATATTGACTTACATATTCACAATGCTTTCGGTCACTGACTGAGATCTCATAGCACTAAACATACACAAGTCGCTATTCTCCATCCATTGCACCAACCAAGGTGCAGTTTTGTGGCTCTCTGGTTACAGACACAGACCTCTGCAAAGCATTAACTAATAGAGGTTTCATAATGTACTATAGTAAAACCTGCTATTTTGCTCATAATGTACAATAGAGCACTTCCCACTGATTAACTTAATTTGCATTTATTTTTCATCCAAGCTGTTATTTTATGCGTAGTTACCTGAAGGTGAAAGTCCGAAAAAAGTTAGTTTTTGTAGACACAGCTTTGAATCTGCCCCCACACTCACTCACTCCGCTTGCATTGCGTGCAGCATCACCGGCCCCATACTTTTTAGGTCCCTCTGCGACCTGATGTATCTTCTTCTATGGGCTCTGGCACACCCACCGATTGCCATTGGTTGTTTCATGCTGACTTGTTATTGGTGCATTTGTGTGCTTAGCTCTCTTTCCAGCGATTTCACTCAGAACATTCTGTTTGGCCATCACACTGTACAGCGTGTGATGGCCCCTTCTCCCTCCTCATGTATGGGCATTGCAGCCTTTACATATCTTAGTTCCCTCCCTCCTCGCTGCTCCCAGCTGCATGGGGCTTGTAAGTGCTCCTCGTTGTTGTTTTGTTGGCCTGTCTTGTTTAGGACTTGTGCCCTGTGTAGTTAGATGAATACAACACTTGTTAGTCTAATGCCAACTGGAGTTAAACATATATATTAGAATGTTTCTTTCCGAACGTCTGACATAAAAGCCCCGTAAAAAATATTTTCTCCTTGCTAAAAGCGTCTTTTCACGCCCAAAAGCAGGGGGGTGCGTTTCTTTTTTTTTTCTTTTTCATCCGACGGAAATACAAGAGTGACATCAAGTGGTCTTCTGTGGGAACACATGCTGTCTGCAGCATCTGCATCAGGCAAATGCATTGTAAGTTATTTAGACTGTATTATATGCAGCGGTCCTCTCTGGGAAGCCAATGGTGATATCAGACTGACTAGTTCTGTCGCTTTTGTAGCGGCCATTTGTTAGAAAGTCTGCTTTTGACATCAACATCATCTGTTCGATGACACGAAGGATTTTTTTCTGGAATGCAGGATCCTACTTCCTCCTTGCTCATAAACACTCATAGAATTGCAATGCTACCTCTCTCTCTTGTCCCTTACCGAAGGTAATAATGATCAAAAACACCATAGAGGTGAATTCCCTAAACACGTATGACCCAGTAATTTACTAATAACATGGTCATGCATGAGGTTATCGCAATACAAGTTTCAATTTGTGCTTGTCGTTAATAAAATGTCTCCAAACGTCGAAGCTCTGACACATATTTTGAAAATCCTTTTGATACCCAATTCAAGTACCCAAATAGATATTTTTTTATGGTCTCCGAAGCGAGCATACAAAGCACCTAAAAGAATCCATTTTAATGGGAAAAATGTCACTATGAAATAGGCAAACATAATATATTTGCCTGTTCGCAAAAAGCTGATATGGAATGCCCCAAATGATAAATTGCAATTCAGTGGCATCAGATTTCTTGCCACGGTCTATACTGTCCAACATGACTTCCATATTTAACTTTGCTGTCTCAGTAATGAAATTCCCCTGTTCCTGTCTTGGACTGTTCCGAACTTATTTGTAGTTTTGTATTTCACTACTTCGGCTTGGGGGCTTATTGTGAATTTCCTACCCTTATTGTTTGATATTTTCTAATGTCACTTCTGAGAGAGTCTGGATTGGCCCTGTTACAGGTCTAGATGAAGGCCACAATATATATTTCACGAAAAATGCTGACTTCTGGGCTACATTTATCCCCTGTCTGTTATATGGGCTAAACAAAAGAGTCTCTGGATTGTTTCAAGTTTTCCTTCACTTTCTGGATTTGTGACATCCAAAACTGATGCAATACTTACCTTGGGATTTCCAGAACTGCTAACGAAAGTGCACACAAGACTTTCAAAACTGCACTCTGTGCTTCTTACTCCATATGTAGCCTCCGAAACTGCACACAATACTCAGTACTCAAGGTAAGTTTTGCAGATCTGACCACCATAGTCCGCATGAGAAAATAAGACTACCTACTCTGTGTGGCCTCCCACAGGACCTGCCGTGCTCCTAAAGTATCTGCCTGAATTTGATTCAATACTTCAAAGGAGGCCTTTACAAGTGCACAATATATTCCAGACTAGTCTAGTACTGGATATGTGCTATCCGAAATATATACTCTAGAACTGGGCAGAATACAACCCAAAGCCTCAGGAACTAGTCACAGTACATCACGCGACCTCCAGAAGTTAGCACACTACTCCAAATGTTGGCTCTGAAACCGTTTTTAATACTCCAAGTGAGGCTTATAGAACTGGGAAAAAAATCATATGAGCTTCTGGAACTGAATTCAGTCCTCAAATTGAAGCCTCTATTACTAGATGGAGTATTCCAATACAGGCATTCAGCTGGCCACAATGCTTCATACATAAACCAGAGGACCAACAACTACGAGGCCCTGCAAATAGATACACTTGACTACTAAGCTTTGCTCAGTATTCCAAATGGGGCTTGACTTGTGATTTTATTTTTTATCACATCAACCTATTTCCAGTCTCTTCACTGCTCAATCCCTTGTTTCATACTATATATTTTCTGATGTTTTTCTGGATCATGATGAAAAATCTTTTGAAAATTACTCATCAGTGCTGATGTTATGTTCCTGTTTCCATACCAACCATCTATTACTATCCTACCCATGCATCACCTCCAATCATTTCATTCATCTAATTATCCAGACATCCATCCATGTACTCATACACATATCCATCCATTCAAGCATTCATACAAATATCTATCATTCCACCAACCCATCCATCCTAAACTACCCCTCTGCTTCTTAAATGCTCACATTATCTGGATGGGAACCACATAATTCCACTACACATCCATTACATCCACTCCATAACACACAAGTAAAAAATATGTTTGAGGCATGTGAGCTGTAGATCACATGCTTTGCATACTCCTGCCATCTAGTGTTGGGTCCGGATGTTTGCAAGCTGTTTTTCTTTGAAGAAGTCTTTCCAGTCACGAGGTAAGGTGACTCCTCCTATCGGTGATAGTGCGCATCGGCATCGACTCCATTGTTAGATTGTTTTTTCCGCCATCGGGTTCGGACGTGTATTGCTGCGCTCCGTTTCGGAATCGGTCCTCGGGTTCCACTCGGTGCGCAATCCACTCTACCCTTGACGGTATGGTTTTCGAGCGAGTTTCCTTTTCTCCACGGTTAGACTCGACCATCAAGAAATCTCCATTTCGATTGGAAATTCGCGGGTGGCCTTCCGGCATAGCTGCGTCGGTCCAGCTCCTTGTCGATGGAACGGATTCCGTTCAAATTCTGCCCCCTCTGCCATGCGAAGTATCCGCGTACGGACTTACATCAGGAGGGTAACTTGTGCTTGTCTCCAGAGCACAAAGAATAAGACTGCGACGCGTGCTGATCTTTCAGATCAAAGAAAACTCTCCGTGATCGTCGGGCTCGATGTTGAGAGATGCAGCGGCAGCAGTTAGATGACACACCGGATCTCTTCGGCGAAGACTCCGAGCAAGAGGAGGTCTCAGCGGCCGAAGAACAGGCTTCAGCGGCATCTGACTCCGAATCAGAGTTGCAGATTGTCCTTGAGGACGACAATGTGCAGCAGGGACAAAGGAACGTGAGTACAGAAGACCCCCCACCCACCGTCCCTAAAAAAATCTAAGGCTTCGGCACCACCTCTGCCTTCAGGCCAAGGTCGGCACCGAGAAGAGGTTTCTAACGCTCCGCCTTCTGGCTCGGCACCGAAACACTCTGACAAGCTTTTAGGCTCGGGACAGAGTCGGCCAAAACCCACTTCTGAGCCGAAACCTTCAGGCTCTAAGCACAAAATGGGCTCGGAGACGAAATCTTCAGCGCTGAAAGGACATTCCAGCTCGGCACTGAAAGCTTTGGTGCCGAAAACTAAAGAGCTGCCCGTACCACAACCGGATCCAAATATGGACGTTGTACCACCGAAGTCTGATCCAAAACAGAAAAAACTCTATATTAATCCTGACACAGGGCATATTCACGCTAAACCGCCATCCAAGCACAAGCTTCCTGATGACAGCAGCTCTTATAAGATTCCGTTGAAGAGGAAGAATATACTAGCCCTTTCCACACACTACCATCTCCTCCTCCTCCTCCCTCTCCACCACAGCTAGATCCTTTACACATTACACCTCGTCAGTCTCCTCTACCTCACCCTGAGCAGGTGATACTGATGATGATGACACACAGTTACCAATAGATCCTTGGACGGATTATACAATTGATCTTCCACAGGATACAGACCCAGATCTTTACCCTTCCAGACCATCTCCACCTGATGACAATATGTCATATCAGGAGCTCATTGCTAGAGCTGCACAGTACCATGGGGTGGAGCTCCATTAGAGGAGGATTTTCTCTTTGGAACTCCAGGAACACATAAGTCCAGTCAGACACTGCCTATGCTTAAGGGTATGTTGAGGCACACAGACGACATCTTTAAAGATCCTGTACGTGCTGGAATCCTCAATCCTAGAGTAGATAAGAAATACAAACCTTCCCCAACAGACCCTATTTTCATTAAAGGTCAGTTACCACTTGACTCTGTGGTAGTATCCAATGCTCGAAAGTGAGCTAATTCTCAAGCTTCTGGGATGCTCCTCCCCCAGATAAAGAGTCACAACTGATTGATGCTTCTGGCAAAAATGTAGCTGCACAAGCAGCTAATCATTGGCGTATTGCTAACACCCAAGGTCTCCTATCAAGTTAAGATAGGGCCCACTGGGACGAAATAGAGCAATTACTACAGTTTCTCCCAGATGAGCAGAAGGCCAAAGCTCTGGATTTAGTTCAAGAAGGTAAACTAATTTCTAACATTTCCATTAGATGCTCTAGATGCGGCCGACACTGCAGCTAGAGAGGTAAATACTAGCATTCCGGAGACATGCCTGGTTACAGATTTCAGGGTTCAAACCTGAAGTCCAGCAATCCATTCTGAACATACCTTTTGACAAGGAACATCTATTTGGCCCTGAAGTTCATCAAGGGCTCGAAAAAATGAAAATAGACACTGATGTGGCAAAATCCAAGGGAGCGCTTCAATCTTCCTCAAACAGAGGTTCCATTCGGCGCTCCTTTTACAGGGGAGGGTCTAAGTCCACAGGGACAGACCAAAATACTTCCTCTTGCAAAAATAATTCCCAATCATCTTTTACAAGAGAATTTTTCAGAGGAGGTTATAGGGGAAATAGTCCCTGGGGCAGAGGTAAAAACACCACACCCCGCAATTCCCCTTCCTCAAATAAGCAGTGACTTCCCCACTCTTCCCTCCGACTATTCCACACCTGTCGGTGGAAGACTTCAAGACTTTCTCCCCATTTGGGAGTCAATAACAACCGACAAATGGGTGATTGGAATTATCCAACATGGTTATTGCCTGGAGCTTACCAACAATCCTCCAATCATTCCACCTCGTTATCACAAATTGTCACCAGACCACCAGCACTTGTTTCAACAAGAAGTGCAATCTCTATTCCTCAAAGGGGTTATAGAACCAGTCCCACTTCAGAACCAAGAGTCGGGGTTTATTCCCTTTACTTTTTAATCCCCAAAAAGGACGGCTCATTAAGACCTAAGACGCGGAGGTTATGGGGAAGTCGAGTGAGCCCCGGCGGGAGGAATTCAACGGGCAGCGCTCCATGGTTCGGGGGAGCGGGTATAAGGCAGGAGGGAGCGCGAGAGAAAGAGGACATGCCCCCACCCACATCAACACTCCCAGGAAACCGAGGAGTCAACGCGCAAAAATGGGCATGTGAGAAGGAAAATAACTAAATTAAAAAAAAAAAAAAGACTTTGCATAATACAACCGGAAACTAAGGTATAAGAATAACTGAAAGGGAAAGTGGACCAACCTTGGTCCCTTGAATGATTGGCCATTTCGAAAGGGCTAGTTACTATACAAAATGGCTGATGTACGATAGAAAAGGAAAGAAGACTAACAACTGTTCACAGAAATAAAAATAGGACTACAAATAGTAGGATATCCACAGAAAGCAAATAAGCAGCCATATATTAGAACAGGCAAATTGTCTGCCCAATCAATCCTCTATATCCAATTCACAAGGGATCCCAGACATTTGATCACGACCAGGCATTGGCCAGCCCATTAAAAGGAAGAGGGAAAGAAAGTGAATAAGAAAAGCAAGTAGGAAGAAAAAAAAATGGCAGGAGACCTAAAAGTAGCAGGAAGGAACTCCTACAAAATAATTTACCCCCCCAACATCTCCAGGAATGCAGCTAAGGCTTTTAAGCACAACTTAATGAAAAAAAACACAGACACTGATCTGAGACCCATACTTCAACATACAAAAGGGCATCTTGGTTAATGAAAGCCGGCAAAATGGCGTGAGACCATAACTAAACTATTAAACACACAAGAAACAAAAAACATACCATACAGCGTTAAGCTACTGATCGCTCCTTCTCATAGACTAGGAGCTGCACTGAATATAGCAATCTATAAAAACGGTACTGTACTCATTCAAGCAAAGGACAAGGATCTGATCAAATTTGACGAATACTTCTACACGATGAAAGAAAAAGTCTATTATTCCACCTGTACGAGAAACCAACAAAGCCCCGGCGCGAACTCAATTACACATCACAAACTAGTAACACTGAGAGCGGAACATGGGAAGACAATAGATCCACAGAGGTCAAATCCTTCCCCCAACAAACGCAACGGAGCCAAACAGAGACTCTTCACACGTAATTGTCTTTTCACCAACAATCACGATTAATCCTTCAACACCATCCCGAATCGAAAGTCAAATTCCCGCACGAATGATCACGTCAGCCTCCATGCTAGGCGCTAATTACCACACTCACCAAGAAATAGTTCGACCAAAGCTGAGACAGCCTGCTATGCCACCAAACAATGGGGATTATTCTACAACATCCACCCAACCACCATTCAACGCTCCACTAACATCTAACTCGCCAGACAGTAGGAGCCCACCTCCTAATCTAATAAAAAGCCTGAGTGTCTCCCCCCGGGATAGAAGAAAAACTAGAAGCGTATTCAATGCCGTACCTAAGATAATGGTCAGTAAGTCATTAGATGGTGAATTACCAAACAATCAATCGTCAAGTCTCCTGAGCACATCCTTCATCCCCCCTGCTCCTGCAGTGATCCAAGATACTCAGAATCTAAATTCCAGTACTACAAACCATTTCCAAAGCTCTACTTGATCTGAAGAATATAGCGCGCCTCACAGAAAACTCACTCTCCAAATTCATGAGTATTCAAGAGGCAGTACTTTCACTACATAACAATATAAAAGCTACACCAATGTCTCTATCAAACAGACAACATCGTCCACGCAAACTCCCTAGTTCTCTATCGGACGAGGAAACGCAAGCACTACTGCAATCCTATGAACCGACTCAGACCACAACTAGCCTTTGTAACAAGAATTATGTAAATGTAATCCGCTCAGTCCCAATCAACTCCTTCAGAGAAGTCAGGCCCAGTTACAGAAAATTAAAGCGAATAGCGCTAACCACCTCGAATCAAGACACCATCCTGGATTCTCAGAAACCGCTCACAGGGCTACTAATCAATTGCCGTTCAGCAGTGTGACACGCGTCAGACATCGCTGATCTTATCTTGAGTCAGGAGATCGACGTAGCGATCCTAACTGAAACATGGCTCACTGAATCTTCCTTGCCATGTTTGGATCCACTGGTGCCCCCTAACTATATCATTGTGAGACAAGACAAGACAGGCTAAAGAGAAAAGGAGGGGGCATTGCAGTCCTTCATCGCTCGGAGCTCTTGCTTACTCCTTTGCCTGCCGACCCTCTTAGCTCTTGTGAATACCTCGCACTTTCCATATTAAATACTGAAAAACAGCTATGCTAGGTCCATGCATTCTATCACCCTCCAGGCAAGAATGAACCTTTTATCGACCACTTAATGGAGATCATCACAGCAAACGCCTCCCCACACTCCAATGACATATTCCTAGGGGACTTCAACTTGCACTGGAACGATTCCAATGACAGCCAGGTCAACATCATCAAAGACTTCCTAGCAGATCAAAACCTAGTACAAGCCTGCACGCTTCCAACGCACGTGAAAAGCTCCACGCTAGACTGGATCATATCCAAAGATAAAGCTGTGAACTTAACCTCAATCATGCCTTGTGACTGGTCAGATCATCACATAATAACTTTCCAAATCCCCAGAGTATTAAAGAAAAACCCCACTCAACCAATCAAACCCAGACAATGGGTAAGGACCATAAATAACTTGGACAACGAGAAGCTTGCTTCGCTATGCAGGAGGGATCTTCCCCCTCCCAGAAACTTGACAAACGCTAGCTAACTCACGGAGCACTACAACGCGAAGATGTCAGAGATAATGGACACTATAGCACAGTTAAAACTAAAACGAATTACGGACAAAGATGAAAATCCTTGGTTCAGCGGAGCACTAAATGAAGAGAGATGTAAGCTGAGACTAGCAGAACGGAAATGGAGACAACTACCATCATCCCCACAGCTAATACTGCTAAGAAAAACCAGAAATGCCTACAACAAAAATATTCTGAAATCAAAAAAAAAAATTCTTGAGAACAGAATTGGAGAATGTGAAAAACAGACCTCGGAAACTCTTTGAATTGGTTAAACATCAATCGAACAAAACAGCCAAATCCGCATTAGTCACTAAAATCTCAAATTAGCTGTGAAGAATTTGCAAATTTCTTTACATCCAAGGCCACGTCCTTGGAATGTGAGCTCAGGACAGTAGCATCTTCGTTGGAGGCTTCACAACCAAGTGATTCATCACTACTCAGTCAATACACAAAAACGAAGCTCAATGGTCCTCTTTAAACTATATGACCACAACGACATCCTTAAAACCTTATCGGCTATTAAGCCTAACAACCACTACAACCATCCACTTCCTGCAAAATTTGTGCCGTACATTGACCAGGAGATCATCCCCAGTTGGACATCGATAATCAATGCTTCCCTGTCTCAAGGACCCTTCCCAGACTGTCTAAAGATGGGCCAAGTCATTCCCTTCATAAAAAAACCGACAGAGAATCCAGCTGAACCTAGCAATTTTTGGACAGTATCCAACATTCCCCTATTAGCAAAAGTGATAGAAAAATGTGTTCATCAACAACTCAGCCAGCACATCTCTAAATGTAAACATCTGAAAGAGACACGTTAGTGACAGATTCCTTACCTTAGAATATCCCCAGGCGTCAGGCTGGATCCGGAAAGTTTTGCGTAGCAGTACCCCTGCGCGTCGGTAGGCGGCGTCGTGCGGCTCCGCGTCCGGCGTTGTGATCGCCGGGATGACGTCGCGGCCAGTACTTAGACGCCGCCCATGCGCGCTGGCGTCAGTTCTTTCTTTTTCCGCGCCAGTAAGCGCAGATCCGGATTGAGCAGTGCCCCAGTCATTTTTTTACTGAATATTTTTGTGACTTTTTGTCCAAGTTTTTCGAGTCGTTTCGACTCCAAAGGTGTCAGTAGGGATGCCCGGCTTCAAGCCATGCGGAGTCTGTAATCGCATGATGTCGATTACGGATCCGCACCTTGAGTGTCTCTTCTGTCTGGGGCGCGGCCACGACCCCCAGTCGTGCCCCGAGTGTCGGTCCCTCGCCCCGAAGGCTTTGCGAGAGTGGTCTTGAAAGCTCCTCGAGGCCCGGCACTCAGCTCCGCGCCGCTCGAGGTCCCGGTCCCGTGAGAGGTCGATGGGCCGGTCATCATTCGTCGGGATCGAAGTCTTCGTCCTCAGGTAAGGCGAAGCACAAGAGGTCTAAAAAGCGTCGCTCTAAGACCTTCCCTCGCCGGTCTAGCGACCCGGCCGAGGGTCCAGACGGTGCCGCCCCCGCGGCTCCGGGGGTGCCCGCGCAGCCGGCCTACCCGCCTGTTCCGGGTCCGACGTAGACTCCGGCCGATATACAGGAGTTCCTGTCGGCCATGGCCCGCATCTTCGGGCCTAAGGGTTACCCCGGTGCGCCTTCGGGCCCCGCGGGCCCCAGTGGGAGTCCTCCCTCGGCACCACCGGCGGCTCCGGCCCCGGTGTCTCCGGCGGGTCTGGCCCCGGCGCCGCAGGACCCCCTCGGATCCAGGCCCGGATCCCGGTCGACGCTGGTTGACCTAACGACACCTCCACCGGCACCGACCTCACCGGTACCGTTCACGGCGCTGTCCGAGGACCCGGACGGCGCCGTTCCCAGGTTCTCCCCGGCACCGGACACGAAGCCGGATCGACGTCGCTTGACGCCGATTCCGACGCCGATGGGACCCTTTTTCCCTCATGTCCCTCCTCCTTACTTTTCACCTGTTTTGGAGGACGAGGAGGACTGGGAGGGGTCGGCAGACCCTCTCACAGCTCAATGTGAGCCTTATCAGGACTGGGCTGAGGAACTGGGGGATGCCAGTGGTCTGGACACCTCTCCTGACCTTGGCATGCTGTCTCCTCCTTCCTTGGCTACGGAGGAGGGAGCAAGTTATGCAACTGGGTTGCGTACGGCGGCTGAGGCCTTGAACCTCGAGCTCCCTACAGTGGCTGTCAGGACTAACCTCCTGACGGAAGTGCTTCAGCCGGCGGCTACCTCTTCGGAGCCACTGCTGCCGTTCAACGACGCACTTTCGGACGTTCTTTTGGGCACCTGGTCCAGGCCCACCACAGGGGCTCCTGTGGACAGGAATATAGCCCGACTCCATCGCCCGGCCCCGGGCGACCCTCTGTTTCTCTCCCAACACCCCACCCCTGAGAGCTTGGTTGTCCAAGCCTCTGCCTCCCAGAGCGCCTTCCCTACTGCTCCGCCGGGTAGGGAATCCAAAAAACTGGACCAATTTGGGAAGAAGGTTTTTCCTTCCTCCAGCGCTGGCTTGCGGTCCGTGAACACCGCTTGCCTTTTGGGCCGTTACTCCCACTCTCTGTGGGATTCGGTGGCGCAAGTGCTGCCCAAGTGTCCTGAGGAGGTCCAGGCACTTCTCTCCCGTGCTGTTGCGGAAGGGAGAGACGCAGCGAAGTTCACCATCAGATGTGGCCTAGATACCGCTGACTCGCTAGGCAGATCGCTTGCTACGACAGTGGCGCTTCGCTGTCACGCCTGGCTGAGGACCACTGGTTTCTCAGGGGATGTCCAAAACACCCTTATGGACATGCCCTTTGATGGTATCCGCCTTTTTGGCGATAAGGCAGACAGCGTGCTGAAACGCTTTAAGGACTCGCGGGCTACGGCCACGTCCTTGGGCCTCTCCGCCCCGCGTCCTCCGCAGCAGTCTACTTTTCGCCCCTTTCGTGGCCCCGGAAGGGGCGCCCAGTCACGTCCACTGCCCAGCCACCGGCCCGCGCAGCAAACGCCTTCGCGCGGCCGAGGACATGGCTCCCGGCGGGTCGGGTAACCAGCGAGCGGGTCAGGCCACCACCTCCGCCCCGTCCGCGGCCTCCAAACCCTCCTAGTCCGTCCTTTCCGGTCCACAGCACGCCAGTAAGGGGCAGGGTCCGCCATCACCTTGCCCACTGGCGCACCATCACATCGGACAGGTGGGTTTTGGACATTGTCCGAAGGGGCTACTCCCTTCCCTTCGAGACTGCCCCTCCAGCCATGGCACCTCAGCACCACCGCATCTCAGAGGACCATTTGGCACTTCTTCGACAGGAAGTTGCGGCCCTCTTGGCCAAGGGGGCCATCGAGCGTGTTCCGACCCCAGAAGTAGGGCGTGGTTGTTACTCCCACTACTTTCTGGTGCCCAAAAAGGACAAGGAGGACATGCGTCCTATCTTGGACCTCCGGAACGTCAATCGCTTCCTCCGGAAGGAGAAGTTCAAGATGCTCACCCTAGCTCAGGTCTTGACTGCCCTCGACCCTGGAGACTGGATGGTAGCGTTGGACTTGCAGGACGCATATTTTCACATCCCCGTCCTGCCGGCCCACCGGCGTTACCTGCGGTTCACGGTAGGCCTCGAGCACTTTCAGTTCACCGTGCTTCCCTTTGGCCTTACCAGCGCCCCTCGGGTGTTCACGAAAGTGATGGCGGTGGTCGCAGCTCATCTGCGCCGGTCAGGTGTTCCAGTCTTCCCCTACCTCGACGACTGGTTGTTGAAGGCGGGCTCGTCCCAGGCAGTCTTCTCCCACCTCCAGACTACGGCCGGACTCCTGCACTCGCTGGGGTTCTCCATCAATGTGCTGAAGTCTCACCTGGTTCCTTCTCCACAGCTCCTTTTCTTTGGAGCGGTTCTGGACACGACGCAGTTTCGGGCCTATCCTCCCGAGCGGCGAGTCCAGGATATTCAGGCTATGATTCCGATCTTTCAGCCTCTATCCTGGGTTTCGGTACGGATGACCCTGAGGCTGCTGGGCCTCATGGCCTCCTGCATCCTGCTGGTCGATCATGCCAGATGGCATATGCGGGCTCTGCAATGGGACCTGAAGTTTCAGTGGGCGCAGCATCAGGGGAACCTGTCCGATTACGTCCAGATCTCGGAGGGAACTGCACAACAGTTGCAGTGGTGGCTCTCGAACCGGCAATGGGTCACGGGCAGATCCCTCTCCCTTCCCCAGCCAGAGCACACAGTTGTGACGGATGCGTCCCTTCTGGGATGGGGCGGTCACATGGGAGAGGCGGAGATCAGAGGCCTCTGGTCTCCGGCGGAGTCCCGGCTCCATATCAACCTTCTGGAGCTCCGGGCGATCCGACTTGCACTGAAGGCATTCCTTCCCTCTGTCAAGGGGAAGGTAGTGCAGGTGTTCACAGACAACACCACCGCCATGTGGTACTGCAACAAACAAGGCGGGGTGGGGTCGTGGACCCTAGGTCAGGAGGCTCTGCGTCTCTGGACATGGCTGGAACATCAGGGCATATTCCTGATGGTTCAACACCTGGCAGGTTCCCTGAACGCCAGGGCGGACTAACTCATGATGGATCACGAATGGCGTCTTCACTCGGAGGTGGCGCAAGGACTCTTTCAACAGTGGGGAGAGCCTTGGTTAGATCTATTCGCCACCGAAGAAAACGCGCAATGTCATCAGTTCTGTGTGTTGGAATTTCCAAGGCGGCACTCGCTCGGCGACGCTTTTCGTCGCGAGTGGAGTTGCGGTCTGTTGTACGCCTTTCCGCCTATACCACTTCTACCCAGAGTGTTGAAGAAGATTCGGCGCGACCGGGCCCAAGTCATTCTTGTGGCTCCGGACTGGGCTCGAAGAGTTTGGTATCCCGAGCTACTCAGTATGAGCATCGATCCCCCGATCCGTCTGCCTCTAAGGGGGGATCTTCTGTCGCAGCAACAGGGGACGGTCCTCCACCCGAACCTGTCCAGTCTCCACCTCCTTGCATGGAGATTGAGCGGCGGCAGTTGATTCCTTTCGACTTGCCTCCCGAAGTTTGTGATGTGATTCTGGCAGCCAGGCGTCCCTCCACTAAGGTGGTATACGCCTGCAGGTGGAACAAGTTTGTGGCATGGTGCACAGCAAAGGCTGTGAATCCCCTTTCTGAGGTTCTACTGTTCCTTCTTTCTCTGGCCCAACAGGGTTCTGCCCTGGGTACCATCAAGGGCTACCTTTGTGCAATCTCGGCCTTCCTCAGGCTTCCTGATCAGCCCTCCCTTTTCAAGTCCCATGTTGTTAACAGGTTTCTTAAGGGCATCACACACCTTTTCCCTCCTGTTCCGTTTGTGATGCCTCAGTGGGACTTGAACTTGGTTCTTACCTTTTTAATGTGCGCTCCCTTTGAGCCTCTCCATAACTGTCCTCTTCGTCTTCTCACTCTGAAGACAGCCTTTCTGGTGGCTATCACCTCCGCTCGGCGGGTGAATGAGCTCCAGGCTCTTTCTTGCAAGCCCCCCTTTCTGTCTGTCCAGACAAGGTTGTTCTTAGGACGCGTCCGTCCTTCTTGCCAAAGGTGGTTACTGCCTTCCACATTGGGCAGACCATCACTTTGCCCACCTTCTTTCCGCCTCCGCATCCTTCCAGAGAGGAAGAGAGGCTCCACCGTCTGGACCAAAAACGTGCGATTTCTTTCTATCTAAACCGCACACACAGTTCCGGGTGGACGACCAGCTCTTTGTTGGCTACGTGGGCGCCAAAAAAGGTCGGGCGGTACACAAGCGGACCATCTCCCGCTGGGTTGTCTTGTGTATCAAATCCTGCTATTCTTTGGCTAAGAAGGAGCCCCCTGTTGTGCTACGTGCCCATTCCACCAGGGCGACAGCCGCCACCACGGCTTTGGGACGTGGTGTCCCATTGCAGGACATCTGTCAGGCAGCTACGTGGGCCTCGCTGCACACGTTTACCAAGCATTACTGCCTTGACAGCCAAGTCCGGAGAGGCAGCTTTTTTGGCCGTTCTGTTCTCCGAAACTTCCTCGTCTGATCTTTGTTCGCAGACCCACACCCGGGGTTGGTATTGCTGGGGTATCTATTCTAAGGTAAGGAATCTGTCACTAATGTGTCTCTTTCAGATGCACAAGTTACTAACTTGTGTAACGATATATCTGTAAGAGACAGTAGTTAGTGACAGATTCTCTACCGCCCACCCATCCTCCCCGTTCTGCGAACTGATTTCTAGGATTAAGGTCATCCCTTTCAGGGCCCTAGTTTTCAGACACCAGGGTCAGTTTCTTGCATGGCTCTGCGTTTCTGGCGCGGAAAGTCGTGTACAGAACTGACGCCAGCGCGCATGGGCGTCGTCTAAGTACTGGCCGCGACGTCATCCCGGCGATCCCGACGACGGACGCGGAGCCGCACGACGCCGCCTACCGAAGCGTAGGGGTACTGCTACGCAAAACTTTCCGGATCCAGCCTGACGCCTGGGGATATTCTAAGGTAAGGAATCTGTCACTAACTACTGTCTCTTACAGATATATCGTTACACAAGTTAGTAACTTGTGCTACTAGACGATTGCCAATCGGGATTTAGACCAAATCATAGTACGGAAACGGCAATACTGCACATACACGACTCATTACTCGCTCTGGACCAAAACAAAGCATGTCTTTAAATCTTTCTTGATTCATCATCGGTGTTCGACACAGTTAACCACAACATGTTGCTAGAACGTCTGGAGAACAGGATGGGATCTTCCGGGAACGTTCTTGAATGGTTCAAGTTCTACTTGAGGAACAGATCACAAAGATTTCTGGTGAATAAAATCCTGTCAGCATCCTCCCCCATTCAGATAGGGGTTCCACAACTTCACTATTCAACTTATATGTGGAACCACTAACGGATATACTCCGCCGTGCCAACATCTTTTTCCACATGTACGTTGATGACACTCAGATTTACATTAAGATTTCCGCTTTGGAGGAGATCATAACAGTGAACAAGGCATTAAGGGCGACGATGCTATGGTTAACCAGCAATCAGCTTAAACTAAACGCTAAAAAACAGAATTCCTCCTTATATCCCCCTCCAAAAGCCCGCCCATTATAAAAGAATGGACCAACTTGATCACCGCACTCAACTGCACCCCGAACATTGTAGAATCAACCAAATCTCTAGGAATCACTCTAGACCAGAGCCTAAACATGCAATCACACATCAACACGTTGGCTAGAAATGCACGATTTCACCTGAGCTATATTAAGAAATTGAAACGATTCATTGAAGCAGCAGACCTCAAAATGGCAGTTCAGGCATTAGTAATCTCAAGGATTGAATACGGATGCACAACACTTTCTGGGCTCCCCAAAATTGCAGCAGCTCCTCTAAAAGCCTGCCTCAATGCAGCAACAAGGCTTATAACAGGTTCAAAAAAATTCGACCACATATGGAATTCGCTACCTCCCAGCATCAGAAGGTTACCCAACCCCGCAAGATTCAAGAAAGAAACCAAGATCTTTCTAATGAGCAAATTCCTACCGTAACCAATACAGAACAACCACATAAGATTCGCCCAAAACCTCTCGCTTAGAGACACACGAGAGTTTTGCTAAGATCCAATTTCACCTGTTTAATATAGGTTCTTGCTTCCCTTGATGATATGGTTCGAGACTTACATTCTGTGAATGTGCTAAAGTATTGTTTGAGTGAAGTGGCTGTGACATCTTTGAATTGGACTTTAATATGTTAAATGCTATCCAGAGTATTGTACTAAAGATAAAGTAATCATGTCCTGTACTGTGAAGCGCTCTGATACCCCATAGGGTCAAGTTCGCGCTATACAAAACACTGAATAAATAAATAAACCTATTCTAGATCTCAGAGAGTTAAACAAATACATACTGTCAGAGCACTTTCACATGGTGACTCTTCAACAAGTACTTCCCCTTTTACAGCAAGGCGACTTTTTGTCTACTCTAGATCTAAAAGACGCCTACTTTCACATTCCAATTCATCCAGCTCATCGCAAATACCTCAGATTTGTGATAGCAGGCAAACATTACCCGTTCAAGGTACTTCCATTTGGCGTCACTACGGCCCCCAGAGTGTTCACCAAATGTCTTTCAGTAGTAGCCCCTCATCTCAGGAGACAATGTATCCATGTCTTCCCTTACCTAGACGACTGGCTTATCAAAGCCGGCACTTACCAGAACTGTATACTACACACTCAGGCAATAGTACACCTACTTCATCAGTTCGGTTTCACAATCAATGCACAAAAATCTCACCTGTGCCCTGCACAAGTGCAGTCTTATCTGGGAGCTTCCCTCAACACACTCAAAGCTCTAGCCTCTCCCTATGTAGCCAGGATTCACATTATTCAGTCCACAATAGTACAATTTCATCCCAATCAAACTTTACCAGCCAGAGTTTTCATGCAACTGCAGGGAATGATGGCATCTTGCATTGCAATCGTACCTCATGCAAGGCTTCACGTGCGTCCCCTGCAAGAATGTCTAGCTCGTCAGTGGAATTAGTCACAGGGTCAATTAACCGATATAGTGTTGGTAGACGGCCGCACCAATCGCTCTCTGCAGTGGTGGAACCCTCAAAACATATCAAAAGGGCGGCCCTTCATAGACCCGATTCCACAGACTGTACTGACAGCAAATGCATCTTTAACCGGTTGGGGTGCCCATCTCCAACAAGTTCAAGGGCTGTGGTCAGACAATCACAAACGTCTCCACATCAACTACCTGGAACTTCTAGCAGTGTTCCTAGCACTCAAAGCTTTTCACACTCACCTTGTAGGCAACACTGTCCTAGTCCGCACAGACAACATGACAGCAATGTACTATCTGCAGAAACGGGGAGAGATACATTCTCTCCAGCTGTCGCGCCTTGCACAAAGTATTTGGAATTGGGCAATTCATCACATCATTTATCTCCTAGCAGAACACCTTCCAGGAGTAAACAATCAAATTGCCGACCTGCTCAGCCGACACAGGCAGCAAGTTCACGAGTGGGAACTTCATCCCCAAGTTCTTCTTCCCTACTTTCAACAATGGGGATTTCCACAAATAGATCTGTTTGCCACAGTACACAACGCAAAATGCCCAAACGTCACATCCAGGTTCCCACACCATCTATCCAAAGTCAATGCTCTATGGATGAATTGGTCAGGGATATTTGCCTACGCTATTCCTCCTCTCCCACTAATTCCATTACTGGTTCGGAAGCTCAGACAAACATCCCTCATACTGATCTTGGTAGCCCCCACATGGGCTCGTCAACCTTGGTACACCACCCTATTAGGACTGTCGGTGATGCCACATCAAAAGCTACATCTCGCAGCCAGTCTCCTCACTCAGAGCCATGGAGAAATCAGACATCCAAATCCCAAAGAACTCAACCTAGCGATTTGGTTCCTGAAGTTATAGAGTTTGGATATTTAAAACTACCACCAGACTGTATGAATATTCTCAAAGAAGCTAGAAAGCCCACTACTAGAGCATGTTATGCAGCAAATGGAAACGATTTGTCATCTATTGTGACAACAACAATATCAATCCACTTGATGCTTCTGTACAAAACATCATTTGTTATCTGTTGCATTTACAGCAAAATGGATTGGCTTACACTTCCATTTGTCTACACCTAGCAGCAGTAGCCGCATACTTGCAAAATAGACAACACTTATCTCTATTCAGAGTACCAGTGATCAAAGCCTTCATGGAAGGATTAAAAAGGGTGATACCACCAAGAGTTCCCCCTGCACCAGAATGGAACTTAAACATAGTCCTTACAAGGCTAATGGGTCCACCTTTTGAGCCAATGCACAAATGTCAGTTGCAATTCCGCTCATGGAAGGTTGCCTTCCTCATGGCAATAACCTCACTAAGGAGAATTGGTGAACTTCAGGCATTAACTATACAAGAGCCTTTCTTTCAACTTCACAAAGATAGGGTGGTTTTTCGGACCAATCCTAAATTTCTCCCTAACGTAGTTTCTGCCTTTCATATCAATCAATCAGTTGAGTTACCTGTGTTCTTTCCTCAACCTGATTCTGTAGCAGAGCGAGCTCTATACACACTTGATGTTAGACGAGCTATACTATATTACGTAGAAAGAACCAAAGACTTATGAAAAACAAAGCAGCTATTTGTTGCTTTTTTGCCACCACACAAAGGCAATCCCATATCTAAGTTGGGTATTGCAAGATGGATTGTAAAATGTATCCAAACATGTTATGCCAAAGCAAAAAGAACTTTGACAATATCCCCTAGAGCGTATTCCACTCGCAAAATAGGGGCTACCATGGCCTTCTTAGAGAATATTCCCCTAACCGATATCTGTAAGGCAGCAACATGGTCTACACCGCACACATTCACCAAACACTATTGTGTAAATGTGTTAGCGAGACAACAGGCAAATGTAGGCCAAGCAGTACTTAAAACACTATTTCAAACAACTACAACCACTACAGGTTAGCCACCGCTTTGGGAGTATACTGCTATATAGTCTATGTAGAGCATGTGATCTACAGCTCACATGCCTCGAACAGATAATGTTACTTACCCAGTAACCATCTGTTCTTGGAATGTAGAGCTGTAGATTCACATGCGCCCACCCGCTTCCCCGGTCTCCTGTAGTTGTAGTTCTCAATTTACATTCAGAAGCATGGACATCTCTATTCTACACTTACTAACTCCATTCTCACCCTCTGCGGGAAAACAATCTAACAATGGAGACATGCCTCTGCGCACTATCACCGAAAGGAGGAGTCACCTTACCTCGTGACTGGAAAGACTTCTTCGAAGTAAAACAACTTGCAAACATCCGGACCCAACACTAGATGGCAGGAGTATGCAAAGCACGTGAATCTACAGCTCTACATGCCAAGAACAGATGCTTACTGGGTAAGTAACATTATCCTTACATTTACAACTCCAATAGCTCTAACTCTCGTTTTCTAAATGATCACTCCACTGCAAGCAAAATACCATAAGTAAAAAACATTGTCATTTACAATGCCGATAGCTCTAAATTTAAAAAATGCAAGACTGGTTGCATTGCAAATGCTTGTTTTTAATGCACCGCGACCGCTGGGTATATATCACCTCTTGACTGTGCTGCAAGGTGATGTCTATAGTAGATCCACATGACATCTGTATGTGCTGCCTCGAATTTGTCAGCCTGTGACTGTTGCTCATTGAGACACCAGGGAGCTTGGTGCCAAATTAGTTATTGAAAAGGCACCCAAGAACACCTCAAAGCTGTCTCTGGCCCTCCTTCAGTTAAGTCCTCTTGCATCATCTTGGTACAGGGCCCAAGGCCAGAGCTCTTGGATGAACAAGGCAAGCTCTGCTCTTTCAGGGCACCCTTAGGCTTCAGTGTTAAGCAGGCTCAATCATCTTTGCTGGCTATAACCGGCATTTGGATACGTTGAGGCAGGAGTTGTGTAGGAGAGGAAGTGACACCTATTGACTACTGTTTCAGATCTTGCTAGAGGTGAGCGCGGAATTAATGGAGATGGGACTAGACCAAGATAATAAGAAGGAAAGTGAACTTGTGGTTACATATATAAAAGGTGCTTTTTGGAAAGCCTCACAGTCAATTCCTAGTGGGGTTTGTAGAAGCCGGAAAAGGCCGTCCCTAATCCTACAATTTCAAGTTGGCCAAGATGGTGCCAACACCAAGAATTAAATGTAGTACAATCATGTGCATCTCTCCCTGAGGGGTACACCTCTTCTACTAGCCCTTTGTTAAACAGGGAATGTACCTCAGTTCACAAAATCAAGGGGTGTGCCAGGGCTCACTTACTGAAAGGAGGAGGCTAGTAGTAGTAGGACGTAACCTTTGCGGATAAGTAGGAGCTCCACACTGTGGAAATGTACCTTTTTAGGGGTACACTGGTGCAGGGTCACCCTTTTGTCCACGGGTTCAAAAACCAACAAAATAGAGATCAGCACTGGAGTAGGAATAAATATCTGAAAGAGACACGTTAGTGACAGATTCCTTACCTTAGAATATCCCCAGGCGTCAGGCTGGATCCGGAAAGTTTTGCGTAGCAGTACCCTTGCGCGTCGGTAGGCGGCATCGTGCGGCTCCGCGTCCGTCGTCGGCGTCTGGATCGCTGGGATGACGTCGCGGCCAGTACTTAGACGCCACCCCTGCGCGCTAACGTCAGTTCTTTCTTTTTCCACGCCAGTAAGCGCAGATCTGGAGAGAGCAGTGCCCCAGTCAATTTTTGACTGATTTTTTGTCACTGTTTTCTCGAGTCTTTACGACTCCTACGGTGTCGGTAGGGATGCCCGGCTTCAAGCCATGCGACGCCTGTGGTCGAATGATGTCGATCACGGACCCGCATCAGGATTGTCTCTACTGCCTCGGGCGCGACCACGAGTCCAAGTCGTGCCCTGACGTTCGGGCCTTGCATCCGAAGGCTTTGCGAGAGCGGTCTCGAAAGCTCCTCGAGGTCCGGCAGTCTGCTCTGCGCCAAGCCCCGATCGAGAGGCCCTTCGCGGAGTCCCCATCGTTCTTCGGGGTCAAAGTCTTCGCACTCCTCCGGTAAGTCGAAGCATAAGAAGTCAAAGAAGCGTCATCGCTCGACGACTTCCCCCTCGCCGGTCGCGCGACTTGGCTGAGGGTCACGTCGGCACCGTCCCTGCGGCCCCAGGAGTGCCTGTGGAGCCGCCGCATTACCCGCCCTTTCCGTGTTCGGGGGCGACTCCGGCCGAAATACAGGAGTTCCTGTCGGCCATGGCCCGCCTCTTCGGGCCTAAAGGTCCCCCCGGTGTGCCTTCGGGCCCTAGTGGGGTTCCTACGGCGCTGCCGGCGACTCCGGTCCCGGCGCCGCCAGCGACACCAGCCCTGGTCCCGGCCCCAGCTCCAGCTCCGGCCCCGACCCCGGCCTCGACCCCTGCGCTGCTGCAACCCCGATTGACGCCGGTTGACCTTACGACACCTCCACCGGCGTCGATCTCACCGGTGCCGTTCACGACGCCGCCCGGGGCTCCGGGCGACGTCGTCCCCAGGTTCTCTCCGGACCCGGACTCGGCGCCGGACTGACGTCGATCGACGCCGGCTCCGGCGCCGCTGAGACCTTGGGTCCCACATGTCCCTCCTCCTTATATTGATCCTGATTTGGAGGACGAAGAGAACTGGGAGGGGTCTGAGGACCCTCTCACTGCCCAATGTGAGTACGATCAGGACTGGGCTGAGGAACTTGGGGAGGCCAGTGGTCTGGACACCTCTCCAGACATTGGCATGCTGTCTCCTCCTTCCGTGGCAACGGAGGAGGGAGCAAACTTTGCTACGGTGCTGCGTAGGGCAGCTGAGGTCCTGCACCTCCAGTTACCTACAGTGTCCGTCAGGACTAACCTCCTGACGGAAGTGCTTCAGCCGGCGGCTACCTCAGCGGAGCCACTGCTGCCGTTCAACGAGGCACTTTCGGACGTTCTTTTGGGCACCTGGTCCAAGCCCACCACAGGGGCTCCTGTGGATAGGAACGTAGCCCGGCGCCATCGCCCTGCTCCGGGCGAACCTCTGTTCCTCTCCCAACACCCCACCCCTGAGAGCTTGGTTGTCCAAGCCTCCGCCTCCCAAAGCGCCTTCCCTACCGCTCCCCCGGATAGGGAATCCAAAAAACTGGACCAATTTGGGAAGAAGGTTTTTTTCTTCCACCAGTGCTGGCTTGTGGTCCGTCAACACCGCTTGCCTGTTGGGCCGATATACCCACTCCTTGTGGGATTCGGTGGCGCAAGTCCTGCCCCAGTGTCCTGAGGAGGCCCAGGCACTGCCTTCCCGCGCCATTGCAGAAGGAAGAGATGCAGCAAAGTACACTATCCGGTGTGGCCTAGATACCGCCGACTCGCTAGGCAGATCACTTGCGACGACAGTGGCGCTGCGCCGTCACGCCTGGCTGAGGACCACTGGTTTCTCGGGCGATGTCCAAAACACACTTATGGACATGCCCTTTGAAGGTGTCGGCCTTTTCGGCAACAAGGCAGACCATGCGCTGGAGCGCTTTAAGGACTCACGGGCTACAGTCAAGTCCCTGGGCCTTTCTGCTGTGCGCCCTCCGCAACAGTCTGCTTTTCGCCCCTTTCGTGGCCACGGAAGGGGCGCGCAGTCACGTCCGCTGCCCAGCCACCGGCCCGCGCAGCAAGCGTCTTCGCGTGGCTGTGGACTTGGCTCCCGCCGAGGCGGGTCGGGTAACCAGCGTGCGGGTCAGGCCACCACCTCCGCCCCGTCCGCGGCCTCCAAGCCCTCCTAGTCCATCCTTTCAGGTCCACAGCACGCCAGTAGGGGGCAGGGTCCGCCATCACCTTCACCACTGGCGTGCCATTACATCGGACAGGTGGGTCTTGGACATTGTCCGAAGGGGCTACTCCCTCCCCTTCGAGACTACCCCCCAGCCATGCCACCTCAATGCCACCGCATGTCGGGGGATCATTTAGTGCTTCTTCGAAAGGAAGTTGCGGCCCTCTTGGCCAAGGGGGCCATCGAGCGCGTTCCGACCCCAGAAGTAGGACGTGGTTGTTACTCCCACTACTTTCTGGTGCCCAAAAAGGACAGGGAGGACATGCGTCCTATCTTGGACCTCCGGAACGTCAATCGCTTCCTCCGGAAGGAGAAGTTCAAGATGCTCACCCTCGCTCAGGTCTTGACTGCCCTCGATCCTGGAGACTGGATGGTAGCGTTGGACTCTCAGGACGCATATTTTCACATCCCCGTCCTGCCGGCCCACCGGCGTTACCTGCGGTTCACGGTAGGCCTCGAGCATTTTCAGTTCTCCGTGCTCCCCTTTGCCCTTACCAGCGCCCCTCGGGTGTTCACGAAAGTGATGGCGGTGGTCGCAGCTCATCTGCGCCGGGCAGGGGTTCCAGTCTTCCCCTACCTCGACGACTGGTTGCTGAAGGCGGGCTCGTCCCAGGCAGTCGTCTCCCACCTCCAGACTACGGCCGAACTCCTGCACTCGCTGGGGTTCTCCATCAACCTGCCGAAGTCGCACCTGATTCCTTCTCCACTGCTCCTTTTCATCGGAGCAGTTCTGGACACAACGCAGTTTCGGGCCTATCCTCCCGAACGGCGAGTCCGGGATATTCAGGCTATGATTCCGATCTTTCAGCCTTTATCCTGGGTTTCGGTACGGATGACCCTGAGGCTGCTGGGCCTCATGGCCTCCTGCATCCTGCTGGTCGATCATGCCAGATGGCATATGCGGGCTCTGCAGTGGGACCTGAAGTTCCAGTGGGCGCAGCATCAGGGGAACCTGTCCGATTACGTCCAGATCTCGGAAGGGACTGCACAGCAGCTGCAGTGGTGGCTCTCGAACCAGCAATGGGTCATGGGCAGATCCCTCTCCCTTCCCCAGCCAGAGCACACAGTTGTGACGGACGCGTCCCTTCTGGGATGGGGCGGTCACATGGGAGAGGCGGAGATCGGAGGCCTCTGGTCTCCGGCGGAGTCCCGGCTCCATATCAACCTTCTGGAGCTCCGGGCGATCCGACTTGCACTCAAGGCATTCCTTCCCTCTGTCAAAGGGACGGTACTGCAGTTGTTCACAGACAACACCACCGCCATGTGGTACTGCAACAAACAAGGCGGGGTGGGGTCGTGGACCCTATGTCAGGAGGCTCTGCGTCTCTGGACATGGCTGGAACATCAGGGCATATTCCTGATGGTTCAACACCTGGCAGGTTCCCTGAACGCCAGGGCGGACGAACTCAGCCGCAGGTGCATGATGGATCACGAATGGCGTCTTCACTCGGAAGTGGCGCAAGGACTCTTTCTACAATGGGGAGAGCCTTGGTTAGATCTATTCGCCACCGAAGAGAACGCGCAATGTCATCAGTTCTGCGCGTTGGAATTTCCAAGGCGGCACTCGCTCGGCGACGCTTTTCGTCGCGAGTGGAGTTGCGGTCTGTTGTACGCCTTTCCGCCTGTACCACTTCTACCCAGAGTGTTGAAGATTCGGCGCGACCGGGCCCAAGTCATCCTTGTGGCTCCGGACTGGGCTCGAAGAGTTTGGTATCCCGAGCTACTCAGTATGAGCGTCGATCCCCCGATCCGTCTGCCTCTTCGGGAGGATCTTCTGTAGCAGCAGCAGGGGACGGTCCTCCACCCGAACCTGTCCAGTCTCCACCTCCTTGCGTGGAGATTGAGCTGCGGCAGTTGATTCCTTTCGACTTGCCTCCCGAAGTTTGTGATGTGATTCTGGCAGCCAGGCGTCCCTCCACTAAGGTGGTATACGCCTGCAGGTGGAACAAGTTTGTGGCATGGTGCACAGCAAAGGCTGTGAATCCCCTTTCTGCTCCTCTTTCTGAGGTTCTTCTGTTCCTTCTTTCTCTGGCCCAACAGGGTTCTGCCCTGGGTACCATCAAGGGCTATCTTTGTGCAATCTCGGCCTTCCTCAGGCTTTCTGATCAGCCCTCCCTTTTCAAGTCCCCTGTTGTTAACAGGTTTCTTAAAGGCATTACACACCTCTTCCCTCCTGTTCCGTTTCTGATGCCTCAGTGGGACTTGAACTTGGTTCTTACCTTTTTAATGTGCGCTCCCTTTGAGCCTCTACATAACTGTCCTCTTCGTCTTCTAACTCTGAAGACAGCCTTTCTGGTGGCCATCACCTCCGCTCGGCGGGTGAGTGAGCTCCAAGCTCTTTCGTGCAAACCCCCCTTTCTGTCTGTCCATCCAGACAAGGTTGTTCTTAGGACGCGTCCGTTCTTCTTGCCAAAGGTGGTTACTGCCTTCCACATTGGGCAGACCATCACTTTGCCCACCTTCTTTCTGCCTCCGCATCCTTCCAGAGAGGCTCCACCGTCTGGACCCAAAACGTGCGCTTTCCTTTTACCTCAACCGCACACAACAGTTCCGGGTGGATGACCAGCTCCTTGTTGGCTAACTGGGTGCCAAAAAAGGTCGGGCGGTACACAAGAGGACCATCTCCCGCTGGGTAATCTTGTGTATCAAAGCCTGCTATTCTTTGGCTAAGAAGGAGCCCCCTGTCTGGCTATGTGCCCATTCTACCAGGGCAACAGCTGCTACCACAGCTTTAGGCCGCGGTGTTCTGCTACAGGATATATGTCAGGCAGCTACGTGGGCCTCGCTGCACACGTTTACCAAGCATTACTGCCTTGACAGCCAGGTCCGGAGGGACGGCTTCTTTGGCCGCTCTGTCCTCCGGGACTTCCTTGTCTGAATCTGTTCGCAGACCCACCACCGGGGTTGGTATTGCTGGGGTATCTATTCTAAGGTAAGGAATCTGTCACTAACGTGTCTCTTTCAGATGCACAAGTTACTAACTTGTGTAACGATATATCTGTAAGAGACAGTAGTTAGTGACAGATTCCTTACCGCTCCACCCATCCTCCCCGTTCTGCAAACTGATTTCTAGGGTTAAGGACATCCCTTTCAGGGCCCTAGTATTTTTTCAGACACCAATGTCAGCTTCTTGCATGGCTCTGCGTTCCTGGCGCGGAAAGTCGTGTACAGAACTGACGTCAGCGCGCAGGGGCGGCATCCAAGTACTGGCCGCGACGTCATCCCGGCGACGCCGACGACGGACGCGGAGCCGCACGACGCCGCATACCGACGCGCAAGGGTACTGCTACGCAAAACTTTCCGGATCCAGCCTGACGCCTGGGGATATTCTAAGGTAAGGAATCTGTCACTAACTACTGTCTCTTACAGATATATCGTTACACAAGTTAGTAACTTGTGCAACAAGTTTATTAATCACTCATGAGTGGGACCACGTCCACACAGCATCCCGCAAGTTATCTTTCTTTTCCCTAGATAAAGTAGAGCGAGTCTGCCGCCCAATTTGCTTATCTTTATCTTATTCTTCTGAAGACAAATGCTCCTTATCAAAAACCTCATCCTCAGGGGCACTTGGAGTTGGGAATTTATACGGGGGTGGGGGTTGATCTAATAGGATGCAGTCATCCTGAGGTTTATTAAGTATGTGATAAATAGGGCGCCTAATAGGGTACTGGCCTTTTACCTCTAATCGACGTTCCCTATCTTCTTTTTCTATTTTTTTTCCTTTTCTTTTTTTTAAAATTCTAGCGCTTTTTTGATATATCGTTTTGTTATTTTTCTGCTATAACTTCTGCTCTTTTCACTCTCTCTCGTACTTCTTTCTCCCACATACGCACACAATCAAACATATCCGGTCTACTTTTTTTTTTTTTTTTTAAATAAACACTGCTCTACATATTGAACCTTTTTAGAATCGAATGACCCATTCACTGGCCATTGCAGATCAAAATCTTTTTTTTTTGTGTGCATTTGTTCCACAGTGAACCGTACATTATGGAAGAAATACCATATTTGACATATATAACTCTTATTAGGTGTCCCCTCTGGGGGAACCGGCTGACTTTGTTGTTTTTTTTTCTTTTCAAGCTTACTTTTTGGTACCACCATAGCAGCAACACCACCTACGGAGTGTGCTGAGAACAGGCATGCTTTACAAATATTAGTAAAATATTACTACTCCAAATATTTCAAAAGGAGAAAAATCTCCACATTACCTGCCTTCAATTGTTGCAAAAAGTGAATCACAAATTCAAACAAAAAGCCCAGGCTTAACAAATCAAGAGTGCCGCTTTAGCGACCTTACCAAACAGAAGACTCCAGCTCCCACCTGCTGATCTCTGGTCGACCTAATGGTCACTGCAAATTTGCGCCAAAGAAAACCCCATTTGAGACCGGCCATCACCTGGAGGGTCAAATCAGGAAAACCGGAAAATTCACGTCGGCCTGCAAAGACAAAGGTCTCCTCATGCAGTGCGCTTCCTCAGTAAGATTTCAATTCTCCGTCAAGACCACTCCTTTGGACGGCCGCGTCTCCAATGGGGCCCCACGAGTTGTGCGCCAATTGTGGAAATGTACCTTTTTAGGGGTACACTGGTGCAGGGTCACCCTTTTGTCCACGGGTTCAAAAACCAACAAAATAGAGATCAGCACTGGAGTAGGAATAAATAACAAGTTTATTAATCACTCATGAGTGGGACCACGTCCACACAGCACTCTCAAGTGCTGGAGGAGGTAGTACACTGAAGTCACAGAACACAGGGCTTTTATACAGTTTTTCTGCAGTGTAAGCATGTGAACAGAAATAGGGAGAACAATTTTAGAAATAGTTTTCAGCAAACAACGGCAGATGAATAACCACTTGGTCAGCAAAGTGGGAGGGGGAGCAGATCCACATGACATCTGTATGTGCTGCCTCGAATTTGTCAGCCTGTGACTGTTGCTCATTGAGACACCAGGGAGCTTAGTGCCAAATTAGTTATTGAAAAGGCACCCAAGAACACCTCAAAGCTGTCTCTGGCCCTCCTTCAGTTAAGTCCTCTTGCGTCATCTTGGTACCGGGCCCAAGGCCAGAACTCTTGGATGAACAAGGCAAGCTCTGCTCTTTCAGAGCACCCTTAGGCTTCAGTATTAAGCAGGCTCAATCATCTTTGCTGGCTAGAACCGGCATTTGGATACGTTGAGGTAGGAGTTGTGTAGGAGAGGAAGTGACACCTATTGACTACTGTTTCAGATCTTGCTAGAGGTGAGCGCAGAATTAATGGAGATGGGACTAGACCAAGATAATAAGAAGGAAAGTGAACTTGTGGTTACATATATAAAAGGTGCTTTTTGGAAAGCCTCACAGTCAATTCCTAGTGGGGTTTGTAGAAGCCGGCAAAGGCCGTCCCTAATCCTACAATTTCAAGTTGGCCAGGATGGTGCCAACACCAAGAATTAAATGTAGTACAATCATGTGCTTCTCTCCCCAAGGGGTACACCTCTTCTACTAGCCCTTTGTTAAACAGGGAATGTACCTCAGTTCACAAAATCAAGGGGTGTCCCAGGGCTCACTTACTGAAAGGAGGAGGCTAGGAGTAGTAGGACGTAACCTTTGCGGATAAGTAGGAGCTCCACACTCTGGAAATATACCTTTTTAGGGGTACACTGGTGCAGGGTCACCCTTTTGTCCACGGGTTCAAAAACCAACAAAATAGAGATCAGCACTGGAGTAGGAATAAATAACAAGTTTATTAATCACTCATGAGTGGGACCACGTCCACACAGCACTCTCGTGCTGGAGGAGGTAGTACACTGAAGTCACAGTGTAAGCATGTGAACAGAAATGGGGAGAACAATTTTAGAAATAGTTTTCAGCAAACAATGGCAGATGAATAAACCTTTGGTCAGCAAAGTGGGAGGGGGAGCAGGAGTGCTTATGGCAGCAGTAAATGATTGACAGTTAACAGGTGTACTGGCAGCTACAAACTCTCAGCACGTACATTGCTTTTAGCTGAGTCAGAAAGTCAACTAAAATAGATAGCACAGGCAGAGTGAAAAGACTAAAGAATTACGAAGGAAACTTAAATGGACACCACAGCAAAAATGGCTGCAGCTTATGCCAAGTAAAATATTACACGTTTTCCACAACACAATCTGTCATAATCACCATTTAATAGGATGAAAAGTGGATTACCACCCCACGGATGTTGGAGGTTGAGGGTGGGAGGAGTCAAAGGTGTGAGGCAGCAGATCCAGCATAAGATGGAGAGAGACTGAAGCTGCTGCTTGTCATGTTTGCAAGCCTTGGGCACACCACTTCCCTGAAACGAGTGAAAGATGCAGGGGGTTTGGCCCAGATAGGACAGTAGCTACTACTGTGATGGTTGCCCCATAGAAAAGTCCCAGAAGCGACGGTACTGGTGATGTGAATGTTTCGCTGGGATATCAAAGCTCAAACAGCACACAGTGGCCACACTTCAAGATTTGTCTGCAGTCATCCAAACCATAACTGACCAGGTCTGAGAAGGGTTTCTTCATGTGGTCAGGCAGATATGTAGTATTTGAAGTGAACACAGCTAGGTTGCCTGAAGCAAAGACTTTTCAGGCCAAAAGGGCCACGTTTTTTGGCTCACAATTCGGAGGAGCTGTTGGGAAATTGTTAGAGTTTAACTTGGTGATAAAACGTTTATCACCAAATTCTCCAGTGTTGGGTGTGTAGACAAAAAACTAGGGTGAGACACTACAGGCCATGGTGATTTGTCTGTGGACTGACAGTGGCAAGAAGGGTTTCTCCCAGGCAGCTAAAACAAGCGCCAAGAGCATTTAATCTCTTGGCAATAAGGGTTCTAGAGTGTCACAGGACGGCTGAAGAATTTCTGTCAAGAGGCAGACCTTTTTTTTTAGCAGTGACCAAGGGAAATCCCAGTGCTACTGCTGTTTTCCATACCACAGAGGAAAATAAAGTTCTTTAGAAGGTGAGTCTGAGGGATAATGAATGTCCCCTTCTGGCGACATGTCAAAGTCACTTGCATTTTGTAGGTATAGGTAAACAGGCATCTGTAGTATAAGGAGGGAGGATGTTTACAGACTTTGGATCGTCTTCATCCACGCGCCCATAGTTTCTACTGGGAATATCCAAAGTATCAGAATCTGATCCAAAGAGTTACTCTGGGCAAATATCTGGGCACTAGCTAGGTGCTGTGAAAGGGGTTTTTCATTAAAGCATATATGAATACTTTCATTCGCCACTTGGATGTATGCCAACTTCGGTAGAGGAAGTGGGGTGGACAATGGGTAGGAGGTTGACGCTGGCACTGGCTTCATTGGCTGAAGGCACGACAGCCAGCAGTAAGCAGTGCCAAGGCTGGAGGCTGTGGAACATGGAGACAGGTGGCATCTGGGCTAGAGTTGCACGAATCGCCTAACTTGGAGCTCTTGTCAAGTATCCCAGAGGGCTGCAGAGCAGTCATGAAAATGTCCAAAAGGACATGTCAAAAGACCTCAGCCTGAGAAGAGTTGGATGGAGTTGGGAATTCGAGCATCACAATCTTCAGACCCGGAATAGGCTCCGAATATGAGGTAGAGAGACTTCAGGGAATGGGAGCGGGAACGTCTATCAGGAAGAAGCAGACCCATCGTCTTGGTGCCAGGTGATGTAGGAAAGCCCTTCAGTGGTGCTTGAGGCAAGTGTGGCTCCAGCATCAGGGGACAGCCTCTTAGCTTGGGTGCCGATTTTCAATTGTTCTCCCGGACCTCCATTGTTGGATGTGCCCCTCCATTGTCACAGTGGGTTTTCCCTTCACCCTCAGCAGCTGCAGGCCACCTTGATTATGGACGCCTCCTCTCTGGGCAGGGGCACTTCTGGGTGCAATGACAGCACGAGGCCTTTGCTTCATATAAGCGCAACACCTGCACACTGAGCTCCAGTTGCAAGCAGTTCCCCTTGCTATGAAGGCCTTTCTCACGTCGATCTCAGGGAGCATCATTCCAGTGGTATGAACACAATGGCCATCCATTACATAGATTGGGTGGTGGCGGTCTTGGGCCCTATTTTGGGAGACCCCACGGCAGTTGGTTAACTTTGGCCTATAGTATCCGAAAAAACCAGGCCTTTTCGATACGCCCACTTTTTACTGTTTTCTATCCAGAGAAGCTGGTACTTGGCACATGCCCTTCTTTCTTAAAAAATCTGTCTGCCTTTCAGTTAGACCAGTACACCGCTCTTTTTTGTCTTCCCTTCTTACTCCTCGTCCTACCAGGGAAGAGGTGAGGTCACGTAAACTGGACCCATGGTGTGAAGTATCCTCCAACATTGACATTACAAGACGAGAACGAGTGAACAATCAATTTCAAGTTGGGTGCTTAAAGATCTGCTACACCTTGGTTAAGAAAAAGCTTTTCTTGCTCTTAGTTGGGGTGTTTCGGTGGCTGTTTCACATACTATTGCAAAGCATTACTGCCTCCCAGTAAAAGAGACTTTGTCAATGCTGTGTTGCATGAATGTCGTGATTAAGTAAGATGGAACTACTGAATGCCACCTACTGGAGATTATTGCTTTGGGACTCATTTGTAAGGTGAAGAATCTGCTGGAAGAAGTATGCTGCCATAGAAAAGTGTACTTGCCTTCAGTAACAGTATTTCTGGTGGATACGAAATTTGCTGGCAGATTCCTTACTGACCACTCTCACCCCCAATGGGTTAGTGCCCTTAACTATTCGACTTGAGTCATTTTCACTACCTGGCCCCGTTTGAGAGCTAATGCTGGGGGGAAACGTTTTTTCATATCCAATCTGATGCCTTGAAGATATTCATAAGGAGAAGAATTTGCGGGAAGGTATAGTATCCGCCAGAAATACCGTTTGCAAAGGCATGTAGCCTTTCCTTCTTTTTGCACCCTCTTTTCTCTATGCAGAGTGTTGTCCCACTCTTGCTCTTGAGTCCGTCACCCTACTTTCTATGTGCAAGGCCAGAAAACCCTACCTCTTCTTGGTCCTGTCAGTGCCCCCTTACCATGTGGGCATTAGCCTTGATCATGCAGGACTGTGGGTAGATCAGGCCATGTAGGGATTTGTTGTTGGTTCAGTGTATCTTGCACTCGCTAAGATTATGGTGTGTCTATGGAGAAAGTCATTCATTTGTTGATATTTTGTACTTTCAGTGATTTTGGCTTTTTCCGTGTGGAGAACCAATCTGAGTGCATCGAGCAACCGGAGCTTAAAGGTCACGATTTGGAGTTCTGCCTCTTTGGTCGAGAAGAGGTTCTGATAACCAAGGGGTAAAGAAATCTCTTCCGCTTTCTTTTTCTTTAATTCATGCATGCTTAATGTTTTTGCTGTACTTTCCTTTGGTGCTCTCCTCATTTTTAAGATCTTGTTCGCTGAGGACTAGTTCACTCTCCAGGATGTGCTTTTACAGCTCCCATGACAGGCTAAGCCCCAGCTGTTCTTTTGGCCAGAAAACAACAGACTATGTGGTGTCTGAGAGTTGACCAGGTGAGCGCTTCCCCTCTTGACGAGACGACATGCGTGGAGCAGTTCACTCTGATTTAGTCACGGACTGGCCGTAGCGAGCACCGGGCGTTTCCCCGGTGGGCCGCCGGGGTGGAGTCCGGTTTTGGGCCCCTGGGAAGCCTTTTTTTGTTACCGGGAGCCGGCATTATCGGCCCCCTAAAACAAAATCGCCCGTAACCGGCCCTAGCAAACAGCTTGGGCGCATAACCCCCACCCCCGGGTGCCGGCCGGCCGATCAGTTTGCCAGGGCTGGTTTCGGTTCCCAGTCCGGCCCTAGACTCACTACCACATGTTTGTATGCAGCAACTTACAAAAATCCCAAAATGTCAAAACATGTATCTGGAATCCTTAATCTTGCACTATTTTTTTTGTTTGATCTGTTTATTAAAGCTTTTGTATCTGAGTAGAAAACAGTATGCATACATAGGAATTTTCATATGGAACCAGTAGGCAAATGATCAAATCCAACTTGTAAGTCAGCATCTCAATGACATGAATACATCATCATTATTAGTTACAAACAGCAACAACTATTGGCATATCCCACCGAGCACTAAGCCTCCTCCCACCTACAACTCCGCCATATCACAACAATCTGTTTATGCAAACAGTCTTAATACTAATAACATCAAATGAAAAACACCATCGGGCGGGAGGATAGGAGGGGAAGCAAGAGCCTTATAAGGATAGGTGAAGAAACATGAATCTCAGATGTTGAGACAAAACCCCATCAACGTTCACACCGGTGCACTTCCTGACTCTTGAAATAATAAATTTCACTTTGTGGGGTATAAGGGATGCTCTCTACAAATCAGAGTATAGTTCGGGTCAGACGTCAGCACATGGATAGCACACCATCAGTCAGGAGTAGGAATGTCCGGTGGGTCATCCGGTGCCAGCAGCTCCTGAAACGTACACAGCATTGCATTCCACGCAGCGGAAATAGGGAATTTACGAAGACCCAGCGTGTCTTCACGCACTAAAGAATCCGCCTTCGCCCAGTTCAGTATTGAGAGAGACCAAGCCTTCTGCGATGGGGGCTCCTCCGACTTCCACCGGCGTGTAATTAATCTTTTGGCCGCAATGAAACCCAAATCTAGAAACCTAGAGGATGCCTTGTGTGTCTTGCTCCTAGGAAAAACGCCTGTAATGCATGCCTCCCATGTCCGCGGCACTTCCCTGTCAGTACTAGTGGCCAACACTCTAATCACCCCGTTCCAGTATGAATGTAGATCGGGGCACGACCAGAGCATATGTATAAGGTCTGCATCTACCAACCGGCAGCGCGGACAGCATGCATCCTGTCTGTGAAATTACCTATTTATCTTGTCTGGGGAAAGATTCGCCCTGTGAACAATGTAGAATTGGATTAACCTAAAACGGGCTTTCCTGGGGATCTGTTTAGGGCTTTCCAAGACAGCGGACCACTCCTCAGAATAGGGCCTCCCCCGATCTGCCTCCCATTTAACTCGCAGCGGCGTTAAGTCTGCCAGAGTATGCTCTTGGATCGACTCCACGAATCACTTCACCAGGTGGCGTCCCGTACCCATAACATGCACATATTGCAGGAGGAGATGTGCTGGAGGCTCCTGCGCAATATCGCCCCACCAGCGCCTCATAGTAACCGTCCAGGAGTCACGGTTCAAGAATTGGCCCGGGGGGGACCCCATCTTCCGCCGTGATGGTAAGGAACGACCGTAATGTGCCCTCCACATAGAGGACCCCTAAGGTAGTTATACCTGCCCCCACCCACGCAGTAAGATCTGTACTCTGTACTCGCCCCCTCGCTGTCGGCTTACCCAGTAAGGGTGTAACGGGTGCATACGGTGCAACGTGTTTAGTAAGTCGCAGCGCCCTGCGGAAACATTTCTGCGCAATCTGGACCAGTAAAGGATGAGGTTCATTTGATCCATTGCAAGGGTGGAATAAGGAGAGAATCCTGTCCAGAGAGTATGGGGATCAAGCTCCGCCGAGTCCGACAAATGTAGTTCCTCCACCCATTTTGCCACCCACAGTATTTGAGAAGCCAGAAATAATGCTCCAAATCGGGTAGAGCCAGCCCACCTCTCGACCTTGGTAAGTACAGCTTCGCTAAAGCCACCCTGCACCGCAAGTTACTCCAAAGGAAGTCCCTAACAATTCCCTCCAGGGAACGAAAAAAGGACACCGGTAGGTAAAGCGGTAGATTAGAAAAATAATAAAGGAGACGCTGCAGCATAACCATTTTGATTAATTCCACCCTACCCAGAACTCAATCTGGGATTTGAGTGCTGTGACCGTCCTAGTGATGTTGCCGTCCATAAGATCTCAATCGTTATGATAAATGCGTATGCCCAGATATCTGAACGCCACCGGTTGCCAATGCACTACTGTCCCATCCACTTCACAACCCGGGTCTCCTGTACCGGGATTAAAGGGGTATAAGCAAGACTTACCCCAGTGCACACCCAGTCCAGACAGAGACGCAAAGGATCTCAACGTGTCAGGAATGACCTGTGGAATCGCTAGAATATCTTTAACATACAGCAAGATGTCGTCCGCATACATTGATACCGCATGTATGTCATCTCCAAGACGTATCCCCCATTCCGGTGCCGAGCTCCGCAGCGCCATCGCTAGTGGTTCTATCACCAGGGCATAAATCAATGGGGAAAGGGGGCACCCCTGGCGAGTCCCCCGTTCGATCAGTATAGGGTCAGAAAAGATAGTCCCCAGCCGCACCCGGACCGTGGGAGCCCCATACAGCAGTGTAATAAGGCTTAAGATGTATGGTCCAAATCCAAATTTATGGAGGACCGCAAACAGGTAGGGCCACTCAACCGTGTTGAAAGCCTTCTCCAAGTCCAACACAACACAACCGGCCGATGGCCAGTCTGTTGTAGCACAACGCATCACCCGGAACAGCCGTCGTATGTTAAGCGAGGTATTACGGGCCAGTGCAAACCCATTTTGGTCATGATGGACCAATTGCGGGATCATAGGTGCTAATCTATTTGCCAGGATGCCCGCAAGGATCTTATAACCTCCATTCAGGAGCGCCAAGGGGCGGTATGCACCCGTGGAAGTGGGGTCTCTACCCGGTTTGGGTAGTGTGATCAGCGTAGCCTCCGCCATTGAGGTGGGGAGGGCGAGGGTTTCGAGCGCTTCCTCGTATACCTTGAGTAGATGCGGACTCAAGAGGTCAGCATACGACTTACAAAATTCATGGGGAAAACCATCAGGACCTGGAGCTTTCCCAGAAGGCATAGCCCTCATCGTACCTCTAACTTCGTCTAAAGTAAGCGGGGCATCTAGCTCCACCTGCTGTTCCATCGAAAGGGAGCCCGTCTAGGAACTCCTGTATCGCCCCCTCAGGGGCCTTCTGACCAGACCTATAGAGCCGGGCGAAATGCGTGGACAGTTCACCATGAATTTCTAACTGTGTGTGCTTAAGTCTCCCATCTGAAGATCGGAGCGCAGTAATCGGCCCAACCGATTGTTCCTGTTTGATTAACCAGGCAAGGAGAGGCCCCGAACGATCCGCCTTGGCATGTACAGACGCAGAGTGCGCCACAAAGTTAAGACATCGCTGTCGTTCAAGCAGTTTCTCATGTTTCTTGTGCGCCTCCTCCAAGGAAGCCAGTTCCCCAGCATCAGTCACCCCCCTTTACTCAAGCGGCAGTAGCCGCTTCTCTATCTCGAGCAGGTCCGACGCCACCTGATGCCGCAGCCCAGTCCCAGGCACTTTCCCCTCAGAGGGACCTTCATGGCCGCCCATTTCACCAACGAAGAGGAGGCAGTCCCCGTGTTGAGCTCAAAGTAGTCCCCAATAGCCTCCCCAATCGTCTCCCGGAAGATCGAGTCCTCTAACATCGCCGGTTGCAACCTCTAAGTAGGAACCTGTGGGATCCCAACCTCCCAGGCTAGTTCGACACAGTGAGGATTGTGATCGGAGTGTGTGCACCCCCAGTATTCCAATCTTAAACATAAGGAAGGAGGGAGGAGGATCTGAAGAATCTATCAAGACTGACATGCAGATTATGAGGTACTGAAAAGAAAGAGTATACCCTCTCCCCTGGATTATGATGCCTCTAGACGTAGACTACCCCCCATCCATGTGCACAACCATTAAGCACCGTAGAGTTAGTCATGGCAGCCGTGTCCCTGAGTGGGGGAAAGGATCTATCCATCCCTACATCTAGGACGCTGTTGAAGTCACCACCCAGCAGCCACGGGACCTCGCACCATTTCCCCAAGGCAAGGGACAACGGATTAAAGAACTGACCCAGGTCTACATTTGGGGCATACACATTTTCCAACAATATGTGCCGTCCATCTAGCCTACCTTTTACGAGTACATACCTGCCGTCCCTATCAGTGAGGACCTCCTCCATGAGAAACGGCGTCCCAGGGCGTATCCAAATAAGGGCCCCCCTAGCAAACCGGGAGTAATCCGTGGCGTATATTTTACCCCAGCAAACACAAGGAGATGATGGACGGAGCGCTGAAACTTTTCAGACACTCACCCCCAGTCACAGATCTGGGTTGAATCCGTCATCGTTCTTTAGCTCACTTCGCCACCCCAGTTCAGACACAGCTATATGCAAATCAGTCTTGAGCCTGTGCCTCATGGAAACAGTCCAGCCCGAACTGCCAAGCCATGTCTTCCCTGGACCAGAAACAAGCATCCTGGGACCGGTTTCGGGCTAACAGGCCTCATCAGCCAGGCTAGCTTGAATCCGGTGGCAAAGTGAGCAAGGGACCCACGTCTGGGCATACCCTGGCAACTTAGGGCGAACAAAGCAAACACAAGGAGATGATGGACGGAGCGCTGAAACTTTTCTGGGTTGAATCCGTCATCGTTCTTTAGCTCACTTCGCCACCCCAGTTCAGACCCAGCTATATGCAAATCAGTCTTGAGCCTGTGCCTCCTGGGAACAGTCCAGCCCGAACTGCCAAGCCATGTCTCCCCTGGACCGGAAACCAGCATCATGGGACCGGTTTCGGGCTAACAGCCCTCATCAGCCAGGCTAGCTTGAATCCAGTGGCAAAGTGAGCAAGGGACCCATGTCCGTGTATATTTTACCCCACCACCTGCGCTGTAATCTGGTAATCTCTACTGCGTTTAAATGGGTCTCCTGCAAGAGTGCTATGTGTACGTTGTGATGTTTAAGATAGGAGTGCACAGCACACCTACAAGAAGGCTTGCGGAGCCCCCGAACATTCCAAGTAAGTATCACGTGACCCATTTCAGAGCTAAGGGAAATATCCAGAAAATAATAATGGTGTCCCAACCCTCCCGGATCCCGCTAAACAACAGTCGAACATGCACATCATCCTCCAACACCCCCCAATAGGTTCCTGCATCATAAGGGAAACTGGAAGAATCAACCAGGGAGAGACCAGGGAGAGATAAAACCTTATAAAGGCAACCCCCAGAACAAAGGGGTGTCGTCCAAATACAAACTTCAACAGCACAGCCTTGTGTCCTACTGGTCCCAAGTGGATGGGGAAAACAGGGGGTTGTGTAACCATGCAGGGTGTACCATCATGAATCCCCACAGAGTCAACTAGTCACACATCGCCCTAAAGTATACCCGAAAAACAACCCCCCTCCCCCAGGGCGCAAAGCATTTCCCGGCCCACCAACCCAGCCCCAACCAGACTCAATGGAGCGAACATACACTATTAATACTAATATTGCCCACAACAGCCCGAACAGCAATGCCCATTAATAAATGTTCAACAAGAACCTAGAAAGGGTTTTGGCCAACAATGCAGCAAGGCTGGGCCCAACAATAATCAAAGAACAAAAAAGATGCCCATGCTGCGTACTCGCTCCAATTGATAGAATATGGACATTGAAACAAAACACTGCCCACAGCAACCACTTTTTCCGTTGAATTTAATCGAAAACGTTTTTACTTTTTTATCAAAAATTGCCACCTACATAATATACAACATTTCACAATTTCGAGAAAACAGTCAATATACAAAAAACATTTACATATATATAAAAATCCACATCAAATATACCAATACTTCCAACCCATTCACACAACTTCTCACATATCCTATCCCCATTCAAAACAACATCCAAAGCAACAAATTGTTTTTCAATGTTAATACAGACTTTTTTAACAAAAACAATGGATAATCAGGCCATCTATCAAATTGGCTGCATAAATCATAAAATAAATTATGTGTTTATCAAAGATTGGCCTTAGAATAGCGGTCTACGCGTTTCAAACTCCTGCCAATTCAGGAGTTCTCATCAGGACCAGAATAGCTGAAAAAGACAAAACAAAATTCTTTGTCTTAATACTTGACCACATGCTGACCCTTGCCTCAAAAAACCTCTAAGCTGCACCATTTCTTACCTTACTCACTATGAATGTTCGGCTGATGTTTAATCATTTCGACTTTCACCCAAACGATCGATCTAAAATAACATACATACAGTCTTAGTCTTGTACTGTGAGAGGACAGGGCATTGTATTGTCGAGTAAAGGAATGGTTCTTACTTTTAGCTGGCTGAGAAAGTAATGGGGTCACACGTCATATGCAGAATCACTGCTACATATCTAAAAAATGAACGAATAAAATATCCATTGGCCATAGTACTATATTCATAGCTTAAAATGCGAGATTAAATGAAGCCAAGGTGATGTTTTACCTTAATTGATGTGGTTCATCTGTTTAATTTGGACGAATATAAAAAGGACGGTGGCAGATTGAAGACCGGCGTTTCCTTTGATTTTCTAGAGGAAAAAATGAGTAACTGACTGAAGGACAGTTTTCTACAACTTAATGCCCGTTTTCAATAAACTAGGCCGATGTGGAACAATGTTCAGTGCCTGTAGTTCGTCTTACCTTTAGTCGTTTTCGAAGAGCAGCTCAGTTGTTGTCCGCGTTCTAAGTAGATCACAAGTCAGAACCCGGAAGCGGTCTTCACTTAACACGCAAGGGTAATGACGTGCTACCCCAGCTATTCATGGGAATTGTAGTTTCGCAATTCTTAATATGCCAATGATTTCGTCGATTAAACCCTGACTTTGTTTCAAAGATTGCAAATGCATAGTGCCTTCTGCTAGTGTTGGCCTATATTTGTATGTACCACAACAGTTGTTTAAGTCACTCCTGATGATGAAATCACTCTACTGTGGGAAGAAATTCATTCTGCTAAAACACCTTTGCCATTCAGCCAAACGTGGCGTTTTCTGGGAGTTGTAGTCACTTCAATGGCTTTTCCTTTTTATTGTATTTTTCTTGTAGACTCAATATGCTCGTCCAATTTATCTTCCGATATAGTGATGTTCTCTACATGGCCTGTGTGCCCCAGTGTATCCAACTCTCAACTTTAATGCAAAATGAAAAAAACGAAAAAAACTTATTGATTACAGTTTGTAAATTTCCGAAAGTTCATTCAGCCCATCTACAGCAGTATTGAATTTTATAATCAACATTGCTTCATGTTTAGTTATTTCAACTTCAATGAAGAATTCTACTTCCAGATTAAGGGAGTCGCGATGGGTTGCCCATTTGCTCCAGAGTTAGCGGTACTGTTTATGTCCAGATATGAAGACAAATTTGTCCACAATGATAATCCATTCAAGAAACAGATTGGAAGCTGGGTTCGTTTCATTGATGACATCTTTATGGTGTGGAAAGGTGATGAACAAGGACTACACTCCTTCCATGACTGGTTAAACAACAGGACAGCTGATATTAAATTCAGTATGAATTATTCAAACCAAAAAATGTCATTTCTGGATGTAGAGGTTTATCCCAGTGAAGGCAGGCTGGTTACCACCTTGTTTAAGAAAAAAACAGACAGAAATCAAGCCCTCCATTTTACAAGCAACCACCCACGTAGTTTGAAAGAGAATTTGCCCTATGGGCAATTTCTACGGATAAGGCGGAATTGTTCATTCAAAGATGAATATTTTATCCATGCAAATAACCTAAAGGACAAATTGATCAACAGAGGCTACCCCAAAAACTCTTGAAAAAAGCGATGAAGAGAGCTTGGTGGACTCCACGGGAAACACTTTTGGAGAAAAATGAGAAAACACCTATGGAAAGGATAGTATGTGTATCCACATTCTGTCCAAGGTCAAACTGGCTAAAAAAGATTATTCATCAAAACTGGCATTTGGTAAACAACTTAGAGAGTACATTGTCGGCAGTCCCTCTTTTTGCTTTAAAAAAAGACAGAAGTATTTCAAATCAGATAGTAAGAGCATCTTTACCAAAACAGACAGTGGGCACCATCCGAGACTATGTTGGTCTTCCCCAGTTAAAGGACATCATAAATGTGGGACATGCGTAAGTTGTGATTCGACTATGGAAGGCAAATTGTTTACACATAATGGAATCTTTTGGAAACATGAAACCTTTTCGAATTGCAAGTCGAAAAATGTGGTGTATGGGATTTTGTGCCCATGCATGAAATTATACATAGGCAAGACTAATCAAGAAGTGCGCTCAAGGATTATACAACATAAATCCAGAATTCGGAAGAATGTACAAACAGCACCGTTGGTAAATCATTGGAATGCACATATGCATACAGAGCAAGATCTAAGATGGACTGTTATCTCCAGGGTGGTACCAAACCCTAGAGGTGGTGATCTAGATGCCAAACTAACTAAACATAAAGCAATGTTGATTATAAAATTCAATACTGCTGTAGATGGGCTGAATGAACTTTCGGAAATTTACAAACTGTAATCAATAAGTTTTTTTCGTTTTTTTCATTTTGCATTAAAGTTGAGAGTTGGATACACTGGGGCACACAGGCCATGTAGAGAACATCACTATATCGGAAGATAAATTGGACGAGCATATTGAGTCTACAAGAAAAATACAATAAAAGGAAAAGCCATTGAAGTGACTACAACTCCCAGAAAACGCCACGTTTGGCTGAATGGCAAAGGTGTTTTAGCAGAATGAATTTCTTCCCACAGTAGAGTGATTTCATCATCAGGAGTGACTTAAACAACTGTTGTGGTACATACAAATATAGGCCAACACTAGCAGAAGGCACTATGCATTTGCAATCTTTGAAACAAAGTCAGGGTTTAATCGACAAAATCATTGGCATATTAAGAATTGCGAAACTACAATTCCCATGAATAGCTGGGGTAGCACGTCATTACCCTTGCGTGTTAAGTGAAGACCGCTTCCGGGTTCTGACTTGTGATCTACTTAGAACGCGGACAACAACTGAGCTGCTCTTCGAAAACGACTAAAGGTAAGACGAACTACAGGCACTGAACATTGTTCCACATCGGCCTAGTTTATTGAAAACGGGCATTAAGTTGTAGAAAACTGTCCTTCAGTCAGTTACTCATTTTTTCCTCTAGAAAATCAAAGGAAACGCCGGTCTTCAATCTGCCACCGTCCTTTTTATATTCGTCCAAATTAAACAGATGAACCACATCAATTAAGGTAAAACATCACCTTGGCTTCATTTAATCTCGCATTTTAAGCTATGAATATAGTACTATGGCCAATGGATATTTTATTCGTTCATTTTTTAGATATGTAGCAGTGATTCTGCATATGACGTGTGACCCCATTACTTTCTCAGCCAGCTAAAAGTAAGAACCATTCCTTTACTCGACAATACAATGCCCTGTCCTCTCACAGTACAAGACTAAGACTGTATGTATGTTATTTTAGATCGATCGTTTGGGTGAAAGTCGAAATGATTAAACATCAGCCGAACATTCATAGTGAGTAAGGTAAGAAATGGTGCAGCTTAGAGGTTTTTGAGGCAAGGGTCAGCATGTGGTCAAGTATTAAGACAAAGAATTTTGTTTTGTCTTTTTCAGCTATTCTGGTCCTGATGAGAACTCCTGAATTGGCAGGAGTTTGAAACGCGTAGACCGCTATTCTAAGGCCAATCTTTGATAAACACATAATTTATTTTATGATTTATGCAGCCAATTTGATAGATGGCCTGATTATCCATTGTTTTTGTTAAAAAAGTCTGTATTAACATTGAAAAACAATTTGTTGCTTTGGATGTTGTTTTGAATGGGGATAGGATATGTGAGAAGTTGTGTGAATGGGTTGGAAGTATTGGTATATTTGATGTGGATTTTTATATATATGTAAATGTTTTTGTATATTGACTGTTTTCTCGAAATTGTGAAATGTTGTATATTATGTAGGTGGCAATTTTTGATAAAAAAGTAAAAACGTTTTCGATTAAATTCAACGGAAAAAGTGGTTGCTGTGGGCAGTGTTTTGTTTCAATGTCCATATTCTATCAATTGGAGCGAGTACGCAGCATGGGCATCTTTTTTGTTCTTTCATTAATAAATGTTCAGCACAGCCCTTGTCATACGATACCATCTGCCGTCTGAGGTGTAACGTACTGACCTGACGTCTCCAGCCAGTCCCAAGTATCCTAAGGTATATCAAAGAACCTAGACTTCCCATCAGAGATTACACAGAGTCTGGCCGGGAATAGTAGTGAATAGGAAATATTGAGCTGCCGAAGTTGGCGCTTGACCAGCAAGAAGGGACCCTGCTGGCGCTGGACTTTCATTGTATAGTCTGGGAAAAACAGCACCATGGCGTCCTCGTAGTGAATGTCATCCAATTTCCTCATCTCACAGAGGATCACATCCCGATCCCTGAAATGTAATAGTTTGCAGATGAGCGGGCGTGCCCTGTCCCCCGGGGCCGGCCTCCTGCCCAGGACGCGATGCGCTCATTCTATAGTGAAGAATGGGGAGAATTCAGTATGCAGCAGAAGGGTCTTCAGCCAATGTTCCAGGCAGGTGACCGCGTCCCGCCCCTCCGCACCCTCCGGCAGCCCAATCATCCGAACATTGTTTCTCCCGGAACGGCCTTCCGCATCCTCAACGCGCTCCTCCAGGTATCTAATCCGAACCTCATGGGCATTCTGCTGCTTCTCCTGGAACTCCGTGGCCGGCTTCAATTCAGCTACCTCCTGCTCCACGACAGTGACCCGGTCTTTCAAATTCCGGTGATCGGCGTGCAGCAGAGTAAGATCCAGGACCACCTTGTCTAACTTGGCTTCTATGGATGCACGAGAGCGCTCAATGGCCTGCAGGATAGCGTCCAGGCGGTCGTCCGGAGCCCCCCGTTCCGCTGCCTGATGTGGAGGATGAGTGTCACTTGTGCCCGCGGCCTGCGAGGAGGCCCTCGACCCAGCGCCCCTGGTGCGTCCCATCTTCCTGAACACAGATGACTCCACCCAGAGCACCACCAGAGCCTCAAGTCAGTCAAAGGAACAGGGCAGTGCCCCTCTCCAAGTACGGAGGTCACCTCAAGCCAGAAGTTCGTGGAGGCGCAGCTCAAAGCTATCCCCTCTTTTGACATAGCATAGGCTCACAGTTTGTCTTCAATCCAGTCAACCACTTGTTCGGGCCGATCACTTCAAAAAGCTGCTACTGTGTCTCAGCCGCGCCGCCTTAGCTCCCAGGCCTTCACACTCAGCTGTGTACAATAAGTCTGCCACTGCCCATGAACCAAACGCTGTTTGGATCCTGTCTCAGAGGGAGGGGGGGAATCTTATCTTAGAGGGAGGGCCCCCCTACTCCACCTCTTGGTCCGCCAACACATTCCTTATCTGGCCGCATCCACGGGCCCCGCGCCGCTCCCCGCTTCTCACCTCCGTGAGAGTAAACGGATGTCCCTGCACCTCGCCTCACGGGCACTGGGGCCCCGGGGCGTCACGCCGCCCCATCAGCCCGGCAGGAGTCATCCTAATCATTCCAGTACGGTGAGTCCTCTCCCCTCTGCAACAGCAGCTGAAGGTCTCCACTCCTCACCTCTCAAACAATGAGGCACCAGGGCGCCACGCCTCCCCACCGGTCCGGGGTGCGCCGCAGCTCAGCAAGGAAGGCATGCGCTCGACTCCCCACGTCGTAATGGCTACAATTTGTCCCATCTCACTCAGCGCGAGCGCGTCCCAGCATCAATCAATCAGGCCACCGACAGGCGCTGCCAACAGTCTCCCAGCCTGTCCATCACTCGCGGGACCTTCCTATCCCATGTACGGCCCCGCTCAGCCTGCCGGCTGTTCCACTCCGCGTTCGTAGCTCCCCGTGAGGGCCGAGCTGGGTCCGTCCCGGTCCCTGCCTGTGTGCAAAGCGCCTTCCGGAGCCTCGCAGTCCGCTTTCTGCACTGCCCCCGGTGTCCCTGGGGCCAGCCCCCTCGCTCACCGACCTGCTCCACACACCTGCAAGGGCACAACCGGTACGAAGGTCCGGACCCAACAGCCAGGGCTGAGTCGCAGGCGCCTTGCCTGATCTATGGCGGCCGCGGCCTACCAGCCGCCTCGTTGCAATCTGCTGAGGAATCGCTGTCGGGGCCCAATTTCGGTCGCTGCTGGTCCCCGGTGGTGTCACTGGGGCATCAGGCACAGCCTCACAGCAATGGATGTCAGCGAAGCAGGATAATGGTATCGGATTAAGGTAATAGCCGACGGAGCGATATTAAAACGCATCCGCCATGCTGCCCCTGCAGGCTACGCCCCCCTTAATCTTACACTATTGTTTGCAATTTACTTTCCATGTTTGAAGTCCGCTTGGTTGTGACAGTTTGAATGCCACCTTGTGTGCGTTAATGACATTCATTTTACAAATTACGAAATGTAATGGTCTAGAAAAGACTTTGATACACAACAACCTTCCTAGAAGTGCTCATGAAAAGTACAGAATTGACTGTGCTCAGAAGGAGCAGGGCGCCACCCCAGACGGCGCACAGTCTTTCCACCCGGCACATCTACTTCCAGGTGATCAGCGTAACCGCGTATCATGACTGCAGGCCCAGCAGCCTGGGTCCTCTGCGTAGAGTAAGCGTCAAAACCTGTAGTTAATTGTGCACTTGCCCCTGTGCTCTTTCTTGCTGGACTTAGCCTGACTGATACAGGTCCGAGCAGCAGGGCTTGGCAGGTCGTGGGTATGTTGGTTTTGGCAGCTGCCCAGGCTAGGGGAGTCAGCCTAGCTAAGCCTAGAAGCATCCTCTCCCTCCTCGATTTATCCTAATCACCTCTATGCAAGCGCATAATGGAAATTAATTATTATTTGCATACCTCTCTCAGCTAATACACTCAAAGTATTGCAGAAGACCTGCTGTAAAAGCTTTATGGTCTGCAATTATTAGCCTGTAGAGAAGGGCAGTGCTTTGACTGAAAAGTTGGCAGACTTTTATCACCAGGCACACTCTTACTGCATATTGAAATTTGCATAGTAATATACAATGTTACACTCCTCCCATCAGCGAATACATCTTAAATGGAGTACATGCTACTCCTGTGTGATGGACCTGAGCTCATCGGCGTGACTGACTTATATGGTTCCGACAGGCAGTGAAATACCAGCCAGCTGTTCGAAGCGTAGGTTTGCTCCAGGAGAGGGAGTAAAGTTTTATACAAACAGTATTGTTAGTGGACAAGTTTATTAGGCCCTTACCTGCAGAAGTCCAAAGTGCGGATTGAGCCGGTCTGTCTCCTAGGAGATTTCTGAATAGAGGAGCAGCTTCCAACTCCCTGGCCAGCAAACCTTGTCTGAGGTCGCTGCGACCTTATATAGTCTGCTATTGGTTGGTACATGTGTACACTGATTGGTGGTTGTATCTGGTGTTTCTATTAGATTAGGGTTAGTGTCCTCATTGGTTGGGTATTTGAGGGTTCTGATTGGTTTCTGGGTCTGTGACTCAATCAATGTAGGGTTGGGACTAGGGCTAGGGTTAGGATTTCTATTGGAAGTAGGGACTAGCGCTTCCTGTGTCATTGGTTGCTTGGACTTGGGTTGGGACTACTGGTAGGGCTAGGGCCTCTATTGGACGTAGAGATCAGGGTTTTTTAAACTGATTGGGTGCTTGGACTAGGGCTAAGATTGGCTGTAAGGTCCTGGTCTCCTATTGGTTCTAGATTTTAGGGCTAGTGTTGTGATTGGATTGTGTTAGGGCTAGGGTTCCCATTGGCTGAAGGGGTCACCTGATTAATAGGGCTATAAAAGGCCAAGGCTTAGGGCGTCTCAGCTAAGGGCAGAGAGGACAAGGGCAATTGCCTATTTGAGCCTGTTCAAGACTGGTTGGGACTAGTGCCAGAAATGCTGCCCATTTTCCCATTCAGTAATACCCAGCCCACACCATCCACAACCAAAAACAGAGCAGCACACTCACCACACCAAATGTACACCACACACTTACTACAAACCAACACTATGCCCATACCCATGTCTTCAGCACCCACTACAAAACCACACAAACCACACCTATACACCCTTCTATCCCAGCTACCACACATTTCCGCCATCACCTACAAACAATACACAACTCTATCCTAAACCACAAACCAATCCACTCATCACTAACTGGGTACTTAACTACATCCCATCCAGACACACACTCCCTGCTCTAATTACTCCTAACAGATCACTTACAAACATATAATCAGCCATTCATCATTTGTCCAACCAACACCCTCCTCTTCCTTCTACCATAATAACACAAACGCACAACACATACACTGCACGACACCATACTTTTTAACTCTTGCAACAAACCCGTCTAAGAGAAACACTCTTACCTCTACTTCATTCCCTCCTACACAAAACATACACTCTACTCATAAACACATCACCACCCCCTCTACCTTACAACCTCCTCTCACAAACAATACTATACAAACAAATCCATCGCATGAAACAAATGCACCAGCACCTCTTTTCACTACTCCTCAAAACAAAACATATCACGCACACCAACACAACAAGATCTTCCAAGCGCAACACCTCATAATACTTACCATCACTAAATACAAACATACACCCACCTTTCAACCCACACAAAGGAACAAACACCAATGCCAAGCTTTCTCTCTTCCACCACATCTAACACAGATACAGCAACACAGCAACTCTCTTCAAAAAGCCTCTCATCCATTGGACAATTTAGAACCTTGCTACATGACCCACATGCTGCACCACCACCCCTGACTCATACACCTTCCGCCCTAAACACACGCAAACAATATAAGCGACGTGCCTCACCTCACAACTTCGCTTCCCCATGTCTACTGCACAACAATGTTACACCACGAAAACAACACAGCACACCAACTCACTCTCAAACACCGTCTCCATCACCTACACACGCAGACCCATCAAAATGCCTTCTTAGCATGCTGGATGAGGAACATGATACAGAACAGCTGCACGATTGCTATCCTAACACAGCTAATACCAGCACTAAAAAAACACCTGCTACAAACCCACACAATACTGATCACTCTTCTACAAAACGAAGTCTCACTATCACCAAAGCCCATTCTCTAAACTGTCTACTAATAAATGCTCGATCCCTCTCTAAAAACAAACATCACATCTACGACCTTCTCACCGATGCAAAACCAGACATACTATTCGCTACTGAATCATGGTTGGGAGATGATATGGCTCCAGTCCTACATGAAGCTGTTCCTCTAGGCTATCAAACGATCACCCAAAATCGTATAGGCAAAAAAGGAGGTGGTCTAGCTGTTGTGTTCAGGCAAACATTACATATCACTAAAGTTGACGACATCATCATAAAGAATTGTGAGGCTCTTCTCACCAGATGCAATCCTACACCGTCTTCCTCCTGTAACTTCCTGCTCCTTTACAGACCTCCATCTAGCAAGGCGACTTTCCCAGACGCACTTCTAGACACAGTTTCAAACCTGATGACAATACACTCCAACCTATGCATTCTGGGTGACCTCAACATTTGGTTTGACAAACCCAATAAGACCCATCCAAAAACAATAATCACTGGCCTAGACGCACTAAACCTGCATCAGATTGTCCACAAACCCACACACATCGCTGGACATATCCTAGATGTCATTTTTGCTAATACTAAACTAGTTACCTTTCAAACTATAACTCCAGTCACATGGTCAGACCACCACTTGCTTGCTTTCCAACATAAAACAACACTAAGCGACTCACCTAAAACTACCTTACATCCATCCACCTATCGACCGTGGAACAAACTCAATTTGGAACACTTAGAAACACAGCTAACATCCAGTACAAATCTGGAAACAATAAATTCTGTTCAAAAACTGAGTGGCTACAGGAAGCTTTAGACATCCTGATACCACTCAAAACCACACAACAGAACAAAAGATAAAAAGCGCCTTGGAGAAACATAGAGCTAAAAGACATAAAAAAACAAATTCGAAAGCTGCAACGTACCTGGCTCAAAACAAACGCCAAACAAGACAAACTTCACCTACAGAGAATTAACAGATTATACAAGTCCACTATCAAAAAAGCTAAGAAAAGGTACTATTCAGACAGAATTCAAAATGCTAAATGTGCAAATAAAGAATTCTATAAAATACTCCATGAATTTCGCAAACCAAATTGCCTAGAAGGAACTCATCCTGTTACTCAAGATTTCACAGACAAACTGGCAAATCATTACACTGACAAAGCAGACACGTTGGACTCCTACTTAAAACAGAGACAAAGCACCAGCACTAACCCTTTGACAAAACAACAATCCAAGAATACTTTATCCCAGCCTCTCCGTTCCTTCCAACACATCTCACACGATGAATTTATGGACCTGGTCAAAGCAAGCAGGCCTGCCGGCAGCCCTTCTGACCCGTGTCCACCACAAACTTTCAAGACAATTCTTTTAACAACCTCTGCTGCCACTCCAGTAAGAAGAATCATCAACAATTCCTTAACTACTGGAATATTTCCAGAAGAACTCAAAAAGTCATACATACGCCCTTTACTGAAGAAAACCAACTTGGACCCGCTGAACCCTGACAACTACAGACCCATTACAAATGGACCTTTCCTGGGCAAACTGATAGAAAGAGCAGCGTTCGCCCAGATGTCACAATTCATTAAAGAGAATGACATACTTTCAGACTTCCAAACAGGTTTCTGTCCGGGAAGAGGCACATAATCTGCCCTCCTTGCCGTCTGGGATGACCTGAAGAACACAGTAGACCGCAACGGGGTTGCTGTGCTTCTCCTCTTGGACCTCTCGGCTGCCTTTGACACGGTTGACCATGACACTTTGAAACAAAGACTCTATGAAGCCGGCATAGAGGGGACTGCTCTAGACTGGATTGCGTCCTACCTTCGAAACAGAACTAATGTCATCCATACCCCACCTTTCTCATCCAAACCATACTCCACAAAAGCAGGGGTCCCTCAAGGCTCTATCATCTCGCCCATGCTTTTCAACATCTACATGAAGTCATTACCGGTACTGATCAATCAATTTCACCTCACGTGCTATAACTATGCAGATGACACACAAATACTCCTTCAACTGGAATGCCCCAAAGAAAAGTGGAAACTCCCCAATTTTCAGTTGTCTCAGAGCCGTGGATGACTTGGAGCCACCTCAAATTGAATGCTTCCAAAACGGAAATACTCACGTGTGGCGATTGGAAACATTATGACCCGCTTGCCGCCTGGCCTGATGAACTGGGATCACCACCTAAAGTATCGAAGGAAGTAAGAAACCTCGGAATGACCATGGACTCATGGACTCAAAGCTGTCGATGAAGGCCCAAGTGATCAAACTAGCAAGATCAAGCTTTGTCACTATAAAAACGCTGCGACGAATTTTCCCTCATTTGGGATTGCCACACAAGGTTCAAGCTACCATCTCCCTTGTTCTGGCCAAACTCGATTACGCCAATAGCCTCTACCACGGATCACCTTTAACGACCATGAAAAGACTACAACGGATTCAGAACTCGGCTGCCAGACTACTCTTGCATATCACACTGCGAGACCACATCTCACCTTCCTTGAAAGCCCTGCATTGGTTACCGGTTGCCAGAAGATCCACGTTCAAGCTGCTTTGTATCACCCACAAAGCAATACATGGAATGGGACCGCTCTTCATCAGGAATAAAATCACCAAACACATTTAACAAAGGAACCTCCGCTCTAAAATGGCACCTCGCCTCAAAATCCCAAGATACAAGAAAAAAACCATGGGTGGCACATCCTTCTTTATTCAAGCAGCCAAACTATGGAACTCTTTACCCCCCAACATAAGATCCACGGACAGCCACCTTATCTTCAGAAAACTGCTCAAGAATTGGCTCTTCCCCACATAAGCACCATACGCAAACAGAAATTTACAGCATATCCCTCTGTATATAATCATTTATTTTTACTATAAATATGTACCTATCTTTGTGTATTGCTTTGTATAAACATGTAGAATAATTATGTTAAAAAAAAAAAAAAAAAACAATTAAAGTACAATAACACTTGGAAAAACGGAGTTTATCTGGTGCATCTTTGGTCTACATGTACTTCTTCCATTGTGCATCTATGTACCTTCCATGTCCTTGGATCTGTGTGTTTGTTACTTTCCTCCTGAAAAGCATATCCAATGCACTACCCTATTTCTCATCCCGTACCTCTATCAATATCTTTAATCTACATATACCTACCTTCTTTATGCATCTATATGCTTTCAATGTACTTTTGGATCTATATATTTATCACTTTCTTCTAATTCAGCATATCCAATGCACTACCCTATTTCTCACCCTATACTTCTCTCAATATATCTTCTAACCCAACTTTCCGACTCATCTTAAACTTCTTTCTACTGCTCTTTCCAATGCACTACCCTATCTCTCACCCTATACATCTATCAATATATCCTCTACACCCACTCTCTCATTTATCCCAAACCCCATATTACTACTATGATCCCCAAAATAGCCCTTTCTAGACTCTCTTACTCTACCCCTCCTTGCATCATCTGACACCTCTTTTACTATACCGATCCCCAAAACAAACCTTTCTAAACTCTTCCCTCTGACTCTTCCCCTCCACAACCCCTTTTTACTCATCCAAAAGCCTCCTCCTACTGCTATGACCTCCAAAAAAAAAAAAAAATCCTTCACTTTCCTATCCCTCCACTATCTTTTTCAATCAAAATAACAGACTAACATGTTCAAATTTCATATTCCACTATACTAATTCACCACTAATCCTTTATGGGTTCCGGAGTAGCGTGCTACTTGCCAATAAAGCGCTTCAACACCCCATCAGGGTTACAAGCGCTATATAAATGCAAACCTTTTCTACCCCTCCCCAACCCTTCTCAATCCAAATAACTGAGTAACATATCCACCAATCAAATTACTTTCATATTTCACCCTACTAATTCAACACTAATTCTTATGGGTTCCAGAGTAGCGTGCTACTCACCAAAAAAAGCGCTTCAAACCCCATCAGGGGTAGTAGGCGCTATATAAATGCAAATACAATACAATAGTCCGGCCGGGCTGCCAGTCAGCGACATATGTTCAAGTGTGCCTGTATCTGTGACTGTGATTCTTACATTTTTTCAGAATTTACTGACTCGCTGCCCTAAAGAAATGCGCAAGCAGGTTGACAGGCTAATTATTTAATTCATCTCTGGGGGGTGTGGCGCTTTTGCTATGCAAACTACTTAACCATTTGAAATGAGGTTTTTGTCTTGCTTGTCTTATAAAAGTGTCACCAGGCATACATAATCCACTGGCAAAAGTGTGCCCATCTTCTACAAGAATCATAACGACTGAAGGGGTCAGAACGTAAAAGCAAGGAGTGAAAAAGGGTCAAGTGTTGATAGTGAAGGCTGCTATAAATCTGTTACAGGGACAGGTTAGACTAGGAACATCATACTAGATTTGGGAGCAGAGGCTTTCTACTTGGAGCACGTGTAAAGCACTCAGTCCTCCCGATTGTTAAGAATAAATGTAATAAAGGGCGTGACTATTTTTTGTAAAGATAGGAACCCCATACAGTCAAAATATGACATTTTACATTCAATCCCCAAATACTTTTGGTCCCTTGGGATTTGATATAAAAGACTAAATCAGGCAAGTACCAAATGGGGTTGATGTCCAAATGCATTAAAAAAAATAATTTCTTATTTTTGGTCAGCTAATTTTATATAAGAATCTTTACTCCCCAAACAGTGGAAAGTTAGATGGAAGGCCAGAACTGTAGATAGATCCTGTCCATTGCCAAACATTGGTAACTGGCCGAAGCCCGGACAGCGTTTTTCATTAGAGACCATGAAATACTATTCTTATTTAGGTCTACTAAAAATAACTCGCCCCAAATTTGTTACCTTTTTTGCACTGAAGCCCAACCTGGGAAAAGGCCCTTGAGGTTATTGTGAAATGCTTGTATGTTTTAAGTATCAAGTGTGAGGCCTTTTTGATTGAAATTTCTTTCCCACTTTTTAAAATAATGTTTTAGTCTGTATTTCTGATGGATAATTCTGCAGATTTCTCACCCTAAAATGCTCCCTAGGCATCATACTAGATCAGGAATACTTTTTCCATAGCTGTGCTCCTGCATGCTGCTAGGTGGCTCAGAGCATCTCCGTGCTGACTCCACATCACCCCAGAAGTGACGCAGCAGAGCTGCATACAAGTACCACTTATGCACACTACCTTCCGTTCCTTTATTTCTTCATCTTCTAACGTGCATCTAGAGCTCTGCTCCCAACTTTATCTGCTTTTCCGGCGACTTATCAAATAATTTCACCAGTGTGCTAGGAAACAACATGCACACCCAAAATTACATGTTTCAAGCCATGCGGTGATTGTGGGAAGCAGATGTTGGTCATGGCCCCCTACGGGGTGCGTCTTTAGAGTCGTGGCCCAAGCCCAGTCACCAATTCGTGCCATAAGTGGCGCCCTCATGCATCTGAAGACGATCTGAAACTGGGAGGTGAAGCTGTAATTAGTCAACCACAAATTTTGATCTTTGCTTACGTCCTGTTTCCGATCGCTGTACCGGTTCCACAATTGGTCAGCTTCGCGCCCAAAGTCCTCCGGTAAGTGCAAGTGTAAGGCAGCAAAGTGGGACTCAACCTCATCCCTCCACTCTGACTCCAAAGAGAAGGTGAAGGGGAATCTCCATTGATGTGCTGGCCTCCCTCATAGACATGTCCCTTGATGGGTTCCACCCCTCATGTGAAGAGACACCCACTGCATTGGAGCGATTTAAGGACCGCAGAGTGAAGGCACATGCTTTGGGACTGCTGACCCCTGCCAAACATTTTCCGCATCAATTCAGAAATTTTAAAGACTTTTCTAGAGGGAGGGGTGGTGTACAAGACCGAGACAGCCTTCTCAACCAGTACAGCAGGTGCCCTAGTCCATTGAAGGCAGCGGATGTGGGTCTGACCGCTTGCAGATCAACAAGGCATCAGTCTTCAAATTCCTCTTCCCCTGCTACAGTGGCCACCAAACCACTTTAGTTTTCCCTTAGTGGTGCTTGTGCAACCAGTGGGGACCAGGTTTCGACATTTCCTCCTAGGTTGGCAATCCATCATGTCTGAGAGAGAAATATTACAGATCGTTCAAAATGAATATGCCCTACCTTTTCTTTCTGCTCGGCCCTTTATTCCTCAACTGCCAGAGGGGACTTCAGACAAGCACCTGTCCATTCTGTTACAGCGGGTGCTGTTGTTCCTCCAAACTCTGAAGAGGAAGGGAATCGCTATTTCCTTGTTCCAAATGCCTTACTGCTGGATGACAAATTCAAAATGCTCACGCTGGCCCAGATTCTGTCTCTTCTGGACCCGGGCAACTGAATGATATCCTTGGGCCTGCAGGACATATATTTTCTTATACCCTCTTGCTGTCCTACAGATGTTCTCTGTGGTTGAAGGGTAGGCCAGGAGCAAATTCAGTTTGTTGTGCTCCCTTTTGGACTCATCAGTGCCCCTCAGTTGTTCACAAAAGTGATTGCAATGGTTTCTGCCCATCGTTGGATGTCAGGGATAGCAATTTTCCTGTACCCTAACCACTGGCTGATGTATGTGGGCTCACCACAGTCAGTCGTGGACCACTTCCTGATGACTGCAAACCTCTGATCATTGGCGTTCACTATCACTGAGCCAAAGTTCTACATGACTTCTTCGCAGAGGCTTGCATTCATTAGATCAATCCTGGACATGTGGAGTTCAGAGCTGTCCTTTTGCTGTAACAAGTCTAGGTTATTCAGGCTATGATTTGGTTGTTTCCAGTTTGATCCTGGATCATGGTGAGAGTATCTCTGTGGCTTCTTAGCCTCTTGCATCCTACTTGTCAGCTATGGCAAGTACCAAATGCGGGTTCTGCAAAGGAGTTTGAAGTTTGAATGCACCCAGCATCAAGACTATCTGCCCAATGTCATCCAGGTGTCCGAGGAGATGGCTCAATGTATGGTGGCTACGCGCTGCAATTGGTCCAGAAGTAAGCCCCTCTCCCTTTCTCACCTAAAGCTGAAGGTGGTGACAGATAGATCACTGCTGGAATAGGGAGTGTAGTGTAGTTCCTATTTCCCTAATAGGCTCTGCGCATTGGAATAATATACCCTATAGGTTTGACATAGGACTGAGGTCAGTATGTCCCTATCGAGTATATTAAACTTAATTACTTTTGTGCCAGCTAACTCAGAGGCCACTAGAAACTTCTTGTAAACAAGAAGGGGGTAGTTTCTGGCAACCGCATAAACATTTAGAATCGGAATACTTCTCAGAATCGTGGAAACAATAGATAAGTTTCACTCAGCTAATCGTGCATGCTTAGTTTCCTCAGAGTTACACAGAAGGAATAGACGGGCGTTTCAATAAAAAGGTTTTATTGAACAGTCTTGTTTCTCGTGTAAGAGATATGTGCTGTTATGATCACAAGACAGTATGCAAGATATATAATGTACAGCGTAAGCAGTAGAAATAAATAATACTGCGCTAGCATTATCTTTTAGCATATATTCACATACATAAATAACATGAACTAAAAATGCGAGGACTCATACGATGCTTCTCTAAGCTAGTTCTACCCCAATGTACCTAACCTAGTCTAGGTGTAGGGCAAGGTAAGAAGTAGGTGAAGTATTCTCTAGTATGGTATACTAAGAGTATGTTAAGTCTAGTTTGCCAAGAGTCCCTCTAGGTTCTAGTCAGCTCCATACCTTGAGAATGAGAGAGGTGGGAATCTCCTGCCGGATCTCAAACTCTTAACACCCCGCGAAGGGAGTCAGAACACTGGAAGCTTGATTCTTCTGCAAGCAGGAATGACAGCGTCTTCTCAGTGCGTCAGGCCGGGATACGGGCTCCTCTGAAGTCGAGGTCTCCTCTAACTTGCTTGGGCAAGGGAAGGTATATTTATACCTGGTAGGTGCCTTGGAATGTTAGCATTGACGTGAAGTCGGACAGAGGAAGACGTCAGGAATGAACCCTTAAGGTATAGCGGTTCATGCATAATAGATGAGTTCTTGGAGAAATCAATAATCCTGCGCTAGGGGAACTCCCAAGAGCTTAAGGGTCTGGTTTCTAAGAACTCGTTGTGACGTTAGGGTGGACGGATGTAAGTGACCATGCCTGTATTTGGAGTGCATGGCTAATGCCTAAATAAGGACTGGGATTCTATGCCTATATAAGGGCAATGCGAATTGTGCCTATATAAGGACATGTTTCAGGAAAAACCTATCTACGGACACCTAAAGCGGAATACAACACCCACTCCACTTTCGAATGAACGATAATACTTAATGCTAAACATTAAACTTGAGTACCACATATTCCTAAAAACATTTCTAAAAGCATAGTAAAAAGTTTTTAAAAGAACTGTTGCTAAAACATGTAATGCAATAGGTACTGTACATTTTAAGGCATTTTTTCATTCTAAGCATATATTGGAAATAGATGCAACATGAATGAATAAACAGAAATATATACATATGATGAAATGGTTGACAAGTTTTCAAAAATCAAAGCCATTGCATATCATGGTACTAAATGAAATTGTGGTAAATAAGGTGACAATGTGTCCCTGGAAGTATTCAAAGAAGTCCGTTTTATAAGAATAGTTCTACTGTAAGCAGATTGTTTTGCCATGTATTTTCAAAAAAAAAAGAAAAAGTTCAATTTTAGGAAGAGTTCCAAGTTTTGAAAATATGAAGGCCAAATTCATTGCTTCCCTGGAACACTGTGAGCCGAATCAGTCAGTGTATGGGTCTGGTGTAAACATGAAATCATCTATTTCTGTAGACAAAATATTGTCTACCGATGTTGGTGACATTTGGAACACCTCGTTCAGAAGGTTAATTGCACAGAGATGAGAAACATCGCCTTCAGCAGAAGATGCCGCAGCAATGTTCGCGTCCGTTGTTACCTGTGTGCCTGTTGATCCATCTCGTACCTCAGCAGCAGCAGGAAGCGTCTGTGAGATCTCAATGAATGCCGTCATCCGGATTGGTAGCCTCTGGGGACAGCACAGAGCATGGGCCGTTACCGGGTCCAGCAGAGTATCGATATCCGTTGGCATGACTGATGGGAGTGTTAGAAAGGTGTCTAGCACGCATTCTTCACCGCAAAGCAGGCAGCGTAGAACAGGTAAGATGCAATCTTGCCAGATTGGTCTGAATGACAGGAACCATGTTGTATTAAGTTCCCGTAGACGAGGCATGCCTAAAAGCTGCACTATGCGCTCACTGCACTTCCGTTCTAGGAGAGCTTTCTCCACATCGCTCGGAGTGATGTTAGTGGATAGGCTTGCCATAGCGTAATAGTAGGAATAGAAATAGGATTCCTGCAACAAGTGCTAGAATTAATGGCACACCACCAAACACCTATTGTGCGAAGTTTGGGATGATTCCGAGGACTGCCTGGAAGGGTGCTAACAGTCCCGAACAGATGGTCTTAAATACATGTACAATACCGCTCGTATCAGACATGTTAAAGATACGTCCCATCATTTCTGCGACATGTATAGGGCAGTTTGTACGAATTAAATCCTGTATCTCAGCCGAAGTCCTTGCAATTTGTAAATCATAGATTTCTGTGGCCGAGGTCAAAGGCACGGTCTGTTGCAAAAGCATGGCTTTCATTCTGCTTAAAGTATCAAAACGTATAAAAGAAACATTCAATGAAGGCCATAGAGGCGACTCCCTGACTGTGTCTATTGGGGGGAACAATACTTGCATACAGCAAGTAACCCTGGAGTTGACCGTTACCAGATATGGGATGCCTGGCAACATGCCACAGCAACTCTGATCATTCAACATGAGGTAACTCCCGTTAGAAAGTTGGCCAAACGTTGGATTAATCACAGTAGCCGGTGTACCCTGCTGCTGGCAGGACAAATTTGCCACAGAACCATTACAAGCCCCATGTAAAGAAATGTCCTGACATATGAGTGAACCGCTTAGTGCATTTTCACAGTGTGTACCGCTTAGAAACACTTCACGATCCCCACTCCAACATCTGTATTCGTCAGGTAAATCCCAGGATGTCTTAATGTATTCTTTACCCAACCTTTCATATTTGCCTGCCTGCATTTGTTTGAGGCAATACTGAAACTGAAAAGTAGTGACAGGCAGAGTGATTTTGCCATGGATAAGCCATTCTGTAGCTGGTTTTTCTGCTACTGTAAATGGTAATTTTTCCAGTTTTTCAATGCTCAGCACTGTATACTTTGCTCCCCTTTGTGCCAATTCGATCTGTTTATCAGTTAGATTGTATTCTGCAAACAGAGCCGACGTGTTGATAAAACGCCAAGGCACATGGCCCGCACGCAAAGATTGCAGCGTCCAGCCTAATAAAATAATAGAACGTAGCTGTGATTGGCCTTGTTGTAACATGGCTAAATCTTGTTCGAGTATGTCTATAGCTGAGGATACAATGTTGTCCAATGAATAAATTCTGGATGACAAAGTTGTTAACCCATTGTCGACCACAGAGAGAGTTTTCTCTAAGTTAATACGATCAAGTTCACGTATTCGTTCTGCGGCCTCTGCCTGTGAAACCTTCCATACTTCATTATAAGCAGCATAAATGCCGGCATATATGAAACGTTTTTGACGCGGTTTTCTCGGTCCTAGCAAGAATTCCCTAAGGTCTGCGTCTTCTTTAAGTAATGATAAGTGTTGTTTCACATCCTCAAGTGTAGATTTTTGTAGCCAGTCGAGGCACAATTTTCCTACACTGTATGTTGTTACTACCCCCGGATGTTGTCTTTGAACGTATCGTGGGTCTGGCCTATGGATAGTAAAGCCCTGTCTTCTATTCAGGAATCTTTCTTGACAGATGTTTGTGTCTATAGGCCAGAGTAACCAGTTTTTCCAATCGGGATCTGTTCTGTTGGTTTGTAGTATTGTGTCAACTGTAACCGCTCCCTGTGTAGTGTTATTACTTGCAGGTGTTGGTACAGAAGGTGTTTTCATGTCTTTGATCTTAGCTAAACCAAGGCAAGACGTTTGTTGCACAGTCATTCAAAAACATTATTTGCTGAGGGATGATACATGCTCTAAACAAAGCTTCTATCCCCTGCACTTGCCAATCTTTAGAACCCCAGACAGATTTCGTGTCTATTGTGTCTTTCCACAAGTCAAATCCATGTCTAGACAAATGGGTAATAAATGCTGCAGAGTAAATCTGTTTTGTATTTGTTAACATCATTTTCTGTCCTGTTTTGTTTACATTTTTATAGTAAAATGTTTCTGGATCAGATGTATTGTACCCTGAAAAATAGGGAAACTTTTTAGCAAACGTTTTTGAACTACCTTTTGGTGGTGTAGGACAATGTTCCCATTGGTTAAACATAAACACATTTCTAGGTGTTGCAGATTTATGCAAGAAATGATGACCATAGTGGTTATAGCAATAAAGCTGTTCATAGTCTGATGAACCCTCTAAGTATTCATTGTTAGTGAATGCAGCAGACCTTTCTAGATCAGACATCATATCATTTACAGTCTCAAAGTCCCAATCATCAGAATAGGTACTGGAGGAAATAAAATCACTTAGTGAAATTTTAAATAAATGTGGAATGTTCAAAAGTTCAGTCGGACCGAATATATCGAAATCGATTTTGTCCCACACTATACAATCCTGTATAGGAATGGCTGTGATGTTCACTGCTGACAAGGCTCTTGCTTCACGGTGGGATGATTTGTGTGGTTTCAAAAGTAAGTTCACATTTTTACTTTCTGTGTCCATATGGATGTATCTGCCATTTATAAGCATGCTGATAGTCATAACCAAAGCTAGCCAAAGCAGAAAGAAAAATATTCCAGAAATAATCCATAGTTCAATCCATGGTGAAACCAGATGAGTCTCTTTCAGGAAATGAAAAAGATCTTGTACTTGCTGTTTGAAAGTTTTTGATGCTGGCGTCGTTTCAGGTTCACTCGGATCCTCAGAAAACGTATCAAAGTTAATGAAATAGCCAGAAGCAGTTCTGTCAATTGTTGGAATTGCATCAGGATTTGTTGAAATCGCTGGAACCAGTTGATCACGTGTTACGTTGGTGTAGACAGGGGTATCTGGACAGAACTGTTACTTGAGTTTCAAGAGGGATGAGTTCCATAGCATTGTTGCTTAGTCCTTCATCTGTTACTGCTGAATTCTCGATGGTTATGAGTCTTTCAGTCTGAACCTCTTGGATAGTAGCGAGAGGAGTGCGTCTGCTACTAGGTCGGAGTCCACGAGGCCTACTATTTAGTATTGGCCACATACTGTGGTTTGATGAGGTAGATTGACACATCTTTTCTCCGTTTTTCCAGCAAGGGGCGGCAGAAGTACTGTTCTTGTTCCGTGGACAGCTAGGACAGGTACTGGTTGTCTGTAAGAAGGTCCAAATTCCTTCTTGTCCGCAATCTTCTCTGACTAGATCCCCAACTTTTGGGATCCAGACAGGCCTTGCTGGGACTGACGGTTTTTCCCCAGTGGTGGTTGGCTTCAGGAACACATTGCTTTGTTTCGATCTTAGTTCATTTAGATCCTGTAAGACAGCCAAACGATCTTTGATATCAAAGGGTTTATTTTCCACCACTGTGCCTTTACATTCGAGATCAGGAACCCACATTCTTGTCCCAAATAGGACCTCATATGGTGTGACCCCCCCCCTAGAGAACTTCTTGGCAAATTATTTAATGAGCGTTGGACCCCATAAAGATGTTTGACCCACCCATCACCCGAACCTAGTACTCTAGCTGTTATAGACCGCTTTATGTCCCGGTTTTTCCTTTCCACAACAGAATTTCCCTCAGGATGAAACGGAGAGGAGTACCGCAATGCTACGCCCAAACTGGCCATGGCTTCTTTGTAAGCCAGAGAGCTAAACGCAGGGCCCTGGTCAGAATGTAGTGTGCCAATTGCGTACGTGCCGATAAAGACTCGCAAATCTTTTATAACAGTTTGAGCGTCAGCCGAGCGCTGAGGCCATATCCATAGGAACCTTGAGCACGAATCCACTGCGACCATTATATATTTATAGTTACCGTCCCTTTGCAAGGGACCGCAGTGGTCCAGGTAAACACAAGCTAATGGTTTGTCTGAAATCAACAGGGGTGTCTGCGCAGGACGTTTCACTGTGGAGACTTTCATCTGTTGGCATATTTCACATTCCAAAACACAGTTCTTGGTCTGTTTCCTAATGCCAGGCCACCAATATCTTTGTTTTAGTAAAGATACTGTTGCAGAAACACCTGCATGGGCAGAGGCTATCCCTTCATGTGCTGCTAGGATTAGTCCTAATCTTCGTTCCATGTTTGGAATTACCCTATCCCCCACTCCAGGGATTCGAGCAAAAGAAACGTTGTTTGCATCAATTACATAAGAGTACTTGAGTGGAAATTTCTTTGGTAACGCTGCACCACTGCCTTTGCTTGAAGCATTGACAGCCAACAATATCTCACTGTCTATTCTCGTTTTTGAGCGAGTGATCGCAGCTACGGAAGCCGTCTGAACAGCCCCCTTTGCGGATTCATCAGCCAATGAATTCCCTGCAACGTGAACGCCATCACGTTGATGACTCAGCGTGTGTATTACGTGAGCCTTTGGTAGTTCGTTTCTCAACTGAACTACTTGTTCCCAAAGCGTTTTATGCTTTATTGTGCCACCTTTTGCATCTTTGAACCCGTTTTCAAGCCAATTCTGTATATATTCATTATACGACTGCACACAGTGTGGGGAATTCGCGATCTGTACTTTCAAGTGCCAGTTTGAATGCTGGTAGTTCAGCTCGCTGAGCTGTACAATCTCCTAGAGATTGAGTTTTAGTGACCATTGGTCTGAAGTTACCATCTTGCATGCGACCTTTAACGATTGCGCACGCTGCACTGTAAGCTTGCTTACTCCCTGTAGCGGGTTGTGCGGATCCGTCAGTGTAAATTATAAATTCATACTGATCTAGAGGCAGAATTTCAGTGGGCAGAGGACATTCATGTTCATATTGCAGGAACGCCTGTGTTTTTAAATCAGGATCAAAAACGTATTCAACATCTGTTGCAGCAAGATAATTAACCCATTGTATCCATCTAGGATGCAACGCTTTTGCATTTGGAATGCTCGCTTTTGTAACCGCCTCTAAGGCTGGTACTGGAGTTACGACAATAATGCGTTTCCCTTGGGCTAGAGCTCTTTCTTTTGCTACAGCGGTTTGAACTGCTGTCAGTATTTTTTCTGTTGAAGTGAAGCGCATTTCTGCTTGTGTATACAAATGTGATTTGTATGCTATTGGTACTTTTTCACCCTCATTAAATGTTAAATAGGTGAATCCGCATTGACCCGAAATTATTCGGATCACTAAATTGCGTTGACTTACGCGTGTTTGTAAGTGATTTGTTGCTAATATGTTCGCTTGGAGTGAACGCAAGATTTCTGTGTGTTCCTGGGTCCAATGTTTGATTGAAAAATCAGGTTTGATTAATTCGTAGAGAGGTTTAACCCTTTCTGCGTAATTTAGAATGAAAGTTCTTCCAAAATGTAGGAAACCCAAGATGGATTGTAAATTTTTCAGCGTTTTTGGAGGTTGAAGCAGCGCGCACTTTTCTAAAAAGTCTGCTGCCAGGCTCTTGCCTTCACTTGAAAGCTCATATCCTAGGAAAAGGACATTGAGATGGGCAATTCTGGATTTTTTAAAGTTGAATTTATAGCCCTCAGAGGCGAAGCCCAATATAATGGTACTCACCCTGTTCAAGTGCCTATCTAGGTCATCGTCTGTCAGATAGATGTCATTGACATATGACAATGCCTCATTATCATAAATTTGTAGTAACTCAGTTACTCTTGCTGAGAATAACCCCGGGCTGTTTTTGAACCCTTGTGGGAGCCTACAAAATTGACGCTGGTTCCCCATTATTGAGAAAGCTGTTAAGTACCTGCTTTCAGGTGCTATGTTTTGACAAAAGAAACCATTTGAAATGTCCAATGTGGTTTTATATTTTTTGCGCACAATGTTATTCATTAATGCTGTACTATGTGCATTTTGCACTGCAAATGTTTTTGAACAAGTGTTCAAGTGTCTGTAATCCAAAACTAGATGATATGTATTGTCTGGTTTGGATACAGAAAACAAAGGATTGTTCATTGAGGAGGTGCATGTTTCAATCACCCCGTGGTATTCAAGTTGATCTAAGATCTCCCTGACCTGTTTTTTAGCTTCTTGCTTTATTGGGTACTGCCTTTGTGCAGTAGGTTCATTTTTTAGATGTATTTTGTGGTGAGGTGAGTCCTCATCCCATCCTACATGATTTTTATATAATGCTGGGGCCTGGGAAACTGCCCATTTCCTGGCATAAGTATATTTTAGTTGAATTGGAATATGATTGGAGAAGGCAGGCATAATGATGTCCTCACCATGTGGGCACTCCCTGACAAATTGTGGTGGCCAGTCTTTTTTTGCTAGAAGTATATCATAACCCCTTGAAAGTTTCTCCCAAAAGAGTATTTTCACTTTTCTTGGTATGTCTCCCTCCATTCGGAGTGTTATTTCATATAACTTTTGTGGAGTACTAACCCTGGTGTCTACAGTCTCTACTGTGATGTACTCATTCAAGTCCACTATCTCCAGAAGTTCCTTCAGGTTCTGGCGAGCTATTGTGACTTCTGCTGCACTGTCTAGCATTGTCTGAGCCCATTCTCCGTTCTTGAGCTGTGTTCTCAGTATTCTCGGCATGTCTGATCTTCAGACCTGCTACCTTCTTTTTTGAGAATTGAGGTTTGTTTTATTTTTCTGAACGTGTTTGTCGTCTTTGGATTTCACGCGTTCTTCTCTATGTTCTGACCGTCCTCTTCTTTCCGATGTCTGTGACGATATCTGAAAGGTACGAGAGGAACGTGTATCAGTATCTTGATACCTGTCAGGTTTTCTTAAATTATCCCTATTCCTGAGGTTGTACCTCCTTTCAGAGGGCTCCTTTTGAGGAGACCTACCTCGGGATTGAGAACATGTCTCTTTTGAATTTTGTTTTAGTTTCCCACTTCTTTTTAGAAGATGTAGGAGTTTGTTTAATAGTCCTTTTCAGGACTTTCAGATAGTTTTGGCTTCAAATGTTTTCCACCCAAACTATCTCTGCCTAATTCTGCATAAGATTGTTCTATTATTCTGGGTAGGTCAGTTTGATGTTCTGTAACATCAAATTCCCTTAAGCGTTGGCGGGTCGCCACTGCTGCTGCCTCCCCTTTAATATTAGATAATATTATTGTTGAGACCTGGTTGAAATTTTTCAGTAATTTTATACCTAAATTCAGAGCAGGCTCTGCACCGTATTCACTTTGAATTTGTTTCAGGACATCTGGTATTACTGCAATTGACGGAACACCATGTGTTTTAGTATAGATGGCAGCAAAGACTGAGCCCCAAGTGGTGCAGTCTTCCAGTTGTGGTGTGATCCCCATTGGTAGACAGATTGTTAGGATTCTGTGTTTCTCATAAGGGCTAGTATTTAGAAATACTGCTTCGATTTGAGTAATTTTTTGAGCTATTCAGAATGGAATTTGCTCATGTTTTGTGCGTATAAAGTCTGTGGAGTAATTTTTAGTGTATTCCCCTGATGAGGGGTTTGAATTGGAATGGTCATTGGTGGTTGGACTGTGAAAGTCCGCATGACATATTGGACTAGTTGTCTGTAATTTTTTACTAACTCTGTAAGTTGAGTAAGTAATTCCTCGTCTGACATTATATCGAGGTCAGGATGAGGAGTGTAGCCGGCTAGAATCGGCCATGTTGCTCCTGGTCTACCTAGTGGACCGAGCCTGGTAATATTTCTGTGATGTTTTAGGGCGCCTTTAAACCAGAGATGATGCTCCTGGTATGTGAGTGGAATTTCAATATCCTCGAAAGGAATGTATTCCTCTGGTGGTTCATCTTATTTAAAGAAGTCAAACACTTTTGTTACTGGATTTGATTCTGGGAATGCTATCCATGAATAGAATACCTCTGTCTGAAAGGATTCGGTGTGCCTCTATCACGAAAACTGCTCTACCACCTCTTGGTGATAGGCCGTGTCTTATAAGTTTTAGAGTGATGGCTCTCCTTAAGTTTGGATGGATGTTTAGAACACCCTCATCGGCTTCATTGAAACCGGTAAAGTTAAAAGCTGTTACGACTGGGTCAGCCGTATTTACACCGTTCTCGGTGCCATTGTCCCCGTGATTGGACATTTGTTTTTTGAAAAATGTAGTACAAGTTTCAAGGAAACAAAAGATAAGGTGTACAATATTTTGAACACTGTATCCTTCAACGTTGATTAAACCAAACAGCTAATATATAGGGTTTTTGTCCTATTTAGCTTTGGCGGATATTTATCCCTACCCACTCCAGACGTCTTATGGAGTATGTGAGTAGGGTCTCTGAGAGAAAAGCACGACTAAGTTACTCAGTATCTAGCGTTAAATTAGTGCCTTACCAAACCGTTGGGCGCCATGTAGTGTAGTTCCTATTTCCCTAATAGGCTCTGCGCATTGGAATAATATACCCTATAGGTTTGACATAGGACTGAGGTCAGTATGTCCCTATCGAGTATATTAAACGTAATTACTTTTGTGCCAGCTAACTCAGATGCCACTAGAAACTTCTTGTAAACAAGAAGGGGGTAGTTTCTGGCAACCGCATAAACATGACAACTTTATTTCCCTTTAGAATCGGAATACTTCTCAGAATCGTGGAAACAATAGATAAGTTTCACTCAGCTAATCGTGCATGCTTAGTTTCCTCAGAGTTACTCAGAAAGAATAGACAGGCGTTTCAATAAAAGGTTTTATTGAACAGTCTTGTTTCTCTTGTAAGAGATGTGCTGTTATGATCACAAGACAGTATGCAAGATGTATAATGTACAGCGTAAGCAGTAGAAATAAAGAATACTGCGCTAGCATTATCTTTTAGCATATATTCACGTACATAAATAACATGAGCTAAAAATGCGAGTACTCATACGATGCTTCTCTAAGCTAGTTCTACCCCAATGTACCTAACCTAGTCTAGGTGTAGGGCAAGGTAAGAAGTAGGTGAAGTATTCTCTAGTATGGTATACTAAGAGTATGTTAAGTCTAGTATGCCAAGAGTCCCTCTAGGTTCTAGTCAGCTCCATACCTTGAGAATGAGAGAGGTGGGAATCTCCTGCCAGATCTCAAACTCTAACACCCCGCGAAGGGAGTCAGAACACTGGAAGCTGGATTCTTCTGCGAGCAGGAATGACAGCGTCTTCTCGGTGCGTCAGGCCGGGATACAGGCTCCTCTAACTTGCTTGGGCAAGGGAAAGGTATATTTTATACCGGGTAGGTGCCTTGGAATGTTAGCATTGACGTGAAGTCGGACAGAGGAAGACGTCAGGAATGAACCCTTAAGGTATAGCGGTTCATGCATAATAGCTGAGTTCTTGGAGAAATCAATAATCCTGTGCTAGGGGAACTCCCAAGAGCTTAAGGATCTGGTTTCTAAGAACTCGTTGTGACGTTAGGGTGGACGGATGTAAGTGACCATGCCTGTATTTGGAGTGCATGGCTAATGCCTAAATAAGGACTGGGATTCTATGCCTATATAAGGGCAATGCGAATTGTGCCTATATAAGGACATGTTTCAGGAAAACCTATATACGGACACCTAAAGTGGAATACAACAGGAGGGCATCTGGGGAGAGGTATAACAAGCAGGGCAGAGTGGAGCCTCTGTGCTTCTGAAGGTGGTTTGGAGCACCAGGCCATTTTCCTGATTGGGAACCACATGCAGAGTCCCTGAATCCTAGAGCAGATGAACTAAGCAGGCGGGGTCTAGCAGATCATGAGTGGCGTCTACATTCTGAGGTGGTGAAGGGTTTCTTCCAGCAGTGGGCAAAACCATGGCTAAATCTTTTCACCACTGTTGAACACCCAGTGTCAAACTTTTTGCACGTTGTTTTCTCAAGAACACTCATTAAGAGATGTTTTTCTGCTACAAAAAACACATGACTCCTGCTTAGAGGTCTGAAAAAGAGCAAGAACGACTGGACCAAAGTAATCCTAGTGGCTCTGGATTGGGCCAGGAGAGTATGGTGTCCAGTCCTCTGGGCAGGAGCATCCAATCATGGTATCATTTCGCTAGGACTTCCTGTCTCAGCAACAAGGCACCCCCCTCCAACTATAACTTATTTCTTCCTCTTAATAAATAGACCACCACACAGCATTACTAACTTTAAAGATGTCCTACTTGATACAGTAACCAACATCCATCTGGACCACCCATACCCATGCATTCTATGAGACTTTAACATATGGTTTAACAAGAAGAATCTAACCACATATATCACAACCAACCCTGAATACTTGTACCTACAACAAATCATTTCTGGCCCAACTCATTGCGCTGGACACACTCTAGATGTCATATTTGCATCCTTAGGATAAGCAACAGTTGCAGACAAATCCCTCGCAAGCTGGAACGCCCACATCATCATCACTTTCAGGATTAATACATCAATTGCAACACCTCGAAGACCACAAAATCACCAACAACAACAAACGGTCGTACAGACACTCAGCAGCTCAACACCAACCTAGAAGGAATCCTGATAAACATGCGGCTGAATGACATAGACAGATTTTTTAACTGAATGTCCACTGCACTGGACAAACAGATACCAACAATAACCACATCCCAGGTTGATCACAAAAAGAACACCACATAGATAATGACGAGACCAAAAGAATGAAAATACAACTCCAAATACTACAAAGCAAATGGAAAAAATCAGGAGATGAAACAGAAAAAAGCATGCTATGCCACTATAACCGAGCGTACAAAAGTTATCAGAACCACAGAAACTCTACTACTCCACGTGCAAATTGAAACAGACAGCCCTTCTAAAGCACTCCATAAAATTGTAACAGAAGTTAGCAATCCAGTGTGCTTAAACACAAACACCACAATCACAAGTCTTCTGCTACAAAATCTCCAATAAATTGATCTAAAAAATTAAAATCATTAAAAATTACATCCGATAGAGACATCTAGCTGCAGATTCCTTACCTTTGAATTCCCTGACGTCAGACTGGATCCAGAAGAATTTTCTTCAAGCAAGATCCTTGCGAGCCGGTAGGTGGCGTCGGTCGGTTCCGCATGACATAGTCGGCTTCATCTCCGCCGTTGTGACATCCGCGTCACCTATATAGGCGCCATCTCGGCACGCTGATGTCAGTTCTTTTCTTTCTATGCCAGTTAGCGCAGATCTGTGAAGAGGGCTACCCTCTGCCACTTTTTGATAGTCTTTTTTCGACATTTTGTCTACCTTTTTGGTATGAAGGATGTCCAAGAAGACTTCTGGATTCAAGCAATGCAGCTCCTGTCACCGCGCCATGTCTGTTACGGATCCGCACCTGGTTTGTATTTGGGGCCTGGAGCGCGACCACGACTCGAAGTCATGCTCCGACTGCCGGGCGATGGCTCCGAAAGCTTTGAGGGAGCGGTACCTAATGCTCCTTGCAGCCCGCCACTTGGCACCGCGCCGTTCGCCCCGGAGGTCTCGTTCTCGGTCCCCGTCGAGAGGAAGGTCTGGGCACCTCTCCGGGAGTACTTAATTTTTGTCCTTTTACTCGAAGTCTTTGAGTCGGTCAGGTAAGAAGCATAAAAACACAAGAAGTCGAAGCGTGCTTTGACTTCTCCCCGTTGGTCTGCTGACGCGACGGAGGAGTCTCTGCTGTCTAGGCCTCATTCGGCTGCACCTGGGTTGGCTCCGCGCTTCCCTGCCTTCCCGGGAGCCGGAGCAACCCCTGCCCAGCTCAGAGTTTTATGATGCTATGTGCCTCATATTTGGGCGGCCTGACCCTCCTGGCATGCCTTCAGGCCCTGGAAACTCAGAGGGGGGCTCCATCAGGTTCCGCACCGGCGACTCTGGCTCCGATGACCCCCCCCCCCCCCATGGATCCGGTAATGTATCTATCCGGACCAATGCCAGTCGTACTACTGCGACCTTTCCCGGCAAACACGCCGAGACTCCTGACGCAAGGCGGTGCCAGCCCTATCTCATCCCCGATGTCCCAGAGCCGGATCGACCCCTACAGACGCCCATTCCGGCATCGACAGAACCCTTTGGTCCTAGGTCGGTTCCTCAGCCTTATTCTGAAGGGCTAGGAATGGAGGAAGATTGCGATGGGTCGCTGGACCCTTTACAAGACCAGCCAGAGCAACAAATGGATTGGTATGAGGAATTGGGTGAAGCCAGTGGACTGGACTCCTCTCCAGATTCTGGTCTGCTTTCTCTCCCTACCATGGCTACGGAGGAGGGAGCTTCATATGCTATAGTGGTGTGAAGGGCCTAGAACTGGACCTTCAGCTCCCTTTTGTGGCAGTCAAAACTATCCGGATCCGGCAGTGCAGGGTAGGTCACTCGTCACCTGGGCGCAGTTACTTGCCCACCTTCCAAGGACACTAATACTTTACCGTGTCCTACACTTGCCGTGAACTGAAGGGGCCATTCAAAAGATAGTTTTAGATTGGCTGCTGCATCATCAGGTACTTTACCTCTTGGTGCCTCTTTTGTTATTAATAGGTTAGAACATCACAGTCTATTATAGTGTAGAGTTATTATTTTCATTAGGTCCTGAAGAATTGCCACTAGATCCTCCTGACTAAACATGCAAGAAACATGTTGACCGCACAAGATTGAGCACAACACGCTGCAGGATTTTTGCAGTGAGTCGCCAACTTCATTTTTAATCAGGGGGAAGGCAGGATCATTAAAGTTTAATTTACCTGACTCTTCTATTTCCCTGTTTTAATTCACACATCTGCACACCTACACTTCCAAGGCCCCTCACACCCACCGCACCATACGGCAAGGAATAAAAGATCTCCGCCAAAGAGCCCCTGCATAGGGTGCCCGTCGGGTATTACAGCGCCGACCCGACGAGGAGCATGCCCGATGATGAAGCATGACACCCAGCAGGCTGGGTGTGTGAGGGCACTCATTCCGAAAGGAAGGACTTCCCAGTCCCCCCCCTTTCCCACTAACTCTTTCTATTTGTAGCCAGGGACCTTGCCAGTCCCCTGCCCTGCCCCCTTCCCCTCTCCTCCACAGGAACTGCATACCTTTTTCTTCTCAAGTTTATCCAGGGCATGTATGCTGGACCTCTCTAAAAGCCCTGAGTCCCCCCCTTTTTGTTTGAGTCAAAACTAACATCTTGACGAGGTCCTGCAGCCAGGTGTCTCCTCCTCTGAACCCCTTCTGCCTTTCAATGAGGCCTTGACTGACGTCCTACTGGGAACCTGGTCCAAGCCCAGCACAGGGGCTCCTATGACTAGAACAATCGCCCGCCGCAATCGCCCTGCACCGGAGGACCCAAATTTCTTCACCAACCACCCTACCCTCCCCCCCCTCCCCCCCCAAGAGCTTGGTGGTCCAATCCTCTAGCTCTCAGGCCGCGTTCCCTTCCGCGTCCCCGGAGAAGGAATCCAAGAGGCTGGATAGTTGGGACAAGAAGATGTTTTCTTCCGCCAACCTTGCATTGCGGTTGGTGATCACTGCATGCCTACTGGGCCAAGTGCTGCCACAGGTCCCTTCGGAGGCCCAGGCCATCCGCTCCCAAGCAGTTTCAGACGGGGGAGATGCGGCAAAGTTCGTCATTCGTTATGTGCTTGACACTACCGACTCGCTGGGCAGAGCGATTTCATCAATGGTGGCGATTTGACGCCATGCCTGGCTGAGAACTTCTACCTTTTCTGGGGATGCCCATGCTTCCCTCATGGACATGCCCTTCGATGGCTACTGTCTATTCGGAGACAAATCATACATGGCCATATAGCTCTTTAAGGACTTTCAGGCTGCAGTCAAGTCCATGGGCCTCTCAGTGGCTACACGGCCCCTTCTGCTTTTCGCCTCTTTCGTGGCTATGGAAGGGGCTTTCAACCGCACCAGCCCTACACCTACCACAAGACCTTGCAAGTTCAGCAGCCTCTGCACGGCTGTGGGCGCGGCTCGTTCCGACCCCATGGGTTAGGCGGCCAGAGGTCTGGTCAGTACACCCCTCCACCCACCCCGCTGCACCCTCAGCCTCAAAACCCTCCTAGTCCGGCCCTTCAAGATGATGGGCAGCCAGTTGGTGGCAGGATCAGCCATCACCTCTACCACTGGCAAAACATCACATCAGACAGGTGGGTTCTTCAGATAGTCTGAAGGGGCTACTCCCTCCCCTTCGAGACTACCTCTCCTTCCATGCCTCCAACTTACGACCAGCTGATGGAAGATCACCTGACTTTGCTACAGGAAGAAGTCATGACTCTCTTGGCCAAGGGAGCCATAGAGAGGGTTCCGGCGCCAGAAGTAGGCTGTGGTTTCTTTTCACGCTACTTTCTTGTCCCGAAGAAGGAAAAGGGCCTGTGCCCTATCCTAGATCTGCGAGCCCTCAACTACTTCCTCAAAAGGAAAAGTTCAAGATGCTCACTCTGGCTCAGTACTTGTCTGCCCTAGACCCAGGATACTGGATGGTAGCGTTGGACTCGCAGGATGCCTATTTTCACATTCCCGTCTTACCTGCTCATCAGCTTTATCTGCGGTTTATGGTAGGCCACAAGCACTTTCAGGTTACAATGCTCCCCTTTAGCCTTACCAGCGCCCCTAGGGTGTGCCCCAAGGTGATGGTGGTGGTCTCAGCTCATCTGCACAGATCAGGGGTCTTTCCCTATCTCGACGACTGGCTGTTGAAGGTGAGCTCGCCTCAGGCTGTCGTCTCCCACCTCCAGACTACAGCAAACCTCCGGCATTTGCTAGGGTTCTCTATGAACACAAGTCACACCTGACTCCCTCACTGACTCTCCCTTTTATCGGGGCTGTTCGGGATACAGTGTTATGGACCTATCCTCCTGAATGGCGAGTCCAGGATATTCAGGCTATGATATCGATGTTTTAGCCTCTATCCTGGGTTTTGGTGAGAATGACACTGAAGCTGCTGGGCCTCATGGCCTCCTGCATTCTGCTAGTGACCCACGCCAGATGGCATATGCAGGCTCTGCAGTAAGACCTGAAGTTCCAGTGGGTGCAGCATCAGGAGAATCTCTCCGACATGGTCCAGATCTCGGAGGGAACTGCACAGGACCTAAGTGGTGGCTGACCATTTGGTCCGAGGCAGACCCATCTCCCTTCGCCAACCACATCACACAGTAGTGACAAATGCATCACTCCTGGGATGGGGTGGCCATCTGGGAGAAGTGGAGATCAGAGGCGTCTGGTCTCCGGTGGAATCTGGGCTCCACATAAACTTGCTGGAGCTCCGAGCTATTTGCATGACATTGAAAGACCTCATACTTCAGTCAAAGGAAAGCTGGTTCAAGTGTTCAGACAACACCATCGCCATGTGGTACTACAACAAACAGGACGGGGTGGGATCGTGGACCCTTTGTCAGGAGGTCCTGGGTCTCTGGGCAAGGCTGGAACAGCAGGGTACATCCCTGGTGGTTCAACACCTAGTAGGTTCCCTGAATGCCAGGGTGGACAAACTCAGCCGTCAATGCCTAGCGGATCATGCATGGCGTCTCCATCCAGGGGTGGCACATGGTCTCTTTCAGTAGTGGGGAAAGCCTTGGTTAGATCTGTTCGCCTCTGCAGAGAGTTCCCAATGCCTGCAGTTTTGCACATTAGAGTTCCAAGGCGAATCTCGCTCTGAGACTCTTTTCGTCTCGAGTGGAGCTCTGGCCTGCTATATGCCTTTCCGCCCATACCACTCCTGCCGAGAGTGCTCAAGAAGATCAGGAGTGACCAGGTCCAAGTCATTCTCGTGACTCCGGACTGGGCACGGAGAGTCTGGCATCCCGTACTTCTCCAATTGAGCATCGATCCTCCAATCAAGCTGCCCCTTTGGAAGGATCTTCTGTCTCAGCAGCAGGGGAGGGTCCTCCACCCGAACCTGTAAACTTTACGCCTTCTTGCATGGAGATTGAGCTGCGGCATTTTATAGCATTCGACCTTCCTCCCAAAGTCTGTAATGTTATCTTGGCAGCCAGTCGTCCCTCTACCAAGACAATGTATGCTTTCCGGTGGCACAAATTTGCAAAATATTGTACAAAAAAATCTATTGATTCTCCTTCTGCTTCCCTGTCTCGGGGTCTTACTTTTTATTTTAACCCTTGCCCAGCAGGGCTCTGCTCTCGGCACACTCAAAGGCTACCTTTCTGCCCTGTCTGCCTTGTTGAGTCTGCCAGACTTTCCCTCTTTATTTAAATCCCTTTTTGTAATAGATTTCTCAAGGGGCTTGTATATATGTTTCCACCTGCCGCTTTCATCATGCCTCAGTGGGACCTTAATTTGGTTCTCATCTTCCTGATGTGTTCCCTGTTTGAACCTTTGCACACCTGCCCCCTCTTGCTGCTTATCATCAAAACAGTCTTTTTAGTGGCAATCTCATCTGCCAGGAAGGTGAGTGAATTGCAGTCACTGACTATCCTCCCTGATAAGTTGGTGCTTCGCACTAAGGCCCCTTTCTTACCAAAAGTAGTGATACCATTCTACGTCGGGCAATCTGTCATCCTGCCCATTTTTTACACTCCTCCTCATCCCTCCAAAGAAGAGGAGCGACTCCATCGGGACCCAAAAAGAGCGTCGTTGTTCTGCCTTGATTGCACAAAAGCATTCCGGTTGAACGACCAACTCTTCGTGGGGTATGAGGAAGCGAAGAAGAGTTGTGTGGTGCAGAAAAGGACGATCCCTCGATGGGGCATCCTTTGCATCAGAACGTGCTATGCTCTGGCCAAAAAGCAGCCTCCTGAAGGCTTAAGGGCCCATTCTACCAGAGCAAAGGATGCTACCACAGCGTTGCAATGTGGAGTCTCAGTCCTCAACATTTGTCAGGCTGCACCGTGGGCATCTCTGCACACGTTCACCAATCACTACTGCCTGGACAGTCAAGTCAGCAGGGATGGCCTTTTGGCCGCTCTGTTCTGCAGGACTGCTGGTCTAATCTTGTCTGTAGTCCCTCCTCCAAGGATGGTATTGCTTTGGTATCTATTTAAAGGTGAGGAATCTGCAGCAGCGGCCCCTCCATTAACGCGCAGGAGCGCCTCCCCACCACCACCCGCAAATAAAAAGATAATAGAACAGGTTTTAAACCCGTTTTATTATAATTTTATTTTAAATCCCCTGGTCCTTCCCCGAGGACTCTGACGAGTCGTGGGGGCATGTCCAGGGGATGACACTGTGGTGGGGGAGTGGTAGTGCACTCCCTTCTCTGCGCATGAGGGTTTGGCCCCTCCCCCAGCTCCCTCCTCCAGCCCGCCCTGCCACCTTGGCAGGGAACGGGCCACTACTGGGAATCTGCAGCTAGATGTCTATCAGATGGACAAGTTACTTACCTTCGTTAACACCTTATCTGATAGAAACATGATCTAGCTGTAGATTCCTTACCCAACCCACCTATCATCCCCGCACTGTGGGCAGGTTTTTAGGGTCACGGCTGATCCCTTTCCTGGGCCCTAGTTGTTTAGAAACGCACTGTCAGTGCACTTCATGGTTCCGAGCTCCTGGCGTGGAAAGTTAGGAAAAGTAACTGACGTCAGCGTGCCTAGGTGGCGCTTATATATAGGTGACACGGACGTCACAATGGTGGAGACTATGCTGACAACTTCACGTTGAGACGACTGACGCCACCTACCGGCGCGCAAAGGTATTGCTCGAAGAAAATTTTTACGGATCCAGTCTGATGCCTGGGAAATTCTAAGGTAAGGAATCTGCGGATAGATCATGTCTCTACCAGATAAGGCGTTATAGAAGGTAAGTAACTTGTCCCTTAAGGAGAATGCTGACAACACTACGGCAACACATGACCTAACCACCATAGAAAGACAACCATAATTATCGAACATTGCATACTTTAAATACCCTATCACAAAAAGATGTCTTCTGTTTTCATTGCAGCCAGACCATCAGGATCACCTTCAGCCCCAGCACCGACAAATATCTTTAAAGATATCCTTCACTCAACCTTTGCAGGTGAGGTAGCCAGGAGCCTGCTCAACAACTCCCTGGAACTAGGTTAATTCCTGCTTGAGCTGAAAATCTCCTACATTAGACCTCTCCATCTGATCCAGTAAACTACAGGCCATATCAAAATGTTTCTTTGGAAACATTTTTGATAGGAATGTTTACTCAACTCTCTAACTTAACCGAACATTATGGCTTATTGGCAGACCAACAGTCCGATTTCAGATCAGGCAGAGGCAGTCAGCCATGCTATCCTTCTGAGATGAGCTAAAACTCGCAGTGGACAAAAACAGGGTAGCTGCCTTTTAACTCCTGGATTTGTCAGCTGCATTTCACACTGTCCACCACCACATGCTACTGCAAAGACTCCACAATCTCGGAATCCATGAAAATAATTTAAAATGGATAGCTTCTTATCTCACAGACAAAGTGTAGATGACCTATAACCTTTCACATCACCTCCTCAGACACAACTCAGTGGTGTCAAAAATGCTGCCGTAAGGCTTCTCGGCCTTCACCCAAGACAACGCATGACTCCAGTCCTGCAATCACTCCACTAGCTATGGCAATGTTCAAGGCACTTTGCATTGTCCACAGGGCCTCCCAAAGGAAAAGGTCCGCCATACATACAAGTTACATTCAACCAATACAAACCAAACTGACCACTGCGCTCCAGGCTTACATCACTTATCATACCACCTTACCATTAGAAATCCGTAGGAGGCACTGCATTCTTAGTACAAGTTGCCAAGCTCTGGAACTTGCTACCAGCCAATATTAGAAACACCTAGGGGCAGATACACTTCCGCAGACAGTTGAAATCTTGGCTGTTACTTAGATAGCTGCTCCACCGACATCCAGGCAACAGAGCCCTGAAAACAGTCACACCCTCAAGCGCAATCCTAAGTTTACAACCCACAAATTGCAAACAACTCCACTAGCAACTGTTTTTGATATGCGGGTTAGATAAGAAGGGCTGACCCATGGTTTGTAGAAGCATGGCATAGTTGTGTACTTGCATCTATAAAAGATATGGCCCACAGTAATACCAAAACCATAATATGCAGCAAAATGTAACTTATTCCTCTTAAATTCACATAAGACATCTCTGCTGTGAGGTTTGTCCATGACCAGCACTGTACAGCTGAAAAAAGCTTTAATCGCCTAATGAACAGGCATGGAATAACTGAAGAGATCTGTCACACGTTGCTGGACAATTGGGAGGAGGAGGACTTGAATATAGTTCAGCACTGCCGTCCCAAATAGCTATACAATCTAACCACTTCCTTACATCTCATAAAGCCACTCAGACATAAGATGATAATAAAAGTGATCAGCCCAACCAATCTCTTCAATTCTCTCCCTCCTCAATCATGCCAGCTCAGGACCACAGCTATACACAAAATCTCAGATTGGACAACCCAGAGTAGTAATGAGCTAACCAGACTGTATTGTAAGAAATACTATAAAGAGATCTACAGAGCTGTTCAAGGCTACCAGCATACTGAAAACCATAAAGCTGTGCATCTGTATCACACTTCTTCATCCACCACACAGCTATGCGCTGCGTCCCATAGCACGATAACCACACCTCAGCGATCATCATGCATGACATGGAAACACTTCCCTTATAGAATCAAAACAGACAACATCCTTTCTACCACACATCCTACAGGTGTAGCGTGACACTCATGTAGGCAAGCACTTCGGCGCCCCACATAGAAGTATTAAGCACTATATAAATGCTGCAATGTGATACAATAGTCATTGACAGAGGAAGCATTTTCCATCAGGTGACCGGATCCAATATCTTCATTACTACAGGTCCATATTTCTCTCTGAGAACTAGTTCTGCATTCCAATGCACTTTCTCCCTTGTATATCTAACTGGATGTTCACACTGCTCTGGAGGACAAGTCAGTATTTGTTTTGGCAGTGTTGGGGGCGATGGAGATAGCCTGCAACTTTCTCCAATTGATTGTTAACCCAGGGAATCGGCCACATTGTATGAACTTCTTCACTGTCTGGGTAAGATTGCCAGAAGTACCTTTTACATGAAGTATGTCATCCGCATACAAGAATAATAGATAACTTTTCTTAGCAATCTAAGTCCTCCTAAAAGTGCTGCTCCTTTAGTATACTAATCAGAGGCTCTCTGGCAATCGGAAAAAGGGGCCAGGGGAATTCCCTCCCATATTCCTCTCTCAATCTGAATTGAGGGGGATAAACAACCATTTATTGTATCAAGGTGCTATGTGAATAATGTAATAAAATCCAAGGGGGTTAGATCTGATGCCTGCCCTTTTGTTACCAGCCATGAGTGCTAATGGCGTAGTATGAAGTAGTGTAATTTCTAATTCATCTATTGCAAATTTCTTTTTACAGGTCTCATATGGTTTTATCTCTTCTTTGAGGAATGGGTCTTTCACCATCCTACAATTGGCCTCTCTCCACTTGTGAAATCTTTCCCCTTCAAGGCCTAGTGTAAAATCAAGATTGTTGAATAATAGCATGAAAGGGGAGGGAAAGGAAGCGAAGTACTGGCCTTTCATCAACCCATCCCAGACCTTCATTGTGGGGCACAAAACTTCTCTTCCAAGGGATCCTCATGAATTTGGCATACATACTGAATAGTCCCGCCCTGTGCATGGATCCCAGAGTTCTTTAAAAAAATATATACATTCATATAAACAAATATTTGCAACCTATAAAAAAAAGCCACGTTTAATTTTTAAACCTATTATTATTATTATTATAAGTCGCTGAAAAAGATAAGTGACCGTAGAAAATGTTTCACAAACTTTGGTCAAAAGAAAAATGAAAAGGGAATGAAGGACGGCATGAGCCAATAGGGTGCATGGGGCAACTTAGGGAAAATACTGGCTTTGTACCTTTAAGAACCTCGCAACACACCCAGCATCCCGTCATGCCCCTCAGGTGACAGTTTGGTCAGTTCATTTTTCTGGCTCTTGCATACAGGATCCTGGGGCACTGAGGTCTGATTTTTTTTTTTTTTTGGGCAGAGTAAATATTTCCAAAACCTTATTCTGAGTGTTTAACTCAACGTCTTTATAGACTTAGAGCAGGAGTCTCCAACCTTTTCTTTAAGGAGAGCTCCTTTCGATCTGTGAAAATTATTGTGAACTACTGAAAGCTAAGCAACTCACCAGTCACTCCCACGCCCAGCATTATTGACTTTAAGCCTGATTTCCATAGAGCAAGATGCTATGGTTTTAACAAAATACTTTGACTAGGGGCACTATGCCAGGGCTGCCATGTATGTCAGTGAGTGTGGTCTTTGGGGATATATAAACATGTGTGCGTATGAATGGGATATATGTGTATGAGTGGCTGAGAACCTGTGTCATATGTACTTGTAGCACAGGACATACCTTTTGCCACGTGTGGCACCTTTACATGTATAATATAAACATACAAACATTTTTTTAAATAGGAGAAATTTAAAGTGCAAAAAAAATGTTTTCGGCAGAAATGTTCATAATATGGCACATTTTTCTACACTTTAAATATCTCCCACTTGAAATACTGGCTATATTTTTCAATTATAAATATGGTACCAGGTCTATTAGCCACTGGGAGCAAGATGTCTGCTGTGTGTAAAGTGGACTCTTGGAACTGGGAGAAAATGAAACTGAAGAGTTAACCTTGTTTATATGGATTCCACAAATCTCATTTAAATTTTCTCCCATTTTCAAGAGTCACATTTACAAACACCAGGCATCTTGCTCCCTGTGGCCTGTACACATTGTGCCATATTTATAACCGAAAAATACAGCCATGTATTTAAATAGGAGGAATTTAAAGTCATGAAACATGCTTCATAAAACATTAAGGAACAATTGGCTTAATTGAAAGTGGAGAGAAAAACATTGAGACTTACTGTCCCTCAAACCTTTACATCATAAAACCTCTTCAAGGCCTTTACTTCTGTTAGTCCCAGGTCTACTAGAAATGGCTATGCAGTTATTTCTTACACCTGCATCTATATAATCTGCTTCCTCTCGGCTCTGGAAAATATGCAAACCACCTGATCAGAACCCTTTGTTCTTTAGACAGGATCCTGATTCAGATTCTGTTATTGTAGCTGCAGCGAAGAAATCACACACAGTAACTCCTTCATCTTCTGTACCACCAAAGAGAGCATGCGAATGGAATCTGTAGGTAGGAAAACGTGTGGAACATCTGCATCCATCATGAAAGCAGCAAGCGCTACAGCTCTTTTGGAGAAATATTATCAATCCCTCTGGGAGTGTTTCCAAAATTGTTGTGACAAACTACCCAAAAAAAAATAAACCGGATTTTCAGGAAGTCCTCAGAGGGTGTGTTGGTTTCTAACAAAGTTATTGGAGCAGCAGCAGATACCTCAGACTTAGCAGCACATGGATATTGTCGTGGGATCTGCACTAGACGCAGCTCATGGCTTAAGCTGGCTGGTCTAAAGCCAGAAGCGCAGCAGAAAATTCAAAATGTAATCTTTTCAGGCACTACACGGTTAGGTTTGCATGCAAACGGCGAAATGTATCATATGAATAAGGAGATGGAAATTCTAAAAGAGGTTGGCTGGAAAAAAGAAAATAATTCAGGAGAAGATACAGACCATATGATTGGTCCCTCAGAGTTCAAACTCCTCTTTAGTTGCATCAACACTAGCTACAACAGAGACAATCCCATCATCCTCTAAGATCATCCTGAGCTAGAGAAGGCCATCAACATCACCAATCTATACCTGCAGGAAAACCTCATGCCAAACGATGACTTCCTTCTTCCTCCTCTGTCGTCACTCGTCCTGTAGGAAGAAGCATAGCCAATTATTTTCATGGATAGCTAAACATAACCAAAGACAAGTGGGTCCTGAATATTACTCAGAATGGATGCTCTCATCGCTTCAAGTCCCATCCTCCTTCAATTTCTCCAGCCACAACATTGGCGTATCAGGTAGGTCTGTCGCAAAAGGAAGTCAACAAATGACTACAGAAAAATGCAGTGGAGAACACGCCTGTAGCCTAGAAATTAATCACTCGACTCTATTCAGTGGTGCAGCGTCACATGCCACATATAGGTACGCGAGCGAGATCCCACTGGGAGTTAGACCTTGGCCCGGAGTTCACAGAAGCATACTGGAACTATTGCTGTGGGCAATTGGCTGAACTCTCCCCGAATAACCGGCATAGGCTAATACATTTTAACTTTCTCCACCTCTTATACCGCACACCTGTACACCTTCACAGACTAGGGCTAACTGATGTGGAGAACTGTCACAGATGTGGTGCCCCAAGAGCAGACTTCCTCCACCTGTTTTGGGCTTGTCCGGGGGTTGCAAGATACTGGGCCACAGTGATTCGGACTGTCCATACTATAACAGAATGCAGCTTATCGGACACACCGCTACTCATTCTCCTTGGGTATGTCAGGGATGTGCCACCTGACTCGCGCAGACTGGTGGCCATTCTTTTACTGTTAGCAAAACGCAGAGTGGCAATGGTATGGGGCTGTCGTAAATCACCCAAGGAAAGGCATTGGCTCATGGATGCAGTATGCTGTTGCGAGCAACTTTTGAATTATTGGGAGCTGATGCCCCTTGCATCCCGCCCACGAGATATATGGGGACCATTATAGGAGTATCTAAATTGTTTGGGGGAACAAAGATCTCCACCCCCTTCAGAGGACCCCCTGCCGGATGCGGCCGCAGCGTCTTAGTCACCAGTCCACCCTTGCAAAGCACTTGATACGCCATGTGCCTCACGGGGCACAGATACTTTAGATAGCTCACAGTTAACTATCAGATGCCAGAAACTTACTGGACATTAGTTTAACAGCAATGGCATGGATCCTTCGCTAAATCTGGACTCTGCGGAGGACAATTTCACCGGGTGGGGACTGTGTGGGACGGGCACAGGAGCGAATGGGTCAGTCCTCCTCTCCCCACTTGTTGCATGGAACTTCTACTCCGCCAGTTTTCATGTGGTGCCATTTGTTTAATTTTCTGTGCCTTTGTTTTATTGTTACTGCGCTTGTTCTCATGTAGTATGACTGCAGAGGGGCGTTAGAATATGATGATTAAGCAAAATGTACGCCCTGCATACTGACCGTTTACGGCCTCTTGATATCACCTTGTACGTTGTGCATTGGTAAATAAAGGTTTTTTTTTAAAAAAAGAAAAATGCAGTGGAGGAGGTTTGTTTTCATCAAAAAGGTTTGGGAATTTATTCCCAGTAATTTCTGGTTTGAAAAAAAGGACCAAAAGAAAAGTTCAAGGCCATTCTAGTTTATCAAATATTGAACAAATACATATAAAAAGAAAAATTCAACATGCTTGCAATACACCAAATCTGCCCTGAACTACATCAAGAAAACTGGATGTGTGCTGTAGATCTTCAAGATGCCTATTTCCATATACCAATCATAAAGAAACATCAAACCTTTCTATGTTTTGTAATAGGTTCCAAGCATCTCCAATACAAAGTCTTGCCTTTTGGTCTAAAGTCAGTGCCACAAACATTCTCAAAATGTATGGCTATCGCCGCAGCACAACTAAGCAGGCAAAAGATTTTTGTCTACCCTTAGCTTGATGACTGGTTAATAAGGAGTCCATCCACAGAAAAAACACAAACATTTTCAGACTTGTCTCAACACCTTTTCAAGTCTAGGTCTTGGAGTCAATATAAAAAAAATCAAAAAAAATCCCAGGAAAGAAAATAAGTTTCTTGGGGCAATCCTTGATACCCAATCCTCAAAAGTGTATCCTTTGGCTGAGAGACTATCCATCTGAAGTGTCAGTCTATTGAAAACTCATCCTTAGGTACAACAGATCTCATCTTTAATAGGGCCCATGGCATCTTGTATCTTCCTAGTTCCTTGTGCCAGACTTCACATGAGTCTGTTGCAACAATGTCCATAGGATCAGTGGAGCCTGGTCTGAGGCAGTTTGGAACAGAGACGTGTTTCTTTCACAGTTTGCAATTCAGTCTCTTTCATGGTGGACTAGCTAAAAAAAAAATTATGGTGGGGATGCCATTCCATCAGGATCTCTCAGTTCAGATGTTAGTCACAGATGCCTTTCTCCAAGGATGGGGAGCTCAAATAGACATTTTAAGAGAATCAAAACGTCCTTCCACTAGAAAATTGTATGTGTTTAAGTGGAAGAGATTTTGCATTTGGTGCATACAAAAGAACTGTGACCCATGATATTACCTACCTCATCTGGCAAGATCTAAATTACAGGTACATCTATAACGGCCTATAAAATATCCTTCACAAACCTCATCCTTTAATATTCCTGTAGTTAGGCATTTTGAGAAAGTTTACCCTCCTGTTAAGTCTCCTTCTCCTCCTTGGGAACTTAGCAATGTTTTTCTAAATTAATGTGACCCCCGATTTGAAGCTGTTCATAAAGTCTCATTACAACACCTTACATGGAAGACAGCTTTTTAATTGCTATTATTTCAGTGTGCAGAGTTAGTGAAATTCAAGCCTTACTCAACTCTGAACCATACACAGTATTCCATAGTATAGTGGTAATGAGAACTCATCCTGATTTGTTTCATAAGGTGGTTTCAGATTTTCACATTAATCAAATGAATTCCAGATCTTATTTTTTCCTAATCTAGTAACTCCAGTGGAGAGATTTCTGCATTCCCTTGATGTAGCAAGATTTATGAAATTCTATTTGGATAAAACTAAACATATAAGGCAATCTGATTGGCTGTTCATACATTATGGTCCAACAAGAACAGGTTTGCCCTCTACAAAGCAGTCCATCTCTAAATGGATTGTTTCTTGTACACTTTTTGCATACCAGTTTGTGAAAAAGCCCTTACCTTGTAGACCAAAAGCTCACTATACTCTAGCAAAAGCTTCTATGATAGCCCTTCGTAGGAATGTTCCCATGTTAGAAATTTGCAAGACTGCTACCTGGAAATCTGTCCACACTTACACTAGATATTATTGTCTGGATTCAGACTCCAGGGAATATACTCCAGTAGGACAGGCATTTTTTAGGTATCTTTTTGGATAATTGTTGGAACTGTCCCTATTTCTTGTCCACTCTTTTGTGGGATAGGCTTGCTGTTCTGTTCAGTGCTTATGACCATTGATCAGGATCCCCTGGAAGAGAAGGAAAAGTCGGTTACCTATAATCTTAGATCTCTTCCAGGGGAATCCTCATCATAGTCTTAAGCAACCATCCCTCCACCCCGGGCAAGCATTATTACAGTTTACCTCAATTGTTCACCCAGGATCCACCAATCTTCCTTACAAATTACCTGACCTGTCACCTGTTGGGTATAACGGGATGCTGGTTGTACTGTTAAGTTTTTAAAGGGACCGTGCCAGTTTTGTTCTGAAGCTTTCTCTTGTAGACCTTTGGCTAATACTGTTCTTCATTCCCTTTTCATTTTTCTTTTTTTTTTTAAAAAGGTTTGGAAAGTTTTTCTAATGGTCATATATTGTTTTCAGTGACTTCTTTTTGTAACTGACTTTATTGGGTTTTACAGATTAAGTAAAAGCAAAATATTGAATACATATATCACATAATGGCCAACGTTAGATAATGCTTGATGATGTCACACATTGCAGTTACATTTGTTACAATAAGCAAGTATAAGTCACTATCGGTGCGGCAGCAACATGACATTGCAAACAACATATTTAGTTGTTGTTGATCGAGTCGGAGTATCTAACCCTGTTTAAAAAACTGAACTATGAGTACAATCCCCCGCCTCCCAGTTGACGGGTGTAGCGTTCAATTATTGAAATGAGAATTGACCTGCTCTAACATCATGCTTCAATTTCAGGTGTTTTGTGTGGATACCCATATTTTTTACTGTATGCCATGTGTTTCTCTCCTCCCCCCTGCCCCCCCCCCGACTACTTCACTCGGTGCTGTGGTGATCTGCACCCAGTAGGTAGATAGGGCGGGGCAGGCCCACAGCATATGTAACAAATCAGCATCCTGTTCAGGACATCTCGGACATGCCGCTGCGATATTGGGAAATATTGAGTGTAGTCTATGCGGTGTAAGATAAGCTCGCTATACTATCATATATTGTATAAATTTAAATCGTAAGTTACGGGTTACCTGTTTTGGGTATTCAAGAATAGTGTTCCATTCATTCTTTGTCTAGAAGTACTCTGCCTACGTCTCCCTCCCACTTTTCCCGTAATGGCATCACAGAATTGGTGTGTACGGATGCCTCGGTATTACCAGCGTATTAAATGTCTGCCAGTGCCCATTAAATGCATTGAGTGGACTAGTTTGTGTGTTGCGGGTTCAGACCCGTCGGGAGCCCAATGACGTTTGATATACCTTACAAGACTTGCATGTGTTAAAAAGAGTGTATCTGTGAGCCTCTGTTGATTTATGAAATATGCATGGCTGAGTAATGCCCCGTCCCCGAACAGTGCACCCACATTGGTCACGGCTACCTGTGCCCATGTGGACAGCCTGCGTTGCGTCAGTGTGCCCGTGGGAGTGAAAAGGCCTAGCAGTGGTATATTCGGACATAGGGAGTAGTCTGCACGGTATATTTTAAAGCCGTTTTCTAATATGTGAATGCCACCTTGAGCAGCAGCAGAGCCGGTGTTGGAATTCGCACCTCAGGGCATAGCAATTTGTGCAGTGTCCCCTGGGCAAGCGTTTGGGGTGTGTAGGCTATTTCTTGCAGGTTTCGCCCAGCCAGCCAGTAAGAGAGCCACTGTAATTGCCCAGCCAAACAGAAAGCCTGAAATTCCGGTGCCCCCATGCCGCTGAAGTCTGACGGCAGCTGCAGTTTTGCTAAGCTGATACGTCGGCAGCCCTTACCCCATATCAAATATACTAGGATGGTGTTCAGTGTTTTAAAAATTTTCATTGGAATAACTACTGGCAAATTGGTGAAAAAGTTTAGGATGCGCTGGAGCATTACCGTTTTAGATATTGCACGTCACCTCGCTACAGAAAGAGGAAGCGATCTCCAAAAAGTGACCTGGGATCACAGAGAGGTAATTGCTTTCGGGAGGTTCCCGTCCAATAGATCCTGTGGGTCCCTATACACCTGGATCCCCAAGTATCTGAATATTTTGGAGGCTACTTCAATCTCCTTTTCACAAATAGGATTGCTTGCATTTGGAAGTTACCCTTAATAGGGAATGCATGGGATTTCCCAATATTTATTTCTAGCCCCGTGAGAGACTCGAAGTGTGAAAAGATGTGGACTAAAGTTAGTAAGTTTTTTTTGGAGGTCTTTGGTGTATATTACTATGTTGTTGTCATATAGCGACAGTGCATGGACCATGCGGCCAATAGGAATACCCCACTCTTGAGCACCACTGCGCAACCTGCATGCTAGGGGCACAAACACAGGCACAAATAGCATGGGGGAGAGCGGGCACCCCTGCCTTGTGCCACGTTGTATGGTGTAGGCTTTCAAGATGTGAGTCCCAGTGCGTGCCCTAACTGTTGGAGATGTGTATACTAGTTTAATCCATTGAAGGAATTTGTGGGGGATGCCAAACCGCTTGAGGGCAGCCAACATGTTATCCCAACTCATTGTATCGAAGGCCTGACGGAGGTCCAATAAGAGACTTTAGGGCATGCGGCCATAACATGATAAAGTCTGCGTATATTCAACGATGTATTTCTCCCAGTCACAAAGCCGCATTGGTCTGCGTCTGAGTCTCGGTAGTAGAGGAAAAACACGGCACGCCAGCACCTTGCTTAGTATTTTGTACTCTGTATTGAGCAGCAACCGTGGCCTATAATCTTTAATGTCTGTGTGGTCCCTGCCAGGCTTTGGCAATGAGGTCACAAGGGCCTGCACTATAGTAGGAGCCAGCGCTCCCTCTGAAAGGAAGGTACGATATAGCCGCTCCAATCGAGGAACCAGTTGTGAAATGAAAGTGGCATAGAACTCCACCGGTAGACCGTCTAGGCCTAGAATCTTGTTGCGGCGGAGCTCCTTGATAGCAGCACAGATTTCGGCCACAGTGGTTGGCGCGGTTAACAGCTTTCTGTCTGCCGCCGTCTTTTGTGGCAAGTGCACTGTATCCAGAAAGTCCTCAATTGCTTGAGGTCCCATCATGTAGGTGGCCGTGTATAAGGATTTATAGTAATCGTGGAATGCCTCATTGACGCCACTATGTGTGGTTAAACGAGTTTGCGTTGGGGGTAATAATTTCCAGTATGGGTGTGGAGGGGGGGGGATTCTTAATTGTGCTAGCAGTGTAACAGTCCTGTCTGCTTCTGTATGCATCGTTTGAGTGTTTGTACGAAAGTCTATCACACGCAGGCGCTCCAATTGTTCCTCATACTCAATGTGTGCAGCATGAAACTGTCGCTTTATCCGCACTCGATGCTGCATTCCATTCAAGCGCACCTAATCCCTCTTCTACCCGCTTTAGGTCTCGGCTAAATGTTTGTCGTACGCCCACAACAGAGCTGATCATTGTCCCTCATATGATGACCTTGAAGGCTTCCCACTCATTCAGTGAGGAGGAAGCTGTGTTTGTGTTATTTGTGAAGTAGGTGTCAATGGAGGTGCCGATAGTGTCGCGAAATACACCGTCTTCTAGGAGACGGGGTCTAGCGTCCATGTTGGGACCGGTGTGGGTACGCGTCCCCAAGATAGTGTGAGTTCCAGTGAGTTGTGATCGAAAAGTGTTTTTCTGAGATGCGTTGTGTGTGTGATTTAGGTTAGCAGTGAAGGGTTACATAGTATACAATCAATCCATGTGTGCAATACATGTGTCGAGGAGTAAAAGGAGTATTCACGCATTACCATGTTACGGCTGCGCCATGCGTCAGTTAGTGACCACCCCTGATACCAAGTTTAAAGGGCTTTAGCCTGTCGGACTGATGCTGCCTCCGGCAGTGGGGGGTGTGAGCGGTCTAGGTCAGTGTCTAAGACTGCATTAAAGTCGTCCCCCCCCCTAGAATCCAAAGATACATGGACCAGTCCGCCAGCGCCATACCAACCTGGGCCAGAAAAGCGTCTTGCTCCATGTTCGGGGCATAGAGACTACCAAGAACCACGGGTGCACCATCTAGGCTGCCTCAGATTAGAGTGTATCTACCGTTGGTGTTTATTCGTGTGTCCAGTGCTTCGAAGGGGACTCCTGCCCTAACCCAGATCGCAGCCCCTGTGCAAATGCTGGGTAAGATGTATGAAACAGTTGTCCCCCCCCATTTTTTCCAGGCTCTGATAGCTTCTGAGGCCAACAAGTGGGTTTCCTGTAGGAATACTATTTGTGCTTTTCATCTGCATAGTTGAGCGTAAATTCTGTGATGTGTATGAATGGAGTCCATCCCTCTGACATTCCAAGTGGTGAAGTTATAATGTTGGGTTGTTGTCATTAGATCATCTTATGTGAAGTGTAAAGCTTGTGTATGTGTCTGAGCTAGGCCTATGCTGTAGTTCCACAACAGAAGAAACACCTGTCTCGTTCCCACAAACATTTCCCGATACAAGGTCCAACTGAAGCACAATGTTCGACCAAACATAAACAACATAATAATGTAACAACTGCAGTATACAGTGTGCATTTACTCGTGGGGCCATTGTGAAAACAACAGCCGACAGCATCACTAAGTAGGACCAGTTATTTTATCCTAGGTAGGCGAACTTTCCCAGGCCCGGGACCCACCCAACCTCGCTAAGAATAAGTATTCAGTACTAAAAGAGATCCGCTCAATCCACCCCAAGGCACCCTCCCGTTATATTCAAGCACAATAATGTGCCATGACATCAGAACCATAACAACTGCACACAGGAAGGTGAATTATCATAGGCTACCAATACATTACCAATAGAATTACAGGAAAAACAGGAGTATATCATCACTCAGCATTCATCCGAAGTAGTCGGTCAATGTATCCTCATCCCAGTAAGTAATTTGCCGTTTGTGGCGTTATGGAGGGGAAGAGTGGTAGGGAGTTTTCAGAGTCTGAGTGCTGTGTATCGTCTGATGAGGATCCTTCCTGGATGAGTTGTCTTGTCTCCCGAAGTGTAGCGGCGGACAGAATTGTGGCCCATCGGCCCTCCAGCATCTGTTCCTGAGTGGGCAGAAAATCCTCCTCTCGACATCGCTGCTTTCTGCGCCAGAGTTTGGTCTGCATCCGTCGTGTGGAGTGTGAAGAGGGGCATAAATGCTCCTCAATAATGGGAAGCTGCGGGAAGGCGTGTTCTATCCAGGCCCATGCATCTTCTGGCTTGTCGAAGAAGTTACCTTTTTTGCTTTTGAAGAATTTTGAGTCGAGCGGAATACAGCAGGGCATATTTTAGATTTAAAGATTTAAGGTATCTTTTAACCCCCTGGTAGGAGGCCCGCTGTCTCTGGGCATTGATGGTATAGTCCGGAAACAGTGAAATGTGGACGTTATCAAGTTTAATGAGTGCATTTTCTTGTGCGCTGCGAAGGATTGCGTCCCGGCCTTTATAACTGAGTATTCGGGCCACTTTCGGTCGGGGCGGTCTCTAGTGTGGACTCTATGTGCTCTTTCCACACAGAACATCTCTGAAAGACCCTCAGAAGCTACTTCTTCGCGCAGCCAGGTCTCTATAAATTGGGTGGCGTTAGGGCCTTTACAGTTTTCCGGCCGTCCAATTATTCGTACATTATTCTGACATGAGCGCCCTTCGGAATCCTCAACTTGGTCTTATAACACAGAAACCTGGTGCTGAAGCTTTGAAACGGTCTCCGTTTGCTCTTTCCGCAAGGGGACCAGGTCAGTTAGCGTCACTATGTTGGTTTTTATCTTGTCAGTGTGTTTCTTATGGTGCGCTTCAAGAAGGACAACATCCGTTGTAAGGGACCCCAGCTGTTCCAGCACTGCACAAGACTCCCTAATCTCTCTCAATATAACATCCAACTTATCCTGTGAGGGGCCCACTGAGGTGGGGAGCACAGAGTCCTCCGTGGTTCCCGCGTGGTAGCCCCGCTGTGTTGTGCTTGCCCAGTGTCTCCTGCATCAGCCTGCCTCCCCTTGGTGCGGCCCATGCCGTACTGGTGTCTGACCCTGGAGGACTTTACTGGACGCTTGGTCTTGGGCTGCAATAAAATAATGTGTGTATCTAAAAGAGGCAAGTAGTTATGGATTCCACACCTTAGAATTAACCCCAGGCGTCAGACTGGATCCAGAGAATTTTTCTTCAGCAGTACCCCTGCGCGTCGGTAGGTGGTGTCGGTCGACTCCGCGTTCGTCCTTGGCGTCGTGGTCGCCGGAATGACGTTGGGGTATCTACTTAGATGCCGCCCCTGCGCGCTGACGTCAGTTCTTTCTTTTTCCGCGCCAGCCAGCGCAGATCCGGAGAGAGTGGTACCTTGAGTCACTTTTTGACTCATTTTTTGCGACTTTTTGTCGACGTCTTCTTGAGTTGTTACGACTCCAGGTGCACAGGGATGTCATCTCGGCAGATCGGCTTCAAGCCTTGTGGCTCCTGCCACAAGCTGATGTCGGTGACGGACCCCCATCTTGTGTGCCTGGAGTGCGTCCACGACCCGAAGTTGTGCTCCGACTGCTGGGCCATGGCTCCGAAGTCTTTGCAGGAGCGGTCCCGAAAGCTTCTGGAGGCCCGGCAGTTGGCTCCGCGCCGCACAAGGTCACGGTCGAGAGGGAGGTCGAGGGACCGGTCGCGGCGCCATCACCACCATTCCTCGTAGTAGTCTTCGAGTGAGTCGAAGCACAAGAAGAAGGCGAAGAAGCACCGTTGCTCTTCGCGTTCTCCCCGTCCTCAGCCGACGCGGGATACGGTAGGTAGTCGTCCGGCTCCACCCGCGGAGGCTGTTTGGTCGACTCCGAGCCTCCCTCCCTTTCCGGGAGCCGGAGCGACCCCTGCCCAACTTCGTAGTTTTTACGAAGCCCTCCATTCTATTTTTGGGCAGCCCTACTCCGCTGGCGCGCCTTTGGGCCCCGCGAACTCCGCTGGGGGCTCTTGGCCTTCGATGCCGGGAGCTTCAGCTCCAGGGCCCCCAGGGATCCAGGCCTGGATCCGGATCGGTGCCGGTCGACCTCGTGACACCACCGGCGCCGAATCCATTGGCGACACCTCCGCCCCCTGTTGTGTCCCTAACCGAATTCGACCCCAGCCTCCCTCTCGACGCAGACACGGAGCCGGACCGACGTCAGGACCGGCGCCGACTGGTACTTTTGTACCCCTGTTCTCCCCTGGTGTTCCCTATCGCCCTGAGTGGCTACCAGAGGAGGGTGAGGAGGACTGGCAGGGGTCTGTGGACCCTCTGGCAGACCAGTTGGAGGAACCGGACTGGAGAGAGGAGTTGGGTGAGGCCAGTGGTCTGGACACTTCCCCAGACCTTGGCATGCTGTCTCCCCCTACCATGGCTACGGAGGAGGGTGCATCTTACGCAGTGGTGTTGCGTAGGGCGGCTGAGGCCTTAAACCTTGAGGTTCCTACAGTGGCGGTTAGGACTAACCTCCTGACTGAGGTGCTTTAACCGGCAGCGGCCTCTTCGGAGCCCCTGCTGCCGTTCAATGAGGCCCTCACGGACATACTTTTGGGCACTTGGTCCAAGCCCAACACAGGGGCTCCTGTGGATAGGATGATTGCCCGACGCCACCGCTTGGCCCCGGGCGACCCCATTTTCCTCTCCCAACACCCCACCCCAGAGAGCTTGGTGGTCCAAGCCTCCACTTCCAAGGGCGCATTCCCTATCGCTCCACCTGATAGGGAATCCAAGAAGCTGGACCACCTTGGTAAGAAGATGTTTTCTTCCTCCAGCTTAGGACTGCGGTCGGTGAACACCGCATGTCTCTTGGGCCGTTACTCCCACTCTGTGTGGGACACCGTCGCGCAGGTGCTGCCACAGTGCCCGGAGGAGGCCCGGGCCGTGCTCTACCGTGCAGTTGCCGAAGGGAGAGACGCAGCGAAGTTCGCCATACGGTGTGGGCTGGACACCACCGACTTGCTAGGCAGGACGATTTCAACATCAGTAGCCCTACGACGCTACGCCTGGCTGAGGTCCACTGGCTTTTCGGGTGGTGTCCAAGCTACACTTTTGGACATGCCCTTTGATGGCCGTCGCTTGTTTGGTGACAAAGCAGACAACGCGCTCGAGCGTTTTAAGGACTCCAGGGCTACGGCCAAGTCCTTGGGCCTCGCTTCCACCTCTCGCCCCGCGCAGTCTGCTTTTCGCCCCTTTTGTAGCTACGGAAGGGGTGCCCCGCCACGTTCCGTCCAAAGCCACAGGCCTGCACAAGCTTCTCCGGGGACGTGGGACCCACCATTGTGGGTCTGGGGGCCAGCGGGCGGGCCTGTCCACCAGCGCCCCCTCTGCAGCAGCCTCCAAGCCCTCGTAGTCCGACCTTTCAGGGCCACCATTCGTCAGTGGGTGGCAGGATTCGCCATCACCTCCCCCACTGGCTCACCATCACGTTGGACAGGTGGGTTTTGCAGATAGTCCGAAGGGGCTACTCCCTCCCCTTCAAGACTACCCCTCCATCCATGCCACCTCAATTCCATCGCATGTCGGAGGATCACTTGGCCCTTCTCCAACAGAAAGTTACGGCTCTCTTGGCCAAGGGAGCCATTGAGCGAGTTCCTGCCCCAGAAGTAGGTCGTGGTTGTTATTCCCTCTACTTTCTGGTGCCCAAGAAGGACAAAGGCCTGCGTCCTATCTTGGATCTCAGGAACGTCAACTGCTTCCTCTGGAAGGAGAAGTTCAAGATGTTGACACTGACTCAGGTCCTGTCTGCCCTCGACCCTGGAGACTGGATGGTAGTGTTGGACCTGCAGGACACCTATTTTCACATCCCCGTCCTGCCGGCCCATCGGCGTTACCTGCGGTTCACGGTAGGTCACGAGCACTTTCAGTTTACCGTGCTCCCCTTTGGCCTTACAAGCGCCCCTCGGGTGTTCGCGAAAGTGATGGCGGTGGTCGTAGCTCATCTGCGCAGATCAGGGGTTCCAGTCTTCCCCTATCTCAACGACTGGCTGTTGAAGGTGGGCTCGCCCCAGGCTGTTGTCTCCCAGCTCTAGACTACGGCTGACCTCCTGCATTCGATGGGGTTCACCATCAACGTGCCGAAGTCACACCTGATTCCCTCTCAGAAGCTCCTCTTCATCTGAGCTTTTCTGGACACGACGCAGTTTCGGGCTTATCCTCCCGAGCAGCGAGTCTGGGATATTCGGGCTTTGATTCCGATCTTTCAGCCTCTATCCCACGTTTCAGTCATGGCCGCTTGCATCCTGCTGGTGGACTATGCCAAGTGGCATATGCGGGCTGTGCAGTGGGACCTGAAGTTCCAGTGGGCGCAGCATCAGGGGAATCTTTCCGATTGCGTCCAGATCTCGGAGGGCACTGCACACCAATTGCGGTAGTGGCTAACGAACCGGGATTGGGTCAACGGCAGAGACCTCTCCCTTCCCCAACCGGAGTTCACAGTGGTGACAGATGCATCCCTTCTGGGGTGGGGCGGCAACATGGGAGAGGCGGAGATCAGAGGCCTCTGGACTCCGGCGGAGTCCGGGCTCCACATCAACCTTCTGGAGCTTCGGGCGATCCGTCTTGCACTGAAGGCATTCCTTCCTTCTATCAAAGGGAGAGTAGTGCAGGTGTTCACGGACAATACCACCGCCATGTGGTACGGCAACAAACAGGGCGGGGTGGGGTCGTGGACCCTATGTCAGGAGGCACTTCGTCTCTGGAAGTGGCTGGAACATCAGGGCATGTCCCTGGTGGCTCAACACCTGGCAGGTTCTCTGAACGCCAGGGCGAACGAGCTCAGCTGTCGGTGCATGATGGATCACGAATGGCGTCTTCACTCGTAGGTGGTGCAAGGTCTCTTTCAGCGGTGGGGAGAGCCTTGGTTAGATCTATTTGGCACCGAAGAGAACGCTCAATGTCAGCAGTTCTGCGCGTTGGAATTTCCAAGGTGGCACACGCTCGGTGACGCTTTTTGTCGTGAGTGGAGTTGCGGTCTTTTATACGCCTTTCCCCCTATACCACTTCTGCCCAGAGTGTTGAAGAAGATCAAGCGCGAATGGGACCAAGTCATTCTTGTGGCCCCGGACTGGGCATAAAGAGTCTGGTATCCCGAGCTCTTGCACATGTCCATCGATCCTCCGATCAGACTGCCTCTTCGGGAGGATCTTCTGTCGCAGCAGCAGGGGACGGTCCTCCACCCGAACCTGTCCAGCCTCCACCTCCTTGCGTGGAGATTGAGGGGCGACAGTTGACCGCTTTCAACCTTCCTCCCGAAGTCTGTAACGGTATCTTGGCAGCCAGGCGTCCCTCCACCAAAACGGTATACGCCTGTAGATGGAACAAGTTTGTGGCATGGTGCGCAGCAAAGGCTGTGGATCCCCTTTCTGAGGTTCTCCTCTTCATTCTTTCTTTGGCCCAGCAGGGCTCTGCTCTGGGCACTCTAAAAGGCTATCTTTTGGCCATTTCGGCCTTTCTTCGGCTTCCTGACCAGCCTTCTCTTTTCAAGTCCCCTATTGTAAATCGCTTCCTTAAGGGCATTACTCACCTGTATCCTCCAATTCCTTTCGTAATGCCTCAATGGGACTTGAACCTGGTTCTGACCCATCTTATGTGCGCTCCCTTCGAGCCGCTACTTAACTGTCCTCTCAGACTTCTGACACTTAAAACTGCCTTTCTGGTCGCCATCACCTCTGCTCGCAGGGTAAGTGAGCTGCAGGCTCTTTCTTCAAAACCTCCTCCCCGAAGTGGTTACCTCTTTCCACATAGGACAGACCATCACTTTGCCCACCTTCTTCCCGCCCCCGCATCCTTCTAAAGAGGAGGAGAGACTCGACCGTCTGGATCCAAAACTTGAGCTTTCATTCTATCTGGATCGCACAAAACAATTCTGGGTGGATGACCAGCTCTTTTTTGGCTATGTGGGCGCCTAGAAAGGTCGGGCCGTGCAGAAATGAACCATCTCTCGATGGGTCGTTCTTTGCATTAAAATCTGTTACTCCTTAGCGAAAAAGGAACCTCCAGTGGGGTTGCGTGCCCATTCCACCAGGGCGACAGCAGCCACTACTGCTTTGGGACGTGGAGTACCCCTTCATGACATCTGCTAGGCAGCTAAGTGGGCTTCATTGCACACATTTACCAAACACTACTGCCTGGACAGCCAAGTCCGGAGAGACTGCTTCTTTGGCCGTTCAGTTCTCCAGGACTTTCTGGTGTGAACTTGGTTCGCAGACCCCCCTCCGGGGTTGGTATTGCTGGAGTATCTATTCTAAGGTGAGGAATCCATAACTAATTGTCTATTTCAGATGAACAAGTTACTTATCTTCGGTAACTATATATCTGTAAGAGACATAGATTAGTTATGGATTCCTCACCGCCTGACCCATCCTCCCCGTTCTGGGAACTGACTTCTATGGTAAGGGACTTCCCTTCAGGGCCCTAGTTTTGTGCATCAGTGGTCAGTGTCTTGCATGGCTCTGCGCTTCTGGTGTGGAATGTTGCATAAAGAACTGACGTCAGCGCGCAGGGGCGGCGTCTAAGTAGATACCGCAACGTCATTCCGGTGACCACGACGCCAACATCGAACGTGGAGTCGCCTGACGCCACCTACCGACGTGCAGGGGTACTGCTGAAGAAAAATTCTCCGGATCCAGTCTGACGCCTGGGGGTAATTCTAAGGTGAGGAAACCATAACTAATCTATGTCTCTTACAGATATATAATTACTGAAGGTATGTAACTTGTTCAACAGTCACTATCCTCTGCTTTCCCTTGCCTGTACTCCTGTGAGTGAGTCCAGCAGGAGAGGTCCGGCAGTTCTCTTATGGTGCAGACCTCCTATATTGGGGTGTAGATGGCCTGTGGTTCTGTAGCTTCTGCCGTCAGTGTGCCTGGGTTCAACTGTTTGGTGTGTGCTTCCAGTTCAGACACCCCACTCGCTGCAGCATACGCCGCTATTGTGCCGTTGGCAGAGCCGAAGCTGTTTCGGGTCTGCACCCTGCGGGGGTTCAGCGTTCCTGCCCAGTCTCAGTATGGCAGACAAGGCAATACTTGTTGGGTCGTTCACGGTGCCATATTGCGTCCTCCGTCGCTTCTGCGCCTGGCCCAGCTCATTTTTTTGAGATGTGCGCACCTTTTGACTTGCTTCACGTTGCAGTGGAATAATTTCCTCCGCAGGCCGCGCAGTAACCTGTCCAAATCACAGCGAGTCCGGTCGGTCCTCTTTCAGTGCCTCCGAGATTCGAAATCCACAACACGACCAGTGTTTGCAATGGCTCCGCCTCTGCCAGCCACTGCAGCACTCGCCCCGCCGCTTGCGTTGCCCGGCCCAATCTTGGTCCAAGTGCCTCAGGGCCCCACGCCACTGCAGCCGAGTCGCGTCACAGGTTCGTCACGAGGCAAACTCCCTGGTTGTGTGCGCTTAGGCCGGCCCCGGAGCACCTCCGTCACAGCCGGCCCGGGATCTCCGAGACACCACACCTCCTGCAGGATCGCCCCCACACCACGCAGGACTCTCGGCCGGCGGGTGTGCAGGGACCGTCCCCAGCACCAGCTCTCCGCTCCGCTCACCGTCTCCACATGGGCGAGAGACCCCCCCCCCCTCAGGTGATGGACCAGCGCTCCTTTGAGGTAGCGTAGATCCGGTCGGGCCTGCTGCGGTCAGTTCCTCCGCATGAAGGCCCAATTTCTCCTTGTGTTCAGTGTCATGCCCTGGGTCGTCACTGGTCCCTTCCCCTGGGCCCGCTTTTAGGATCTTGCCTGCTCCACCGATGCTGCCTCCGCTAATCCCTCCATTCTGCTAGCGTGCGTCTCAAGTCCGCCATTCCCTTGGTATCGCAGCTCCGCAGCAGCGTGTCAGCTCCTAAGTGAGGGTTCTCGACGTCTGGATTAATTTACAGTGTGGCGCCTGGGCAGATGGCCCGGGAAAAGTGGTGATGCGAATGGTCTTGTAGGCCCCGGCCCAGGAGCTCTCCTTTCATGCAACCGCCATCTTCGGTGACTGGCCACGCACCTTGTTTTCAGTGACTTAATAATAATAATTGGCTTTTTTTTTTTTTTTTTTAAATGAAATGTGGCTTTCTTTAGCCTTTATATAGACTGCAAATATTTCCTTATATGACTGTATGTATTTTTTAAAATGGTTTGCGTGCATGGGTGGGATAATTCAGTGCTTAGGACTATGATGAGGATTCTCCTGGGAGAGAACTAGGATTGTGGATAAGCAACATTTATTGCTGACTCAAAACCTACTAAGGTCCTCAACCTTTTAGGCAGCCAGATTATATTCTATGGTGCTTGTTCGAAATAGCCGGCTTCCATGTGGCTCCAGTGCTTCTGTCTCACAAAGGGACATATTCAAAGGAAATACATAGTGCTGCTTGATGATATTAAATTAATATAGGATGGTCAACATCACCCAACTCTGACGAGACCGATTCAGAGACTCTAGGTTTTCTTCCTGCCCATATAAATGCATTGATCGCTGTCTGCAGCAATGTATTTCTTTTGCAGGTAGAATTACAGGGAATACTTAGAATAGGTACCAGAAGCGGGTAGTATATGCATCTTTAGTGAAGCAACTGTATCCAGTCAAAATATAAAAATGGGTTGCTAGCGCTGTAGATCTTTTTGAAGTCCTTTAAAAAAATCTAGGTTAGTGTACCGCATTAAGCGCAGGTGTAATACACACCTCCAAGTATTTCATTTTGTCTCTTATCCAGTGAAATGGAAATGTCTCTGCTAATTGTTCTTGTATATTTTGTCCAGGCACACACTCAGAATCTCCGATTTATCAAGGTGTACTTTGAGACCTGATACTCTAAAGAGTTTCAAAATTACAGGATTCCAAGTCAGTAGTATATTTTCTAATAAGAAATTAATCTTGTGTTGTTGCCCACTCCACCCCAATGAGTGGTTATTACATCAGCCTTAGCCTAGTTATTTTAGCTTCGGTTCTAGGGGTGCTTATACCATGGCAAATAAGACCGAGGATACTCCTGCCAAGACTAAAAACCTTTGAGTTTATTCATTTATTCAATTGACTGTTAATCTAGCCATGGGTGCTGCCTCTTTGAATGTCCTCATCTTTGGCTAAAGTCCTAATTTCTTTAGACTACTCCACCCTATTCAATGGTTTTTCAGCATCTGTGATAGAATGGCCAAGGGCAATTTCCTTTTGTTCGACTTGCCAATCCAGTGAAGGAAATGTCTGATATTGTCAAATGTTTGCATTTGGAAAATAAATCCAGATTGATCGGGATGTATCAGGAATTGAATATCTGGCATTATATAGTTTGTTAACCAGGACATTTGTGAAAATCTTGGACTCTGTTTCAAGTAGACAGACTGCTCTTTAAAAGACCCAACGCTCCAGGGATTTATGGATCAGTGCTGTAGCAGCTCCTGCCCTCGGTCTGTGGCAAAGTGCTTGTAGAATGTATTCGTTAAGCCATCTAAGCTAAGGCTTTATTGGGTTTTAATTCATTTTTTGATATTATTTTAGCTAGTACTTCAGTAAAAAGACAACTCCAGTGCTTTCTTCACAGGAGTCTTTAATTTTGGTAAGTAGAAAGTTTTAGCGAAACAGCTATTATCAATTGGTTCTCCCTACATAGAGTTTTTCAGAAATCATGGAATATTTATCTCTTTGCCTTTTCTCTCTGCATCAATCCACCTTTTGAGTCTTCCACATTGGGGATTTATGTTTTGATTGAGGCAATTCAAAGGTGTCTCACCAGGAATCTGATTTGTTGGCCTGCTCATCAAAGTTCTGTTTGAGACAAAAGGGTGTGTTCTTTGATCCCGCCATAGCAAGGAGGTTAAACTGCCTTTGAGGGAGGTCATTTCTCTTAAAACCTGGAGGTCATGTGTTTTGTATTTAGCCTCTGTTGCTTTAAGTTAAGATACCGATTTCTTTTTCGTTAAATTCCAATTCTGGTTTTGATCAGCTCTAACAGCTACTCATCTTCCACATTTTACTTCGTTTAAGGCATCCCATTCTGTTTTGTGGGATTTAATTAATCTCATTGAATTTCAGATATTCTCTAATCCCCTCCTATATATCTTGACCATACATTATTTCTTTCAGTAGTGAAGCATCAAATATCTTTAATCTTTTTTTTTTCTTTTTTTTTTTGCATGGGGTATCCCTAGCTTCATATCCAATAACACCATTATGTGTCAGATAATGATTGTGACTTGCTTTAGGTGATGTGTACGTTAGGTCAAATCAGTCCTTGAGTATTAACTGTGAACATGTAAGAAGTATGTGCACTCTTGTCCTGAGAGTGACATTTTCTCTATACATCAAAGAGGCCCTTCTCTCTGATTGCATCTCCTAACCTTTTAGACATAGATCTGGGACTACAAAAATCACTTAGCAAGATAGCCATCCCCCTTGGGCAATTCCTCCATTTGCTTTCAAAGAGAGTTGGAAGGATTCCTGGCACGCATATCACATTGATGGAAAGCCCCTCCATACTACTTGCTAGAATAATGTATCTACCCTCCCAGATGTCACATATATTACTTTAGGAATTGTTAATGCTAAGTATTTATGCAATACAGTCATGGCCACCCCCTTGATATTGGGGACTGTGACATGCTGGTTGGGATATCTTTTGTGGTTCATTAATTTAAAATGCTTCTTTAGGAGATGAGTTTACTGAATGCATTCCATATCTGTGAATTCAGCTATATTCGCATGCCACACCTTATGTCACTTGACTGAAGTATTCAGCCCCCTGATGTTTCCGGTAAATATTCTGGTCATCTATTCAACTGATAGGAATGATTCTCAAGTATATTCTCTAAAGCTCTATAGTTAGCCTGTAATTCTATGGCATCCCTCAGCCTTTGTCGGATGTCTCTTGGTTTGTCTTACTCTCCCCTAATCCCAATGTATCCCCCACTCCCACCCAGGTGAACTCTTCTTATTGAACTCAACTCCTTTGTGCCCTAAGCAGGAAGGGAATAGAAACACCCCGATCTTTGTGAGGTAAGTACGCCATGGCCAACTGCCTCCCCCTTGATACACCCCGCTCAGTATTTGCATTACCTAGTCCAACAAGAACTACCATCAGCCCACTCTTGGGTGCTTATTCATGAAATGTTTCCATTCCAGCCCACCATGCTGAGTTACCCACTCCAGGAATGTACCTTTCTCAAGACGCTTAGTTCACTCTTGAGTTTCCAATTCAGGCTTATGTCTTGCCTTCCTCAAATGTCTTGTTCTCTCTCACCCAGCATTTTTTCTTGCTTGGGGATGGATTTTCTCTCGTGGCTAGGTGAGGGCCCCTCTTTGTTGAGATCAAAGGCCTCCCAGCCTTCCTGTGGAGTGCGTATTGTGATTGTTCTGAAGTTGACCAGGAACATAGCGCAAATGGTTTAGTTTAGTCCATCTATATTTGATTTGGCCCCCTTCTCAGCTATTTAGTGATCGGGATCATGGCTCTTTTTTCAAGGTGCTGTGGGATAGATCCTGGTAGAGCACCACCTCACTGTCTTTGATAGAGACTGTATCAGAGTTCTATGCTTCCATAACAATCTTATCTTTGAAAGGCGTAGAGGCAAGCTTGACTAAAACATCCCTTGGTTGCATCTTGATGTTTCTTTAAGAGGGTTCCCTCAATGTGCTTGCACTTTGTGGGTGCTTCTTGTTCTTCTTGAAGGATTGCCCTGAAGAAGTCTGCACAGAAATCTTCACTATTTGATATCTCTGCTGTTTCCTTTTCATTGCAAATTCTAATGTTTCTTCTGTTCTTATCCTCCTCACATTTTTTTCTTCAAATCTTTCAGTTCCGTTTTCAGACAAGCATATGAGAGAATCAAATCCATATTACTTTCCAGTTCTCTATAATGAGGTTAATGGGCATCCAGACTTGTTGAAAAATTGTAACATGGTAAAAGTGCACTTAATTTTCGATTGAGAGGTCGAAATTGCCTTTGTGGAATTTCTATGAATGTAGTCATAGAAGAGCCTCACATAATGTTAGCCTTGCCTACTTTTGCATAAGATTTAAAATGTGTATAACTTGAGTGTCATGTATGATATAATGCTGTTTCTTGGGCCTTGCAGACATGACTATGAATCCAGGTTTAATAAGAAAACATTACTGATTTTTACATATAAACAAAGACAGAACACAACCTGTTCCCTGGCTGTATTTATTTTTAAAAACCAAAAAATGCAAAAGTTAGATCTTCATTTGAGTGTCTTTCCATGCTGTCAGTCATAACAGCTAGACTAATAGCTGTGTATATTGACAGCATATAGAATTAAACAAAGGACGAGGTTTCGTAGTGAAGCCTAGTTAGCTAAAGATGTGCCCATATGCTAAAGTAAAGTTTTTCAAGTGATTGTACTGTTTTCTATATATGGCTGCTTAGCACACTTAGGGGCCCATTACGATACCCGGCGTAAAAGAATCCGCCAGGCATGGAAGCGGCAAAAATCCGCCCGCACACACCGCCTGAACACCGACCACGCCATTACGAGTACACAAACCGAAAACCGCCATCGGCGGAAAAATCACACAAAATACCGCCCGCCATCGTCCGAGTCGGAGTCAAACCGCCCGCCACGGACGGAAACACGCACGACAACACAAAAACCGCCCGCCCACACGGCCGACACACCGCACGTGAAATTACGATCGCACCGCCATGAGCGCGGAAAAACAACAAATATACCGCCCGCCAGCGCAAACAACGCCGATGAGAATCGACACGGCAGAAGCCATGGCGCCAACGTACCTGCACAGAAACCATCCGCACACAAAACCAATAGCACACAACATGGCCAACAAGTCCACACAGCAAGGCACACACAAATACACAAGCACAGTACACATCCCGAAAACACCCCCCGGACAAACAAAAAATACAAAGGCCAGAACCCCAGACACAACACACCTGAAAACAACAGACCATGAGGACACACCCACATAGGTGAGTACAAAAGCAGCACTCCCACAGACCACAACCCCTTGCTACATTGCAAACCAGAGAGGAGAGGAGAGGACACAGTGACACAGCAAGGACAGCAGCACACCACAGAAACGCACACATCACTACCACCACCACCACCACCACCACCACCAAACACCACCACCACCACCACCACCACCATCACCAAACACCGGCACCACAAACCCCCTGCACATTACACAACACACACCGCACCAGCACCACAAACACCATGGCACCACAAAGGATGCCCAAGTTCACGCCCATGGAGCTGACGGTCATGGTCGACGAGATCATCAAGGTGTACCCACAAATCTATGGGAACATGGTCCAGCACACACCACTAGCCACCAGAAACAGAATGTGGAACCGGATCGTAGACCAGGTCAATGCAGTCGGAACCCTGCCCAGGAACAGAGTCGAGATAAACAAACGTTGGAATGACGTAAAAAGCCTGGTCAAGAAGAAGGAGGGCAAAAACAGAGAGCTGGCTGCCGTCACTGGCGGAGGGAATCCCGCGCACTTTAAGACCTTCAAAGCGTGGGAGGAGAAGGTGCGAGTCGTAATCCATCCGGAGATCCTCGCCGGATTAGCAGGGGGAGTGGAGGCTGGTAAGTACAAACTAATGTATACCAGCACACCGCTATGTACTCACATGCGCAACTACCATGCCACAGCTCCCAGGGACAAACACCCCCATGTCCAGCACACAATACACAACACATCACACACACATGCAACAGACACTACCACACACAGCCCAAACCGAACAACTGTAAGATGCGTGGGGACATGTGTACACTAAGCCAGCCACGTAACCACCAACAGGTCCCCAAATATGAGTATTGTCCTGGGCACACGCGGTGAGTGTATTAACAGAACGTTAGTCTGTTTGCAGTACATTATAGTAAATGCGAGGTCGGCATCAGTATTGGAACCGAAAAGTTTATTTCTATTTCAACACCAATTGTGTTAGATACAGAAACCAACACTATTGCCACTAGTGACAGTGAGGGAGAGAACCAGGGTAGTAACTCCACCAGAACAGTTTCAACGACATCGTCTTTTTTAAGGGAAGTACAGGCCATAAGGAAAGAGAACAGAACGCAACAAAAACAAACACCCCCAGACAGAAGACCCGTAGAGGGAAAAGAGCAGGACACAGGGGAATACAAGAAGAAACTAAGATCAGGGAACGAGAAGAGCAAATAGATCAAGATAACACAGGTATACAGGTTGTCAATCTCTCCTCCCAGCACCTTAATAGTGGTATGATTTCTCTGCTGAGTAAGGGCCTTAGCTTCAACCCCCACGAACAGGGTGACACCTGCAGACATAAGATAGATCTGTTCAAATTTATCAGGAATATCAAAATAAAGAAACATTTTAGTGGCATTCCACCCACCACTAGCAACAGTAGTAAGATCAGCTCTAACAATATGTCTGGAATACAAAGCATAAATGACATCCAGGTCACTCATTTACTCCTCTCGCTTACTGACGCAGATGAAACACTCCACCAATATGGAGAATCTCCTCCAAGAGTTAAACATAGAAGAAGATCTCAGTCTACACAGCGGCTTTAAACCTAAGTCCAAATGGACACCCTTGCTCCCAGGGGGCAATGCGGTGGACACTTTCTACAATCTAGTACTAAACGATATAGACAAACACGAAACCAAAAGATTCAAGAATAAGCATAGGACCAAAGACAATCTCCGTAGAGAAGAAAGAGTAGCTTTAAAACAACTCACCTCTAACAGAGACATCATAATCAAGGAGGCAGACAAAGGAGGTAACGTGGTGATCATGAACAGATCAGAGTATCACACAGAGATCCTGTCCCAACTCAGAGACACCACCTGTTATGAACAGCTCTCCTATAACCCTATAGCCCCCTTGTCACCAAAATCAACAAATGCCTGTCAGAATGGCACACACAGGGTCTCATTGATGACCAAGAACTACTATATCTCAAGGTACACAGGCCAGCTTTTCCTTGTCTGTACACCGTGCCCAAAATACACAAGTCCGCTCCTTTCCCTCCAGGAAGACCCATTATATCGGGCATAGGTGGTCCTACAGAAAAAATAGCACAATATGTTGACCTCTTCCTTGGCACTCTAGTCAAAAACTTACCATCATACATACAAGACACCAAACACATTCTGAGTATCCTATCGGATGTCCAATGGCAACCTGACATGATTCTGGCAACCCTAGATGTAGTCTCGCTTTACACTACCATTGAACCCCATTTAGGGCTAGAAGTAGTTACCAACATCCTCAATAATAGACCGGCAAACCTGTGGCAGCATACCCAGATGCTCGTTACTATGATGGATATCATACTCAACAATAACTTCTTCATCTATGACAGTATATGGTACAAACAAAGCAAAGGAGTAGCCATGGGCTCGAGATTTTCACCATCATTTGCGAACTTGTACATGGGTGTTCTAGAGTCCAAATGGATCTGGGGCCCCAAAGGCGCACAATGGATTGATTCCATAATATACTGGGGTCGCTTTATAGATGATTGCCTACTTCTATGGTCAGGGTCACAGCTTGAACTTACCGATTTTTGCGCACACCTCAACAGCAATGACATGAACATGAAATTTACAGGGAAATCCAGCTCCCTCAAAATCACATTTCTAGATGTGGAAATTTATATTAGATCCAACACCCTGCAGAGCCGTCTCTATAGGAAAGAAACTGCGTGCAATGCCATCCTGCACGCAGAGAGTTCACACCCAGTACATCAAATACAGGCAATTCCCTATGGGGAATTCATGAGAGCCAGGAGAAACTGTAGTGAGGAACTGGAATTTCAAGAATGCCTCACTAACATGAAACATAGATTCAAAGAAAGGGGCTACAGTGCCCGCACTATCAATTCTGCTGAAAAGAGAATAAGAAATATAAAGAGAGAAGACACATTACAAACCAGGAGGACAACTACTGAACTAAACCAACCTGTCCGACTGATTACAGACTATAGTGACATGGGGCAAACTATGAGGAAAAGCCTCAACAAACATTGGAACATACTACTTGCAGATAACACGCTTAGAGAGATCATACCTCCCAAACCCCTAGTTACGTACAGGAGAGGTAGAACACTAAAAACGAGACTTAGCCCCACCATCCCAAGCCCACATACCAGTCCCTCATGGCTCACCACCCAAAATCTTGGCTTCTTCAAGTGCGGACACTGCGGTGTCTGCAAACTAGCCCAACATGGGGTCAGAGACTTTATGGCCATCAACGGACAACAAATCCAGATCAAACAGAACATCAACTGCAACACCAAATTCGTGATCTACATTCTTGAGTGCACCTGCAAACGCTGGTACATTGGGAGCACAATAAGACCACTCAAGGACCGAATTGGTGAACATGTCAGAGCCCTCCACAACCTTGACACCAGATATCCCATGGCGGTCCATGCAGCAGTTTGCCCAAACCAAGGCCCAAGAAAACGGATTTCCTTCTTCGGTTTCGACATAGCACCCATCAATGCCAGAGGTGGTAACAGAGAACTCAGACTCAGACGCCTGGAAGCCACTTGGATCATGCGCTTACGAACTGTACAACACGGTTTGAACACTGACCATGAACTACATTACTTCCTGGGTGAATGAACATTGAACCATAACTTATGCTTCGGCATCTAAAGATTATGATCGCTGATATCAGTTACATTTCATATGGTTTTGATTAATAGCATGTTTCTGCACCATACGTGTATAACCTCTTGACCTATTTACACACCAGCAACACTAGTATCTGTCATTTCTGTCAACAGTCTCTTACTATTGAGGTCCTTGTTATGCTATTGCAGTGCACATCTGCACTACTTCATTATGATCTACTGTTCCTTTTGTTCCGGTTAACATACCATCGGTGTCTATTAATGTTCAACATTAGTCATTTGCCTTTAAGTCCAGTATTTCCCCTACAATTCTCAGTCACCTTTTTCACTCCTCAACGTGGTTTCTCACTTTCATTTTTCGTTTTATTGTGGCCCTCCAGTTCTTCTCTCATTCTCGCTCCAGTGCTTCCTAAGTGTTTTCGCCTCCAACTTTTTCATCCCTTCAGGCACAGGACTAGCCAACCAACCTGGCTCCATTGTTTAGATTTTCTCTCATACCGTGGTCCTTTAATCCATTTGCCACCCCTTATTCCCCTTCGTTTTTGCTTCTATTTTTAGTTTTGGTTTTTACCCCCTCTATTACCCTGTTTTTTAGCGCGTCAGTGTCCTTATATTTGTGACGGCTCAGGTTCCACCGCACATGCGCACGTGCCTTTCCTCCCCATCATGGCGACTAGGTTGCTCGGTCTAGTCTTTCTTACTCTTACATTACTTAGCCTTCCCCCTTTCCCCTCCCCTTCACGTATTCTACGTCCTAACAGCCTCCCGGCTCCAGTGTCAGACGTGCTTCTTCCTCCAGTCTCCAGGTAACTGCTTCATACATCGCAGCTCTTCGCATCCCCGCAGTCCGGGTTTTTCCTTACCTTTGCCTCACTTTGTTTCCCAGCAGTTTTTTGCGGCGTCCACACCCGCCACCTTTATAGCTACCCACGTTTTGCCCGCACTCGGGGTAAGCCCCTTTTATATCCTTTCTGTCTACGTTTTTTCTTCCCGCTTTTCTCTGTCTTACGATTCCCTTTTCCCCTTCACCTTGATCGTCCTATAGCTCACGTGTCCGCAATTGACCGTGCAGACTTCCTACTCCCGGACACACGCCGGACACTGGACAGCCGTCACCTCTAGTACAGGGTAAGTCCACATCCTGGTTTTCCCTTAGTTTAATCAGGTTTTCTCAGCCCACTCACAGGTTTCCCCTCATGGTTTCCTCAGACTCTACAGTTTCCTAAAGGCTACACCCTCCTAGACGGTACCTCGTATTATTTCTCGGCAACCCAAAGCCCGGTAAGATTCAGTCCATTATTTCTATTTCTTGTGCCCGGTTCCCAGTTCTTCCCGTCCTCAACCATATCGCCTGCTTTTCCTTAGCGACACAGCACCCTCGCAGTAAATTTTCGGTGGCGCCGCATCCAGCGCTTTCCTGCCTAGTTGCTCCAGCTCTCCTCATCCGGTTTGGAATTATCACCGGTATCAGGGTGAGCTCCCAACCTCTTTACTTCTCTCATCCCCCACTTGGTTAACCCTTAGCCTTCCACACAGCTTAGTCTTTCCCCCCGAAGTTTTTCCCTCCAGGGTCAGCTCTCTTCACATTCAGTCGTTTTCTAGGTTTTCATATATTTCCGATATCCGGGCCCTTGCCTCTCTTCTCAGACCAGGCCATTCCAGCTAATTCTGCTTTCTCTTTCTTCTCATGCCCTGCATTCAGTCCTATACGTTTACAGGACCATACTATTTCCCCTCACGTAGAGATGTTCCTCTTATATCTCCACTCACCTCTACTTGCACGTTCTTAGCTGTCACTCCACATGATATAACATGTTTTTCCCGCGTTTTACCTCATGATTCTTCCTCATGAGAGCGGCACGAGCACTTAGTCACGTTGTGTTTTTCAGAATGTTCTTCCGCATTACCTTTATGTATTTATACGTGTAGTAGCGAAATTTCACGAATGTCACTCCACACTCACATGTTACGCGTCAACCTTTACAGTTCATGTATAGTTCTGCCCAGTAGACACTTAAGATGATCCCTTTTCTATCCTATAATCTTTTTAGTTTTTTTGCTTTGGTTTATTGGTTTTAACCCGTTTTTGTTCCCCTCACCCTGTTTCCTTTTGTATCCTCCCCAGCCCTGATGAGTCACGGGACTTGTCCCAGTGACGAAACACGTGTCGGCTGGTTTCTGTATCTAACACAATTGGTGTTGAAATAGAAATAAACTTTTCGGTTCCAATACTGATGCCGACCTCGCATTTACTATAACGTACTGCAAACAGACTAACGTTCTGTTAATACACTCACCGCGTGTGCCCAGGACAATACTCATATATATATATATATATATATATATATATTATCTACTGGCGGTCGCCAGTAGATAGTTATAGTTACAACCTATTATCCATAGGAAATCCGCGACATTCTATTTGAAATAACGTTGGCGCCGGTTGACGAATCTTCGTGAAAGTTTCCAACTTGTTGGGGCGCTCCGCTCCGCTCCTACCCTGAAAGTCTCGGGGTGATACGTGAAGCGGGGGCCGAGAAAAAGGGGGTCCCAAAACGCGTTTTCCCCATTCATTTTTCCATAGGAACCTTTAGTCGCAGCTACAGCCCGAACTGCTGAACGGAATTACACCAAATTTGGCAAAGAGGTAGCCCTTGGTTCAGACTGGTGCCTTTTGCTTAAATGGTGTAAATCCGTTCAGTAGTTCCTGAGAAATTCACAAGTAAAGTCACATATATATCTATGGGCGCGTCGGATCCGCGTACCCTCAGCGCACCCTGCGCGCACCGTCCCGATCACGAGCTGCATGCTAATTGGCTGTCAGCTGGCTGTCAACATTCCGATTCAGGAAGTGTTGGCAGCCATTTTGTCCCTCGGTAGAACCGAGGGACAGAAACAAGTGCGCAAAGCGCAAAAGGGGGCAGGGTAGAAACACCCTGACCCCCTAGGTCTGCTCAGGGGGTCCCACAAGGACCCCTGGGCAGAAAAAAGATAATTTTTTTTAAAAATCGGCGGGATGCGCTTAGGGTGCGCGGATCCCGCCGAGAAAAAAAGAAACAAGTGCGCAAACGCACAAAGGGGGCAGGGTAGAAACACCCTAACCCCCTAGGCCTGCTCAGGGGGTCCCACAAGGACCCCCTGGGCAAAAAAATGCATTTAAAAAAAAAAAAATCGGCAGGATGCGCTCAGGGTGCGCGAATCCTGACGAAAAAAATCGAAGCGCGGTCTCCCGCGCTCGATGTTAGTGGCCCCCGGGTGGCCCAACTCCCGGGGGCATGGTGGGGGGGGGATAATTTAATGTGTGGGGGCCCTCAAGGGCCCCCAAGCCCGGGGACCACCACCCCCGGGGCTTTTTTAAAAATGGTGCGGGAGGGCTCTGAGCCCTCCCGCAGCCCCGAGGACCACCACCTCCCCGGGGCTTTTTTTTATTAAAAATAAAACCAGTGTGGGGGGGCTCCAGCCCCCCACACGCCCCGGGACCGCCACCTCCCGGGGCACTAAACATTTTAATATGGGGGTCCGTTACGGACCCCAGAGCCCCGGGGACCACCACCTCCCGGGGCTGTGTACTGAATGGGAGGGGGCCGCGCGGCTCCCGTCCTGCCATAGCAAACTGCTTTGGATATTGGAAGAGAGAGCAGGGAAACCTGCTCTCTCTTCCAATATCCAAAGCAATTGCTTTTCCACATGGGGAGCAGCATGTCAGCTGCTCCCCATGTGGAACAGCAATGCCGGCTCCCAAGGGACGTGGGGAGCCGGGCGGGACTGTGGGGGATTGGGGACCCCCCACAGTCCCCAACGGAGAGGGCCAGCCCGGGGGATGGGGTCCCCGGGGCAAGTAGTGGCCCGGGAGGGGGGCCACGCGGCCCCCCTCTCCAAAAAAAAGAAGAAAAAAATGGAGAAAAAAAAAATGGAAAGGCCGGCCCCGGGGGATGGGGTCCCCGGGGCCTTAAAATGGCCAGAGGAGGGGGGCCACGCTGCCCCCTCAAAATAATAAATATAGAGGCCATGCCCCGGGGGATGGGGTCCCCGGGGCCAATACAGGCCCAGGGAAGGGGGCCACGCGGCCCCCTTCCCGTTTTTTTTTTTTTTGTAATTTAAAAAAAGGGGTAAGGCCCTGGGGGATGGGGTCCCCAGGGCCCAAAAAGAGAAAAAAGGAAGGGGGGCCACACAGCCCCCCTTCAGGGAACAAAAAAAAAAAACGATCGGGCCCGCAGGCCCCGCCCCCTTCCTTCACCACTCTGCAAACGCGCCCCTGGCGCGTTTGCAGAGGGGAACAAATTCCCCTTGAATACTGGGGGTCCCTGGGGGCCAACTAGCCCACCAGGAACCTCCAATATGCGCCAGGGGGCTGCGTTGCAGAGACGTGTAGAGAGGCCACACCCCTTTTACACCTCTCTGCAACGCAGCTCTGTGGCGCTTTTTGGAGGTATATGGTGGGCTAGTTGGACTCCGGGGACCCTCAGGATTCAAGGGGACTTAATCCCCAACTTAAAACGCGCCACGGGGCGCGTTTGCACAGTGGTGAAGGGAGGGGCGGGGCTTCAGGTGACATGTGTGCAAACAGGCCCCGTGGCGCGTTTTAAGATGGGGAATTAAATCCCCTTCAATCCTGAGGGTCCCTGGGGGCCAACTAGCCCAACAGGTACATCCAGAAAGCGCCACAGAGCTGCGTTGCAGAGAGGTGTAAAAAGGGGTGTGGCCTCTCTACACGTCTCTGCAACGCAGCCCCCTGGCGCATATTGGAGTTTCCTGGTGGGCTAGTTGGCCCCAAGGGACCCTCAGGATTCAAGGGGACTTAATCCCCCAACTTAAAACGCGCTACGGGGCGCGTTTGCACAGATGTCACCTCAGGCCCCGCCCCCTCCCTTCACCATTGTGCAAATATTCCTCTAAAATCAGCCGAAATACGAATTCCGATTTACTCACCTGTTATCATGAGAGACCTCAGTACTGTATCTTTCAGCCCAGTACTGGTCCTGAAAAGTAATTCTAACCATACTTACCAGTAACTTGAATTTCCTTCCATAGGCTAACATTGACTGGTTTCACTTGGAAATTCTTCTAAGTGTGGAGTTTTGGAACTTTAAAATATTCCTCTAAAATCAGCCGAAATACGAATTCCGATTTACTCACCTGTTATCAGGAGAGACCTCAGTGCTGCATCTTTCAGCCCAGTACTGGTCCTGAAAAGTAATTTTAACCGTGCTTACCGGTAACTTGAATTTCCTTCATAGGCTAACATTGACTGGTTTCACTTGGAAATTCTTCTAAGTGTGGAGTTTTGGAACTTTAAAATATTCCTCTAAAATCAGCCGAAATACGAATTCCGATTTACTCACCTGTTATCAGGAGAGACCTCAGTGCTGCATCTATCAGCCCAGTACTGATCCTCAAAAGTAATTTTAACCGTACTTACCAGTAACTTGAATTTCCTTCCATAGGATATCATTGCCTGCTTTTTGCTGAAAAAGTTTCTAAGTGTTGATTTTTGAAACATACAAATATTCCTGTAAAATCAGCCGAAATACGAATTCCGATTTACTCACCTGTTATAAGGAGAGACCTCAGTGCTGTATCTTTCAGCCCAGTACTGATCCTCAAAAGTAATTTTAACCGTACTTACCAGTAACTTGAATTTCCTTCCATAGGATATCATTGCCTGCTTTTTGCTGAAAAAGTTTCTAAGTGTTGATTTTTGAAACATACAAATATTCCTGTAAAATCAGCCGAAATACGAATTCCGATTTACTCACCTGTTATAAGGAGAGACCTCAGTGCTGTATCTTTCAGCCCAGTACTGGTCCTGAAAAGTAATTTTAACCGTACTTACCAGTAACTTGAATTTCCTTCCATAGGCTAACATTGACTGGTTTCACTTGGAAATTCTTCTAAGTGTGGAGTTTTGGAACTTTCAAATATTCCTCTAAAATCAGCCGAAATACGAATTCCGATTTACTCACCTGTTATCAGGAGAGACCTCAGTGCTGCATCTTTCAGCCCAGTACTGATCCTGAAAAGTAATTTTAACCGTACTTACCGGTAACTTGAATTTCCTTCATAGGCTAACATTGACTGGTTTCACTTGGAAATTCTTCTAAGTGTGGAGTTTTGGAACTTTAAAATATTCCTCTAAAATCAGCCGAAATACGAATTCCGATTTACTCACCTGTTATCAGGAGAGACCTCAGTGCTGCATCTTTCAGCCCAGTACTGATCCTCAAAAGTAATTTTAACCGTACTTACCAGTAACTTGAATTTCCTTCCATAGGATATCTTTGCCTACTTTTTGCTGAAAAAGTTTCTAAGTGTTGATTTTTGAAACATACAAATATTCCTCTAAAATCAGCCGAAATCCGAATTCTGATTTACTCACCTGTTATCAGGAGAGACCTCAGTGCTGCATCTTTCAGCCCAGTACTGGTCCTGAAAAGTAATTTTAACCGTACTTACCAGTAACTTGAATTTCCTTCCATAGGCTAACATTGACTGGTTTCACTTGGAAATTCTTCTAAGTGTGGAGTTTTGGAACTTTAAAATATTCCTCTAAAATCAGCCGAAATACGAATTCCGATTTACTCACCTGTTATCAGGAGAGACCTCAGTGCTGCATCTTTCAGCCCAGTACTGATCCTCAAAAGTAATTTTAAGCGTACTTACCGGTAACTTGAATTTCCTTCATAGGCTAAGATTGACTGGTTTTCAGCAAAAAAGTTTCAAAGTGTTGATTTTCACAAACTACAAATATTCCTTAAAAATCGCCTGTATGACTCAAACGCATTTTTTCAACTGTTTACAGGAGATGCACCAGTGCTGGATCCAGGATCCAACACTGAGTAAGAAAAAGTAACGATAACAGTTTTTACCTGCTAAGTGAATTTCCTTCCATAGGATAACATTGGTGATTCTATGAGAAAAAGTTTCAAAGTGTCAACTTTTAAAATACAATAATATTCCTTAAAAATCACGACTGTAACCAAAACGCTTTTACTCAACTGTTTACAGGAGATGTACCAGGACTGAATCTAGGATCCAGTCCTGTGGTTACAAAAGTAATCCATAAAGTAACTAATTGCATTTAACTAGAAATTCACATTGAGCTGAATGTTGCATTGTGTTTGAAAATGTGTTGCCCATTGCAACAACTGTAACTACTGTACTTAAAAGTCTATTGCCTATCTGCAAAGTATTTAAACTAAAGTAATTCATTCTGAGAAAGTATTTTTTGTAATGTAATGTATAATGTAATTACAATGTAATTTAAAAAATAAAATATGTAAAAAAAAATTGTTTCTAAAAATGTAGTAAATCAGTATGAAAAAAATGAATATAACAATTAATACATTTAAAAATTGTCATTTACAAAACTTTTGAAATTCACTGAAAAACCGTAGGTTTCAGGCACGTTATAGTTAGAAATTAGCATTTAAAAAACCTTTGAAATTCACTGAAAAAAACCATAGGTTTCAGACACGTTATAGTTACAAATTAGCATTTAAAAAATCTTTGAAATTCACTGAAAAAACCATAGGTTTCAGACACGTTATATTTAGAAATTAGCATTTAAAAAACCTTTGAAATTCACTGAAAAAACCATAGGTTTTAGGGACAGTTATAGTTACTTGGACATTGCACTCGTACAAAACCCGTGAAATTCCCCCGTTATAGTTAGTTCAGCTAACTATAACTCGCGCCCCGCAATGCACTGCTGATGACGTCACATATTACATCACTCATGACATGGTCAGTGACATCACTGATGACATCACTGATGACATCACTGATGACATCATCCACGTGATAATCTGATGCACCTCCTCACACCCTAATATAACCTTTGATACACCCACTCTAAATTACAGACTGCCATTCGCAAAACCATAGACACTCCAACACCAATAACTACATACCCACTCACTGATTCTTAGGTCTACACACACACATCCACTCACTCACCCGTACAGTCACTCATACTTATGGTCACTCAGTACAGGACTATCATATGCACTCTTACTCCTATATAGACACTCAAACAACGCCACTCATCCATAGAGATACTCACACACCTAGTCAGTCATGCAAATAATTAAACACACTGCCATTTACTCACCTATACAGTTATACACACACCAGCTCACTTACTCATACAAATAGTAGCACATTGTTACGCTCTTATACAATCACTGATACAAGCACACACTCATCCATACAGCCACTATCACAATCACTCACTCTTGCTTATAGCTATTTATATACTCCAACACACATATATACTGCCTTTCACATATGTAGTTACTCACACATGTACCACTGGGACATACATTCACTCACTAACACACTCTTACACACACTTACCCACCCATACAGTCTATCACAGATGCACTCTTGAAACCATCCACCCAGTGAATCACCCACTCACACATCTATGCACAGTCGCACACACCCCATCCACACAAACACTCAGGCACCCATACAGATACTCAGACAACAAATCAATAACTCTTATAGACACTCATGTAGCTATTCACAAACCCATGCAGCCACTTACACAGCAACAGACAGACGGATACAGACATTCACCCAGTTTAGTCACTAACCCATGCATTCAGTAAGATACGTTAAATCACTCACTTATAGAGTCAGTCACGCACCTACTAAATCATCCATACAGACACTTACACACCCACTCATTCTTCAATACGTCTTTTCCTATATATATTACAAATATTTAAACTTTACAGAAACACACAGTCACTGGATGATGTCATCAGTGATGTCATTTGAGATGTCATCAGTGATGTCATCAGTGATGTCACTGACCATGTCATGAGTGATGTAATATGTGACGTCATCAGCAGTGCATTGCGGGGCGCGAGTTATAGTTAGCTGAACTAACTATAACGGGGGAATTTCACGGGTTTTGTACGAGTGCAATGTCCAAGTAACTATAACTGTCCCTAAAACCTATGGTTTTTTCAGTGAATATATATATATATATATGTTGCAGTTTAATTTATTGCAGTTTTATTTTCTGATGTATCACAAGCAGGGCAGTATGCTTTGAGAGCTTTGGCGCCATATTAGAATAATCAGTCAGTCAGTCAGTCAAAAATCTTTATTTCGGCCATATAGGCCATAAAAGCACACAAAACAAAGCGATACATTATGGCAAAATATAACCACGTCATGTAAATGACTATATACTTAAGTTTTTTTTTTTAAACACTATAAATATACATTCATAACTGCATTTTTGAGTTAGCTTCCCCAAGCCTGCTCAGTATTCTGTAGGAGGGAATTGTGCAATATGCATAGAATACATAGTTTCTACATTGGCTACAGGGTGAGGAGCAATAACACATACTGTAACAGATGACTATTTCATTAAGAATTAGAGCACCTGTTTAATACTAAAAAATGTGTTCTGATCTGAAAAATACTAAAAGAAGAATAATAAGGATACCAATTTAAGATAAATACAATTATAGGAATTGTAAAACACCTTATCAATAGGTAAATTGCGGTAGGGACAAACATGCAATACAATGATTACATACAATCATTATTCTAAGTCAAAGGTGCATAACATGGTGTAACTGATAGTTGTTATAAATCTAAGAATTTCTTATAGGGACTTTCTTTAAAATAGCTCTACGAATGCACCCATAGAATATAAAAACCGCGAGATGGAGAACACAATAGGCATATCGGTATCATACTTAAAAAGCCTAAACACCTCAGAACAATGTCTAGTCCCCATATTCCTACACAGTTGTAGCAACCACCGAGACCTTGACTTCCCATAGGCAGGGCAGAAGCAAAGTACGTGCATTTCAGTTTCCTCTGCTTGGTCACACCCTGGGTAATCTAGAGTATGGGTGCCCTGCCACTTGTTGGTAAATGATCGAAGCGGGAGCACCCCATATCTAAATTGGAGAAAAAGCTTCTTCACTAGAAGCGGTTGGATATAATCTAGCCCCGGTTCTAGCCTATATTGCTGTTTTACTTCCAAGAACCTAGAAGTTAAATTCTCTATAGGTCTCGAGGAGTGCCTTTCTGGGAATCTTAGGACAGATTTCTCCAGCAGAAGTCCACATGTTTACCCTCCCCAGAACCTGGCAAGTGTTCCTAATATAGGCTAGCCAGGGGAGTTTCCCCGCACCTTGTAATAATACATTAGTGCACCTCGGCTTGTCACTAGGACATGCTTCCACCTAGGGTAGACGATACATACATTTTCTGTGCATTCATTTTTTAGGAGATTGATCTTCTTTAATCCTTAAGCAAAATATGTTGATTGCGCATTATGCCGTTATTTGTATTCATCAATTTTTGCATTTCCACTGATTATATGTGTTGGGATAAGCAGGATTTACCAGCGAAGTTTTTAAATGCACAGTCTATTTTCTATGTCTATCCATGCTTTAAGGAGGGAGAGGGCTATATATACCTAATAATTTATGGCGCCATTATATTGATAAAACCTGCTGCGCAGGCCAAACGCGTCTCTCTCTTGTTGCGGGTCGTGGGAGACCTGAGAAACATTAAATAAGCCCTATACCTACATACCTCGAGTACGTGCCTCTTCTTTGTTGGAGTAGGAGTGTTCTTTTGGATGAAATTCAGCATCGGCGGTCGACGCTGTACGCGTACCACCAGTCGTTTTGTGGCTCCACTTTGACCGGAACTGTTTTGGGAGGAGCATGGTAGTGCTATGCAGTGGAGCCCCCAAAGAATGCACCAGAAAAAGGATCAAGGATGACCGCTGCGGTGATCCAGATTGCGGAGCGGGCGGTTTTGTCGACTGCCAGCACATAGGTCTGCATTCCATAGCAAGAAATGCCTTGCCTAGTATACTGACGCCCTTTGGTGACTGGGCACCGTGGATGCCGACGCAGAAGCGGTGAGGTCTGTTCTGGCATGTCTAATTTATGTTCATCGGTCTCCTCCGACCTCGTGGGTGTGCCCATCATGAAGTCATATTCCGTGCTGCTTATTTACATTGTTCCTCTGACATTTTCCGCAATGTCAATTTTGACTTTGGACTCACTGGAAAGATTACCCAGTTATCAGTATAGCAAATTCAAGGAACACTTGTGATTTGAACTTTCACTCATGACAGTCATTAACGGACTTTGAACTTGCAAGGCCAGCAAAGGGGATTATGGGTCTCGTAGTTCCGTGGGGATAGTACAATTAGAGCCCCGTGGACATGGGACAATCCCAAATTCTTTGTTATTTGTGTGTCTGTTCTAGCGCGCACTTGCACGCTAAGTTTAGTTCCGTTTTGTTTTTGCCAGGACCAGAGGTCATAACTGGGAGATTGTGTCTTTTTCAGCTACAGGGCATTGCGATTTTTGTAAATAACCATGAACTACAAGTGCAGCTCGATTTTACTTATTGCAGTTTAATTTATTGCAGTTTTATTTTCTGATGTATCACAAGCAGGGCAGTATGCTTTGAGAGCTTTGGCGCCATATTAGAATAATACACCTCGGCTTGTCACTAGGACATGCTTCCACCTAGGGTAGACGATACATACATTTTCTGTGCATTTATTTTTTAGGAGATTGATCTTCTTTAATCCTTAAGCAAAATATGTTGATTGCGCATTATGCCGTTATTTGTATTCATCAATTTTTGCATTTGCACTGATTATATGTGTTGGGATAAGCAGGCTTTACCAGCGAAGTTTTTAAATGCACAGTCTATTTTCTATGTCTCTCCATGCTTTAAGGAGGGGGAGGGCTATAGATACCTAATAATTTATGGCGCCATTTAGATTGATAAAGCCTGCTGCACAGGCGATACACGTCTCTCTCTTGTTGCAGGGTCGTGTGGGACCTGAGAAACATTAAATAAGCCCTATACCTACATACCTCGAGTACGTGCCTCTTCTTTGTTGGAGTAGGAGTGTTCTTTTGGAGATATATATATATATATATATATATATATATATATATATATATATATATATATATATATATATATATATATTCTGTAAGTGGGACTGAATAATCTCTGGTGGGAAAGGCAGGCTGCAGACAATTGCCTATTATTCCAATAAATCCTCATGGAAAACAGAAATATAGAGGGAACCCAATTAAGTATACTCTAATGTTCTCTTTTAGACAATAATTCTATAAGATATTATTTTTCTATCGGCTGGAAATGATGTATAGAATATAAACTGACATCGGACCTCTTCATATTTCTTAAAGGGAGTCACAGCAGGTAATTCAGACACTGGCGCTGGCGCTTAAATGCCGAGTTTGGTGCCATAAATAATCAGTTGCTGGAAAGATAGCATCTCGTGCAGTCAAGCGCGCTTGATTTAACTTAACGATGCTCATCTCACAGCCTGTAAATTTGAGGTTTTCATCAGAGAGGTGCAGTTTGGAAAATGAGTACAATATTCAGCATCTTCAGGCACAAACATGTTTTCTCTTATGAATGAGCTCACATACTAATGATTTAAAATGATCACATAAGCCCAGGATAGTATTCCGTGGGACCCCTTCACCTTTGTGAATAAAAAAATAATGTTTGGGAGAGAGCAGTGGCCTAGGTGATCACTGACAATTCATACACAGAATTTCTAACAATGCCCTTTTTTTTCTTAAATGTAGGCAAGCTTACATAAGGGAAAACAGGCTGCATTAAAAAATGTACTTAATTTAAAAGCAATTACAGACATGGTAGTCTGCTGACCCCAACACCCTTGTGATGGCATCCAATCAGAGGGAGGCTCACTTTGGGACCTATCTCCTAAATACTGGTGAGGTAGGTGGAATTGTGACCCTATTTGAATAGCGATTTTACAAACCAGCCTATTAGTACATGTCAGAACGCCTTTAAAATGCTCAAGGGACACAAAGAGGTTTTTTGGGCCAAATGTCAGGGATGAGGCCATCTACTCCTGATGTCCTGGGGGTCCGACTTACTATGGATCCCGAGCAATTGGGCCTAGTAACCCTTTTTGCACTTGAATCTCAGTGGTAGCTAGTTGATCATTCCAATGCTCCCTCGGGGGTGGGGGAGGTGTGTGAATACAGGTTAGTGAACACAACTCATAACTCACAACAGTGTCAATAAATTAATGTCAAGTCAAATACTTATTTTTATAATAAAAAGAAGTATTTTATTTCTAACTCTACGCATTCAACGCAATGTTAAGATATAAAGAAAAAAAAGCACATTTCCCCGTGAGGTCGGGGCTCTAGTGTTTCACTGGCAAATTCCTGTCTCAACGACTCTTTGTAATGTGGTAAGGGGTTATTCCCCATTCACTCATGGCTGTAACCAGGGAATGTGAACTAGTAGGCCTTAACTTAAGAGTCCACTCCAACTTCTTGCAAAGTAGTAAAAAGTGTGTTGGCACCACAGCACCCTTAGCAGCGAGTCCCCTGGGGCCTTTTAACTCATAACCAGCCTTACCCACTCCAAAAGCTAGAAAGCTTGCAGTGTCTTAGTGAGTACCCCATGCCCCACCACAGGCACTTCCAATGCTCTGGTCCTATTTGGAGAGTCGGCTGCATGCATGCTCAGTTCTAAGTGTATGCAGCCAGCTCCAGCAGTGATCTCTGGTGCTCCAGCTCCCAGCTGGATTCTCTGAGATGTGGTGAAGCATCCACAGCTTCCTCCTCAGCTCAGGGGGGCATCTCAGTCGCAATCCTTAATGCTTCTGGGTGACCTACAGGTCACACGGCTCCCAGTTCTCGGGCAACAGCCTGATCCTCACAGCAACGTTGGTGTTGGCAGTCACCCCTAGCAAATGGGGTTGCCATAACACTACTGGCCAAGGTGCTGGCCCTCACCATGCTGTTGGCCATACCTCAGTGGCTCCTCCCATTCAGGGTCGCTGCTAGGCTCCTCACAGGCTTCGTGTCCGGCAATAACTTTCACAGCTATGACTCCTGGCATACAGAGTCACCACAACCGGTGCTGCACAGGCTTCACTTGCCCCACATGGCACTCCGCTGACAGTTATCATCGTGGCAGCTATCTCTTGGCATACAGGTGTCACTGACTGGAATCTGCACACTGGCAGTGAACCGATTGGTGCAGCAGTCATCACCTCACACCAGAATTCCACTTGGCAGGGTGACCAACTGGACTTCGGTCCCTCCAACTCTCTCCTTTCCCTGACAGGGCACAATGGTCCTCCCAGGGAGAGGAGGGAGGTGCTGGTGCTCCAGTGCAGGTGGTTTTGGTTTCCCTGGGTGATGTCCCCTCACTCAGCAGGAAAACTAGCAGACATTGACCCCCAGTCCTGGTCACAGGCAGAAGTGTTGCAGAGCTTTCCCTCCTCACACAGCCTGCCTGGCTGCTTGGAAGATGACAAAATTGTGGGTCTCAACCTCCCCTTATAGTCCCTTCCCAACACCAAATGTGATTTAGGCTCTGGGTCCTTGAAGTTTTCTGTTGGGGTTCTGTTTCCTTTGAAGTACGCCCTTCTCCTTCCCGTCTTCCTCTTGAAAGAGAGACTCCAAAGCTGTTAGCCCCACAACGCAGGCCATGGAAGTGACTAGAGTTAACACCTGGATGGCAGCCAGTGTGATATTTGCACCAAAAGGTTAATCCTGGGCTCCCAGGCTTACTCTTTATGATTCCCTTATCAGCTCCATCTCCTTCCTGAGATGTGACCAGGGCCCTTGCTTGTGATTTCTCACTTAATCAAAGAGCATCCTTTGAAGTGTACAGGGGGAGTATCTCTCTCCCTTCTCCAGTGGGGCCACACTGATCACCATAATGCAGCAGTACGCAAATCTTTCTGAGGGGATTCCTCTACTCCTCATGTCTTCACCAGGCAGGCCTGGGCTTCCCATAATGAAACCCAGTGTCCTCCATGTAATGTAGCATTACAGGCACACTTGCACTCAGTGTATGCACATAGCACACACACTAAACAGAATTGTTACCTCCATGCATTGTGCCACCCTAAGCACACATACATTCAGCACACAAATTCACCCTGCATGCACTGCTCAGTACTGTAGAATTTTTTGCATCATGGTGTGCCACTTGCAAGCACACACTCTGCTAGCATACACAATCACCATGAGTGAGCTGCACAACACTTCACCCTTAATGTATTGTACTTCTTGTAAGTACTTATACACCCAGTACATGCATTTACCACACATGCACTGCACAGCACTAATTCCTTCATGTTATGTACTCCTCGTAGGTATACATACACACAATACACCCAATACACGCACTTACCATTCACACACTGCACAGTACTGGACCCGTACCCTGCACAGGCTCACATACATCCAGTGCAGCGTTACCACTTCTATGCTGCGCAGCACTTTACATCCAACTGATGTAGGCCAATGGTGATTTAACAACAGAGCAGAGGAACTTTAAAAAGGTGAGTAAGCTGGTAGACCTCACTCCAGTAACACACTTTAAAAAGGATCTGTTCAATCCTACTGATCACTACATGGTATGCTGCCACCATCACACTTGTGCTGCTTAACTCCTGGTGAAGGCAGTGGTAAGTAGACATAATATCGAGTTTTAAATGTCGATAGTCAAAAATATTGTTGTTTATAATATCGATGTCAAGAATATCGATTTAGTGTGTTGTATAAAATATCATTGTTAAAAATATCAAGTTTGAAAATATCGTTATTAAAAAATATCGATTTTGTAAATGTAGTGAATTTTTAATTATAGTATATATTTGTAAATGTACTAATGATTTTTAATAAATTGGATATGTTTTATTGAAAAATTGGTTTAGGAGTGGGATGTTGGGTTTATAGGGGATAAGGGTGGGGAGTGTTTTAAAAAAACATGTTTTTAATTTTTTTTTTTTTTTTTAGGTAATATTAAAGAAATTTAAAATTGTTTTTTAGGAGCGGGATGTTGGGGTTACATGGGATAAGGGTGGGGAGTGTTTTTAAAAAAAAATGTAAATTAACAAAATGTGAAATTAATATTAAAGAAATTTAAAATTGTTTTTAGGAGCGGGATGTTGGGGTTACATGGGATAAGGGTGGGGAGTGTTTTTTAAAAAGAAATTGCAAAAGAAAAAAAAAATTTAAGTTAGATTAAATAAATTTAAAATTCTTTTTTAGGAGCAGGATGTTGGGGTTATAGGGGATAAGGGTGGGGAGTGTGTTAAAGAAAAATTAAAATTTAATAAACAAAAAATAAGTAATAAAGAAACATAAAAATGTTTTTTAGGAGTGGGATGTTGGGTTTGTAGGGAATGAGGGGGTAGTTTAAAAAAAAAAAAATTAAAATGTAATTTATTTATTTTTACAAATATTAATAGTGAAAATGTGAGGTATTGCAGATCATTTTGTGGAGTAATGTTTCAAATTAAAAAATAATTGGAAAAAGTAAAAGTTGCTATAAAAATTGGTAAAAAATGTATTATGATTTGTTGATTTTATATCGGATTACTGTAGTTAAAAATAAAATTTCATAAAAAATAAATAAATATTTAATGTAGAGGTATTTTGTGTTGAGATGGGATTATTGTGCTTTAAAAAAAAATGTGTAATAATAGTTAAAAAAATAATGAATTGTAAACGTTGAGGATGTTGAATGTCTGGGTTTGTAATTATTAATGTTATAAGAATGAAGAGTTACATTTTTTATATGTTTATTATTTTTATATACAATTAAGAATTATATTTAATTTTTTTTTTTTATCATGTAATTTATAAATACAAGAACATTTTTAAAAATAATTTTAAAAGTCTCTTAACTTTGCTCTGGATATGTTTTTAGAATTGAGAATAGGTTAATATAAATGTATAATGTGTATAATTTTATATGTGTTTAAGTAATTTGTTTGGGAATATTACGTTTGATGAGTATATTATTTTGCACTTTCCTTGAGTTAATATAGCTTGGAGTGGGGATAGTAAATTATATATGTTTAGTGTCCAGCACCTTCCCTGAGTTAATATAGTTTGGAGTGGGAATAGTAAATTCTATATGTTTAGTGTCTAGCACCTTCCCTGAGTTAATATAGGGGGTCATTACGATGGCGGGTGGACAAAGTCCGCCCGACATCGCAACGGAATGCGGGGCCGCCCGCCAGGGGTGCGGCGGTCCCGCTGTGCTGATTACGATGTGCCCGTCACAGTGGCGGGCGCATCACGCATATTTTACATTGCGGCGGGCGGTGCTGCAAGCAGCACCCGCCGCAAAGTAAAACAGCATGTTGTGCATTTGCTTGCACAACGTGACAGGCACCGCACGGTGCCTGCCACCTTGTGCATGCAAATGCAGGGGGGTACCATAGGTACCCCCATGTGCAACTCCACCCCCCAACACCCTGGGGGCCCGCAACGGGCCCCGAATAGCAAAGACCGCATGCCTTTCCATGGCGGCAATGCCGCCATGGAAAGGCTGATCTCCGCCAACATCCTGATATGGATGGAGGTGTCTGCAATACACCGCCACCATATTAAACATGTTTTCCGCTGGGTCGACGAGTCGACCGCCGGAAAAGCGGAGGACGGTCTTTCCATACGCCGCGGACCCCCCAGACATCCTAATATGGCAGGGGTCTTTCTGGTGTGGATGGCGGACAGTTCGCCCCCACCGGGCCGGCGGTGGCGAACCGCCCGCTATCCTAATGGGCCCCATAGTTTGGAGTTGGAATAGTAAATTATATATGTTTAGTGTCCAACACCTTCTCTGACTTTTTCTAGTTCGGAGTGGGAATAGTAAATTATATATGTTTAGTGTCCATCACTTTCCCTGAGTTAATATAGTTTGGAGCAGGAATAGTAAATTATATATGTGTAGTGTCCAGCACCTTCACTGAGTTAATACAGTTTGGAGTGGGAATAGTAAATTACATATGTTTAGTGTCCAGCACCTTCCCTGAGTTAATACAGTTTGGAGTGGGAATAGTAAATTATATATGTTTAGTGTCCATCACTTTCCCTGAGTTAATATAGTTTGGAGCGGGAATAGTAAATTATATATGTGTAGTGTCCAGCACCTTCACTGAGTTAATATAGTTTGGAGCAGGAATAGTAAATTATATATGTGTAGTGTCCAGCACCTTCACTGAGTTAATACAGTTTGGAGTGGGAATAGTAAATTACATATGTTTAGTGTCCAGCACCTTCCCTGAGTTAATACAGTTTGGAGTGGGAATAGTAAATTATATATGTTTAGTGTCCATCACTTTCCCTGAGTTAATAAAGTTTGGAGAAGGAATAGTAAATTATATATGTTTAGGGGTCGATTCCGATCTGGGTCGGAAAGCCCTCCGACCGAGCCGGATCCGGAGTGTTTTCCGACCGAGCCGTACCCCTGAAGTCCGACCGAGCGAGTACGATGCTGCCGCATGCTGACGGACTCGGCTCGGTCGGATTCACATTGAAGTCAATGGGAGCCGGTCGTACGACGCGCGCATGGCCTCGCATCAGCTGAATGGGTACATCTCGCAAAAGGGCGCCCCCTGCAGTGGGTACGCGTTGGTGCCATCCGCACCGTACATGCATGTGTGTTCGACTCGTTAGGCGACGGGTGAAGGGGGTCCGGCACGGACCCCCAAAGTCCGCTTCCCGGAGCTTTTTCGTCCCGGAGACTCCGACTCGATCCGGCTGTCCGATTCGTGCATTGCACAGGCTCGGTCGGAAATCGACTCCATTGCGCGGTACGGTTCGTCTGCGACCGAGTCGTACGGAGCGGTTTGGACCCGGAAACGAGTCGGTCGGCGATTTCGCGTTCATTCGCATCGTACTTGGGCGTCCGGACCTCTGTATGACTCGGTCGGAAACAAAGCCTCCGACTCGGATCCGGTAAAGCCGAATCCGATTCGGAGGCCTTCCGACCGAGATCGGAATCAACCCCTTAGTGTCCAGCACCTTCCCTGACTTTTTCTAGTTTGGAGTGGGAATAGTAAATTATATATGTTTAGTGTCCAACACCTTCCCTGACTTTTTGTAGTTTGGAGTGGGAATAGTAAATTATATATGTTTAGTGTCAAGCACGTTCCCTGAGTTAATATAGTTTGGAGTGGGAATAGTAAATTAAATATGTTTAGGGGCCGAATCCGATTTGGGCCGGAAAAAATACCGACCAACTCGGTACGAGATAATAGTCTGACCGACACGTACCGGCGTTGCCCGACCTGGGAAGTACGATGAAATGCATGTGAATCACGACTGACTCGTACGTAACTCAAGCCGAACGACCGACCCGGACGGAAACAAGCTATCCGGCCGGAAAACCACGCGAATCGAACCGACCGACACGCACCAGGAAGAAACCCGAACGAAACGTACCCGCGAACTCTGACCCGCGCAGTACGATGCAATGGGTACAAAAGCAGACGATTCGCACAGAGCCCAAGCCGTACGACCGACACGCATACAAAACCCAGCCGAACAAACACAATAAACCGTGACCAAGGCGTACGCCGCATATGAAACCGAGCTGAAACACAGCGGGAACGACTCGGAGAGGCGCGCACGAGATAACTGCAACGTCCTACTCGACCAGAAGAACGACTCCAACATGCACAATAATCACAAATGAAAAAATACAAAAAAAGAGGGCCAAACAAGCAATGAATACAGGGGGTGAAAAAAATGGAACAAGGACACACCCCCAACTACACCTACATAAAGGCCACAAATCCCTACCATGATCCTTTGCAAATTCCACTGACCTGCCAGCAGAGAACACCATCACACAGCAAACACAGACACACACACAGCTCATCCAACACAAAAGCCACACACCATTAGCACCTCAACAAATAGCACCCTCACACACACACAGCAAAACCTACACTCACACACCCTCACTTGCACACACACACACATCAATCACCACCACCACCCATCACCATGCCCCTAAAGAAGAATCCAAAGTTCCTAGATAGTGAATTGGAAGTCATGGTAGACGAGATCCTGAGGGTAGAGCCACAGTTGTTTGGCACATTGGTCCAACAGACCCCCATGTCGCAGAAAACCAAGATGTGGGCGAGGATCGTCGACAGGGTGAATGCACAATCACCATGTTTGCGCACAAAGGAAGACATCCAGAACAGGTGGTATGATGTGTGCAGGAGGGTCAGGGACCTACTGAAGAAGGATTACCTCCTGAGCCAGCACACCGGCAGTGGCCCTCCTGCCAAACCAGTATACCTCAGGCCCTGGGAGGAGAAGGTGCGGGCCATCCTACCACCAGTGAGCGTATATGGACTAACAAACATCCCAGAGCCTGGTGAGTACACAACTAATATACACAATATTGTGTACCAATACACACATATCACTGTCAAGGGGACAGTCAAACCATGCACCCCTAGCAAATCAACAGCAACCAAAAGATAATCATCCCAAAAAGTGTATGTCAGTCAGATAAACACAATACATGCCATGTCATAGTGATATGTAACTGTGTCATGACATGTACAAATCAATACCAAATTGAGCTAGGCAGTGGCACAAATCTAACCAACAAACACTGTCAGATATTTAGCCACCACTAGAACACCACCTCACAGGGAAGCTCACAGAAAGGAAGGCATCCTGTGTATGCTGGTGAAGTCAGTGTAGCCAAGAGCATGATGGGACTCGTAGTAACAGATAATGGGCAGCCTCACATTTGGACCATCAACACCACTCAGAACCATGCTCACAACACAGGGAGTGGATAAGGACTGACAAGATGGCTGACACTGGGTACTGCTGTGGGGAGCACACGGCCCTGCTGGGAACTGTGCACCAACAAACGGCACAACACCACTGCCTGACATCCTGAAAGCCAACTTGCACTCCCCGCAATGCAAGCACGTTGCATGGTGGGATATCTGGCTGGGTGGGAAGGAGGACTCACAGCACTGACCATAGTTACAAGCAGCTCACCTCACACACCCCCTCAACACAAACTCCACATAATCCACCTGGGAGAATGCAATGCCTCACATACCAAATGAAGATCCCACAAATAACCACCACCCTGGGTAATGCTGTGTGAAGCACAGGGACACTCTTGGGACTTGTAGCCAAACAAACGCAAGGACAACACTGTCAGCCTTCCTGTCAGCACAGGCACACTACCCCACAGGGAAGCAGAGTCAAAAGGAAGGAAGTACGGGCATGCTGGGAAGGGGGGTGTAGGCAATAGCATGATGGGAGTTGTAGTCACAGATACTGCTCACCCTCACAATTGGCCCATCAACACCACTCTGAACCATGCTCACATCACAGGGAGTGGATAAGGACTGACAAGATGGCTGACACTGGGACTGCTGTGGGGAGCACAAGGCCCTGCTGGGAACTGTGCACCAACAAACAGCACAACACCACTGCCTGACATCCTGAAAGCCAACTTGCACTTCCTGCAATGCAAGCACGTTGCATGGTGGGATATCTGGCTGGGTGGGAAGGAGGACTCACAGCACTGACCATAGTTACAAGCAGCTCACCTCACACACCCCTCAACACAAACTCCACATAACCCACCTGGGAGAATGCTATGCCTCACATACCAAATGAAGATCCCACAAAGAACCACCACCCTGGGTAATGCTGTGTGAAGCACAGAGACACTCTTGGGACTTGTAGCCAAACAAACGCAAGGACAACACTGTCAGCCTTCCTGTCAGCACAGGCACACTACCCCACAGGGAAGCAGAGTCCAAAGGAAGGTAGTATGGGCATGCTGGGAAGGGGGGTGTAGGCAATAGCATGATGGGAGTTGTAGTCACAGATTCTGCTCACCCTCACAATTGGCCCATCAACACCACTCTGAACCATGCTCACATCACAGGGAGTGGATAAGGACTGACAAGATGGCTGACACTGGTTACTGCTGTGGGGTGCACAAGGCCCTGCTGGGAACTGTGCAACAACCAACAGCAAGACACCCCTGAATGACATCCTGAGAGTCAACCTGAACCCACTGCAAGGGTGGCATGCTTCATGGTGGGATAACTGGGCTAGGTGGAGAAGGATGGCCGGATGTCCACCAAATACAACAAATGCTGGCCATGCACACACCTCAACATTCACATTGAAATGCCCCAGGTATGCATGACAATGTGCTACACCAATATCAACCTCTTACTGTGACAACTTAGGACAATTCAATGTACATGCCCGCATCCAGAGGTACAGTCACAACTGTCAGGTGTGTGAACCATTGATGCCTGTAGAAACATAACATACAATGTGTGTCTCTTCCAAATACAGGTGATGATGATGGGGACACAGCAGCAGGTGAGGAGGAGTCCCTGTCCCAGGCTCCGGGGGACACAGAGCTCACTGGTGTGGAACAGCCTCTGCCCTCCTCGGATGGCGAAGACCTACCTGGCACCTCCGGTGTGAGTCATCATGCAGCACCAGCTGGACCAACATCTGCACCCCCTGCACCCACCCCTCCAACAACTGCCAACACACAGACCACCCCCACCGACACGGACAGACCAAGGACCACCGATGACAACAGCACAGGGCCCCAGGCCCAGCATGGAGCAATGGACGACAACACCGCTAACAACCCCTAAGGGGGCCTTGGGTCACCTGTGCGTGCCACCGCAGGTCCTGCACGTGTCGCCAGGGGTGGTGGGAGGGGTGGTAGACATAGGTCGCTGCTTGCAGAGGGGTCTGGACTGCATGATGACCCACAACTGGCACGCATCGCTGATGCGTACCAGGATAGCACCGGAGAGGTCAGACAGGTCGTGGGGATCCTCAAGGACATACAACAGCAGCAGGCTGCCCATCATGCCCGCTTGGACTCCCACATGTCCCGTGTGGAGACACACATGTCTCACATGGAGTCCAAGTGGGACACATTGCAAGAACTCACAGCGGTGCATAGGGACATATTGACATGCCTCCACCAGATTAGCACCAACATGGCCACACCTCCCTGTGTGCCCACAACATCTGGTGCTGCAACAACTGACACCACCACAGGGAGGGAGGAGGACTCTGGCGGAGACTCCCCTGCACCGCCGCAGCCTGCATGTGAGGGTCCCCCCCAAAGAAGAGGGGTCGTCCGAGGAAGGAAACCTGAGAGGTTGATGGCCACGTACATCCCCCAGGAAGCCAACACCTGTTTCGGAAATTCTCCTTTGTGTGCAAACGTTTCACCCTGTCGATTGCAACACTACTCTCCCACATGACATGGGGAGTTCAAGTTGAACTAATGTATCATATGACTGTGGACTTCACTCAGGACATTTCTGCTACCAAGACTTCCAACTCATCTGGGAACTTTGGATCACAATCCCAATGTACAGCACCCACCATCCTGTGCACTATATACACACACATTTCTGTAAATAAAATCACTAGTACACCATACTTGCCTCTGTTGTTATTCAAATGTGGATACTGTTATGGTGATGATGATCTTCTAAATTACACTGTGTATGCTAACTGCTACAGCAAGTACAACACCGTCGTGTGAGTCATGGTGACGTGACACATATGAGGGAGACACACCACTAGGGCTACACAACACAGAGACACCAGGGCCATCGGACTCATCGCCCACAGTGATGTTGCCAGGAAATACAGTGGAATGCACAGACACCACACCTATTCAGAGTCTGTGTCAACTAGCCCACAGGTGCAGTAAGCAAATGTCAGTCAAATGTGTGACCACAGACAACGAACATCCCAAAGTGAAGCACAGGTTCATTACACATTTGCAACATGTTGTTTCCACTACAAATGCAAGGTTTACCCACGTGGCAGTGGCCACACAGTCAACAAGTGCAGAAGATATGAAGTCCAGGGGTGTGTGGCACATCACTTGTAGGCAAACTACTGCTGCCACCCTGAAAGCTGAATCATGGTGTCGGGGGATCCAAGTTGACCAAAGTACTCAGTAAGCACCCTGTGAAGGACAGACATGACACACAGTTAAAACCACTGAAGAACAGGACAGAACTGCAATACTCATGCCCAATACATGTCACAAGACAACTACACAAAACCAAGTTAGCATGTCAAAACTGTTGGGGAGTACAGACTACCTGTAAGGACACATTGCTGCACGCATCCAGTCAAGTAGCACATGGCCACACTCAAACATCACCAGAGCACCACCCACACATATCATGCAAACTCACATCATTCACATTACATCTCCCCGGATACTCACATTCAGCTGAAGAAGTTGGTGATGAGCTGTGTGCGGACATCACCATCATCATCATCACTGGCATCGTGGTCCAGGCCAGGATCCTCCACAGGTGGCGGACGTTGGTCATCGTCATCCAGGATGAGAGGCAACTCCTTCCGCACTGCCAGGTTGTGTAGCATGCAGCAGACGATGACAATCTTGCACACCTTTGCTGGGGCATATGGGAGGGCCCCTCCTGTCTTGTCCAGGCTACGGAAGCGGCTCTTCAGGAGACCAAATGTCCGCTCAATCACTCTCCTGGTCCGACCATGTGCCTCATTGTAGCGCATCTGGGCTGGTGTCACAGGGTTCCTGAGGGGTGTCAGCAACCACGGCATGTTGGGGTATCCGGAGTCACCTACGGACAGACAAGTGCACATTAGCTGATTTGGAAAAGTGGGTGGAATACTACAGATCAGAACACACACAATGGTACAAAGTCAGTACACACCGACAAGCCAGGCATGCTGGTTCTGCATCTGTGCCATCATCCTCGGGATGCGACTACTCCTCATCACGTAGGCAGCGTGTGCTGAACCAGGGAAACGGGCACACACATGTGTGATGCTCATATCTGCAAGACATACCACCAGAGCATTGATTGAATGGTAATGTTTACGGTTCCGGTATGCCTGTTCATGTGCCTGTGGTGGTATCAAAGCCACATGTGTCCCATCAATGGAGCCAATGACATGTGGCATCCTCCCCAGGGCATAGAAGTCACTCTTGACGTCAGTGAGTTGTTGACGTGTAGGGAAATAGATGTACTGGTTCAGGCATCTCAACATTGCCTCCAAAACATCGCGTAGCACACGGCTGAACATAGTCTGTGACATCCCACCGGCAGTCGCCACAGTGTGTTGAAAGGTACTGGTGGCAAAGAAGTGTAGGGCTGCCATTACCTTCACCTTGGGTGTCAGCGCCGTAGGGTACGTCCGGCCAAGTTGCAAATGTGGTGCCAAGCACACTGCCAAATCATCAATCAGCTGCCTGGTGAAGCGGTACCGTCGGATGCTGTCACGTTCCACCATTGTTGCCAGGTCAGGGAATGGTCTATGGACAGCTGGAGCCCTGCAGTGCATAGGTTGAAGAAAGAAAGATTGTCAGTCACCCCACATATGTGCCATTCACCATACTCAATTTCACATGATACATCATTACGAGACACAAGTACTTGATGTGTGTGCCGTTCTGTTCGGACATAACTCGCACCTACATGCCCATCATCTAACTTCTCAGTACAACATGTGTGCACAACAGGTACCAGGTTGTGCTATGGGAAACTCATTAGGCTGTGTCACAGTACCCATTTCCTGCTGTCACGTTCCACACACACACCACAGTGACATGTCTGGGCAGATGCGCCACAGGCATCACAGCTCATTGACAGGTAGATTCCCAGTGACCCTGTCTTGCCACATGGACACTGGCATGACATGGCGTATCATGTACACGTCAGAAAAACAAACATGACTCCCACAGGCAGTGGCCCCTGTCGCCTCCGCAGGACAGACATGGACGCCAGTGACGCACAACATCAAAGTCCATGCACAAACAACGTTGATGTGGAGACTGTCTCCCATCGTGCACATGGAATCAGAGACATCGGAAACACAACATGCACACAGACTGTGGAGGGACATCACTATTGTGGCAATGGGTCATCCTGTGACGTACATGCCTTCCCCCATGGGACCCTGGGGGTATGTGACATGTCACACACATACACCACCTGGAAATGTGACCATGCCACATGCTCCAAAATGAACTGTTGCACATCACAGTGGTCATGTGCACAACACACAAAGGACCCTGTCCCCATTAACACATGCACAGCCTGGGTGTGGCTGCCCACAAGTGCCACCACAGAAACCACATGTTAACCCCCATACACAGAAAAGGTAATGCAGCCTTACATGCCTTAGGAAACAGTGTGGACTGGGTGTGGTGTTGTAGGTGTGCCCCTGTGTCTCTGGCAGGTATATGTGGCTGGCATACGTTCACCAGTGACAAGCATGGTGACATATGCGACTGACCTGTACAGGTACGCGTTGTAAAGCAATGGACCGATCGGTGTGCCCGGCCGGTCCATTGCATCTGTTGTGAGCGGGTACGCGTTGTACAGCAATGGACCGATCGGTGTGCCCGGCCGGCCCATTGCATCTGTTGTGAGTGGGTACGCGTTGTATCCCGAAATACGCGTTGTACAGCAATGGACCGATCAGTGTGCCCGGCCGGCCCATTCAATCAATCAATCAATCAATCAATCATGTCACTTATAAAGTGCACTAAATACCCGCGAGGGTCTCAAGGCGCTGGGGGAAGAGGGGGGTGGTGCTGCTACTGATCGAAGAGCCAGGTCTTGAGGAGTCTTCTGAAGGCCAGTAGGTCTTGGGTCTGTCGGAGGTTGGTGGGAGGGTGTTCCAGGTCTTGGCGGTGAGGTGGGAGAAGGATCTGCCGCCGGCAGGTCGTTTTCCGGATGCGGGGACTGTGGCGAGGCGAGGCTGGTCGGCGGAGCTGGCGGGTGGGCGGTGTACAAGCTGAGTCGTCTGTTGAGGTAGGCTGGTCCGGAGTTGTGGAGTGCTTTGTGTGCGTGGGTGAGGAGCTTGAAGGTTATCCTCTTGTTGACAGGGAGCCAGTGCAGGTCTCTCAGGTGGGGTGTGATGTGGCTGCGTCGGGGGATGTCGAGGATAAGACGTGCAGCAATGGACCGTTCTGGATGCGTTGCAGCCGTCTCAGTAGCTTAGCCGTCGTTCCTGCGTGGACGGCGTTTCCGTAGTCCAGCCTGCTGGTGACGAGGGCCTGGGTGACTGTTTTTCTTGTTTCGGTGGGGATCCACTTGAAGATCCTGCGGAGCATTCGGAGGATGTTGAAGCAGGATGAGGAAACGGCGTTGACCTGCTTAGTCATGGAGAGGGTCTGTTGTGAGCGGGTTGCATGTTGCATCTGTTGTGAGCGGGTACGCGTTGTACAGCAATGGACCGATCGTTGTGCCCGGCCGGCCCATTGCATCTGTTGTGAGCGGGTACGCGTTGTACAGCAATGGACCTATCGGTGTGCCCGGCCGGCCCATTGCATCTGTTGTGAGCGGGTACACGTTGTACAGCAATGGACAGATCGGTGCGCACGCATTGGCTGGGGCCTGGCATGGCAGCGGACGCGTTTTCGAAGCTCCAACGAGTCTGATGCAGTGAATTCAGTTGGCCAGCCACAACAATGTTGCAAAATCATGGGTGTCATGAAGTTGAAGATTTGAAGGATGCTGTGGGCGTGTATTAGTGCTGCTATTCCATGGATTGGTCAGATTCAGAAGATGCAAACGACTTGGACCTATCACTTTGGACACATGGGACAGTATCTGCCTCTGCAGCATACATATAATGCTGGCTGTTCCCCTGAGAGCTCACTTGCCTGCACTACATGCTCCAGGACGACATCTGCCACCAACACTGCTGCTGTCTCTGCATCCTCTGGCTACTGCAATGGCACGTACTGTGGAGAGAGCCCCAGCCTTCAGCCTTGAGGAGAACCAGGCCCTGCTGGACAACCTCCTTCCACAGTACAGCAAGCTGTATGGGAAACCAGGGAATCAGGTGAGTGTGCTGTCCACTGCCTTACTAATTGTGCATGTTGTCTGACTAGCAGGACTTACAGTGTGCAGACAACTGGCTAGCATGCTCACTGAGTAGTTGTCACACCCCAAAGTGTGTAGTTACATGCACTGAACAGGTACAGTGCTGTAACAGTGCCTTCCAACAAGGTTTACTTACCATGCAATGATACCATGTAGTGACTGCTGGCAAACTGTTCATAGCCATTGTTGCACTGCCTATGTACATCATATGCCCCTGTGATTGAGACATGTATCTCCAACTGTGTGATGCACGTATATGTTGCATGTGTAGTAATGGTCTTTTCACTTTGTCATCCTCACAGGTTGATGCCCACCAGAAGCAGGAAATCTGGCTGACCATCGCCCGGGCAGTAAGATCCGTGGGGGTCTACAGGCGCAGGATCCGCAACTGCCAGAATAGGTGGCAGGACCTTCGGGGCTGGACCCGGAGGATCGCAAGGGTCCAGCTGAAGCTGTCGCCTCCTCGCAGGAGGGGCGGACACCGGACCCTGATCCCCCACATGCTCAGGATCCTGGCGGTGGTCTTCCCTGACCTGGATGGGCAGCTGAAGGGCAGACAGCAGCAAGGAGGGGGTGAGTCCATGACTGCACTGTGCACTTTGTCTGACATGCTATGTGCCCTCGTCTGGCCTGGTTAAACTTCCACAGTACATCAGTCATGTGGTCCAGGACCCATGTCCCTCATTTGTGACATGCCCACTTCTCCTCTGATACGCATATGTGTGGCCCTTACAGTCAGGAAATTGTGTCACTTGGGGACTGTGTCATTGCATTTAGTTTCGCTCAAGGTGGGGGACAGCATTTGTTCCCGTGACTATGTTGTGCGATTCATGGGTGGGTCAATTGCTTACACAATGCCTAAGTTCTGACATGTAATCTGGGTGTAACTTTGATATGTGATCCACTTGCTGATCTGAATCACCACATGTCCCTGGGGAATTTGGCACACACCCATGCTGCCGGTGGGAACAATGTTTGGGCCTCAGGAGTATGTGTATCAAGTGTGTCACACATGCTTAGCCACCTGCCTACTGTCCAGGACTCATCCCTCTTACAGGTGGAGCTGGACAGTCATGCCTACTCCAGGGCATACAATACACTCTGTACTCCCACTCCCGTGTATCATCTGGCATGTTGTGATCAGTGAAATGTACCCTCAGGTGTCTGCCTCTGTCTCATTGTGCTGTGTCTTCGTTGTCAGGACTACTGGTATGTTTATCGGTTAGGGCTCAGCATGCCATCGGAGATGTGACCATGATAGACGATACTTCTGTGACTTATAGGTGTCTGATCACTTGACTGTGCACACAGGTGTATGCGACTGTGACTTTCAGGCAGCTGTTTTTCATTCACAGCACACTGTGAGGTGCTCATGTTCAGAGAGTTGTGTTTCATGTCCCCCATATGTCCAATTGGTATGACGTGGACAAATAGTAGTTCAGATGATGTTGTTTTTGGGGGATGGACATGTGCACTTGTCAGTTACATAACTTGCATTCCCCATGTTCTAGGATTGTGACACAGTGCAGACTGTTGTTGGCTGGCTGCCATGGCCATGTGACTGGAGACAGTGATGTATGACTTTGCACGCATGCTTGTGTCACAGCATTAAACTTCCTAAGACTGATCCTGCAGGGGAGTGACATGTGCAACATGCACCCCATTGTGGCATTGACTATCCGGACATGGGTGGATCGTGGTGCCTGGTGCTGGTATGCATCACATGCATTTCTATTTAGACTCTGGCCATCCCTTTCTCCGGACACCTGCACTGACTCAGTGGCAAGAGATGTGATGTGTGCATGTTCACATACTTCACCGTGTTCCCTGCAATGTCCAACAGCTGTGTAGGTGGTGCATGTGTCCACACTGGGGTCTTACCATCAGACAGGCACCAGACAGATGGGTGCAAGGGCAGGAGGGGTGTGAGTCTCATGGTTGACCATCAGACTGACAATTGGCTTCCCCGAATCTGTGTGAGGACTTTAGGCAATGTTCAACTAAGGATGCCAGGGCTTGCTCTGTGATGTGCTGTACTTACTGTGGTGTGTGCGGTCAGTGCAGGTGACTGATGTTTGTCTGTTTCCCTAATTGTTTGCAGATACATCCACGGCCACAGGAGGGGACAGCTCCACGGACCAGGAGGAGCAGCGGAGCCAGACTGGGTCAGCATCCGATGAGTGGTCAGAGGGACCCAGTGGCACAGAGGGTGAGGGGAGCCACACCGAGGAGTCCTCAGCACCATCCACCTCAGCTGAGGACCATAGCAGCTTGGAGGATGACTCCCTTGTGGAGGCGGGTCTCAGCAGCCACCAAAGGCCAGCTAGTCTGTCTGGCCCCGCCACCACCACCACCACCGCCCTCCCATTGGCTCCCATTCCTGAGGTCCGTGGAGGCTCCCGTGCTCGGGAGCGTGTCTCCTTCGTGCCAGGCACCGCACCCCCTGCCCCTGTGTCCCCTGCTGCCCTGATTGAGGAGTCTGTGTACCTCCTTCGGCAGCTCCATGTAGGGCAGACAGCAATGCTGAGTGTCCTCCATGCACACACCACTCTGTTGACACAGCTGGTGTCGTTCATGGAGGGCATCTCGACGGGTATGTCTGCCCTACAGAGGAGCAATAAGTCCATGGACTCCTCCCTGATGACAGCCGTGTCCCTCCTCCAACAGTCCCTCACCCCTCCCACCTCTGCCCCATCCACACTTCCTGCCACCCTACCTGTCCAAAGCACAAGCACACCTGCACAATCACCCAAGCACACAGACACGAGCAGCACAGACACACCCAAGAGAAAGGCAAGACATGCACACAAGCATCCTCAGGGGACTGATACCACACACACAGGGGATGGGGAACAGACACACACACAGGCATCCACAGTCACTCCGCAGTCCTCCAAATCCTCTCCCTCCAAGACCCCTTCCCTTGCCTCACCTGCTACCCCACCTACACAGCAGATCTTCCTGTGTGACCTCGGCCTCTTCCCCTCCGATCCTGCTGATCCAGCATACCTGGGGAAGAGGAAGTCCACCCACACAGAGGGGAGTGCCCCTCGCCCCCAGACACCCTCCCCCAGGCACAGGCAGACACAGGACCCCATTCGGAAGTCCCCCCAGACCAGGAAGAGCAAGACCCCACCACCACCACGCAGCTCCACCACCCAGTCTCTCTCCTCCATCCCCCAGGCCACCACTCCACAGGTTCCCCCGCCACACCCTGCCCCAGGTTCCCCCACACACCGATACCGCATCCCCAGACTGCTTAGGCCCTCCCCCCTGCCACTTGCTCTTCTACCCCAAACCCGGACGCTCTGCCTGTTAGTGCCACTGGTGTGGAGACCGGGTCCCCCCCCTCTGTCCTGCCCACCTCATCTGCCCACCCTTCCACTCCCTTGGAGTCATGCACTGCAGTGGAGTCCACAACCACCCGGTCTGACTCGGGCACTGCAGTGGGGACCCAGTCCACTACATCAGACCAGCCCACTGCAGTGGTTGCAGCACCCACACCAACTGACTTGTGTACCACAGTCGTGCCGGCCCCCCCCTGAGTCAGACACCTCCACTGCAGTTGCCGGTGACACTCCTGCACCCACCACCCCTTTACTGCCTCACTCTGCCATCCCCTGATCCTGTCCCTGCGGTGCCTGGCCTGCCCCTTCTATGCCCCTCCAAGGGGGATGTCCCCTGTCCGTACCAGTGCAGGCAAGCAATGGGTGACCAGTTGTCACTTATCACCCTGTTGGGACTGTGATTTTGGACTGGCCATTGGCCTTAGTTTCCTTTGGACTTCAGAGTTTTCCTTGACATTTGCTGAATAAAGCCTCTTTTTGTTTAATTGTGGGTTTTCTTTTGATGTACATGATGTGGATGAGTAGCATCCTGCATTTGCAGTTGTAATAGTGTTCATATCAGGAAAATGAAGTGTTGCTGTGATGGACTCCATGTGGTCCATGGGATATGTGTCCTGTTGTAATCTGGATCTATGGCATCCTTTGCTGCAGTCTGAGGGTGTAATGTTCAGCATTTGACACAGGGATGTACGTTTAGCATTTGTAAATGAACATCTTTGTCTTACACTGATGCACATCTGGTGGCCTTACCACTGTTCAATGTTCCGATTTCCCTGACTGTGTGCCCAGCTCCACTGGACATGCAGTTTTGCACATCAATGTCGAAGGACTCATCTGTGTATACAGTGCAACTTGCTTGACATGTGTTTTGGGTGTTTGCAGATGACTGACGTGACACTCCCGTACCCAGGCTGATGTGAGCAGAGCCTTCTGTGTGTTGTAGTTGTTGACTCACTGACGGAGTGTTCTGCTGACATGTTTGGGTCGTGCACAGACAAGGTTTGGCACAGCGGACCTTCCACAGGAGTGGAGTGCCCTCATGGCAGTGTGTAATCCGGTGACATTGCGTGGGCCTGTGTTGTGTGTTGTGTAAGCATGTCTGTGCGTGTTCCCTTCCCTTTTCCTACACAGGCTGTGTCCCTAGGGATGTTCCTGTTTGTGATGCTTGCTGAGTTGTTCTGTGTTCATCCAGCATCTTGGACCTGGTTTCTCCGTGATGTGGGTGCATGGCAAACTAATGTTCATGAGGTTGTCATCCCAGGTTGTCTTTGTTGTCAGGGCTGGGGATGTGGTCAAACGCAGATGGGACACATTCAGGATTCCCTTGGCACTTGTTGTTTACACAAGTCATGTGATTTACAGTTTGTGGTAGCTTTCAGTGATTGTGACACGTTGTGTGTGTGACTGCTGCCACTCCTCAGGGTCAGAGCTGCAATGTTGGAAGTTGTGTACGTGTGTTCTTAGTGTGTCACCTTGGCTTCTTCGTTGGTGTGTGACTATGGCCAGGATCCCATTGATTGTGGTGGATTTCACATCATGTCCATGTACAGCGTACTGTGCTGTGTGTCAGACATTGACGAGTCTTGTTGACTGGCCATGTGTGATGGCTTTCTGAACCTTAGTTCCCACCACCACCCCTGGTATTGTCATGGGTGCATGTGCAATGTCACCAGTCCATGTGAGCTTCACTGCTGCACATTGGTGGAGATCAGGGTGTGTGGTGTTGGGTGTGTGCAAATGTGAGTTGTTGCACGGCTAGACCCCTACCTCCATATTGGCCTTGGCTGGCAGGCCATGCTGATTGATTAGAGCTTGTGTAGGTGTGATGGTAGTTTGTTGCTCAGGACACATGGCTGTGGTTCACAGTGTGAACGACATTTACCTTTGTCATCACAGTGGGATTATCATGCAGGCTAGTGTCAGCACAATGTGGGGTCCCTGGGGGTAGTGCTGTGGTGGGTCTGTCTCTTGCTGTGTTAGTTGCTGTTCCTACAAGCTTGTGTGACATGTGTAATTTGGGCTCCCTCTCATCTAACAATGCCTGATTGCCCACATAGGGGTATCCGATCCATGAGTAACTTTTGTATGGCACTGTATACACATCTGTGTGATTGGAATTCAGGCCTCCTCATGTGTTGTGTGGTTGCCTGGGGACACTGGCACACCCCCCCATCACCTGTTGTGTTTGATATGCAGTGTGAGTCTGCCTGTTTGTGTTTGTGCCTTAGCACCACTGCATTGGCATATCTTGAGTGTGCCATTGGCTGTATGTTGTTTGGTGGCTTTCCCCTGCTGTCCCTGGGACTCCTAGGTCATCAGTCAGCACAATAATCATGGTTTGTATGTCCCATTGCTGCCATGGTATGGTATTTGTTCACCTCACATTTACAGTCTCCACAGGATATCTACATTTGTGTGTCCATTGGTGCAGATATGTGGGTCAGCATTATGATGGTCACTTCTGTCATTGTGTTATTTGTGAATGTTGACAATGTGGGACCCCATGGGTGATGTTTGTATGCACATGGCCAAAATGATGTTTCAGTGACACTGCACTGTTTGCCTCGACCAATCTATGTTGCTATGGGACACAAGCACTACTATGCCATTGATGTGTTTGTTGTTGTGTGACCAAGATTCATCCATGCAGTTTGGCTTTGGCAGCTTTTACCATGACTACACTTACCTTATGATCACTGTGGTGATGGTGCTTTTGGCCCCATTGCCACACTGTTCAAAAGGTGCATCAGCTATGGACCCCATACTTACCTTTTGGTCACTGTGGTGATGGGGCTTTAGGCCCCATTGCCACACTGTTCAAAAAGTGCATCAGCTATGGACACCACACTTCCCTTTTGGTCACTGTGGTGATGGGGCTTTAGGCACCATTGCCACACTGTTCAAAAAGTGCATCAGCTATGGACACCACACTTCCCTTTTGGTCACTGTGGTGCTGGGGCGTTAGGCCCCATTGCCACACTGTTCAAAAATGTGCATCAACTATGGGCCCCACACTTCCCTTTTGGTCACTGTGGTGATGGGGCTTTAGGCCCCATTGCCACACTGTTCAAAAAGTGCATCAGCTATGGACACCACACTTACCTTTTGGTCACTGTGGTGATGGGGCTTTAGGCCCCATTGCCACACTGTTCAAAAAGTGCATCAGCTATGGACCCCACACTTACCTTTTGGTCAGTGTGGTGATGGGGTGTTCGAGCCAATTGCCACAGTGGCCATGGTCGGCTTGCATTGTGGAGGCCACACACATTTATGTGTGACACATGTGATAGGGGGTCACATTGTATGTTCAATGTCATGTTCAGTCTTGTAGGCATTTGACACAGACTACACACGCTTGTCAGGGGGTTGGGGGGATGTAATTTTCTGTCATTCCTTATGTGGGAGTATGCTGGTTGTGTCATGCATTACCCGTCCTATGAGTAGGGGTGGTGTTAGTGGTAGGCATCCATCCCCCCATGAGTGGGGATGGTAGTAGTGACAGGCATCCAGCCCCCCCTGAGTAGGGGTGGTGGTGGTGGCAGGCATCCAGGCCCCCCTGAGTAGGGGTGGTTGTAGTGGCAGGCATCCATCCCCCTAAGGGTGGGGATGGTAGTAGTGACAGGCATCCAGCCCCCCTGGATAGGGGTGGTGGTCGTGGCAGGCGTCCATCCCCCTAAGGGTGGGGATGGTAGTAGTGACAGGCATCCAGCCCCCCCTGAGTCGGGGTGGTGGTGGTGGCAGGCATTCAGGCCCCCCTGAGTAGGGGTGATGGTAGTGGCAGGCATCCATCCCCCTAAGGGTGGGGATGGTAGTAGTGAGAGGCATCCAGCCCCCCCTGGATAGGGGTGGTGGTAGTGGCAGGCATCCATCCCCCTAAGGGTGGGGATGGTAGTAGTGACAGGCATCCAGGCACCCATGATTAGGGGTGGTGGTAGAGGTAGGCATCCATCCCCCCATGAGTGGGGATGGTAGTAGTGACAGGCATCCAGCTCCCCATGAGTGGGGATGGTAGTAGTGACAGGCATCCAGCCCACCCTGGATAGTGGTGGTGGTAGTGGCAGGCATCCATCCCCCTAAGGGTGGGGATGGTAGTAGTGACAGGCATCCAGCCCCCCCTGAGTAGGGGTGGTGGTAGTGACAGGCATCCAGGCCCCCCTGGGTAGGGGTGGTAGTAGTGGCAGGCAACCAGCCCCCTAAGGGTGGGTATGGTAGTAGTGACAGGCATCCAGGCCCCCCTGAGTAGGGGTGGTGGTAGTGGCAGGCATCCATCCCCCTAAGGATGGGGATGGTAGTAGTGACAGGCATCCAGCCCCCCCTGGATAGGGGTGGTGGTAGTGGCAGGCATCCATCCCCCTAAGGGTGGGGATGGTAGTAGTGACAGGCATCCATGCCCCCCTGAGTAGGGGTGGTGGTAGTGACAGGCATCCAGCCCCCCCTGAGTAGGGGTGGTGCTAGTGACAGGCATCCAGCCCCCCCTGAGTAGGGGTGGTGGTAGTGGCAGCATCCATCCCCCTAAGGGTGGGGATGGTAGTAGTGACAGGCATCCAGCCCCCCCTGGATAGGGGTGGTGGTAGTGGCAGGCATCCATCCCCCTAAGGGTGGGGATGGTAGTAGTGACAGGCATCCAGGCACCCATTATTAGGGGTGGTGGTAGTGGTAGGCATCCATCCCCCCATGGGTGGGGATGGTAGTAGTGACAGGCATCCAGCCCCCCATGAGTGGGGATGGTAGTAGTGACAGGCATCCAGCCCCCCCTGGATAGTGGTGGTGGTAGTGGCAGGCATCCATCCCCCTAAGGGTGGGGATGGTAGTAGTGACAGGCATCCAGCCCCCCTGAGTAGGGGTGGTGGTAGTGACAGGCATCCAGGCCCCCTGAGTAGGGGTGGTAGTAGTGGCAGGCATCCAGCCCCTAAGGGTGGGTATGGTAGTAGTGACAGGCATCCAGGCCCCCTGAGTAGGGGTGGTGGTAGTGGCAGGCATCCATCCCCCTAAGGATGGGGATGGTAGTAGTGACAGGCATCCAGCCCCCCCCTGGATAGGGGTGGTGGTAGTATCAGGCATCCATCCCCCTAAGGGTGGGGATGGTAGTAGTGACAGGCATCCATGCCCCCCTGAGTAGGGGTGCTGGTAGTGACAGGCATCCAGGCCCCCTGAGTAGGGGTGGTAGTAGTGGCAGGCATCCAGCCCCTAAGGGTGGGTATGGTAGTAGTGACAGGCATCCAGGCCCCCTGAGTAGGAGTGGTGGTAGTGGCAGGCTTCCATCCCCCTAAGGATGGGGATGGTAGTAGTGACAGGCATCCAGCCCCCCTGGTTAGGGGTGGTGGTAGTGGCAGGCATCCATCCCCCTAAGGGTGGGGATGGTAGTAGTGACAGGCATCCATGCCCCCCTGAGTAGGGGTGGTGGTAGTGGTAGGCATCCAGCCCCCCCTGAGTACGGGTGGTGGTGGTGGCAGGCATCTAGCCACCCATGAGTAGGGGTGGTGGTAGGGTGGTGTTGGTGGTAGGCATCCATCCCCCTATGGGTGTGTATGGCATTGGTGTTGGCCATCCCACCCCTATGGTTCTGCTGTTGCTTGTGTACATCATTTGTGCATCCCTATGTGTGTGTGACATATTTCGGGTACGTGTAGTTTGTTTGTATTGTTGGTGTTTGACTTACCGTCTGCGCCTTACGCGTCCGTGCCGGTCCCAGTAATAGATGTAGAGTATAGGTAGGACCTGCGCAATGGGATTCATGCTTGGATCGTCTCGTTCGGGTTTCTCGTGTCTTCGACTCGTACTCGTCGCTGGCTTGTTCGTCTCGTAGCTGTGGATCGTCTTGTGGCGCACAACGGAGCTTATGTACAGCTCGCCCGGATGCTCAAATGTGCCGGACGTAGCGACGGGTTTGGCGCATACGGAATGCGCATCGTACTAGTCCGGCCGGAAGGTGCTGTGTATTTGCTTCCGTGCGGCTCGAATCGGCGTTTACGGATCCGGCTCGGGCGGGGAACAGGAGCTGCATTGGGTGAGTACGGCTCGTTCGGAAACTGGGTTGTTATACGCATCGTACTTGTTCGTCCGGACGAGTGTACGATTCGGTCGGGAAACACGCATTCGGCTTGTATTTTTTCCGGACGAATACTGTTAGGTGCGCTTCCGGCCGGGATCGGAATCGACCCCTTAGTGTCCAGCACCTTCACTGAGTTAATATAGTTTGGAGTTGGAATAGTAAATTATATATGTTTAGTGTCCAGCACCTACCCTGATTTTTTGTAATTTGGAGTGGGAATAGTAAATTATATATGTTTAGTGTCAAGCACTTTCCCTGAGTTAATATAGTTTGGAGAGGGAATACCAAATAATATATGTTTAGTGTCCAGCACCTTCCCTGACTTTTTCTAGTTTGGAGTGGGAACGGTAAATTATATATGTTTAGTGTCCAGCACTTTCACTGAGTTAATATAGTGTAGAGTGGGAATAGTAAAAAACTAGTTATTTATTTTGGATAAGGTTAATGATAAAAATGTATGTTTAAGTGGTAATATTATGTTATATATGTGTATTAAAAAAAATTATAACAGAAAATTAATGTAAGATAATTATTTTATTGTAAATACAGAAAAAACAATAATATAGGAATTAAATACAGAACAATATTTATGTCTTTATTTTGATTCAAAGATTCAAGCAAAGAAATATTATTCATTTTTTTAATTACAATGTTTGATATATATATTTTTATACAGAGAAATAATAATAATTTTTTTATTTCTGGATACATTGCATATTTAGTACATATTTAAACATAAACGTATAATTTTTAAGTATAGTCTGTATGAAACATTTTTATGTTTTATATAATGGAGAAGTTGGTAAATATGTAAATTTTTACAAATAAAAGATGCAGTTATCCACTGGTTTTTATACATTTTTTTTAGTACATATTTTTTTGGGAACAGTTATAGAATATTTATTTATATTGTAAATATGCATTACATAATTACATATAGTGTACATTTTTAATAACATACATTTTGTTACAATTTTTTCATTGTATAAGTTTTTTTATATTATTTGCATAATTCCTAATAAATAATATTATATTTTGTATAATATTATTTAAATTGTAAATATAAATCATATTATAAAGGTAAAGCATTTTGTAAAAAAAAATATTTTTTAACATTAATACATTTTTTCACATTTTTAGCAAGAAGTACAATTCTTTTTCTTACATTGCTAAGATAACATACTTTTTTTAATATATTATAATAAATATTATTTGTGTTCTAATATTTACTATCATATCATAACAAATTAAAAAAGCAAAGAAAAAACATTTTGTACATTAGTAATATTAATTAGTATTATTTAAACATTTGTTGTAGTACATTTCTAATATACATTGAGTTTAATAAAGAAAAGTATTTTTCGTATTTCAATTAGGTAGCCATTTTTTAAAGTAAGTTCTATTTTGTAGGCTATCTGTGTTGTTGTAAGTCATTTCAGAGGGGAGAAGCACGCGGTTGGAAGCTGCGTCGCATCGGTTAAGGTAAGTTTAATTTAATTGCTTTTAGGCTTAATTTAGGAGTAGGGCGAAGGTAGTTAGGTAGTCTATAGTGTATGTAAAGTTTGGATTTTGTGTTTTTTGTGAGGTTTAGTTTGTAGTTTTGCGTATGCAAAATGCAGTTAGAGCGTTGATAGGTTGGTGTTAGGATTTGCTAGATATGTTTAATTATGTTTACAGTATGGTGTTATTAGTATGTTTATGTGTGTTTTTTAATGATTATACTCTATATTTTTGCGTGAGCGATTGGGCTGTTTTTTCCACAGGTTTTTGACGTTTGGAAGTTGCCATTTTTGAGGAACTGTGTATTAGTTTCTAGTCAACTAATAATTATTTTACAGTTCCTTTATTTTTCGGGTATTCCTAGAGCGTTTCTTTTTTTAATAAAATTTTTCGGGTTTATTATGGTTTCAACTCTATGGATATATTGCCGGCGGATCATATTTTATACTGTTGTATTTTTCCATTTTTTTGGGGGACTGTTAACTAAGGGGCCGATTACGATGGCGGTGTTTGGCACATCCGCGGTGCTGGCGTAAAACGTCATTTTCCGCACTCCAGCGGCAGTCCTCGCGTCAGCCGTATTACAATGGTCAAAGATAGCCCATTTCCCGTCCGCTGCAGAGTTTCGGGATCCGCTAGGAATTTCCTTCCGCAACGGTGGCGGAGGGAGCCAATAGAGAAAGACCGCCGTGCGGAATGACGTTACGACCGCCGTACAAATTACGATGCCTCAAACAGCCCATCACAATGCAGCGGAGAAACCAGCCACCCGTAGACGGCGGAAGCACTACTGCGGAGAGCGAAACTCTAATCCTGGTCACCTCCATGCATTCCTGACCGCTATGGATCCAGCTCTTCAAGCCCTTCCGCTGCTGTACCTGATCCACTACCAGCAAATAAGACGTCGCCGCGGTCAACACCGCAGGTATGTAAAAACACATCTCCGCTCACAACCACAACACACAACTCCTGTGCTGAAATACGGCTCCTGCCCACATCAGACACTCTGGTGGAGACAGGAAAATATCCCCCAGTGTACTCACACATGTCCTGCCTGCTCGAAATCCACACCTCCGCAACCGGGTCACCCATCTACAGCAAAATCACTGCAATGTCCCGGGCAATTCACCGCAGCCGTGAAGACACGGGAAAACCTGCGCACAATGTAGTAGGCAGGGCCGATGCCAGGCATTGACAGTCTGGGCAGCTTCCCAGGGCTCCACCTTCACCCAACCCACATGGTGGGCTGCATCAGTTGGCCACAGCCCACAGCACGCTTCCCTCACCCATTTCTGCACATGCTGTGTGCCCCTCCTGTCCCCCCCAATGCTCAATTTATCAGCCAGGTGTGGCTCGACCTCGCACCTCACACATCAAAGGGCAAGGTAGATTGAGTGCGAAGGTGGGGGTGAAGATGAACACCCTGCACAGAAGGTCAGGGGCTGGACAACCCTCCTCCTCACACCTGCCTTCCACTTATGTGAATCAAACTGAGTATAATTAAGAAATGTAGACTCACACTGCATATTAACAACCACTGAACTGTTCACACTGCATGTCAAGTCCCTCTGAAAGATCCCACACTGACACCCTGCCACATACACATACCATAGGTCAGCAGCAATGTAGGACAATAAATGGGCTAGGCCACAGTGGAGTGCACAGTGCTGGAAAACCATGGAGCAAGCCACATAGCATTTGGACATCACATGCAAGAGGAGGAACATATCACACTACCCTTAGGCCCTCAAATCAGACATGGGTGGCACAGTGATAGCAATGAAACCAAAGTGACAACTGTGCAATATCTCTGGGATACAGCAATGCAAGCTATGCATAGGCACAGGAATGATAGGAAGTGTCAGAAGCCATACAGTGATCACCCACACATCTGTGTCAACTTACTTGACATGTGTATGCCACCAGCACAACACACATGGCTCATTGTCACACTCCCTGACTGTCAAACCCAAGTAAGACGTTCACACATACCCCTCATCTACCCATCTCACACCTGCAACACTCAACACCTGTGAGAAACACACATAAAGGTGCAAATAAGGTCCTGTGAGTTTCCAGACACCCAATCACACACCCTGGTGTGCATCAACAAATGTCAGCCTCACACACAGGGATGCCTGAGCCAATGCTGACCCAAAACCAATAGCCAAACGCAAATCTCACAAACAACATCCACAGAAGTCCAACAATCCCAGCCATGTGCAGGCAAACAGTGGATAGGCAATGTGACCCTAGCCAGAACAGGAATACACAACATTGTCACTCTGGACAAATGCACAGACACCATACCCCAACACAAACAAGAATTGCACCTTCAAATGCCAATCATGAACACTAACTGGGATCAATGGGACAAATCAGCTCACACAGACATAGACACCACACCAGTCATCAAGTGAGCATGCTGTCACAGTGTAACACACGCATGCACATGCACAATCCTGACAAGTGACAGGTCAAACATAGGAGGACATACCACCATTGTGCACTCAAAACAAGCTCATGAACAAGAATCCACATTGCTGCACGTGACATACACACAAGAAATGCACACTACACATGCAACACACATCTGAATGTATCACAATGCACAAACTACTCACACACAATGTCATGCAAATAGGACATCACACACACATTGCACCTGTCAGCAGGAAGAGCCAACACAGGCCAAACACTGCATCCATCTACAACAAAAATACAAGAGATGCACATACCAATCCATCACATAGCAATCTCAGCTGGACATCAGGGGGATGCACACCAGGCAAGTACAAGGCAACATACACTGACAGCACTGCATGCACACTAAGCAGTGTGTGCACACCAACCAAACCAGTAGCACACATAACTGAGTGCCCCACCATGAACTCCCACAACACAAATCACCACAGCACACAGATAACGTCACACTCAGGAAGGGTAGCAGTACCTCAGCAAACAGACATATAGCTTAGCCATCACCCACAGATGCACAACTCAGGGAAACCCAGATGCAAACAACATGACTAGAGGACTGTGCTGCTCAAACATATGCACTGCACATGAGCAACCATGACTGCAAACAAGTAGAAGAAAATAACACATAACTAATTGTGAAACTGTCCTGAGTGGCACATTGGTCCTGTACACAGATCATCCTCATACAGTATAGTGTCACACTATAAAGTGATGGGGAGGGTCACACACTGGCAAGGCATGGGGTGGAAGACATGATATTGAAGTGGTGTGTACAACAGTATTGGACAGGTGAGGAGTGTTCAGTCCACAAACACATAGAGGAGTAACTCACAATGTGTAGGCATCAGAAGCACCTATAGGGGATGGTATGACTCCTCATACCACATACTATACGCGACCCAAAAATGTGTCAAGTTACAGCAATGCATGAGAAAACTTAGAAATAATGACAGTGTGGCTGAGCAGGTCAGCACAGTGAGCACAAACTTAGACAAGAACTATGGCTGATCAACAAAACACAACACAGACTTGGCAGTGACACACTCTGCATACTCACAACTGACAGTGACAACAAGTAGGTGTCCCCCGGGAGTGCAAGCACACACCAACTGTCAGAGTCTTACTAGAAGTGTTCCCAGGTTCTTCACAGGAGCAGAATGAAGCCGTACCTAACGCCTCTCCAGAGGCACCCTCAAACCCTCCAAATATTTTAATGAGGGCACGAAGGAACCTCCAGGGGGGAAAGGGGAAGTGGACAGAGAAGAGACAGTCTCGCCTTCTGGGTGCCTGCTATGGAACTGCTGCTGCCAATCTTCCTTCACAGTAGTAGTATGTGCACTGCAAAATAAATAACAATTACAAGAGCCCTAAAACTACTGACTAGTAACAATAATATTCCTCTCCTTCTTCTCTTACTCTTACATACCCTTTACTGACTAGACTTTAGCCTCTCTTCTGTTTCTGGGTTTATTAATCTTGGTCTCTCAATCGGTTTGTTTTTGTATCTCTCGTGAAGCCAGTTGTTTATTTAATACCTGAAAGACATATTGTAAATAAACTCAATAACCCCCTTTTTTAATCTGTGTTTCTATTTATCATTTTCTAAGAATAACCTATACTCACTAACTTCTCTTCTGTTTCTGGTTTATTAAGGGTTCCTTTTCATCTGTGACCTTTAGGACTGGTAAGTATTCTCTTTATCCTTTTTTGCATTATATATACATTAAGTACAGAGAAAATAATGATGTAACTGAATTGACGTCTGTAGTCTCTTTCATTACTTTTAAACAAATCAAATTTCCTTATTAAGCTGTTAGGCTTCCTTGGTACTTGCGTGAACTGCCACAGAACTGTATTCAAGGATGTCGTCCTTCCTGTCGCCTCTTCGTAGGCCTGCCGACAAGAACTCTGGAACTTCTTAAGGAAATAACTGAACCGACGCATAAGCAGGAAATAACCTATCTACCGTCGAAATACTTCGAAACGCTTCTAACTACCCTAACTAGAAACTCACGACGAACTAAGGCTGAAGCACAACCATACGCGGTCGGTAACTTCAGTGAATTGCGCAGAGCGGTGGGCGCGCTCGAGCTTCAAACAGCTCCTCGCGCTCTTCCTGAAACAACTAGAGCGCTGACTCTAGTAGGCCGCCATCTTGGAAAACCGCGTCTTCACTAATGCGGTCCAAGATTGATTTTGCCTCATAGTAGCTCCAACAGTTAGACAAGCCACACGGTTCAGTATGTATCGCTTCCTGACAGTACCCCTCCGCAAGGGGGTTTCCCCAAGTCTTGGTTTAAGGGGGTTTTGATCGTGGAAAGATTTTATCAACCTTGGAGCATTCAAATTAGAGAGCGGTTCCCAAGATCTTTCCTCAGGACCATATCCTTTCCAATCAACCAGGTAATACATTTTTCCTCGGGACCATTTGGAATCATGGACTCTTTTAACCTCAAACTCCTCTCCTTCTTCTGTTTGAATTGGTTTGGGCAGAGATCGAAGTCTGAGATGTGGAGAGGATTTTATCAATAAGGAAACATGGAACACAGGGTGTACTCGCAGTTGAGGGGGTAGACTTAATCTATAAGTCACTGAGTTTATCTTTTCCTTCACCTCGAAAGGAACAATGAAACGGGGCTGAAATTTCCTATTTCCTCTGAGTTTTAGATTTTTAGCATTTAGCCAAACCTTACTACCTATCGGATAATCTTCTTCCTGTCTTCTCTTACGGTCGGCATGACGTTTATACTGTTCTTTTGCTCTCTCTAGTTTTTCACTTGCTGAATCATGGGTTTCTCTTAGCTGCTGAATGAACTCCTGAACTGCTGGAACGGGGACTTCACTAGTGCTAATCATTAAGGTTGGGTGTCGCCCATAATTTAAATAGAAGGGGGTATAGCCAGTAGAACTGTTTTGGGAATTATTGTGTGCAAACTCTGCGGCCCACAGGAGATCAACCCAGTCCCCTTCCTGGTCCAACAAGAACAATCTCAAATACTGCTCAAGTTCTTAATTAGCTCTTTCTGTCTGCCCATCTGTCTCTGGGTGAAAGCTAGTTGAAAACCTAACCTCAATATTCAATCCTCTAGTAAAGGCCTTCCAAAATCGGGACAGGAACTGAGTACCTCGATCAGAAATGAGAACCTTAGGTATGCCATGTAACCTCACCAGGTGTAGACTGAACTGAATAGCTAGCTCTTGGGCACTAGGGATGTTTTTTAAAGGGACAAAGTGAGCCATCTTAGTAAAAGAATCCACCATCACCAAAATGGTGTTATAACCTTGGCAGGGAGGCAAGTCTGTAATCAAGTCTAATGTCACTGTGTGCCAGGGGTGAGGGGGTGTGGGAAGAGGCCGTAGCAAACCCTGTGGAGATTGTCTTGTTGATTTTCCCTGAGCACAGATCCCACAACCAAGAACATATTCTTTAATGTCTTTTGACATCTTTGGCCACCAAAATTGTCTCTTAATCAATTCGTCTGTTTTATTGATTCCTTTATGGCCAGCCATGGGATGATCATGATCCTCGTATAGAATTTGGTCTCGTAATTCAGTTGTGGGTAAGTACAAAAATCCGTTGTGATAAGGCAATCCTTCTCGAATTTCCCTGGACGGGTCTTCATCCAGCCAGACTTGTTTTTCTTCTTCTGAGAGAGAGCTCTTGACCTTTCTTTCCAGAGTTTCATTAACCACAGTGGCCACAATCTTTGAGTCTGGAATTATCTTTTGGTCAACAATCTCCTTCTTTAAACCTTTCAGTGTTTATTCTAGATAAGGCGTCTGCCTTCCCGTTTTACTTCCAGGTCTGTAAGTATTCACAAAATTATAATCTGCAAAATACAGGGACCACCTGAGTTGTCTTGGAGTCAAGGTTCTTGCTGATTTTAGGAACTGTAGATTTTTATGATCTGTAAAGACTGTTACTGTATTTTTGGCTCCCATAAGATGATGTCTCCACTCTTTAAAGGCATCCTTTATTGCAAGTAACTCTTTTTCGGTGATTGTATAATTAACTTCTGCTGGAAGAAGTTTTCGGGAATGATAAGCAACTGGGTGTAGTTGCCCAGTTACTTTATGCCTCTGGGATAAAACTCCTCCAATAGCTTGATCCGAGGCGTCTGTTTCCAGATAGTAAGGTTCATTCGGATCAGCGTGAAGCAGAATTGGAGCTGTTGTAAAGCTTTTCTTCAAAGACTGGAAGGCAGCTTCTGCTTCCTCAGACCAAACAAAGGGAATTCCTTTCCTTAATAGACGTGTGATAGGGATGACCTTTTGAGAAAAGTCCTGTATAAATCTCCGGTAAAAATTTGCAAATCCTATAAACCTCTGAATCTCTTTCACACTGGTAGGAGATGGCCACTCCAGGACTGCTTGAATTTTACGCTCATCCATGGTTATACCTTCTGGAGCAAGAACAAAACCGAGGAAATCTACGGAACGGACGTTAAAGGCACACTTCTCAAGCTTAATGAATAAGTTGTTCTTCCGAAGCTTTTCTAAGACTCCTCTGACATGTTCTGGATGTTCTTCCTCCGAAGCAGAATAGATCAAAATGTCATCAATATAGACAATAGCACACTTGTCAATGTGCTCACTCAAAATGTCGTTAATAAAGTACTGGAAGGCGGCCGGAGCGTTACAAAGACCGTAGGGCATAACCTGGTACTCAAAGAGGCCAAACTTAGTCCTGAATGCAGTCTTCCACTCATCGCCCTCTCTGATTCGGACAAGATGATATGCGCCTCTAAGATCCAATTTTGTATAGATTTGGGCTCCTTTTAGCTGGTCCAAGAGGACCGAGATCAGAGGCAACGGATATCTGTTCTTGATCGTTATCCGATTGAGAGCGCGATAATCTATACAGTTCCTCAAATCACCTTCTTCCTTCTTGGGTACAAAAATAACGGAGAGGAGACAGGAGACTGAGAAGGTCTGATGAATCCGTTCTTCAGATAGGTTTGAATGTACTCTTTTAGGTATTTATCCTCCTTTTCAGTCAAGGCATAGATTCTGCTGCAAGGGAGATTCGCCCCTGGTTCCAGTTCGATTTTGCAATCATAGGGGCGGTGTAGGGGAAGTTTATCCGCCTCCACTTCACTAAACACGTCTTGATAATCCTTGTATAATTCTGGAATTTCCTCAGTGTGAATGACGCACACAGTAGCCCCGCTGTCACACAAACTTGTGGCTAAACTGGATTCCTTCACTTCATTCTCCTCATGAAAACAGAACTCCTTGCAAAAATCTGAATTCATCTGAATAGATCGTTTCTCCCAATCTATTTGAGGATTATGCTCTGTCAGCCAGGGGAGGCCCAAGATCAGTTGAAACTGTGGCGCATCAATTAGATTGAACTGCAAAATTTCTCGATGTCCATCTGGAAGGACAAGCTCCACCTTTTCTGTATGACTCACAATGGGGCCAGAAGAGAGGTTCGTTCCATCTACCGCTCTCACCGCTTCACTCTTCTCTTTGCGAATTGCCATTAGACCGATTCTGGTAGCGAACCTCAAATCGCAAAAATTACCGGTAGCTCCGGAGTCAATCATAACTGGAATGTTGGAATGGGTTGTTGATCTGAATTTTAACACAACAGGTAAGGTTATATGTGGAGCTGCAGATTGTAGGGTGTTTGCTAGCTGATGAGTATCGGGGGTTGAGTCTTCTCTCGCATCCACCAGTCCAACCCCTCCTACTGGTGGTGCCGCAAGTTTTCCTTCAACGAAGACTTAGGTTTCTTTGGGCAAATTTTGACAAAATGGCCGCTGGCCCCACAGTACATACAAAGGTTGTTTAATCTCCTTTTCTCTTTTTCTTCTTTTGAGAGAGGCCCACGAACTGCTCCAATTTGCATAGGTTCCACAGTTTGATTATTTTCTACAGTTTTGGAACCTTCCGACCTCATTCGATCGAATCTGGGCACATTAGAGCGAAATTCTCTTCTTTTTCACCTCTTCTCTCCGTCTGCCTGTAATCTAATTCCAGGACCAGATCAATTAAGGCGGATACCTCAGTGGGTCTACCGGGTATTTGAGAGAGAGCGTCTTTTAGTTCATCCTTCAAACCCCGGTAAAACAGCGCAGCCCTCTTATTTTCTGGCCAGTCTGTTTCCACTATGAGCTTATTGAATTGAGCCAGATAAGCCACCAACTCCTTGTTTCCTTGCTTTATCTCTAAAAGCTCATTGTCTGTCGCTTGAGCAACTTTTCTTCGATCAAAGATTCTTAAGAACTCCTTTTTGAACTCTTCGAAATCATACAGGATGGTTGCGTCTTTAGAAACTAACGGTAAGGACCAAGCTGCTGCGTCACCGCTTAAATAGGATAAGATGAAGGCCACCCGGGACTGTGCATCAGGGAAAATGGTGGGTCGGCACATGAAATGAAGTGAACATTGGGTCAGGAAAATTTGGGCCTTTTGAGGGTCTCCACTGAATCGTTCTGGGGGGCTAGTGGAATAACTGGGGACAAGGAATGCACAACCTGCGTAGTAATTCTAGGGTGAGAAACTAATGAGGGACTAGTAGCCTGTGAGTCTGGAGATACCCCTGCAAAACTTGGGCCTGAAAAATATCCATCCATCTTATTCGCTAGATCTGTGGTTTCTCTCCTTGAAGTCATCGGTTCCTGTCTTAGACTTCTATTCTCTTCTCTAATGGCTAACAACTCCTTTTGAATGGCCTCTAAAACCCCTCCCAAGTTCTTTAGGTCGAGACCCTCTGCCATTCTGCTCAGGTGAGTAAAAAATCGTGGTCACTTCACTCTGTCAGAGTCTTACTAGAAGTGTTCCCAGGTTCTTCACAGGAGCAGAATGAAGCCGTACCCAACGCCTCTCCAGAGGCACCCTCAAACCCTCCAAATATTTTAATGAGGGCACGAAGGAACCTCCAGGGGGGAAAGGGGAAGTGGACAGAGAAGAGACAGTCTCGCCTTCTGGGTGCCTGCTATGGAACTGCTGCTGCCAATCTTCCTTCACAGTAGTAGTATGTGCACTGCAAAATAAATAACAATTACAAGAGCCCTAAAACTACTGACTAGTAACAATAATATTCCTCTCCTTCTTCTCTTACTCTTACATACCCTTTACTGACTAGACTTTAGCCTCTCTTCTGTTTCTGGGTTTATTAATCTTGGTCTCTCAATCGGTTTGTTTTTGTATCTCTCGTGAAGCCAGTTGTTTATTTAATACCTGAAAGACATATTGTAAATAAACTCAATAACCCCCTTTTTTAATCTGTGTTTCTATTTATCATTTTCTAAGAATAACCTATACTCACTAACTTCTCTTCTGTTTCTGGTTTATTAAGGGTTCCTTTTCATCTGTGACCTTTAGGACTGGTAAGTATTCTCTTTATCCTTTTTTGCATTATATATACATTATGTACAGAGAAAATAACGATGTAACTGAATTGACGTCTGTAGTCTCTTTCATTACTTTTAAACAAATCAAATTTCCTTATTAAGCTGTTAGGCTTCCTTGGTACTTGCGTGAACTGCCACAGAACTGTATTCAAGGATGTCGTCCTTCCTGTCGCCTCTTCGTAGGCCTGCCGACAAGAACTCTGGAACTTCTTAAGGAAATAACTGAACCGACGCATAAGCAGGAAATAACCTATCTACCGTCGAAATACTTCGAAACGCTTCGAACTACCCTAACTAGAAACTCACGACGAACTAAGGCTGAAGCACAACCATACGCGGTCGGTAACTTCAGTGAAGTGCGCAGAGCGGTGGGCGCGCTCGAGCTTCAAACAGCTCCTCGGGCTCTTCCTGAAACAACTAGAGCGCTGACTGTAGTAGGCCGCCATCTTGGAAAACCGCGTCTTCACTAATGCGGTCCAAGATTGATTTTGCCTCATAGTAGCTCCAACAGTTAGACAAGCCACACGGTTCAGTATGTATCGCTTCCTGACACCAACACATTGCACAGTGCTCAACCTACAACTCCTACATGTGCCCACAATCTGAAGCACATATCTGACAATGTAATCTAACAGGCAGACATTACCTGGGTCACACATGTGTGTAGTTGGCATGTGCAGGGGCACATATACATCAACACTACTGACAATGACAGGCCAATCACACTGTATGACTACTCAAGTGCACACATTCAAATGTATCCATGTGACTATGAAGACAGGCCCACACAAGATGACTACACATCAACACTGCTGTGCACACATCAAGAAAGAGCCCACAGATATTACGGACCCTGGCCACCCCGCAAGTAATCTTGTGGATAGCATTCACCTCTGTTCTGGTATTGCATGCTAACATGACATGTGTACAATTTAGCAAACCTGAGCACAGAATGATTAGGAGAAGAGTAGATCATCACAAACAACCATCATTGCACCCTCAAGCCTCAGACTGAAGAAGAACAAAAGTGCCTGTTACCTCTGGAAACCTCTGTAAAAGTAAAACAAGTAATTGCCAATGTGAAAGTGGCATATAGAGCATGTGTCACATGCACCGATACCCATATATAAAACCTTTTATTTAGCAAGGGCATTGACAAAGCAGACAACAGGAGTAACAGTCTTTATTACATAATACCCAGATAGGCATCAAAAGTACAAAACAGCAAAGCCATTGGCCAGTCCATAGTTCCGGTCCGCACATGTGTGCATGAGAAACTGCACAGGGAATGGGCATCAAAAGTAACAAACAGCAAGGCCATTGGCCAGTCCATAGTTCCAGTCCGCATATGTGTGCATGAGAAACTGCACAGGGAATGGGCATTAAAAGTACAAAACAGCAAGGCCATTGGCCAGTACAAATTAAAAGTATGCACATGTGTGCATGAGAAACTGCACAGGGAATGGGCATCAAAAATAACAAACAGCAAGGCCATTGGCCAGTCCATAGTTCCGGTCTGCACATGTGTGCATGAGAAACTGAACAGGGAATGGGTGACACCGTCCACTGCCATGGGAATCACCAAAGCTCAGGGGCTACAAATGGGCAGCCCAGGCACCGCTGTGTGATAAATGGTGTGGGGAGGGGAACTTGACTTCAACTTTGGCTTGAAGTTGAACTGGGAGGTGGCTGATTGTCGGGGCCAGTTGGAGGACTGGATCTGGGAGAGAGAGAACGGGCTGAGGTAGAGGCATCAGTGGCTGTGGGAGCCTGAGGGCTGCTTTGACCGGGTGGAGTGGTTGCAGGGGGAGGCGGAGAGATGCTTCCGGGAGACACAGTGTGTGAGGGTGAATATTGAGGGCTGGGTCTCAACTTCTTGGGGATTCGATAGCCCACAAGTGTCTTGGCCGGAGTGGGAAGTGGGGAGGGCACAACAGCCTCACTCTCCACCAAAGGTGTATCAGGTGCAGGTGGCTCTCCCTGTGGGGATTTGCTGGATCTGGTTGTACGCTTGGGGTGGCCTTGCCTCTTCCCCTGCATCCCCTGTTGTCCAGGTGAACCCCCCACTTTGCTCTCCTGTCCCAGCTTCACAGGGGTGTGGGTGGGAGTTGACGTTGTGGGCGAATCTGCCTTAGAAATGTGTTTGTGCTTAGTCGTTGCAGGCACCAGGTTCACAGCAGACAGGGCAAGTGTTTGTTTGTCTTTGGGAGCAGGTGTGGGGATGGGAGTGCCATTGGATGGGGGTGATTTTGATGAATGTGATGTTGATGCCTGCTTCTTGGCCTGATGCCCATGAGTGTCACGTGATGGGCTTTTGGTTTTGCACTCCTGTGTGCCTGTTTTGTGTGTTGGGGATGGTGTCTGTGGTCTGGTCTGCTTGGAGTGCTGTTGTTGTGTGCTGCATGTGGAGGACTTGGTGCCTGAGGGCTCTGGCGTGTGGGCACTCTCGTCAGGTGGTGCCACTGGCAGGGTGGTTGCTGAAGGGACAGGAGCCGGACTTGGCGCCTGTGACTGCTGAATGGCTGCCGTCACTGTGGAGGATAAAGACTGGACAGTTCGGTGTAGGCCACCCACGTCAGAATGAATCCCCTCCATGAAGGCAACTACCTGTGCCAACTTCTTGTCATGATCCTGGAAGGCATTCAGGAGAGCAGTCTGACCCACACACAGCTGGTGCAAAAGGTCCACCGCCTCCACACTGAGGGCAGCAGGGGAGACAGGTGCAAGGGCAGCAGTGCCTGGGGGGAAGGAGACTCTACTCTTCCTAGGGCTGCGGGCACGGACAGCACTTGTGGGAGCAACCGGGAGGGTGGGCACTGGACGATGTGTGGTGGAAGAAGAGGCACATTTGGAACTTCCTGTGCCCGCCAACATCGAGGAGTCACCGCTGCAGTCTGAAGATGTGGAGGTTGGTGTTTCTGGGTGGGAATCATCCAGGGCACTCCTGTCCCCCTCCGAGGCGCTGGTCGCATCAGTGTCAGTGAGCTCATGTGTAGCAGTCGTGCCAGAAGCTTCTCCACTGGTGTCGGTCCCCCATCCTTCCGTGCCCTCTGTAGATGTTGCAAGAGACAGAGACATAGGTTCAGTATAGTGCCATACTCACAAACATCATATGCACGCAAAGCACAAAACTTGAAAATGATACTCCCATGTTGGCCTCCTCCATGTACAGTCAGCATGTGCAACATTTATGCAATCATCAGAAGATGCATGGAAACATGCCTAGTTGATAGTAATGCCCCATGTGGCGTTGATACAGCCAAATTACTGGCCCGTGCCTCCTTGTCCCCTAACATACTATTCTCTGTAAGCATACCTACGTGCCTGTAGGTGAGATAGGTATGCATCTAAACATGGTGTCTCTGTCACATATGGAGTCACTTTAAGGGAACACCACAGATACAAACTCCCAAATGTCCTTTTGAAATGGCCACAAGCTCCTGATATCCACCATGTTGTGCTTTGAAGCACAACTACAGTTGCACATTGGTGTCAGCTGTGTAGTTGCCACAAATCATATGTTGTGCACAGCACACATCTATAAATGCACACTAACATGATGCTCACTGCTGTTACCTGCCAGGTGATGTATATGACACTCATACTGCAGCATGTCACAAGGCTACATCTCATCTGTCAATGACAAGGCTCATGATTTTAAACACATGAGAAACCACATGTCGTACAAATGCATAACAGCTGCACTCAACACAGAGGCCACTTAGAAGTCATTGCATCACACTGGAGACATCACAGAGCTTCCCACTGGCTCTCGTTTGGGATTCATGCAGTCACTCACACCCAAAGTCACACTTAGCTGAATACTCACCCCCAACTTGCTGCTGATGGGCCCTCAAGCGTCCATCCAGCTCTGGCTGTGTCACTGCCAAGATGTGGGCCATTAGTGGTGTCATGCTCCTACGCAACAACCTGCCACTCCGAGGGAGCACCCCCAGCATCATCTCTGCCACGTTTTGGCTCAGCCGGCAGATGTCATCCCACCTCTTGTGACAGTGTGTGTGCCGTCGGTTGGAGACACCCAGAGTCCGCACCTTGCGTGCAATGGCCCTCCATATCGCCTTACGCTGGTGGACCCTAAGCTGCAGGCATGGGAGACAAGAAGAGGAAGTTTCAGGGACACTGTTTTATGTACCACTGTGTGTCAGTATAGGAGCATGAAAATACTAGGGGTGGGCGGCAAATTCCGTTCCGCTCGCGGACCTTGCGAAATTTCGGCATTTCCGCGTTCCGCGCGGAACGCGGAAATGTCGAAACTTCCGCGATCCGCGGCGGAATGGAATTTGTGTGCATGAAGCACTTACAGATTTAATTAAAGCAGGTGCCCGAGTTGAAGCTCAAATTCTGTAACGCATTAATCATCACAAAAAATTCGTGAGCAAGGTCGAGGCTAAGAAGGAGTGCTTTCTGCCCAGATCTACCGCCAAACATTAGCTGTAATCCCTGATGGAGGTCTTTGCATCCTTGATTTTCTCGAGCGCAATCCCCGTGTAGGTCCAGTGGCCAGGAGGTTCTTTCTCCTCATCTGCTGCTCAGATCGTGCTCTGACCCTTTATAAACAAGATGCATGTGAACTCGCATGGATGCCCCGCCCGTTTTGCCCCGCATACACTAGTGGTATGCAACGTCTTCCCGCCCTTTCCCCACTATGATGGACAGCTTACTCAAAGGACCCCGGCGCCTTTCCGGCGCGGTGGCAAAGTTACAGACACACAAGGTCACTGGAGACAATTCTTCTGGTCCTTTACACAGCTGCAGTGTAGGAAAGGCACTATACATTTACCCAACGAGGTAGCACTTACTGATTAGCCAGTAGAAAGTACTCCAGTTGAGTAGAGGTAGTGCACAAAACGGTGGCATCTTCGTGGATAAATATGCAGGGCAGGATTCATTCTGGCACGATGCTACGATGCTCCTGTCACAAAAATCAAACCTCAACAGGAAGCACTTACAGATATAAATAAAGCAGGTGCCCGAGTTGAAGCTCAAATTCTGTAACGCCTTAATCAGCACAAAAAATTTGTGAGCAAGGTCGAGGCTAAGCAGGAGTGCTTTCTGCCCAGATCTACCGCCAAACATTAGCTGTAATCCCTGATGGAGGTCTTTGCATCCTTGATTTTCTCGAGCGCAATCCCCAAGTAGGTCCAGTGGCCAGGAGGTTCTTTCTCCTCATCTGCTGCTCAGATCGTGCTCTGACCCTTTATAAACAAGATGCATGTGAACTCGCATGGATGCCCCGCCCGTTTTGCCCTGCATACACTAGTGGTATGCAACGTCTTCCTGCCCTTTCCCCACTATGATGGACAGCTTACTCAAAGGACCCCGGCGAAGTTAAAAATTCACAAGTTTAAAGATAGATAATGCGTTTTACTGAAAGCAGTTTTGTTCCCTTCTGATAAAACATATCTGCACAGCTAATGTTTCAGTTCTTCATCCACGCTCCAAATTTGAATGAAAACCTTCCATGTTCACAATTCGAGTACATGGTTTGCTGGTATAGTTAACACAAGTCGCAATTCCATTAAATAAATGGTATGGACTTATACTTTTTCACTTAATCAGAAAACCCTCCACTCTGAGAACACTAAAATACTCTTTAATATTGTGACTTGAGGAAACGCATGCTGTGTTTCAGCCTATGAACAAAGGAGCAAAGCAATTACAGAGTTAAATAGAGTCCATGAAGACCCAATAAAGCAAAATCCATAAAAATGTGTGAAAATTCTTCAGGGGCCTTCCATTGTTTAATTTAAGCCTGAAACGTGATTCCGGCGCAGTGGCAAAGTTACAGACACACGAGGTCACTGGAGACAATTCTTCTGGTCCAGCTGCAGTGTAGGAAAGGCACTATACATTTACCCAATGAGGTAGCACTTACTGATTAGCCAGTATAAAGTACTCCAGTTGAGTAGAGGTAGTGCACAAAACGGTGGCATCTTCGTGGATAAATATGCAGGGCAGGATTCATTCTGGCACGATGCTACGATGCTCCTGTCACAAAAATTAAACTTCAACAGGAAGCACTTACAGATATAAACGGGCGCAGCAAAATCTCCGCGAGCACGCGAAATTCCGCGTGCTCGCAGAGATTTCTTGCCGTTTCGCGGAATTTTGCGGAACGCAACTCCGCAAATTCCGCCCACCCTAGAAAATACATAGCCCACTAATACATAAATGTTGAGCAGAGGCCATACAGCATGACACGTAGTACACTTGCATCAGATAATCCCATAGAAATGTATACATGTATGATGATGGACACAGTACATGGCCATCTCATACACATGCAGAGTGCCAGCACAGCAACCAATGTGAAAATGACCCTCATCTGTGTTGCAGTATGTGAGTGAGCATGACATACAATACATTGGGAATGATGTGTCGGGTTGACTCACTGTGTTATAACACCGCACACCCCTCAATGTCTTTGACCAGTGAATGGCTACATGTGTCATTTAGGGCCATGATCTGACATTCTCACACTCTTCTCACAAGGTGGAGGCCTGTCTTGTGCAATCCTCAGGCATAAGATAGCTCACTGAGAAATAGGGTGGTGAACAACACATATGTTTCACTCATTACATTTAGTGATGGGTCCTTGTAACATTGGGCAGTTTCTGTGCAGGCCAGAGGGACTCACACTGAGGTTAAACGTGGCCCATCAGAGAAATCACATGCATGTACAATATGAGAGGGAAACAGTGACTACACATGCAAGACTGAACACATAATGTAATCAATAGAAGGATGACATCTCCAAATTACATTTATCTGATGTGTCATAGGTTAACTACCACCAAGAGTGTTACACACAGGCATTGTACCCTCGTGCATAATGCACACATCACCATAGTGGCAATTTGAGAACTGCACACACATCATTCAGTACCCTCTGGACAAAATACATTTGTAATGTCACAAATGAGCATGTGAAGCCTTAATGGACTATGACATCACATAGCACAGGCAATGTTTGTTCAGACTTCGACAGACTCAAACCAGCAGTGTAACTGTATGGCTGCAAAATACACTGCATGTCACTCCCATCCATCAATGCAGTCTTGGATCTGTGGAAATAAGGCTACACACCCCGTTGACATAAAGTCAGCATGCTAGGCAGTGTATCAAACATTTACATTAACCAGTCTCAAACCAATTTTTGTTGTTTTTTGCAGAAGAAGGGCTGTAGAAGTGTCCATGTTGCCATCCTCCCCACATACTCAAATGCAATTCTTAATAGGCCATGTATGGAGCAGGCTATAGGAAAAATATGGATGCATGCACATTGACTTGTACTCACAGCACATACTACTGCAGAGCAACATCATGTGAGCATTCTGAGCACTCTCAAACTTTTATTCAGTAACACTTACCAGTACATCTGGCGCACCATACAGCCTCCCATTCTGTGCAAGGACCTCCTCCACCAGCTCCTCTGTGGTGAAGGGACGGGCCCTGATGTTCTCAGTTCTCGCCATCACTGGGTCCTGAATACAGGAACAGCAGCAGTTGGTGGTGAAGAATGGCAGGCAGCAGTGTCTGAATGCAAGTGAAATGTGTGGCTCTCTCACAGAGATTTATAGGCCCCTGGGGTTGTTTCAGTGGTACTCAGCTGCTGCAATTGGTCTGCCTGGTTAGCATTTTTCAATTATATCTAATAACCGGGCCCACGGAAGCGCAGCACGCCTACCGCGAGTTTCAAATTGTATTTCACTACCGCGATCGCCGTTCCCATTGGCTGCATTGGCGGTGTCACACCTCGGGGGCCAGGCGGTCGCTACCGCAATCCTGCATCTTTCAATTGTGGGCAATGCCCAGGCCCGCGGTAGCGGAGCACGCCTACCATGACTTTCAAAATTGTATTTCACTTCCGCGATCACGGTTCCCATTGGCTGCATTGGCATTGGCATTGGTGGTGTCACACCGCGGGGGTCAGGCGGTCGCTACCGCAATCCTGCATCTTTCAATTGTGGCCAATGACCGTGATTGCAGTGGCGGAGCATGCATACCGCACCTATGGACACAATATGCTCTAGCAATGGCAATAGCACATTTTAATCATTGAACACTATACATTCACAATGTATTACAGCACCTGTTTGCAAAATGTAATGCTAGTGTGACATTCAACTCACTGATTCCTACACATGCCATGTCAGTGCACATGATTACATGCATTGGCATGTACTTCCTCACATGTCACCTATGATATTTGTGTGCCAGTACACAGATTTGGTGTGTAATGGAGTCTCATATTTGTGAACATCTCAATGTGTGACTTGGCTAATCAACCCACAGTAATGATGGACTGAGCACATAATGTGCCTATTTCACTGTGCACATTGCTGTATTGATTTTGGTAGTTGATCAGCTTACACACACTGTGGTCTTTGTGTAGAAAAGTTGTGCTCTGTGCAACTTAAGCAAGAAGGTGTGGCAGATACAGCAGCTACGTAGAAGTCAGCAGTGTTGCTGTTTCCAACATGTGCTGTGTCACCCACACCCAGGGCTGGTGACACAAGATGTAGGAGTGTACCATTTACCATTCACATAGTCAGAATCGGTTTTGGAGGTAGTCCGTATGTACATACTGACCACATGTTTGACTACATGAGATCAAGGTGTCTCTGCATGTGACTTGTGCATTAAGCTGGTGTTACAGTCCAGTCATTGTTGGCGCTGCGTCAGTCAAGATGTAAGATTGACACATCTCATAGGGGAATTAAATTGACATGTGTCCCCTTTCATTGTATGTAGGAGATGACCAAATGTGCATCGTCCGTTCCCAGTGCTGGCGAACATGGAGGATGAGGACATCATAAGAAAATTCCGTCTGGATCGCCTTACCCTTCAAGACCTATGTGGTCAGTTGGAGCCCCATCTGAGGCCTCGCAGAACCTATCCGACTGCTTTGACACCAACAGTTAAGGTGATGGCGGCCCTGCATTTCTTTGCAACTGGTTCGTTCCAGTACACGGTGGCCCTCGCCGGTGGGATGTCTCAAGCTATGTTCAGCATGGTGCTCCATGATATCCTGTCAGCAATGATGACATACAAGGACTGCTACATCCATTTTCCAAGCAGACATGAATTGGCAGCTGTGAAGGGAGAGTTGTATGTCCTTGGCCACATACCTAATGTTGTTGGTGCCATTGACTACACACATGTTGGCCTGGTTCCATCACAGGCATGTGAGCACATATACAGGAACAGGAAGCATTTCCATTCCATTAATGTGCAAGTGGTATGCCAAGTGGATATGATTATCTCCCATGTCTGTGCCAGATTTCCCGGGTCAGCCCATGACTCCTACATACTGCGTAACAGCATCATCCCACAACTGATGGCAAACCTGCATCCGGAGCGTGCATGGCTTGTTGGTGAGTATGCCGAGTCAAGTAGTGTGCTGTATGTGTGACATGCTGTTCTCAGCTACTGTTTCTATCAGTAAATTGCTCTCTGTACGTCACACCGAGGTGACTCTGCATATCCCAACCGGCCTTGGTTGCTGAGCCCACTGAGGAATCCAAGGACCCCGGGTGAAGGACGCTACAATGATGCACATGGGAGGACACATCGTGTGGTGGAGCGTACTTTTGGGCTTCTGAAGTCTAGATTCCGGTGTCTGGACAAGAGCGGAGGTGCACTACTCTACTCTCCCCAAAAGGTGTGTCTGATCGTAGTTGCATGCTGAATGCTCCACAACCTGGCCTTGCGCAAGGAGATTCCCCTGCCCCTGGACAATGATGAGCAGCAGATGCCCCCCCTGCAAACCCACACATGCCCAGTGACGACGATAGTGGAGAAGAGGAAGGTGTTGACCTGCGTCAACAGCTCATCGACAACTACTTCCCTTGAGTGTAAGTGACATTGTACAACAGTGACATTGTCTCTTGGCTTTGATGGTAGTGGCAAGGCCTAGATGATCTTTTTGACTGCTGGCTGTTGTTGGATCTGGGCTAATGGCTGATTTGTGTGGCACAGGGTATTTTTATCCAGGTACCTCATGTCTATGTTGATGTTGTTGCTCATTGTTATGTATGCTGGTTTTTGTACATTGATGACTATGTGTTGTGTTTTAGCTGTAATGGCATCACATGACAAGTAAATGTCATTCTCTTGTGTCTTTCTAGGTTCCTTCACCCTCTCAATGCCTCGTCACAATCAGAGCTTGTGGTACATTGGAATCTGAGTTGACATTGTACATACTGTGATAAACATGGAGCTGACACAAAGACATAGGTGTGTAAAGAGTGTTTATTTACAATAAGTATTTGTGACAGAGAAGTGATTATTTACAAAATTGTGCCAAGTGAATTTATGAGTTGTCAGTGATGTTAAATGAGACAAATAGAGTAGTCACCACATTGATGTAGTCACACAGTCCAACAGACTCCTGCCACTAACATGGCAATGTGGGTAAGGATAGTTAACAAAGTCAATGTCAAGGGGAACACAGGTGTCATCATGGCTGGCTCAGAGAATTGCGTTTGGATGGTGCATGGCCACGTGATCCTCCCCTGGTGTTTCTCGGACAGCCCCTCGTGCGTTTGGCAGGGGGCCCTCTGCTGCAGGCTCAGCGGTGTCTGAGGAGTCATTTTGTTGCAGCTCACCCCTCTCTGTGGCCGCAGATGAGGTGGTGGGTGTATCAGCATGCGGGCCACTGGAGGGGGGATGAGCTGTCATTTGGGCCGCATGTCTGTCCCTCAGAACACCCACAAGCTGGCCCATGAGGTACACAAGTTGGCCCATACGTGTGTCCATGGACCTCAGCAGCAAGCGGAGCTCACGCACTTCTTCCACAACCTGGACCATCTGTCCCTGGTTCTGTTCATATGCCCCAAGTTCCCTTCCGAAGGATACTGAAATGAAAGCCCATTGACTGACCGCTGCATATAAACTTCCAGCCAACATCATGGAAGAATTCAGAACGTTGACTGTAACAAAGAGGAAGAATAAGAGATTGGTCGAAATGTGGCTCTCAAGAAATAGCTTTGCTAAGCAAACAAACCTTTATCAGAAGCATCATGGACATGGCTCCTGGCAGCCTTGGACATCAGCAAATAAATAATGGAGAACTCTTGCACCTGTAGAAAGAAACATTTATCATATGCCACCCTGATAAGTTTAATTTCAGCCACTCTATTGCATTTAGTCCTTGATAACTCCTCTTGAAATCAATAGTCCTGAACTCTTAGAAAGTAGTAAGTTGTTTATTACTCAGTCTAAGCACCATGAAACATGGAATGCAGTTGGTTCAATCATAAAAGATACAGAAGATTCAACCTACACGTGTTTCATCCCAACGCAGGTTTTTCCAAGGCTGATAGTATCATAGAAAAGACATAGAAAAAGGAGAGAAACTAAATTGATGATCTTTATATTGATATTCTTGTATGTCATGTTTTAATAGTGCTCCCTTTTACACTTGTGCATGCACCTCCCTTTGCTTCAGACAAAATTGTGCATTTGCATTAATATTTTCTTTTTAATAGTAAAAAAAATAAAAACCCTAACTCTTAGAAACATGCTATCACCATAAGGTGATACTGAATTGATGGTTATGATAAATTTAAAAACCTGTGGAAGATTTGCTCATGCAGTGCCCACCACCGGCACCTTTATCACTGGATAGATCTAAGAAAAAAAGGCAGTCTTCAAAACGAACCTTCAACACAGAAGAGGATCATTTAGCAATTTACGATGCTATGTTAGTTCGACGCAAAGAGGGAGAGATGCAGGGACATCCATAATTACCTATATAGAGAACGTTCTTCCAGAATTATGATAACAAATCTGAGAAGGCGCATCCACTCCAAATGTTGTACCCAAATTAATTGAGAAACCGACCTGAGAAAAACCCAAGTAGCAAAAGAAATTAATAGAACGTAATCAGTGTATAAGATTTGTATTTCAAACATTGGCATTAAGATGTCTACAAATTTGGTCAACCCATATCCACTAACCTGTTGTTAACTGTATATCTTCCAAAAAACAGGTAATAATCCTACACCAAGTCAGATGCAGTTGCTTTCATATTTTTTCCATAATCAGCCGGTCTCATAAACGGTCCAGCCTGGAGATAAATAAATTGAGATTACAACCAAAGTAGATGCATGGCAGCGGCCATACATATCTCTATCTCACTAGGATGTAAGTTTCGCTATCTAATGGCAACTGTAACTTTCCATACTGGCACCTTATGTCGGGTATAAAAATCTGGACATAATGTCCAGTAAGAAAGCAGACGTACCTAATAATATATCCCCCTTAGTAAGGGAGACAAAGTCCAGTTTTTTTCACGTTTCGACATATATTCCACAACCAGTTCCAAAATATGGAACCAGGACATCAATAACTGTCTAAAAGAATCAAAAAACAAACAAGGAGAGATAGCTTCATTGAAAAAATTCTTATAACTTTTCAAAAACACTGACCTACTATCTGTCTGTTACTGTAGCTGGACCCCAAAAAATCGTATTCTCAATCCTATGCACAATTATACAGCTGTTCTACTATTGAAAAAGCTCAAAAATATTGCCTTTGAAACTCTTGCCTGCATTTTCATAAAGTGCCCAAGTGGTTCCTGAAAAGATATATTCACTCACACATTGCGTCATCCCACTATTTAAATATAGAGGAGCACATTACCTTGGACCTTGATAAGTCCTAGGCATACCTGTTAAGGGACACATCAAATAGACACTGTCACCAAGTCACCAGATATTCCAACAGGATTACTTAAAAACATCTGTGTGTTTGTCCATACTGTTACCTCCACAAGACCCTATTTTTAACAAAGCAATTCCTGAATAACATCTAGTATATTGCAAACCAGAGTCCCGTTAAATAAAAACAGATGTCCCCTATCTTTGAAAGAATATTTTCGCGTATTGATCCTGAAATGTGTCTGTCTTATTTTAACAGGTTGGAAACAAACACCACCGGCCCTTATGATATTGGCCAAAGTGACTAGTCTTGAGAAATAGTGTGTTGGCTTACCACAAATGAAGCTGTATAAGCACTTATACTGCAGCATTGGAATCAAACCTCATACCCGACCCAGGCAATCAGCTGCCATAGTCTCTCTACATAAAAAGATAGTCATTGAGACCCAGTCAGTTATGAACAAGCCACTTTTAGAAAGGGAATTCGAACCCTTGACAAAGTATCAGAGCTAAAGAGGATCTGCGCAAAATATGTCTACGTAGAAAAAAGAGTTTGTCTACACTTGAATTTCGTGGATTTGAAATCAACCTATGACCTCATCAATTGGCTACATATGGAGTGAGCTACAACATATGGGAACTGACCAAATCCGACTAGCAGCTGTGATGTCCCTCCACTTTGAAAGAACTGCAAAAAGAACAATTGATGGACAGAATCCAGAACAATGTCATACATTCACCCCAGTACAGAGAGCTGGGCCTAAATACATCGTTTTTTTGCTCACCATGCCATTCCAGTTTGGACCCAGCCATATGCAAATCAGTCTTGACCCTGCGTCTAATGAGAACAATCCAGCCCGAACTGCCAGGCCAGGTCCTCCCTGGACTGGAAACAAGCATCCCAGGACTGGTTTCGGGGTTTCACCCCTCCTCAGCCAGGATAGCTCGACTCCAGTGGCATGGAGAGCATGGGACCCATGCCTGGGCATACCTGTCCCACTCGGGGTGACAAATGCAAAAAGAACAATTGATGGACAGAATGCAGAACAATGTCATACATTCACCCCAGTACAGAGATCTGGGCCTAAATCCATCGTTTTTGCTCACCATGCCATTCCAGTTTGAACCCAGCCATATGCAAATCAGTCTTGACCCTGCGCCCAATGGGAACAGTCCAGCCCGAACTGCCTGCCAGGTCCTCCCTGGACTGGAAACAAGAATCCTAGGACCAGTTTCAGGGTTTCACCCCTCCTCAGCCAGAATAGCATGACTTCAGTGGCATGGAAAGCATGGGACCCTCGTCTGGGCATACTCGTCCCACTCAGGATGAAAAATGCAAAAAGAACAATTGATGGACAAAATGCAGAACAATGTCTGCCTGGGCCCGTTATGGATCATTTGGGTAAAGTAGTGATAACTTTGTTGTACCCTGAAGCATTTGCCAAGGCTTTGTTCTACCACTACTGTTATATAGCCTTTTCTTATATGATGTTGTGGCATACCTGGAGGAATTCAAGCTTGTTGTACCAAAATTAAATAATAAGAACATTTCATATATTTCCCACAGATTGTGAGGTCCTGATACCCCTGACTGAAAACTCAATGCGTAGACTGATTAACACATCTGTTAGTTATTGTATAGAGCAGGAGCTCAATTTCTAAGTCTCAAAAACAAAAGTCAACGAACCCTGCTCCACCTCTTAGAGGGCAGCTCTCTATGAGTGGCAACTCCTTGAATGTGTGAGTAGTTCCACTTCATCAGAAACTTCAATGCCACGCTGATGTAGAAAAGGCTGCAATTATTCTGAATCAAAGTATTAAACATTGTTGATATTTTAGCATAATCTTGACAAACAAGTTCTTAGAGTTGTTATTCAAGTATGCAGGCAAAAAGCTCAGAACTTTGTTGATGTACCAAGGTAAAAGAGTTGCAAGTAATTGAAAACAGCTTTTGTATCAGTTCTAAAGTGAGACCCGTGCACCCCCTGATAGCTTTGTATCAGTAGCTAAGTACTTTATCCATTTTAAACATACGTGTTTTATGCCCTATATTGTATTTCATCCGATTGAAAAGGATCGCCGTGCTACATCATATTTCACATTGATTCTGGAGGTAATTTGTCTTAAGGGAGATCCATGCTAATGCCTGTTAAAACGTCACTCATAGACATGAGACTTTGTTCGGGCGTGGCTTAGGCCCCGATGAAGATGGTCGCCTGTTAGCGGAGCTCCGTGGCGGCTTGGGAGGGTCGTGGACTCCTCGGCGGCACCCATACCGCATTTCGCCTGCCTTCAAGGTCCGTGGTGCCATGCAGTCTTGCGGTGTTGAGAACAACCATAATTTTCAGCAAGGACGCCGGTAATTGCTGTTGTGGTGGGTGCGTTTCACCGTTTGAACTCGCGCCTGCCATTTTGTTCAACTGCCGCTCCATTTCTTCTGTCACATGAAGCGGCGTTTCGTGGCTTCCAGCGTACCTTCTCACACACAAATGAAGCCAATTTACCAAAAATTAACCTGATATCTGAGCAACAGTAACAGCTACTATTTAGTTATTGTTAACATCAGAAGGTGGCACTCGAACAGTGGAGTTTAATGAGAACCAGCACCTGACACCTGCACGCACAAAGCAACCCAGGAAGGGGGCAGAGGACACCGATGCTGTGGAGTGGAACAAATCCATCTTAAAGTGGTAGCACGGTAACGAGAAGTCATGGCACTCCATTAACCTCGTGGGTGTGGGGTTAATTCAAGGTCCTTCACGGTTCCCAGCGTCACAATCTGAAACCTTGGAATATGCAGTGTGCCACATAACAGAGGAACGGCCCCTCATCCACTGGCTACCACATTGGTTCCGCACTACCAGCAGTGCTGCAGCCAAGATGTAGACCATAGCTATCACCTGGTCAACTCAAACATAGATACACCACCCCATCCATTGCTCTCCTCCACAGTGAAGGTCATTTTCTTCTCAAAGCCTTCAGGAACCATCTTTTCACAACTCTGCTGGTTTTAACAAACTGTTAAAATAACAGCTAGAAAGAACGCCGTGGCTGTGTTGCCTTACTGTTCATGTGCTTTTGGGTTGTTTCTCTTTCCCTTGATGTTCTAACTAAGGTCAACTTTACTTTTTATGGGGAGAACAAAGTCTGCGCGTCGCACATTCACCAGTGCCGTTAGAACATTATAACCCCTTCACTATCCTTCTATCAGGCATGGAGGACTCTGACAGCAATACTATTCCTCCCTCTATAGGAACTATGCTACCAACATCTAATATTCCAATTGCAACCACCAAACCTACATCCAAAGTGAATACTTCCTCTTCACTTGTGGCTGGCAAATGTGTTAAAAAAGATCCTCCTTCACCAGTCACTTCTCCTTCACCTAACTCTATGGATTTACTCCTTGAGGAGTTCCAAGCGCTTAGACCATATATGGAAGAAACTAACAATCGTCTTCATAATATAGAGGATAAATGGGTATGCATGGAAAATAAAATGGCGCAAATGGAACAACGTATGGACTCCTTCCAAGCAGTGGCGATCAAGGTTCCTCCTATGCAATTGGAAATTGCAAATCTCAAGAAACAAATGGAAAATCTTCAAAATTGTAACAGACGTAATAAGTTGAGTATTTATGGTTTGGCAGAAGGGTCCAGACCCTATCGCATTCTTCAAGTCTTGTCTTCCAAAGATTCTTGATCTACCGGCCTCTCCAATTCTGAACATTCAAAGAGCCCATCGTCTGGGTCGTGAACCACGTATCTCGTCTTCACCTACCAAGTGGGGAGGAGTTATCATCTACTTTTTGGAATATACTGACCTATTGAAAGTTTTTCAAGCAGCCAAACTTAAAGGTCGAGTCTCTTGGCAGGGTTCCACTCTTTTCTTCTCCCAAGATTATGCCAAGTAAACTGCAGATAGGAGGAAGAAGGTTTTGGACATAAGACCAGCTCTTCGCAACCTGAATGCTCATTTTGGTCTCTTCCATCCCTGTTTGTTTAAAGTGACTTATAAAAACAAGACTACTACTTTTGAGGCTCCTATGATGTTACAACAGTTTTTGGTTACTTCCAGGGAAGAAGAAATGGATATATCCAGGCTTCCAAATGTCTAAATTCTGTTGTTATTTGATATTGTTGTTTATTACCTATTGGTTTGTTATAAGCATTTACTGTGAGTGTGGTCGTTCACTGTTACTCATTTATCTTTTCTCTCATTAGGTGCGGTCTTCGTATTTGATCATCCTATTTTCACATCTTGTAGCTGGTGTAGCCTTCCCTCCCGGTCCGTCGTGGGTTTGTCTGATCGGTTGTATCGTCTTCCTTATGTGGTGTCACCACCCCCATTCCATTCCTGTCTTTTCTGGTATGTCAATATTTTTCTTATTTCTATGGTCCTTCTTTTTCACATTCTTTGTTTCATCTTTGCTTTCCTCCTTTTCTTTTTTCTATCCTTTCACCAACAATCTGTATTTATTATTCTATCAGTTTAGTTTCTTTTGTATTTCTTACATGTTTTTCTCTCTATGCTTATTCTCATACTTGCTCTTCTTTCTCTTTATACTCTTCTCCATATGTTGTTCTTTATATATCATTCAATTTTGTTGGTTTATTGCAAGTATCCTTTCAATAGTTTATATTGCATTTAAGATTTTGATATGTATCAACCACTATTGCTTTTTTATCTCACAGATATATTTCGTGTTACTATATTATAGATGTCTTTAAGACTTATTTCATGGAATGTTAAGGGTTTGGGCTCTCCTATAAAATGTCAAAGAGTGTTAACGCATCTTTCTCATTTGAAATGTGATATAGCTTTGCTGCAGGAAATTCACATTCTGGACAAAGAAATATCTAAACTTAAACGGCAATGGGTTGGCCATGTTTTTGCTTCCTCTGGCACTGGAAAGCGTAATGGTGTTGCCATCCTGTGTCATAAACGATTGAATGTACAAGTGATCACTCAAGATATTGATACGATGGGTAGATGGGTATCTGCTTCTTTACTAATAGATAAAATACCCATGACAATTTATAACCTTTATGCACCCACTTCCCCAGACAATACCTTTTGTCCTGACATCCTATCTACTTTGGTGTCTTACAAAGATGATTATTTAGTAGTTGGTGGGGATTGCAACATGGTCTTTGATCCCATCATTGACCAAAACTCTAAATCGAAATTCATACCCTTCCGCATGCACTCTCAATTTACATCTGCTATCAAACAGAGATCTTTAGTAGATGCTTGGAGATTATGTAACCCTACACTTTTAGAATACACATTTTTCTCCCCTGTACATCTTTCCCAATCTTGCCTAGACTATCTGTTCCTTTCCAAATCTCTTTCGCAACACATTATTAACTCAAGTATAGGATCCATATTAATTTCGGATCATGCGCTAGTCACCCTGGATCTGGATCTTTTTTCACCAACTCAAGGGACCAGAAGATGGAGATTTAATAACTCCCTCTTATTGGATCACAACTTCACTCAAAGCTTTAAAACTTTTGCTAATACCTTCTTTCTTGAAAATGAGAACCCAACCATTTTTCCTCAAGTTATTTGGGACACTTTCAAAGCTGCCTCTAGAGACTTCATCATCTCTTTTGTATATTGTAAAAGGAAAGCATCTTTTAATCAATTGAAATTGCTTACAGCTCGTATCAAGCAATTAGAAAAAACGTATCTGCAAGGTAACTCTAAAACTTGTTTAGAAGCACTTGTTAAATCCAAATTCACCTTAAATAAGTTATCCACGGAAAATGCTAATTCATTTTTACTTAAATCCTCCGCTAAATACTATGGTGGTCAAAATAAAGCTGGGAAACTGCTAGCGAATTATCTTAAAGTTAAAAAGATCGCACTAAGATTGAGTCTATCCTCAATTCTTCTAATAATATGGTTCATAAAAATGAAGACATTTTAAAGGAATTTACTCAATTTTTTCAGAATCCTTATACCCCAAAATCTCCCATATGTCAAAGAGATATTCTTAATTTTTTTATCTTCAATTACTCCTCCTTCTCACTCCAATATTGATTTTTCATCATTTGATGATGATATTCAACTTCACGACATTTCAAACACTATGCGTATTATCAAACGTGGTAAAGCACCAGCCCTAATGGCTTTACTATAGAATTGTATTCGCATTTCTCCAAACTCCTTCTTCTCAAATTACTTCAGCTCTTTCTCTTCTTTATTTCTTCTCACAACTCTAGTGGTTCATTTCAAGATGCTTTCATATGTCTTATTCTCAAGGAAAATAAAGACCATACATTATGTAAAAACTTTAGGCCCATTTCCTTAAGTAATGTAGATTATAAAATATTTGCCAAAATTCTAGCTCTTTGTTTAGAATCCTTATTACCCCATTAGATTGGTCATGAGCAATGCAAGTTTATAAAGGGTAGACATATTTCTGATAACACTCGCTTATTCTTTAATGTACTTAGCAAATCTCCTTTTTGTAAATATCCCCTATCTCTTTTGATGCAGAGAAGCCTTTCGACCGAGTTAGCTGGCCTTTTATTTTTTCCACGTTGTCTTGGTTTGGTTTTGGGTCTACCTTTATTAATTATGTTTCATTGCTATATTCCTCTCCTACATCTGCTATTTTAGTTAATGTTCTTCTCTCTCCTTCTTTTTCCCTTTATCGAGAAGTCTGACAAGGTTGCCCTCTCTCTCCTCTTCTTTTCCTCCTTGCTCTCGAACCCTTTTTGATTAAGATTCATTCAAACTCCCAAATTAAAGGTTTTCATTATGGTGATAATCAGTTAAAACTTTCTGCCTATGCGATGACATTTTATTATTTATGTCTCATCCACAAACTTCGCTACCAGCCTCCTTATCAGTGGTGGAACATTTTGCATCAGTCTCGGGCTATAGGTTAAATCCAGACAAATGTGAATTTCTTCCATTAAACAAATTATGCTTTCATGGTGATTTCGCCTCTTCTCAATTCCATTGGAATTCAGCGATAAATAAATATCTTGGTTTATGGTTTACTTCATCTATTAAAGAGACTGTTTCACTCAACTTTAAGGAATTACACACGACTTTGAATTTACTTACTTCCCGTTGGAATACCCTATTTTTGTCTTGGTGGGGTCGTCTGGATACTATAAAGATGATGCTGGCACCCATAATACTTTTTTTATATCTCTAATAGCCAGGTAAATATTCCTAACTCTCAATATAAACAACTTTACTCAATCCTGTCTAAATTCCTCTGGAATAATAAAAAAGCTTGTATGTCTGCTCATAAACTCAAAAGACCCAAATACCTAGGGGGGAGTAATTTTCCCGGACTTCCTTTCCTATCATACAGTTTTTTTCCTTAGACAATCTTCTTTGTTACTACAGGAAGATGATGCATTTAACCTACCCTTATGGACAAAGATTGAAAAATTCTTTTTTCATCCATTTCCTTTTAAAGAATTTATAACTCTTACACATAGACCCCCATCGTTATCTCTTCCTATCTTTAATAACACTTGTAAAAATGTTCAACCTATTATTACTTCATATCAAGACCACAAAGAACAATTTTTGCATTCTTCTCTTTGGTACAATAAATATCTTAAGATTAATAACAAGTGTATCTTCTGGAAAACTTGGCATGCTAAAGGTCTTCGTTGGGTTTATCAACTTTTATCATGAAAACAAATGTATTTCTTTCCAATCTGCTCAAGCACGCTTTCCTTTACCTAACTCATATCAATCTCATTATACTTCTATATTTTCTCTAATTCAATCAACCTACGATCAACTTGTGTCGGTCCCTACTTATACATCTCCCAACATTAAGATTTGTTCTCTTCTAGCTAGCTCTCCATCTGCGTCTCAACTATATAAACAGATAACTTCCCTCCAGATAGTCGACCCAAAACAGACGTTGAGCTCTCTTAGGAAAACGATTTTCAGAACTCCTTTTCTATTTCTGTTTGGAATAAAATCTGGGCTAAAATAAGGAAAACTTCTAACGCAGCTAACGCTACTCAATCTTTGTTTTTCATTTATAATAGGCTCATGTACACTCCTCTTTCCTTACACAAAATAAACTCTACTATTTCCTCTTCCTGTTGGACATGCAATGCTAATTCAGCAGACTTGAAACACATGCTATTTGAATGTTCTCATGCCTATAACTTTTGGTTACAGGTTTGGCAACAAATTAATAATATTTTCCACACAGAAGTCCCTTTTCATTTTATTAATTTATTCCTTGGCTGTGTTTCTGAAGACTGGACTACACAATCTAATAATTTTTACATAATTGATTTACTTCTGGCAGTTGCTTTTCAGCAGATTACTAAGGCATGGAAGGATGTTACTAAAGTACCTTTTCAGGCCTGGTGGTATGGTGCATAAAGCTACAAGTGGTTCCGTTGGGTAAGTACCATGGGGTACTGGTTCAGAACCTGATTATTTCTTTCACAATCAACCGTGAGTTGGTGAGAGACACTCAAGAATACAGTATTTAAGGAGGTTTGGGAAGCAAGCACTGATGGACTTTGGCATCAATACATGACAATCTCTAAGGACTGAATACTACTAACATTTTGAACCCACTACCCCCTGGAGGCCAACGAGCACATACAGAGGGGTACACAGCTAAAGTTTGAAAAGCTGGTTCATTGATGATCCTTGAATAAGAACTCCTTCCAGACTCGGAGGAGTTAATAGATTTAATCTTGTGAATTCCCAACCACCAAGGGCTGTCGCACTTCCTTCTTTTGTCCTGAAGAAGACCCTACTTGATGTATCTACAAACACATATATATATATACAGGGTCGAAACGTCGACGTACAACCATCTCATGTCCTGGCTCACTATAGCAATTATTTAAAAATAATAGGATCAGCTAAAGTGAAAGACCTGAAAAGGATGGAGAATTTATGTTATTGTCTTGTTTATTGATTGAATTTAAAAGGTCACCCATTTGCACTATATGTCACCACAGTCACCCGTTGAATTGTCTGTGTATTTGTTATTGTGTTTTCTTTGTCAGACAGCCCCCATTGGTATTATCTTTTTGTATAAAATTGTTTACACAATTAGCGAGAAAAATAGAGAAACAAAACAAATAATTTAATAAATATTTGATCAAAACTTACTGAGGTGTGGTACAAAAGTCTAGTACAAAATTACTATTGATTGTGAAAGAAATAGTCAGGTTCTGAACCAGTACCCCATGGTACTTACCCAACGGAACCACTTGTAGCTTTATAAGTATTAACCCAGGTTCCGAGGGATAAAGGGTGACCCCATTGATCTTAATGGTGGTATGGTGTCAGCTACAATCACAGACTTGACGGAGCGTTTATTACTTCAGTATCCCTCGCTATCAAGCGTGGATTTTATGGCTACCATTACAATTTTTTTAGACATGTCTGGAGGCAAAACAGGTCTTCATACTCCCTGGATTGAGGAAGTCCCTTAACCCCCATGAATTGTGTTCCATATGGTTTTTATGATATTTAACAATAAACTCTCCATTTCCTCTTACTCTCTGCTATTTAATTATAGCTACATAGTGGTTAGATGCGAGTTAAATGTATAGGATGTCATTTCTTTTCTACATCTTTCTTTATATTCTTCATATACCAACATAATATTTTTTATATATGGACTTTATCTTGTATGTATTGCATTGTGTTATTTCTATTATAAATAAAATCCTTTCTTAAACTTAAAAAAAATAGACCTGAGACTTTATTGTCTCTGGGACCATCCTGTTTCATTCAGACACAGTTTCAAAGAGTTAAGGAGGCGTACTGGGACTAAAGAAATATGATCACATCATGAGTCCATTGGCTCCCCTTTTCAGCCTGCAACATCTTTAAAACCAGCTAAATCACGACCAGCACAAGCTCTCCACCTGTGTATTCTCCACACACCTGCAGCAGGACACCATCAGAATGCAGACTAGAAAGTGTAAAACAGGAAAGCAAGGCTAAAGGCATTTTCAATCAATGTACCCAGAATTTGGAAAAGATCCCTGTGTCTATCAGGCCCCACCTCCCCCAACACTGCTCCAATTGATGGCAGACTTGGTGATGCATCTCTTTACAGAACAGTAAAACACAATGCATTGAATCACTTTATGCTTGTCTTTGAACCTGTGCACTGCTCCAATGCCTTTTAGCTCGGTTCACACAATAGAAATGACACATTCATGTGTAGATTTGTGCAATGCTGGCTCCACATGCGTAAAGACAGTGGGACCTATTCATTAGTTATATTTTGTAGTACATTTAGTACTACAACAATGGTACAACTCACATACTAGAAAATGCTAACTTACGTGCACAGGTCTCAACCTTCACCTCTCCTATTTTTTCTGTGCTGAGATTTCAGCACTGACTGTGAAGATCACTACACACTTATGTCTACATTTAGCAGTAAATGTGGGAGGGACAGGCAGAAAATAGGGTATACTTACTCTGAAATGGGAGGGGATTGGGGAGAAGTAAGGAGGGCATAAGAGAGGGCTAAGGAGGAGTGAAGGGAGGAAACAGCACCCACTGACAAAAAATAAGCACATTCCTATTTACAAATTGAATTTCTAACTTTACTACAGTCATAAAGGAAAAATAAACAGTAGTAAATGTACTCAGAGCTCGGACCTGGAGTAAGTTCAGCACCACACATGGTGAACTACTGCTGCTGCAACACATTCTACAGAAAATAATGGAGGCAGGAATGTAAGATAACAACCAACAGGTAATAATGTTACAATAAATTAATTTATATCGAATTTTTGAAAATAAATATACATTGACTAAAATGTAAAAAAATATATATGTAAACATAATTATGACTTGAATGAATAGTTTATTGTGTAAATTAATAAAAATTGTTACAAAAAATTAAAATAATTCAGATAAAGTCTCCCCAGGACTTACTTACTTCGTTACAATTGGTACATAAATAGCGAGTTTTTGGTATATTGTATATACTAAAGCAAACGAAAAATGATTTGTACAAACGACACTTAAAAGCAAATAAAATCAGTGAAGAACTGGTATTGAACCAATAAATCAATTCAATACTGAAGGATCCTTCCCCCTGTGTGCAAACTTTACAAGTATTGGAAAGAGGATTGGAGTCTCCGAGTTATAAAATGCATTCATAACAATCTTAAAAATATTCAAACCATATATTAAGTAAAAATTCAATGTTATTGTAAATGCATGAGTCCGACAATGGCATGTGTAAATCGAGTGCTAAGTATAATTTGGGTGATTCCATTTCAATAAAGTGCAAAATGTATAACCCTAAACGAAGCATAGGTTCTTCGTACCAAGTAGTTTCATTTCAAAAAGGTGCAATGTACGCAGCTTTACTTAAGAGTTCTTTAGCCTTATGTGCAAACTTTGCAAACCTTGCCAATTCCATTGGAGTCTCTAGATTAAAAAGAAGTTTCATAGCTTCAGTGCAGGTCCGCACCCCATGTTTTAAAAACAAAGGTTTCAATAAAGTGCGTTGTGCATGTAACAAGCAATGACATATACAAATCAGATGGACCAAGGATTCCTCGTCTTTATGGCAAAGTCTACAAGTTGTTATTGCCGCTAGGGCTTTCCAGCGCCTGTTGATATCTTTGATCGGCAAAACCATATGTCTCACCATAAAGATTTGCTTTAAAATCGACTTATTTAACGCAGAGTCAAGGTATAGCTGCCGTAGGCGGTCTTCATAGGAACTTGCAAGTATCCCAATATTGCTACTGGAAGAATTCAGTTCCTTCATGTCCTCTTCCTTTGATAATAATCTAACTTGTTTTTTCAATATAGACTTTAGGATACCAGGCTGATGAATAAGATCCTGCAGTTTGGTTGTGTCGAGGTGCAGTACAGTACAGGCAGTCTGCAGGCCTTCACTCCACGGATTATTTTCTTTCATAAATATTATCTTTAAAATTGACTTCATTGTGTGTGGGGGGGCTGCGCAAACCCCTCGATGGAGCCGCACCATTGAGGCCCAATGCTCATAGCTCTGTTTATTCAGCTCAAATTCCAATCACACCAGAGCATTTCGGGCGGAAGTGGGAATATGAAAGATTTGCTTAAATGCACGACAGTTGACATGTTCCATGATATTAATGAAAGCCGCCGGGAATGCGATCTGACTGTATGTAATTGACGGAAGCAGTTTGGCGTTTATAACCTTTCTGATTGGTTTGGTCAACGGGCTGCTTAACTTGGAGTACAGTTTGCACAGAGCAAACGTCACTGCTTTGGCTTTTGTTTCAATGGAAGCGATATGTGCTGTGGGCTTCCCGTTGCTCATCAGCCACACCCCCAGGTAGTTGTATTTAGTCGCTGTTACTATTTTTAAATTGCCCAGTCTCCATTATTGTCTGAGTTTGTTGGTATATTTTCCAAATATAACTACCTTTGTCTTTCCTGCATTCGCTCGTAATTCGTTGTTGTTATTGTAAATGTTTAATGCATCCAGTAATCTTTGCATTCCTACTTTTGTATCGTCTGCATACTGCATTAGACTTAGTCAAATTGGGCCGATTTTAGGGGGTAAAAGGTCAGCGTTAGATATAATTTTTCCAAGGTTTGCCGTATATAGATTAAAAAGCAGAGGAGCCAATACGCAACCTTGCTTTAACCCTCTGTCTGTTGGTATTTTTTTAGTGGCTGCGTTCATTGCAGTTTTTACCCGTACCCAAGTTCCTGTGTAGAGACTGATTATGGCTTTCAACAAATTTGCCGGTATCCCCCAGTCTTGCAATTTCCGCCACAACAGACTCCGATTGACTCCATCAAAGGCCGCAGAATAATCCACGAAACATGCGAAGAGAGGAGGCGAGTTTTTCTGCACGGACTGATCTGTTAAGTAGGCAAGAGCTATAATATTGTCCGTTGTAGATGCTCCTGGACTAAAGCCGGATTGGTACGCGGGTAGAATTTCATTTTCATTAGCCCAGTCCTGCAGGTCTTGCAGGAGAAGGCTGGCGTAACCTTTCGCTTCAATGTCCAAAAGGGCAATAAGCCTGTAATTAGAAGGGTCCCCAGTGTCTCCCTTTTGTGGATAGGTTGCAGCAAGGAGCCCTTCCAAGTCTCCGGGACTATTGAGTTTGTAAGACAATGCTGGTAAAGTGGCGTGAGTATGGTTCCCCAGAAGTCGTAGTCTTCTTTGAAAAGATGGCCTGGTAAGCCATTAGGGCTGGGTGCCCCATCTTTTCTGATATTTTTTAAGATTGCCATCACACGATTCCCTGGCGCCAGTACTTCAGATGTTTCCTCAATGGTTGGCAATTTCCCTGCCGCAGCTGGTCCAGGTGTATCTACGGGAGAAGTGTCAGGCCAGCCCATGATAGTAAAGGGCCTTTGCGTGCCCGATGATGGTGGATTAGGGGCTCCACAGTATAATTTGGTTGCATAGTTTGTCCATGTGTCACTGGCGACCGCATTGCATCAATCATGTCCATGCCCTGAAAGCCTGTTAATATACGACCAGAATTCCGCCTGTTTGCTTGGGGTCAGCAAATTGAAGACATACAGCCATTCAGAGTCTTGCTGTTTCCTTTTATGATCCCATACATTTTTTTCTGTGTGTTTTCCTTGCTAACAGTAGGTTTTGATGTGTTTCGTTTTTTCCCTCTCGCTTGTGGTTGCATAAGGCTGTTCTAAGTAACCTCTTGCTTTGCGCTGCTTTTTTGCACCGAGGTTGGAGTTGACAGCAAGGCCTTTCTCTAGATGTTGGAGGGTGCCTTCCTTGTTTACCTATTAGGAGATGATATACCTTAGTCAACAGTTTAAACCAATTCTCAGCGATATTGCCACTTAAAAATTCTTCGGCTGTTTTCGGCCAGTCGCTTTTCCACCTACTTAGGACTGATGTATCTATTTTATTCCACTTTAGTCTCCTCTGTAAAACATGGATTTCTTCCCCATTAGTATGGCCCACAAGGACAGTGGGCTGGTGCCAAATCACTTGTAGGGTAATAGCTATGGCCTGAGGGAGATGATCGCTGCTCTGGATGAAAGGCTTTTGGAATTCCGACACCTGTCCGTACAAAAGATTGCACACAAAGATGTAATTGATCGTTAATTTGATCTTCCCCTGCAGAGCTTTGATCATAGCTGCTGCCGGCCGCTGACTCCTTTGTATTGATTTTAATCTATGCCTGTTTAAAAATGAGTTCATTACGATTCCTGCCCTGTCTGTGGGCAGTGCTTCATCTTGTGCCATTCCAAGATTTTTGGTTGTTGAAATCCCCAGCCATTATGATCCCACAATTTGGCTGGGTGCTTAGTAGTTCTTCCAGCTTATCCACTAGTGCCCTCATATCGCTATGTCTGGGAGACTTTTTGCTGTTAAAGTAGATGTTCAAGAGTACAATCTTTATTGGACTTCCATTCACTTTCATGCCTTGCAATAAAGCCGCTTGGGCCATATCCGTTTTACGTAGGGGTTTTATTTTTATGTTACTACTGATACGCGTATATATCGATAAATCCCCCGAGGGTCTTCCGAATATATTGTGTTTTTTTGCTGGCTGCTGAAATTCCGTGAACCCAGGTATCACCTGTGGGGCAAGCAGCCAAGTTTCTTGAAGGCATAGCAGGTCCCCAGACTGTAGAAATTCAAATGCTTCCTTGTTATTTAGTTTGGTTTTTAGCCCATAAACGTTCCAAGATATTACTTTCAGGGGTCTGCTCGATTCGTAGTTAGGATGGCCATTTCCTTTTGTGCTAGGAACACGTGCGCCTTATTTGTCTCGAGTTAGGCGAGAAGTGTATTTTAAGTTGGAAAATGTTGTAGTACGAGCAACATAGTTTATCCCTTTTAAGATAGACTTCCGTGGGCTCTGTACTGATCTAGGGTGAAGTCCACTTTTTAGCATGAATGGGTATTTCTCCTCTTTAGGGATATGAAAATTAATATCCCAGTTTGCAAATCGGTCTCTCTCTTTCATGATTCTTTGTGGAATGGAACCATTATTCCATTTTAATATGGTTGATTCTCTTGATGTGTTATTGCCCAGTGTTTTAAATTGAACTTGGATAAGATCTTCCGTCACGATAGAGGAGAGCTCTGGGATGCGTTTTAGGATTTGTAAGATGTTGGACCTATTTAAAATGTCTGAAGTTCCCCGTGAAATATATTCTGGTGTAAAGATTATGATGGTATTCTCCGCATTCCTATGCTCTTGGGGCATTTGACTAGTGGCAGAGGAATGTGTTGCCCGGCTTTGTGCAGATATTGCCATTGCTTCTGAGTCTTTGTTAACATCATGAGAACCCCAAGACTCATTGTTGTTCAGTGATGTGGTTGCTATCGTTCCTCCCTCTGGAGCCTCATACCAAGTTTCCCGATGTCTTTCCTGGTGCTGCTCCTCAGGGTGGCTATCTGTGGTAATTATTTGCAAGGTCATTTTTAATTCTTGCTGTGGTGGTTCGGCTGTAACTTTAGCCGTTCTTTCCTCGGTGGTCAGGGTTATGATTAATTTGGATGTGATTTTAGCGGCTCTTTCCTCGATGGTCGGGGTTATGTTTAATTTGGGTTCAAGTTTATTTTTTGTCTGGCTTTCCTTTTGGAAGATCGAAAAAAAATTCTGTGGTTCCTGGTTCCTTTGTGTTAGAGCCTTTTTGACATTTATTTTTTGACGCTGAGTGTCATAGGGTTCTCTCGGACCCGACAATAATTATTTTGCTCTATTTTGTTGTTTTGTGTTTTTTTTGGCATGTTTTTTCAAACGTTTCTTTGCCCTTCTGGAGAGGGTTTTGCAGGGTTCTGAGGTATATTCCAAGTTGGTAACCCCGTCAGCATTGCTGTGCGGGGTCTTGCCTATTACGGTTTCCTCTTGAGTAGCTATGTTTTGGCTAGGCAATGGTGCCGACTGCAAAGATAGTTGGGCTGTATTCATGCACAAGGCTTGTTTGCTATCTTGTGTGTTCATAGGCATCAAGGTAGTTTCTACTGGACAGGTGTTACCCACGAGATGATTTGCCCCTCTCGTTTCTGTTACAGTGTGAGACGTCGCATTGGAGGAGCTAGCTACACCCGCAAAGTTATTAATTCCTTTTTGTTTGCCATCTTTTGAAAAACTTTCGGTTGTTCTTTGACAGGACTGGGCTATAATGCCCTGTTGTCTTTGCTTTGGTTCTGTAACAATAGATGTTAGGACTTCCGGTAATGAACTGAGCTTCTCCACAATTGAAAGACACAAACAACTGGCAGTCGGTTGCATCCTCATTGAATCCAGTTTTTCGGTTAAGGCGTCCATTTTGGCTTCAATATTAATCATGGCTATTGGGAGTGCCTGCATGGTGTCCATTTGTATTTCCAATGTCTGTGTTTGCCAAGTAAGCGCATTAACGGCCGTTGTTAATGTGGAATTTATTGAGGATAACAGGGAATTTTGGTTCTGGCATCCTTTGTAAGGTGTACATTTTGTTTCGGCCGTAGTATGAAGCAGATTCTGTTCACCCGGGGAGTTGTTCTCTCTCCATTCCTCTTCCATCAAGGGCGAGCTTTGGTTGAAAGTGAAACTTTTAATTACTGATAAGCTTCGTAGCTGGTCCGGGGATGGAGACAGATCATGCCGATAAGTTCCACCCTCCGCCTGTTGGCTCGTTATAGTCTCCACGTGCATGAGTTGGTTGTCTCTATTTGATTGTTCCAGTGTTGATGAAATTTCCAGATCTTCCTGTTTCCCCTGGCACGTTTCGTCTATCCTTTTGCCCTTGGAGTCCAAGTGCTCTGATGCTGATGAAATTTCCAAAACTTCTAGATGTTCTTGCCGTAGTGTAACTTGCCCTTTTCCCTGGTATAGAGGGAGGTCAGATGTTTCCTGCCCCCTCTTCTGCCTTTCCTCCTGCAGTTCTGGATGCTCGGTCTCTCTTGTTATTTCTACCGCTTCCAGGTCTCCCTGTCCTGTCCCATCTTTTACCATTTCTCCGCTATTCCCTTGGCGAGGGTGTGACCCGATTTCCTGTGTCCGATCTCCCGGCTCGGGGTCTGGGTCTGACTCAGTCCCTTGTTGACGTGTAGCGTTGAGTGTATTAATACACTACTGTAGGTCTCACTTGTACCCAATGTTTTTTGACCAGGCGTTATTGACATGAAATATTTGCAGATTGTGAAGATTGCGCCATAGGGGTAGACTTTGGCCGCACTTGGCTCTTTGTTGATGTCTTGGTTCTAGTTGCCCATACTGATGTTAGTTTTGCCTTTTGCCATTTGCCACCCTTTCCGTAGGCGAGTTGGATTGTAGCTATACCCGAGGTGGCTTTTCACCGATCTTTCCTCTAATTTGTAGGGGAGTAAATATTCTAGTTTGTAGGGGAATTTGTAGCTCTGTGCACTGTGTGTCGGTCTGAGCCTCCTTTTTCCCCTGTTATGTAGATTAATGTCAAGAATCATTAATGTTGGGCGAGTTGTTTGAATAAAATAAGCCTTCTCCCCCTCAGATATACACCGCCTTGTGCTGTTTTGCTCAGATGTAATCAAGGTAGTGCGGGTAAGGAAAGACGGCGGGGCCTTGGCTTTTTGGGTGAAAGTCAAATCGTGGCCAGTCGAAAAGACAGTTAGTTCTCTTTAATTCTCTTTGACAGAGTTTGATAAACGTTCTTGATTGCTTCAGTGTTATTGATGGAAAGTGGTAACAGGTGATGGTGCTAGCTGGTGGCTAGTGGCGTCTAATCCCCTCTAATGGCCTCCAATGGCCTCTATCAGTAGCCCAGTGTCTGACCCGATGTCTGGTAATGAGGGTGGTGGAATTGAAAATGGAATTGCAGGAGGGTATTTCCCCCGATTACGGGGAAGGGGAGGCGAGGATGATGGAGAAGGGTTCAGGAGCAGGGCACACTGGGGTGCCACAGCTGCACCCAACCTAGGGGTCCATTACGATGACTGGCGGATGCACCTCCGCGATGCTGGCGGTGGGAGAAAACGCCATTTACCGCGCACTGGCAGCGGTCTTCATGCCCGCAATATTAGCATGTCTAGACAGAGCCATTTCCCGTCCGCTGCGGTGTGACGCCGACCGCCATCAAAGTGCGCCCGCCAGCGCGGCGGAGTGAGCCAATGAGCACTAACCGCCGTGCGGAATGACGTCCCGTCCGCCGAACAAATCACGATGCCGGAAAAAGGGCAGCACACCGCGGCGGAGCAACCGTATAGCCAAAGACGGCGGAGACACCACAGAGGAGCAAGAAAATAGACACCCAGACCACACCGCGATGGATCCAGCTCTACACGCCTTACCAGTGCTGTATCTGATACACCACCTGCAAGTCATTGACCGGTGCGGACGCTGCCGCAGGTACGTACACACACAACTGTGCATGCAACACAATACACAAGTCTAGGCTTTGAAAACGGTGCATGTCCACACCAGACACCCCTGTGGGGACAGGCACACAGCCATCACTGCATCCACACATGTCCCACCTGCCACAAAAACCCCTTCGCCACATCCTGGCTACCCATGTTCCGCGATCATGAACAAATGTCCCGGTAGCGTCACCGCCGCGGTCAGTGTGCAGGAAAACATGCACACAACGCAGAGGCCAGTGCCAGCGCCAGCCATGGCCACTGTACAAACAACACCAAACCCCCACTCAAAACACAACACACTAGCCCTCTCCCTGAATGTACATATCATGTGCCTGCCATGTGCCACTCCTGCACAACAACAACACAGGTGAATACACACCCTGCCCCACATCCCTAACAACTGCAGAGATAGCCACAACAGGAGTTGTTGCACAGGAACACATACCCTAGAAGGCCAGGCCCCATCCAACACACACACTACAACAACACCACACACATGCCCAGAACACTGAGCTCCAGCACAAAATGTACACACACACACATATTGATGATCAAACAATTCACTGCACACACAGCCTACCAACTTACACAGACACACCCTAGCCTGCCTCACAGCCACATACACAGACCACATGCTAGCAGCAATGGAGGACAACATACATGAAAGCTAAAGTGATGTGCCCACAAAGGGAAGGACAAGGACACAACTATCAAGCATGTGTACATCACATGCAAGACAACAGACCTCTGAGAACACCCACAGCCCATCAAATCACACATGGCTGCCACAGTGAGTCAACACAAAACACAAGCACCTCAATTCAACAACTCAGGGAGACAGCAAGGCCACCCATGTCAAGGCACAGGGATGAGAGGAAGGCCATGAAGTCAAATACTGAACAGACACACATAGGTATGCAATTACCTGACAAGAGCATCTCTGCACCACAACACACAGGCCCCATTCACATACTCCATGATTGATAAGCACAAGTAGGATACGTCACACATCCCCCCTCTCACATCAGCAGCACACAACACTCCCATGTGCACCAAATCACAATTGCAGGGCACAACAAGTACACATACACGCACACCACTCCAGGGTGACACATGGGTGTAGTTGAAAATGCAGGTGCACACACATCAAGAGTCACCACAAAGTCACCCCCTTCACACCACACACTTCTCCACCACCAAAGTGTACACGTTGGAAGTAAGGCATGGGACCAGGATTACTGACCACCACAAGAGGATCGTACACATACACTGCTGGGCACACAGTAAGTAAGCTCACACAGACACCATGACCCGTGCCAACCTGCATGAAAGCCTGTGCATAAACTCCCACCCTGTGCTGACATTGCCTCCAAACATGACATGTCTACACCATAGACAACATGGACAAAGAAGGATGATGACAACAAGAACATTTTCAAAAACCACCTTCACTGCACCCACAAGTATAAGAGTCAGGAAGAATTGAAGTCCCTGTCACCCCTGCAAAAACATGGAGACGTGAGACAACCCATGGCCAATGTTGAAGTGCCATACTGAGCATGTGACACAGTAAACCATGCACACACAGAAACAGTTTTATTGAGAAATTACACTAACAGAACTGACAACAGGAACAACTGTCTTTATTCACACTTGTGCATAGATAGATAACAAATGTGGGCAACTGCAGGGCCAGTGGCCACTACAATGTACAGAGTAGCCACATCAGAAGCTGCACAGGCACGGGGCAAACAGTAGTGAACAGCAGGGCCAGTGGCCACTCCAAAGTGCAGAGTGAGGTACATGAGATCCTGCACAGGCAAGGGGCAAACAGCAGTGAACAGCAAGGCCAGTGGCCAGTCCAAAGTGCAGGTGAGGTACATGAAAAGCTGCACAGGCAAGGGGCAAACAGCAGTGAACAGCAAGGCCAGTGGCCAGGACACAGTGCAGGTGAGGTACATGAGAAGCTGCACAGGCAAGGGGCAAACAGCAGTGAACAGCAAGGCCAGTGGCCAGGACACAGTGCAGGTGAGGTACATGAGAAGCTGCACAGGCAAGGGGCAAACAGCAGTGAACAGCAGGGCCAGTGGCCACTCCAAAGTGCAGAGTGAGGTACAAGAGATCCTGCACAGGCAAGGGGCAAACAGCAGTGAACAGCAAGGCCAGTGGCCAGGACACAGTGCAGGTGAGGTACATGAGAAGCTGCACAGGCAAGGGGCAAACAGCAGTGATCAACAAGGCAAGTACAATGTGCAGATGAAGTCCATGAGAAGCTGCACAGGCAAGGGGCAAACAGCAGTGAACAGCAAGGCCAGAGGCCAGGACACAGTGCAGGTGAGGTACATGAGAAGCTGCACAGGCAAGGGGCAAACAGCAGTGAACAGCAGGGCCAGTGGCCACTCCAAAGTGCAGAGTGAGGTACAAGAGATCCTGCACAGGCAAGGGGCAAACAGCAGTGAACAGCAAGGCCAGTGGCCAGTCCTAAGTGCAGGTGAGGTACATGAGAAGCTGCACAGGCAAGGGGCAAACAGCAGTGAACAGCAAGGCCAGTGGCCAGGACACAGTGCAGGTGAGGTACATGAGAAGCTGCACAGGCAAGGGGCAAACAGCAGTGATCAACAAGGCCAGTGGCCAGTCCAAAGTGCAGGTGAGGTACATGAGAAGCTGCACAGGCAGGGGGAAAACAGCAGTGAACAACAAGGCCAGTGGCCAGTCCAAAGTGCAGGTGAGGTACATGAGAAGCTGCACAGGCAAGGGGCAAACAGCAGTGAACAGCAGGGCCAGTGGCCACTCCAAAGTGCAGAGTGAGGTACATGAGATCCTGCACAGGCAAGGGGAAAACAGCAGTGAACAACAAGGCCAGTGGCCAGTCCAAAGTGCAGGTGAGGTACATGAGAAGCTGCACAGGCAAGGGGCAAACAGCAGTGAACAGCAAGGCCAGTGGCCAGTCCAAAGTGCAGGTGAGGTACATGAGATCCTGCACAGGCAAGGGGCAAACAGCAGTGATCAACAAGGCAAGTACAATGTGCAGAGTAGTTACATCAGAAGCTGCACAGGGAATGTGTGCGACTATACCATGCCATGCTCAGCAACAGAGTCATGGGGATAACAATGGGCATCACAGACACTGCTGTGGACAGACAGGTGTGTGAGGGTGACTACCACTCAGATGTGGCTGTCTGTCGGACTTGGAGGTGACTGTGTGTCGCGGTCAGTAGAAGGACTGCCCCGGGGAGTGTGAGGAACATCTGTGGAAGAGACATCTCTGGCTTGGGAAGCTGGAGGGCTGCTTGGACCAGGTGGGGTGGTGGCACGGGGAGGTGGACTGATGCTGTGGTGAGACCCAGTGTGTGCAGGAGATTGTGGAGGGGTGCCTTTCTACTTCTTGGGGATCCTGAAAGGCTTCCCTGTCTGGGGACTAATGTGAACTGGTGTGGACACAACAGGTAACCCCACCACCAAACCTGCTCCTGGTGCTGACTCTGGGCCCCCCTCTGGGGACATGCTGGATCCAGCTGTGCGATTCCCTGGGGCTTGCTTCCGCCCTTCCAAACTCTGTCTACCATGTTTAGACCCTACAGTGCCCCCTTGTGCCTGCTTCACAGGGCTCGGGATGGGAGTGGAGGTTGTGGGTGGATCAGCCATAGGGCCCTCATCCAGTGTAAGCCTTGCAGGTAACACCTCCTCAGTGGGCAGGGAAACTGTCTTCTTTGCTTTGCGAGCGGTCCTTGGGACAGGAGAGTCCTTGGCGGGGGATGACTCTGAGGCCTGTGACCCTGAGGCCTGTTTCTTGGCCCCCTGGCCCTTGGTGTTGCCTGACGGGCTTTTATCTCTGTGCTCTGGGGTGGTCTTAGTTTTCTGTGGGGATGGTGTTTGCGGCCTGGACCGTTTGGGCTATTGCTGCTGCTGTGTGCTGCATGTGCTGTATCTGGACTTTGGGGTCTGTTGAGCATTGTCACTGTCATCAGAGGTGCACACTGACAGGACGGTGGACAAAGGGACAGGAGCTGCTCCCTGAGAATGTGCCTGTTGCAGGGCTGCCGTCACTTGTGAGGACAATGACTGCACAGCCCGGTGTAGCCCACCCACATCCGAATGTATGCCCTCCATGTAAGCTATCACCTGGCCCAACTTTTTATTGTGGTCTAGGAAGGCATTGAGGAGAGCTGTCTGCCCCACACACAGCTGGCGCAATAGCTCTACTGACTCAGCACTGAGGGCTGCAGGGCTGACATGGGCCGGGGCAGCAGTGCCTGGGGTGAAGGACACTCTTCCCTTTCGACTTGTGCGAACACGGGCAGCACCAGTGGAAGCAGATGGGAGGCTGGACAGTGGACGCTGTGTGGCGGAAGAGGAGGCAGAGTCCCCGTTTCCTGTGCCCCCCAACACGGATGCATCACCGCTGGCGTCAGATGACGTAGAGCTTTGCGTCTCGGGATGTGATTCCTTCAGCAGACTCCTGTCCCCCTCCTCAGCGCTGGTTACATCTGTGTCACTCTGCTCCGGTGCGGCTGTTGCACTGGATGCCTCACCGCTGGTGTCCGTCCCCTGTCCCTCAACGCACACGGGAGATGCTACATGGGAGAGAGATGTAGTGTTAGTGGAGTGGCACCAACTGAAGTAACATGTGCAAGTAAATCACCATTCAAGAAGATGTGTTATCCACGTTGCACATCACCCTGACTAAATATACATTGCCACCTCAATTATCAACCCAACAGTGCATGTAAAGAACAAATCCAGCCATAAGTGATCCCGGTGACTCACACAGCACACCATCCTGCCTGTGGCCCACTTCAGACACAGGCACAAAAATCTCTCTGACCACACAGGGTGCTGAGGATGGCAAGGATGAACACCACAACATGGTGTCAATTACGTACATGGATGGAGCAGTAGGGGAGCACACACACACAGACCACAACATAATAGCCCACAATGGCCATTAGCGCATGCCAGCCATCATGTTGCTTGCACGGGCACAAGTACTGTAGCACATTGTCCTCAGAAGTTGTAGCAGCTGAAATCAGCTGTCAGGCATTGCACGCATTGATTCAAACACACTCAGATTAGTCACACTGCCGTCAACATCAATATGAATTCCCACAGTACCCCACTGCACAAGGTACCTGAATGCCACAGCTTTGAATGCAATGGCAATGCACATTGCGCAGATCACATCAGTGAGTACAGGTGGGACAAATGCATGTCAGATGCACCCAGCACAGACGCCACTTACAATTCACTGCATCACACTACCCACTTCACATAGCTCTGAGTTTGTCCAATCTGTGGACACATGCAGCCACTCCCTGCCAAAGCCACCCGTCAACAAATACTCACCCCTAGCTTGCTGCTGATGCTCCTTCAATTGTCCATCCAACTCAGGCTGTGTCACGGCCAAGATGCGGGCCATTAGTGGTGTCATGGTGCGACGGGCCAACCTGCCGCTCCGAGGGAGCAGCCCCAGCGTCATCTCGGCCACTTTTCTTGCTCAGCCGGCAGATGTCGTCCCACCTTTTGTGACAGTGGCTGCGCCGTCGGTTTGACACACCCAGATCAAGCACCTTGGAGGCAATGGCCCTCCACACGGCTTTACACTGGTGGACTTTCAGTTGCAGGCATGGGAGACAAGAGTGGTAATTCATTAGTGACACAGTGTATACTACCAAAATCTCTCAATACAGTGGCACGATACTCACTCATCCCAAATCAACAGATATGTGTAACAGAGCCAAGAATGCATGGCACATGGTACAACGGCATTGGAGAACCAAACATGAATCCATGAAGGTGGGAGGGTGAACACAGTACCTGTACATCCCATTCACATGCAGGATGCCAGCACATCAAGCAATGCGTAATCTGCCCACATCTACTGTCCGCTGTTAGCTAGAGCAACACATAGATTAGATGGCAACACATGGTTGTTGGTGGACTCACTGTGTCCAACACTGCGCAGCACCCAATGTCCTCACCCTGTGAATGGCTCACTGTGTCATGGAGCTCACATACAGTGACATCAACTCTCATACACACACCCTTGTCACAAGGCTTGTCGTGTGCAATCTACAGGGCTGAGATGGCTCTTTGATGAAGATGTGTGAACAAAAGTCACATGGAACACACTGTACATGCAGTGATGTGTACTTGTGGGATTGGGCGGCGACTGTGCAGGCCAGGTGGGCTGACACTGAGGGACATTTGGGACCCACAAAGGCATTCACACAAGCAATCACTGGCCTAACTCCTGCATTACCAATTTGATGCTTCACTGTATGGCTGACAGGACAATACATGTCCCTCAAATCTGGATGGGCATGCAGGGAAACGTGTGAAAGAGGCTACACAGCCCTGCCCCCTGGAGAAAACATGCTAGGCAGTGCATGTCAGAGCCCCACACTCACTGACACATACTACAGCATCCCCACCTCACGTGTGCCCCCCCTGCACTCTCACTCACACTGTTGGAGACTTACCACGACATTAGGGGCACCATAGAGCCTTGGGTACTTTGCAAGCACCCCGTCCACCAGGACCTCTAGCTCCTCGCTGGTGAAGGGACTGGCCCGGATCTTCTGTGTCCTTGACATCACTGTGGACAGTGGCAGCAGCAGCAGGTGGAGGGTGGCAGGCAGCAGTCCCTGGAGACAGCAGCAGCAGGTGGAGGGTGGCAGGCAGCAGTCCCTGGAGATAGCAGCAGCAGGTGGAGGGTGGAGGGTGGCAGGCAGCAGTCCCTGGAGGCAGCAGCAGCAGGTGGAGGGTGGCAGGCAGCAGTCCCTGGAGACAGCAGCAGCAGGTGGAGGGTGGCAGGCAGCAGTCCCTGGAGGCAGCAGCAGCAGGTGGAGGGTGGCAGGCAGCAGTCCCTGGAGACAGCAGCAGCAGGTGGAGGGTGGAGGGTGGCAGGCAGCAGTCCCTGGAGGCAGCAGCAGCAGCTGGATGGTGGCAGGCAGCAGTCCCTGGAGGCAGCAGCAGCAGGTGGAGTGTGGCAGGCAGCAGTCCATGGAGGCAGCAGCAGCAGGTGGAGGGTGGCAGGCAGCAGTCCCTGGTAGCAGTGGAAATGTGGGGCACCCTCCAACACATATATAGGCCCCTGGGGCTGTGTCAGTGGTCCCACGCCGCTGCAATTGGTGTACCAGGTCTGCTATTTTTAAAATCATCCAATGTCCGCCTCCGCGGTGGCGGTGCACGCCTACCGCGATTTTCAAATACATATGAAGCAACCGCTACTGTGCGTCCCATTGGCTGCAAGGGCATGGACCATGGCGGTGACACACCGCAGGGGCCAGGTGCGCGCTACCGCGGTGGTGCATCTTTTGAATGCTTCCAATGACCGGCTACGCGGTTGCGGAACACGCCTACCGCTATCTTCAAAATTGCATCAGGCTACCGCGAGGGTGCTTCCCATTGGCTGCCAGGGCATGGTCCATGGTGGTGAGAGTCTGCAGGGGCCAGGCGGTAGGCACCGCCAGATGGGTGCCATACAGTGCCTGTGGTGACCGTGAGCTGGGTAGCGGTGCATGCCAACCGCCATATACACATGTAGATATGGCTGAGACTACCGCGATCGTGTCTGGGGTATTGGCGGTGAGAGTCCGCAGGGGCCAAGCGGTAGGCACCGCCAGATGGGTGCCATACAGTGCCTGTGGTGACTGTGAGCTGGGTAGCGGTGCATGCCAACCGCCATATACACATGTAGATATGGATGAGACTACCGCGATCATGTCTGGGGTATTGGCGGTGAGAGTCCGTAGGGGCCAGGCGGTAGGCACCGCCAGATGGGTGCCATACAGTGCCTGTGGTGACCGTGAGCTGGGTAGCGGTGCATGCCAACCGCCATATACACATGTAGATATGGCTGAGACTACTGCGATCGTGTCTGGGGTATTGGCAGTGAGAGTCCGCAGGGGCCAGGCAGTAGGCACCGCCAGATGGGTGCCATACAGTGCCTGTGGTGGCCGTGAGCTGGGTAGCGGTGCATGCCAATCGCCATATACACATGTAGATATGGCTGAGACTACCGCGATCGTGTCTGGGGTATTGGCGGTGAGAGTCCGCAGGGGCCAGGCAGTAGGCACCGCCAGATGGGTGCCATACAGTGCCTGTAGTGACCGTCCGTGGACTTGCGGAGCAGGTTTGCTGCACATATGGAGTCATCCATCTCTATCCATAGCCCAACATGAACAGTGCCCAGTGTCTCCAACATTGAAGGACCCTCGTGAGGCCAACATAACGAATGGGACATTTAACTCCATCTGGAAGGGAACCTCTTCCTTCCAGTACTTTCAGCAGAAATCTCCGCGGCTATGGAAGAGGTTCATGTGACCCCCTGCTTTACTCTTCCCCAGCTGGGGACGAGTTGACTTTAGATACATCGGAGCAAATGCAGGTGGGCGTATGAACCTCGAACAACCGCTGTGAATTGACGATGCAATTTACAGCTAGGATTAAACATTGTGGGCACCTTTTGTTGTATAAGGAACGTACCCTGGTTTTTCCACCGCGGCGCTTACCTGGGACAAGCCAGACACCAACCTATGGTTGGCCTCTGAGGAGCCACCGGATAGCGCTGTGTGAGGGGGTTTGCTTATGGCATGTCTCCTTTCCAGCAGATGGGTGACACATGGTCCCCACTCTAGGCGCAGGAGCCTTTGCGTGATAAAATATAATAAGGGGCCACCATTGTTGTGCATTTACCTCTGACCTGAAAAACTGCTTTTAGGTAAACTGTGCCTGAATGTCCATACTTTAACTCTTCTTAAATCTTTCCATTGACCAGGACACTACACCTTTAGTGTCTACACCTGCCGGTACACGTTGCCGCGCATAATTGACCCAAATAGGGTGAGTTTCACGGCTGTGCCTAGTGCACATTTTATTATATATTTTTTAATACTGCTGCTGTTTTTAAATGCATCTATTTGTCAGTTGACGCATGCCACCAGTCACTTGTGTGTAGCATGCGCGTGTTGCACACCGGATAAAAAGTGCACATACAACATTGTATATATCACAGTTGTATTTAAACTAATTTGTATGAATCTCTCTTGTTGCAGGCTATGTTGTAGATCTACAGGTACCACTTTTTAGGGTGCTGTATGGGTGGTCATGACTTCTCTTCACGTAGTTCGGACCACCACCAGAAAGTGTAGGTAGATCTCACTTTGGTCCTGAGGAATTGCCGTCAAATGGATAATAGGAGAGAAACACGTTGACCCAAATTATAGGCGTATAATCCCGCAACCTTAGAGCAGGCATACGCGCTTTTTCATTTTTAACCAGGGTAGTGACCACATTTCATTAAAAAATTTTGAGTGGACCACTATCTCCTGTTTTAATTTCACACCCCTTCAAATCACTACACCTACACTGATCAAGGGCCCTCACACGCACTACACCCTACGGCATAAGGAATAAAGATCTTCGCCAAGAAGGCCCCATCACGGGTGCTGATCGGGTATTGCAGCGCCGACCCGATAAGGAGCAGACCCGATGATGAAGCAAGACACCTAGCTGGCTGGGTGTGTGAGGGTCTTTTTCCGAAAGGAGGAAATCGTTCTCCTGCCTTTTGATTGTACACCATTGTGTATACTGTCAAAACATATACAACAACCTGCCACTAACAATGGGAACTGCATACCACCTTGGTTTATAAATTGCATTGACACATACACAAGCACATGTCATGTGATGTGTAAGGGCATGTAGACTGTACAGTTTTTGTGTTGCATAGCATATGTAGATAATGGTCAATGTGTGTAGGTGCAATGTAACGCACAATGCTGTCTCATTGTGTGAACTAGGGGCATCATTGACTGTCACATTGTCTACTGCACATGCACACACGTGTTCAACATGCTCAGCCTGTGGTCAGTGTGTACTTGATGTGTGCCATGTGCAACCTGTGTTGGGAGGTGTATCATGGACAGCAGCACGGTGTGCTAGGGTAGTATTGTAGTTTGACACATATGCTGGGGGTAATACTCACAGGTGTGCGCACACATGTGGTTCCATATCCCACTGTGCATGCCAATGAGCAGGAGGTGTGCACAGATCATTGCTGCGGGTAAGGGGACAAGTGTACGAGTAGTGTGCCTGATGTGTACCGACTTGTGCAGTGCTCTGTTGGTTGATGGTGCAGTCTGTAACATTTGGCAATGTGTCTGTAGAAATGTGAAATGTCCTGTACATCTCATGGTGTGTTTCATTCACATATGTGCACTTTCATCTGACCTAGGAGGAGGCCCAATATCCATCGTCCATTCACAGTGCTGGCTGACATGGAGAATGAAGAGATCATCCGCAAATTCAGGCTGGATAGAGTTTCCCTACAAAACCTATGTGCCATGTTGGAGCCCCACCTGCAGCCACGTCGCACATATCCAACAGCTTTCACTGCGACTTCAAAGGTGATGGCGTGCCTGCATTTCTTTGCGACAGGCTCATTCCAGCACACGGCAGCAAGCGCAGGTGGGATGTCACAACCGATGTTCAGCTTGTTGCTGAGGGATGTACTGTCAGCTATGATGAACTACAAGGACAGATACATTCAATTCCCCAGGGGGCCAGAGTTGGTGGCTGTGAAGGGAGATTTTTATGCCCTTGGACACATCCCCCATGTTGTTGGTGCCATTGATTGCACACATGTTGGGCTTGTGCCACCACAGGCACGTGAGCAAGTCTACAGAAATCGGAAGCATTACCACTCAGTAAATGTTCAAGTGGTGTGCCAGGCGGACATGATCATCTCCCACGTGTGTGCCAGGTATCCCGGGTCAGCCCATGATTCGAACATCATGCGCAGCAGCATCGTCCCGCAGCTGATGGCCAATCTGCTTCCTGAGCGTGCATGGCTTGTGGGTGAGTATGCATAGTGGAGTAGCGTGGTGTGTGTGTGACATGCTGTCCTGTGGCATTGTGGAACATCAAGGTTAATCTGTGTTTCTCACACCCAGGTGACTCTGCATATCCTAACCGTCCGTGGTTGCTGAGCCCACTGCGGAATCCTGTGACAGCAGCTGATGTGTGATATAATGATGCCCATGGGAGGACACAGCGTGTAATAGAGCGTACATTTGGTCTCCTAAAGTCACGATTTCACTGCCTGGACCGTACCGGAGGTGCCCTGATGTACTCGCCAAGGAAGGTGTGTCAGATAGTCGTGGCATGCTGCATGCTCCACAACATGGCCATTCGCAAGGCAATACCCCTGATCCTGGATGATGATGAGCAGCCAAGGCCCCCACCTGCAAACCAACCCGGGTCTAGTGACGAGGACAGTGGAGAGGAGGAAGGTGTCGACATGCGTCAACAGCTCATCAACCGCTACTTCACTTGAAGGTGAGTGACGATGTGGGAGGGACACATGGTCAGATGGTGTTGCAGTTGCTGTGAGGGTGCATGTGAGCTTGGTGACAGCAGCCTTGTGTTCACTCCTTGCTGGTTGGCAATGTTTGTGGGATAGGGTAGTTTGACACAGATACAGGATGTCTCCATGGCGACTGTTGCTCTGTGTAATGTGTGAAGATTGGAGTACCTTGTTGACAAGTGTTGTGTGATGTGTGTGATGCCACATCAAAACAAGTGACTCTTGTTCTGATGTTTTTCCTAGGTCTCTTCAGCCTCTCCTTGCCTACCTACATTCCATTTCCCTGGGACATTTACATCACGGTGAAGGTTGCACATCCTGTATTAAAGACGGAGCAGACACAACAACATGTGTGTAAGGTGTATTTATTTACAATTGTGACATGTGAGGGTCGAGAAAATGTACATGGGGGAATTTGAAGAAATGAGTTGACTGTCATGGTAGATGAGATAATTGAGTAGTCACCACAGTGATGTGGAGACCCTGTCCAACAGACAGATGCCATTCACATGGCAGTGTGGGGAAGGATAGTCCAAAAGGTAAATGCAGTGGTGCAGTGGTCTGCCATCATGGCTGGCTCCGGGACTTGCCTTTGGCAGGTGCTTTGGCACGTGATGCCACCTGGCTTTTCCTTGGACGGCCCCTTTGCGCTTGACTGGAGGGGCCTGTGCTGCAGGGGCAGTGGTGTCTGAGGACTCACCCCCCTCTGTGGACGCAGGGGAAGATGATGTACTGTCACCCTGCAGCCCATCAGGGGGAGGCGGAGGTGTTGAATGTTGTGCTGGCCTGTCCCTCAGAACCACCACTAGCTGCCCCAAGAGGTCCACAATTTGTCCCATGCGGGTGTCCATGGACCTCATCAGCAGGAGGAGCTCCCGAGAATCTTCCTCAGACCGGCCCATTCGTCCCTGGGCCTGTTCATATGCCACAAGGACTCTGTTGATGTGGGACAGGGCTTACGTCCCATGCTCAGTTCCCCTCTGCATGACCCTGCCCCTCCCACCTACACTGCTGCCATGGGCCTGTTGGCTCCCTACATTGCTCCGCTGCATCCTCTCCCTGGCCTCCTCAGTAGATGTCGTGGGGTGCTCATTACCTGGGGCAGGGAGGGTGTTGCGGGCAACTGTGGTGGTGGTGGTGGTAGTGGTTGCCACACAGGCCGTGACAACAGCTGTCTGGGGAAGGTCATGGGTTGCAGCAGATGTGGTTGTGGGGACAATGGGTGCCTGGGCCTGGTTGCGGCCTGCCACAACAGATGTGCTGGCTTGGGGCTCCTCATCCAAGGAATCCAGGGAGTCTTCATCCAGTAGTCTCTGTTCCGGGGTGGGGGACTGGCTCTGCAGGTTGGTGGTGTCGTCCTCTGCAGTGAGTTCTTGGTCACCTGTGGGTCAGATGAGAAATGGTCATTGTGTTGCAACCAGCAAAGCTTCTGTTCGCACTGTTACATCAATTGTTTGTACATCCAGCAGTTGTTCACTGATCTAATTTGCAGTTACCGACATCCAGTGATGCTTTACAAGCTGTTGAGGTACATGCATTACTCGTCCATATTGGGAGTTGGCAAGACATGACATGCACAATTTACATTTTTTACATTGACAGGTTCATGTTGGCATCTAGTGAGTGTTTAATCATATGCGATCCTGTTACGCATGTATGTCACTTGTTGTGCCCTTGCAGCCATTTTCTCTGCACATTGGGGGAACATTGTAGTTGCATCCATACCTTTGGCATGTGGTGTACATATCTGTATTTGCACTTCCAGCCATGCTTTCTTTGCTTTCATTTGGTCCTTGCTGGTCTGGACCCCTGCCATTTTCAGATGGCATGCAGTGGTGTGCAGGGTTGTGCACTGAGTTACATCTACATGTGGATCTGAATGTCACACTTTGGTTGCTGTCATGGTTTCATTTGCTTAGGTGTGTGCACACTATAGTGGCCAATGCTATCTGGGTGTGCAGTTGTGCAATGTGAGGCCTGGTGTCCTATGCCACCATGCTTGTCGTGAGGCATATCTGGCTGCATGTAGTGGCTGGTGATATGTTCTGTTTGCTGTTTTGTGCTTGTATTTGTAAGACCTCTCTGTGTGTGTGTGAGGAAGGCTTCCATCTTGGTCCAGTGTGGGACAAGTCAGCATGATATGTCTACCTACCAGTGATTTGGAAGTGGACATTGCAATGACTGACACATGCTTCTTAGTGCGAGGGTGTTATCAGTCTTGGGGGCTGGACCTCATGTGGGCTTGTGTGAGTTGTTGTGCAAGCTTCCCACCCCCACACACCCCGACCTGTGAGATGCGGTTATCTCCCTGTTAGTAGAGTGGGTGGCATACAATGCCTGCCACATGATTCTGATTGGGGGTGGAGTGGCCCATCCTACTCAGGGGTGGGACAGCATGCATAGTGGGATTTGTGGGACAATTTGCCAATACCACAACACCGTCTCCGTGTGAAGATGGCTACCTACCGGTTGAGGTGAAGGTGAGCAATGACATGGCTGTGTGACTTAAGAGTCATTCTTGGGAGGAACGTGCCTGTGGTGAGTAAAAGGTGTGTGTGGGTTTCAGTACCCAAAGTTTTCACATCACATTAGGGCATGGGGTGTGGCCCCACCATCACTGTTGTCCCAACTATCTGGGTGTGGGGTTCACTCCCCCAACATTTGCTGGCAAAATAGGGCATGGGGTATAGGTTCCTATCACTTTGGTGACATACAGCAGGTTGAACATCTCACCCAGCAAACATTTCCACACTATCATGGTTTCATGTGATTTGTGGACCTGAGAACATGATCAAAGTACTGGTGATGCAGTTGTTCCGGGGCATCCATACACTTACATGTTGTCATCAACAGTGGTGTGCTTGTAAGATACAGTCATCCATGTGCAGGCAATGTGTGCTTTTGGGGCCAGACTATACCAGCACTGTTCAGACAGACAGTGTGAGATGTGACCATTGTCAATGCATGCACACATTGCTGGTCCCAAGCAGACACATTTGTGCATTTTAGTCAGACAAGGTACTCTTGTTATGCAATTCAGTGCAGCACTGTGGCAGCTGGGTCTGTTGCAAGACAGTTGGGATGTGCATAGTTTAGCAGTGTGAGTCCCAGGTCCAGTGGAGTTTTTTGGTAATCTGTACTTCCACTGTTTACATTGCAACACTGTGGTATGCCATGGGTGATTAGCACTTTGACAACCAACCTGCTAGACACTGCTGCAGTGAAGCATGATAGGTGTTAGTGTTGCAGTGTGTGATGCCTGGCACAGTAGACACAATGTGGGAAATTTTTGCAGTGAGACTTGTGCATGCTCAGTACAATACGACTGTTTAGCATAATTTGTGTAGGTGACTGTGGACAAAGTGGTATGGTGTGATGTGTGGGGGAACAAACGTAACATGCCTATGAGTGGGACAAGTGCTTCATCATGCTGATCTGTTGAAGAAGTGGGCCTGTTGTGGGTTGTACTGCAGTGTCACCAATTCCACACACCACTCCCAGTTGAAATGGTTACCTACCAGTAAGTTTGAGGAGTCACATTCAATATCTGCCACATGGTTGTGGGGAGTGCTCCATCTTGCGCATCTGTAGGACAAGGGGGCCTGGTGGGAGTTGTAGTGCAGACTTCCAAAGCGCACACACACACCTCCCTGTGAGGATGGCTACCTACCTGTTAGGTTAAGGTGAGCAATGCAATGGCTGCCATATGGTTGTGGTTGTGGGGAGTGCTCCATCTTGCGCATCTTTAGGAAAAGGGGGCCTGGTGGGAGTTGTAGTGCAGACTTCCAAAGCACACACACACACCTCCCTGTGAGGATGGCTACCTACCTGTTAGGTTAAGGTGAGCAATGCAATGGCTGCCACATGGGGAGGTCAGGGCTCCATCTTGCGCATCTGTAGGACAAGGGGGCCTGGTGGGAGTTGTAGTGCAGACTTCCAAACCACACACACACCTCCCTGTGAGGATGGCTACCTACCTGTTAGGTTAAGGTGAGCAATGCAATGGCTGCCATATGGTTGTGGTTGTGGGGAGTGCTCCATCTTGCGCATCTTTAGGAAAAGGGGGCCTGGTGGGAGTTGTAGTGCAGACTTCCAAAGCACACACACACACCTCCCTGTGAGGATGGCTACCTACCTGTTAGGTTAAGGTGAGCAATGCAATGGCTGCCACATGGGGGGTCAGGGCTCCATCTTGCACATCTGTAGGACAAGGGGGCCTGGTGGGAGTTGTAGTGCAGACTTCCAAAGCACACACACACACCTCCCTGTGAGGATGGCTACCTACCTGTTAGGTTAAGGTGAGCAATGCAATGGCTGCCACATGGTTGTGGTTGTGGGAGTGCTCCATCTTGTGCATCTGTAGGACAAGGGGGCCTGGTGGGAGTTGTAGTGCAGACTTCCAAAGCACACACACACACCTCCCTGTGAGGATGGCTACCTACCTGTTAGGTTAAGGTGAGCAATGCAATGGCTGCCATATGGTTGTGGTTGTGGGGAGTGCTCCATCTTGCGCATCTTTAGGAAAAGGGGGCCTGGTGGGAGTTGTAGTGCAGACTTCCAAAGCACACACACACACCTCCCTGTGAGGATGGCTACCTACCTGTTAGGTTAAGGTGAGCAATGCAATGGCTGCCACATGGGGGGGTCAGGGCTCCATCTTGCACATCTGTAGGACAAGGGGGCCTGGTGGGAGTTGTAGTGCAGACTTCCAAAGCACACACACACACCTCCCTGTGAGGATGGCTACCTACCTGTTAGGTTAAGGTGAGCAATGCAATGGCTGCCACATGGTTGTGGTTGTGGGGAGTGCTCCATCTTGTGCATCTGTAGGACAAGGGGGCCTGGTGGGAGTTGTAGTGCAGACTTCCAAAGCACACACACACACCTCCCTGTGAGGATGGCTACCTACCTGTTAGGTTAAGGTGAGCAATGCAATGGCTGCCACATGGGGGGCTCAGGGCTCCATCTTGCGCATCTGTAGGACAAGGGGGCTTGGTGGGAGTTGTAGTGCAGACTTCCAAAGCACACACACACACCTCCCTGTGAGGATGGCTACCTACCTGTTAGGTTAAGGTGAGCAATGCAATGGCTGCCACATGGGGGGGTCAGGGCTTCATCTTGCGCATCTGTAGGACAAGGGGGCCTGGTGGGAGTTGTAGTGCAGACTTCCAAAGCACACACACACCTCCCTGTGAGGATGGCTACCTACCTGTTAGGTTAAGGTGAGCAATGCAATGGCTGCCACATGGGGGGTCAGGGCTCCATCTTGCGCATCTGTAGGACAAGGGGGCCTGGTGGGAGTTGTAGTGCTGGCAGCATGTAAACATGTACCCATGGTGATGTTTGTAGCTACCTTTGAGGTGAACCTGAGGTACTGTTGGATTAATGTGTGACAGATGTGTTGGTGACAGTGTGGTGCTCATGACTGCATTTGTACCTGGGAGGTATAGCTTAGTAGTGGTGCAAGACAGTACATGTCAGTGTGATGTTAGGCATTTGTTTGTACTTATCAGCCTCCACTCCCCCGGGTATTCCTGTGAGACTCTCTGGATGCAGTATGCCAAGCACCTTCTCCTCCCATTCGGTGATAGTCTTGAGTGGAACGGGAGGGCCACTGCCTGTCCTGTTAGCCAGCTCATGGTTCTTGGCTCTCTTTTTCTTGACCACTGCCTTCAGATCATGCCAGCGCCTCATAATTTCATTTCTATTGCTTGGCACGGTCCCTACTGCATTAACCTTATCTACTATCCTTCTCCACATCAGCGTTCTTGTGGCTACTGGTGTCTGTTGTACCAGGTTACCAAACAATTGGGGTTCTACCCTGATTATCTCATCTACCAGGACCTTCAACTCACTGTCAGTGAATTTGGGTATTTTCTGTGGTGACATGGTGTGTGATGTGCCAAGGTGTTTGAGGTGCAAGTGTTGAGGTGGTGGTGGTGGTGGTGGTGATGTGTATGGTGTGTGATGTGCAAAGGGGTTTGAGGTGCAGGTGTAGAAGTGGTGGTGATGGTGGTGGTGATGTGTGTGTGTGTGTTGTGCAGATTTGCCTCTCCTGTCAGCTGTGGTGTATGTCCCTTCAGTTCTGGAGTTTTGCAAAGGATTGTGGTCTGGTAGGGGGCTGGATTTATACTGGGCTATGTGGGTGTGTCATGATGGGGTATTGGTTGCAGGTGTGGTGTGTGTGTCGTCCTGGGATTTGTAGTTTTTGAGTTGACCATGGGGGTGTGTCTTTGGGCTGTGTTAGGTGTTTTTGGGTGCATGACTTGTTTGCATGATGCACTTTGTGGGCATGTTGTGTGTATTTTTTCCGACTGCCATTTTTTCACAGAGCGGAGGCAGCGGTGGCTATGCTACGGCGCTTCCGCGGGCTCTCTCATTCCTCACTATTGTCGACCGCGGCAGTCGTAAACAGCGCTCTGCACCGCAGTCATGTCGGGGATATCATAATTTCCATGGCGGTGTCTCCGCTGTGGTTGCGGTGGTTTGTGCTGTTTCCGCAGCGATTCCGTACGCCGCGGACGGGTTTCGGGCTCCTCTGCATGGGACGGGCGGTTTCTCGGGTCTCCTTTCCGCCGCAGTTGGATTTTTACCACCGAGGATCCTAATCTGTCCGTCGGTTTTCCCGCGGTAGCGGCAGGCGGTGAGTTTCCGCTACCATGGCGGTCGCTTTTCCGACCGCCATCGTAATGACCCCCCTAGTTGGGCCGCTTCCGCGGCACACCCGGGCACAACACTTCGCAATCTCCGGTAGCGGAGACCACGCTCCCGCCCCTACTCTCGCCCCACCCGACTCCTGACGAGTCTGCTCACACCTTACCGCAGGCTGCCTGGCGCCGGCATAGTAACAGAGGCTGCCGTCTGCCGTGGCCCGTTGACCTCAAGCGAAAACTGTGGACCGTGGACCTCGGACCTCAATTCTCGGGTTCGATCCGTAGTCCGAAGTCCAGAGTCCTCAGGCGGCTGCGGCTGCAGCTGCCGTCCGCTCACTTGCTTGCTTGCTCCTCCTCCTCACCCTGCAATTAGAATCAGCGCTCTCGTTCCACCTGCAGCCCAAAGGGAGTACAACATAATTATGACTTCATTTTAAACTATTTTAATAACATTTTTTTAAATTTAAAATTCCATGTTACTTTATTCTATTTTATTAAAATAATTGCTTACATGTAAATCAATTCTATAGATAACTTTCAATTTGTAATACACAATTATTTTTAAGCATTTAGCTGCAGGTAGGATTTTCTTAAAAATATAATTTAATACATTTAAATTAATTAATAATTTATTTGAAATTAAAGTTAACAGTGCTGCAGCATTTTTTTTTATTTTGTTCTGCATTTAAAATGTACATATAAGGGTGAGTGGCATGAGTGGAGACTTGACATGATGCGTCTTCATTGAGCTCCTGGGCCTTCAAATTGCAACTTAATGCCCATCTTTAGTCCTTAAACATTGTGATGTTCTCCCTGCGGTCCCTTCGCCAGCCTACGGAGTCATTGGAAGACATTTTTCAAGACCGAGGTGCTGCAGATCCAGCACAGTTCAAGTTCCATAAACAAGAGGCCAACCGGCTGACACGAACTCCACTGACTAATTTGGAAGGATGTTTGCTGTTGATGTGCCCTGAGGAGGCCTCTGTTCTGCTAGTGGCTGTGGTCTCACATGGAACCTCAGATGGCATGAGGGCAGAAGCGGATAGAAGCAAAATTGGTGGATAAAATGATACTGCTAGTGAGTGTCTGGAAGGGAGCTGCAGGGTGAGCAGAGGCCCGCTGGAAAGGGAAGCTCTTTACTGATGAGTCTGGTGGACCCAGGGGGATCAATGAAAGCCAGTGATGCACCCCAAAACCTATGCAATGCAGGTTGTCTGTTGATTTCCAGAAGGCCAGCACAGCATCTAGAAGACCTTGGCCCATCTTGATCCACCCAGTTTGATTGGGCCACATTAAAACAACAAGCAATAGGCAGTGTCCTTAGCCTGAGAGACATGGTGATCAGGACAAAGACTCAGATGTTCCTTCTTTTGCTGGATGTTGCAAAAGCATTTGATAGGGTTAACTGGAAATTCCTGATGCACATTTTTAGCAATCCAGACAGTGGACTTAAAATCAAGGATATGAGGACCCTACCCAATGCCATCTCTTGGGGCACACAGTAGGGAAGCCCCCTGTAGACATTCCGAATTGCCATTGCTGTGGAGCTGCCAGTGCAAAAAATCAATGACAATCCTCGTTGTGTTGGAGAAGGTCTCAACACTTACAAACTGGCATTATTTACAAATGATATTCTCTGTTTCATAACACAACCCAACCTATTTCTTTCCCGTCTAACTGCAGAACTCTGGACTTTGGGAGAGCCTCTGAATTTAATACTAACTGCTCAAAATCCATAGGCCTCGGTATCTCGCCACTCTAAGATGTGATGATGACAGCGGCCTCTGAAATATACTCCTCTCCTTTACAATACTTGAGAGTTAGGATTGTCACTTTCACTGCTCACCTCTATGAAGTTAACTTATACTCATTTTTAGAAACTCTTTTTAAAAAGCTCTACTATTGGGGTACAATGTCAATTTCATGAGTTGGGCACATTGTGGCACAAAAAAAGACTATTGTTCTGTGGTTACTATGTGTATGCCAAATTCACCCACTGAGGATACAACTTAATATGTTGGAAGTCATTCAAGACGATATGATAGCATTTGCATGGGGTAATAAAGCTCCCAGGACATCGAAAAATATTACTTAAAACTATCCACCCTAGTTGGTTTATCTTTTCCTCACCTCAAAACCTATGTTCTGGCAACACAGGTTCGACCTTTACTTTATATTATAAACCCTGACACTAGTAAACCTTGAGCCCAAGTAGAAAAAAGTTAAGTAAAGCTACCCCCGCATGTTCTGCCATGGCTACCACTAACAGCATGCAACATGGAAGGCCTCCTATTCCCTACAAAAGTCACTATGAGACACTGGTCGGCGAAAATGAGATGCAGAGAGGTGACTATATTTTCATCTCCTATGCAATCAATTCACAATAATCTTGATGTTCCCCCAGCCTGAACAATCGGGTTTAAGAAGCTGATGTCACGCCTTAATGGCAACACGGCAATTCATACGATAGAGGAAATATTATATTACAGGCATCATTTCAACAGTTCTGGCTGCTCACTAGAATAGATCTCTTCAGATTAACGCACTTAACTTTTGGCTCAACAACAGAATCAGCATTGAGGACCTCATCTCACTTGAGCCTTTCCTGAAACACTGAGGGACTGCACAGGGGACATCAAACTTGTATAAATTGCTTAATATTCAACACCAATATTAAGCAATTTATACAAGTTTGATGTCCCCTGTGCAGTCCCTCAGTGTTTCAGGAAAGGCTCAAGTGAGATGAGGTCCCTCAATGCTGATTCTATTGTTGAGCCAAAAGAATTAATTGCGTTAATCTGAAGAGATCTATTCTAGTGAGCAGCCAGAACTTAGGGAAACCGAGTTGGGAGTATAAATAATGGAGAACCCATGGCTAAATATACAGGCTCTTGCACTGAAGGGCTCTATTTGCACACATCAGAAAGAGAATGGTTATAGGATAATCTTACTATGGTATATCACGCAAGTCCAGTTCCATTTAATATTTTGTTTGACTGTGGCATGCTGGAGAGACTATGGGGAAAAGGGAACTGTGTCTCACATGTAATGGTTCTGTGGTAGGGTTCAGGTATTTTGGAAGAAGGTCGTGGAGCAAATTAACCTGCAAACATCTGTTGCATTACCTATGAATCTTCTCATGCTTCTTTTAGGTGGCTTGCGATGAATCTAAATACCCTCTGAATACCCACACAGGCAAACTCCTTATGTATTTCTTGCTTACTGCTCACTTTATGCTAGCGTATGCATGGAGACAACTAAACCGGCCTCCCTTAAACATGTGGTAGTCCAAACTCTGGCATATCTGTGCAATGGAAAAAAAAACTATTGGCATTGGTAAATTTGCAAATGAGCCAATTCAAGAAAATCAGGGCCCCGTTGGTACATTTACTAAAAATGCAGGCCAACACAGAGGGAGTCCAGGTCCCATGTCCATGGTTTTGCATAGATAGGGGATATACTGGCATAGCCCATCACCATCATCCAGAGAACTGGATTACTCAATGGGCTCCTCATAGCAGACTCTACATCAATGAGGTGACACAACAGTAGAATCCCAGGGTGACACTGTGGAACTTATTTTGTTAAGTAATGAATGCCTTTGCAGGATATTTTGCTTTTATGTTACGCCTCTGTTATGTATGTCTGGCAAAAAAATGTCAGATGTTCTGTACCTGAATATGTAATCTAAGTTACATTTTAGGAGTGTTACATTTCTAATGCCAAATAAAAATTTAAATAAAGTTAGGAAAAATAATAAATATGTTACATTAACTTACACAAAAATTTCTCATGAAAATATTTTATATCTCCACCTTCATGTGAAAAGTTCCTAGTACTTATTTTGCACTCAGAAATTAGGCTCCAGCCCCTGAATTCAGTAGGAGGAGATATGCCAGTCTACACTTTGTAGTAAATTTATACTCAGAAATGATGAAATGATGAACAGCCAAAAGTAGTAAATTTACTACATCATCCATCTGCACTGGAAGTGACATCTCTGGCTTCCTGCCAAAACTATCTTAAAAGAAGGCAAGCAAGAGGACTTAATTTCCCATTATCAATCTGTACAGGAAATGGCATTACTGGCTTGCCACCAACAGCACCCTACATTCCTCCTGCCTCCCAGGACTTGCTTAATGGCGGCTGCAGTGCGGACGCAGAGCTGGGGAGCACAGTGGGCACACCATTGGTGTGCAGAAGATGTGCCAAAAGCCAGCCAGTCTGAACCCGTCAATGCATGGATCGCACCTAGCACCAGGAATCCTGGTTCTCCCCCTACACACTGCTAGCCTGCCACAATCCTTTGTTCACTCAACCCTAGCAGTCTCACTCCGCACTGCTACCCCACAGCACCACACAACACATAATGAGCATTCACATGCTTCTCCTTCAAGTTCACATGCACTCTCCTACACTGTACACCCACCACTCCTGCACTAACAGCACCCAGCACTCCACTTGCTCACACTCTCACAAACCAGCCACCCCCTCACACTCGAACAGACCAATCACCACCCACACAACATGCCACACTTGCATGCATGCTCCTCAACATGTGCTTGCTTACATAAAATGCCGCAGGGACCTAAAACATGACCAAGCTCCGAACCTGCTCTTCTTCATGGAAACATGGCTAAACTGTACATCTGCACCGGACACAGCTACAGCCACCCCCTGGCTACAACATCACCAGGCAAGACCATCAGCACAAGCCCGGAGGTGGAGTTGCCATCATATTCAAAGATACCATCAGCTGCATCACCTACAAGACACCCGCACCAGCTCACGTTCAAGATACGCATCACAGCCAACTTCTTCCTGGGAGGAACCCTTGTCTGCAGACTACCAGGACCCCTCACCAATTTCACAAACAACATCACAGACTTTGTTACATCCCTTATCATCAATGCCAGCACCTTCATCATTCTTGGAGACCTTAACTTTCACCTAGAAGGCCACAACGACCCAAACTCTACAGCCCTTCTAGAAAACCCTGTAAACCTTAACCACACCCAGTACGTTACCAAACCCACCCACTCCGCCGGACACCTATTGGACCCGATTGTCTCCTCAATCAACAACATCTCTGTCGACAAGCCAGCAACTATGGCCTGGACAACACATCCTCATTGGTTTCAGAATACCCATCCCACACTACCACAGATGCGCCACAACAGAAACCACCTGCCACAGATGGAAAATCATCACAAAAGAGGCATTAGCTTCTACCCTCTTTGTACACCCCGGTGCAAGCACACCATAATGTTTCTGAAAGCCATCAAGAACCTCAACAACAGGATTACCTCATGTGGCGACACCCTGGCTCCTCTCAAACACAATCAAATGGCCAGAGCCCGACCACAGGCTAGCTGGTACACAGTTGAACTTAGGCTGACGAAATGCCACTGCAAGCAACTGGAGCACAAATGGAGAACAAGCCAAGACATCACAGATTAATCCATTGCCAAATCAGCTCTAAGATGCCTACAACCAGCAGATACAGAACACCAAGCACACAGCACTTACAGATCACATTGATGGAAGTGCTAACAACAGCAAGGAAATATTTGCCATCATCAAAGAATTCACCACACCTCCTGCCTCCTCGATCAGCATCTTCCCCTTACAAGACCTCTGCAACAAGTTCTCAGAATTCTTCTTTAACAATATCATGCCATATGCCACAACTTTGACCTTCAACTGGACTCAACTTCCTATCACATCCAAAGAACAAACTCTGACCTGCAGGCTTAGCAGTAAGCACCATTGAAATCACTGCTACCATGAATATCTTCCCATCAGGACACAATTTGATCTTTGCCCACACCACAGTTTTACCAAATGACTCCGACAGACCTGCAAAACACTAAGATCCATCTTCAACACCTCCATCGACTCAGCCACATTGCCAGAAAACCTGGAAACATGCCACAGTCATGCGCAGCTCAGGAAACCATCAGCTGACCAAGCCACGCTTTCCAACTACAGACTTCATCAAGTGCCTGCACGAGATTAGCATTCAAGGACCTGCTCACTGCTGGATCTGCTCCTTCTCAATGGACAGAACACAAACTGTCAGCCTGGCACCTTTCTCCTTGGAAGCCCGCAAAACTCCTCTGTAGAGTACCTCAATGTTCAGCCCTCTTCAACACACACATGATCCCTCTGGCCAAAGTAATTCATACACACATCATCAACATCCTCTCCTGTGCCAATGACATGCAACTCATACTTTTCCTTTCGGGCAAGGCCCCCAGTAAAAGAAACAAGTTCACAGCCTGCAAGACCAACTGTCTCAAGCTCAACACTGACAAGACAGAAGTAGTGGTCTTCGAAAAGAACGCCTTACCATGGGACTCCAACTGGTGGCCAGCCAAACTCGGGCCCCCACCCACACCCACCAGCCAGGCCAGGATCCTCAGAATAATTATTGACAGTAAACTGACATGACCACACAAGTCAACACCGTCACTGCATCCTGCTTCCAGACACAGAAGATGCCAAGGAAGATCTTCAAATGGCTCCCAAGCAACACTTGAACAATTGTCACTCAGGCCCTATTCACCATCAATTTGGACTAGGGGAACACCCTCTATGCTTTGATTAGCAAGGAACTCACTAGAAGACTACAAACTATGCAGAACTCAGCAGCCAAACTTATCCTCACCTACCATACAGAGCTCATGTCAGCTCACATCACACCACATCGCAGGGAGCTCTACTGGCTCCCGATACATAAACATGCTCATTTCAAACTCCTCACACAAACATTCAAGGCACTACACAACTTAGGCCCCACCTACTTGACCAGTTGCATCTCCTTTCATCAACCACCCAGACACCTCCACTCTACAAGACCCTTACAGGCACACATCCCACACATAAACAGAACCAGATCAGGAGGATGGGCATTCATCAGGACCTCCTCTTGTCTTCTTGATACCACAGGAAGCTGAAGACCTGGCTGTTCAATTATCCAACCTACCATAGGAAGGCTAGGTACACACACCTGCTCAGCGCCAGGATACCTCGCAGGTGATAGTGCACTATACAGATACACTTAACATAACATAACAAAGTGTAGCAGTAAATTTACACAAGTAGAGCAACGTGAATAGCACCCATAATATTTGTAAGGTTGGCTCATTAACCTCTAATTACCTCACTATTAAAGGAACTATTAGGTGCAGTCCTATGTAGATTTGATATAGCCCAAGGCATGAATGAAATTTATATGTAAAATTTAGATTAGAGCCCTTCCAGAGTTTGCCAAGCAAAGTGGAGTATGTCTTCCTTAAGCAGCTATCTCTGCAACTGTAACATTGGTGGAAAAGATGCCCTATTGCACTAGATCCTTTTTTGCACAAAGGAACAGGATGCAGAGCGAAAATGGCTTTTACAGCTATTGATGTTTGATGTTAAAACCAGCACTGAAGCTCTAACTCTTTTAATTTATCTCTCAGTAGCATCCGATATATATGGTTTGCTTGGCTCACATTGATGAAGGATGCTTAGGGGCACAATGGGACTGATTTAAACTTTAGCGGATAGGTATACTCGATGACAAATGTGATGGATGTCCTGTCCCTAGTATTTCAAGTGTATTATTTACTTGTAATAAGGCAGAAGTGACATCCGTCTACAATAAACTCCAAATCAGGCCCCATGACTATTATCAATATTTTTAACTGGAAAGCATTACCTTTACCCAAGTGTGTAAACAGAGATCCAACCGAAACTCATTTTGTTTTATTTGCACCATTCACTGTATGCATTTTAGGTTGCCTGGTCTGTTTCGAAGTGTGCGCCAAGCGTTTACCGAGGGTCCGCTTCTATATCTTTGTCATTAGATTAATTAAGATAATTAAAAAATGTACGATTATTAGTTTTAGAAGTGAAGTTTTAATGTTTCATTGTTATTCTTAATATTTGCCATATTTATTGTCATTACATATAGTGAAAACAATATTTTTGTCTGATACCTATTAAATGAAATGGTAAAAACAGTAAATGTATGTCATTAAAGCGAAAAATGGTCCTGATGTTGGAATTTGAAGCCGAATTGTGTGTTAGCAACTGAATGATATTCCAGACACCAGAGCATGCAAAATGTGTGTTACGTACAATATGCAGAACTGCTCATCCATGAAATAGAGAAATTACTCTGTTGAAAGTGTGTTTTATGTCTGTAAACTACGCTGATCAGCTCCTTTTTTGTTTATGTCTGGGTTGAAAGTTGATGTGAAAGAAAATGAAAGGGTTCTTACTGCGTGTAGAGCTCTAACTTGAAACGTGTTATAATCTACTCTTCAAATGTGGTAAAGTTTGTAATCATCATAGTAGTTAAGGAGATGCTTAACAACCCAAGAATGGAAAAACTGATTCTTAGTCTGTGGTCTTTCAGAAACCCCAAACCGACCCTTTGTCACCCTCCAAATGGACAGTTTTTTTCTGGCCAGGAACTAAAGTGACATCTTTTCCTTGGGGGAACGTAATAGATCACCAAACCTTAGTGGCGGTGCAGTGGGAGTGGTTTCTCCACAAGGAAAATGTTTTGCCTTTGGTAAAACAAAGAACAATGGAAAGAAAGGTGTTTTGCAAAATTGGCTGCGAGTCAACAGTGTGGATTTGTCCACTATAGAAATGACTCATTTACAAAAAACCAGCCTTTAAAAACTATAGGGCATATTAGCAAGACTAGCGATAAAATTATCGCGTTTAGCGGCAGGAAACTGCCGCTAAAACGGCGATAATTGGCTTGTTAATATGCGTTATAGAATTCAATAGAAGCCCAGGTTAGATGTGCAGGACATCTAACCTGGGCTTCTATTCGAATTCTATAACGCATATTAGCAAGTTAATTATCGCCGCTTTAGCGGCAGTTTCCTGCCGCTAAAACGGCGATGATTTTATCGCCAGTCTTGCTAATATGCCCCAAAAGAAACATGACTAATTCAGCAGTATGACAGCAAAAAGCTGCGAACAGCAAAGCTTTCCAAACATAGGGCCTCAATCATGAGGAATTGGCATAGGGCAGCTTCTTGCTGCTCAGCCCTACGCCAACATGAAAGGGCAGGATTTATGAAATAAGGTACATTCCTGTCCTTACCCCCTGTGCTGGTGCGCAATTTGCTGCCTAGCGCCAACGTAGGCACCCTTGCACCATGGTGCAAGTGTGCCTCCTTTCCAGGTGAGATTAAGTAAATCTGGGGCAGGGTCAAAATCCATGGGTGTTACATGGGAAAACCAACTGCAACGCCCAGAAAATACCTCCTTGATGTGGAGTAAAGCAATGCAGTGACTTGCGCTGCTTTGTCTTACTTCATATCTATGAGGCCATGCAAAGCCAAGCAGGGTGGCTTAGAGTCACCTCACAGATATTATTGAGTGTCTGTTAGAGGAAGCATAGGTTAGGCGATTTTTAACTTTTGAGTCTGGCTCTGAGGATCAAATTGCATTTGAGCACTCTTCCAGGCCTACTGATATTTACATTTGTAACTCAGTCAGAGTATAAGATAAAAACGATGTTTGATCCCAAAGAATCAATTAAAATCAGTCCACAACTCTCAGGCACTATAAGTGGTCAAACATCAAAGAAAAATACCAGAAAGAATATGCCACCAAAAATATAGGTTGACTTTTAAGGCACCTTTCTTCACGCACTTAAGAACTGAAAAAAGAGAAGAAAGGGCATATTTATCAAGGTTTTGCATCACCATTGCCATTCTGCAGCACATGTAGAAAGAGCAAAATGCCTCTGAGGTTTGTTTTTGTGCATGAAGGTGTCCCTTCCTGCACAAAAATAATCCTGCTTGTAACGCAGGCAAAGGTTGCACTATGGTGCAAGGGTGCCTGCATTGGAGCTAGGCAGCACAAAGTGCAGCAGTGCCAGCAGAGAGCAGAAATGCTACCTATCTTTATAAATATAGAGCATTTCTGCCCTCTCCCTTTCACAAAACCTAAATGGGGCCCTTGAAATCAGGCAGGCAAAAGTAAATCTGTGGTCAACCCATGCATAGTACTTCCAATACAAGGTGCACTGTAAAAATGTTTAGGAAGCTACAAGATAGCTTTGTTTACCTATAGATCTGGTACACTCCCGAAGACAAGCTTTTTCCTTTGCTAAAGAGTCAAAGCTAGTGCACCGCAGCTTCTATGCCTAGGATGGTCTCTTGAAAAGAGGGTGTCAGCACATTGTTTTTCCTTTCCGATTGGCAGAACGTCCAGCTGCGGCTGCTCGCATTGCTTGGATGAAGAGCATTTTTTTAGCTTGCTGATTTTCCAAGGAGTGTTAATCAATTAATCCATTAGCAATGAGATGTTTGCATTTGCATGTAAAAGGCTATCTCTACCCTCTCACACACTGAAATGTTTAACCCAAGATTGTATGCAAGAAAAAAGGCAAAAAACAGGGACTACATTTTATTTTGCATTTCAGAAGTTTGACAAGTGGCACTATGACTTCCAATAACATAAACCCTTCCTGTTTTTTAAGGCAACACCATATTGCATTGCAGAGGTGGCTGGTGACATTTGAAAGTGGTGAGGCGTAAAAGTTAGGGATGACTTTTGAGGAGCCAGCGAGCACTGCATTTTCATTTACTTTCGCCTTGTTATTATTTTGAAGACTGTGCACCCCCATAATGGGGGTCCCATCACACCCATTTGCACAGAATCACAATTACAACAGGAGTACACGACCACTGCCCTGTGCTCTCTGCAGAGAGGCCAAGGATTGGATGGGCATGTATTCTGATCACATTTTTGACTGACTGGCACACACTGTGAGAAACTCACAGTGCCTTCAGCCTCAGCTCTAGAGCTCTCAATTGCAGCATAATACGTAGTGCTGCTGGTGTGACTCTGTTCAAAGGATGGGTGATCAGGAATGAAAAACTGCTCCAATGTGTTCTGGCCTGAGATATTGAGTGAACTGATTTATAAGGCGGCTGCATGCCTCTTCTGCAATATCAATTCTGTAGTGTAAGGGCAGCACCTACAATGCAAATCATGTAATGAAGCTGGCACCGTCTCCTTAACTGTTAGTTTGGCGTGCTGCTGGCGTACATGTGTTTCTGAACAGTGTGCAGAAAGTTAACACGACCTATGCTGCACTTGCAGTCAGACATATTTGAACACATTAATTCGATAATGAGTGGGCCAGTGCGAAATGTTAACTGAGCCCGTTTATTGAGGAAATTACAACTGGTGCCTCTATTGGCATATATGGGAGCATAAAACGGCATCCTGCAGTGACTCGCTATGAGTGCACATCATGGTACGTACTGACTGTGTTGGTCTCCAGCATTGCCACCGGCACAAAAAAGGCCAGGCAGGATGCAATCACAGAGTCAGGTCCATACAAACAGAGCTGAATGTGAATGTCATGCTGTTGGCATGGTTGACGCTGCCTTACATCACAGATGTGGTGGCAGATTTGAGATTTAGTACATTCTGCTAAGTAGCACTGCTAACAATCACAGACCCATCTTTTATTTTTTTATTTCATCCTCAGGTTTATCATAAACAGACACCCCAGATTCAGTCCTTCGCTGAACTATGTATCATTACTATATGCATCTAGAGAGACCGATACATACAGATCATGTCACATGGTCACAGCCACACTTTGGAAAGATGCAGGCAGGCATGGCAAGGCAAGTAGTGCACCGGCCTGTCTGTCAGCAGCAAACCTCAATCAGAGCTCTCAGATATCACCTCCTACTAGTATGAATGCCAAGCTCAATCTAATATTAAATATACCTCCCTGGCACGAAGTGAATGCAGTGTGTTTTCACCTGAGCAAAAAAGACTTCTACCCTATGTAGCATCACAAATGTACTCGTGAGAGTCTGGGTCCCTGTGCCGAATGATAACCTTTCATACCAATTAAATAGCTTTCCAGATCCATCCCAGAGTAGCTAGGGTACAGTTTTCTTTGCATTCTGGAGATTGCATTACAAGAACTACAAGTCCCATAATGCAAAAATGCAGACATGTCAGCCCTTTAAAATAATCTGTGACGGCTCACTGTTTAAGCGAAATCTCGGTTATATTAAAATAAGGACTTCAACAAACATGCCATCAGTGGGACAGATATAACTATGCATTTAAGCACACTCGGTAATATTAGAAAAATATGTATTATCTAATTTATCGCTGCTTTAAAAAGATGTAGCTGGCGCACATCTGAGGGGAAAGAGTGAGCAGGGGCCCCTGAGGTGGTGAACGGTCAGACACATGGTGCCATGAGCCTGCCTATGGACCAACCGGTCCTCAGAATACTTCACCAGTCACCCCAATAGCAATTAAAAAAGCATGAGGGCAAGCCCAGTAACCTGGACTTAGGAGTATTTATGGCTATGCTTGGAGTGAAGATTAGCTATACTGGTTATAGCTCATAAAAGGCAGGCCTGAACCCGAGTGAGTTATTAAAGGTTTCTTATAAGGGTAAAATTAATGTAAAAACATTCTTTTCCGGAGATATTCAGTCGGGCCTGCATCTGCGCTTTCCTTCCACTGTTGGCACTTCCTTCCTTCTCGCCGCTGTCTCTTCCTTCTAATTGCCGTCGCTTCCCTTTCCTCTTACTGCTGTCGCTTCCTTCCCTCTCACCACCGTCGCTTCCCCTCTCACCACTGCCCCTTCCTTCCCTCTCACGCTGATGCTTCCTTCCCTCTCACCGCTGTCGCCTTCATTCCCTCTTAGCGCTGTTGCTTCCATCTCTCCTCTGTTGCTTCCCTTACCTCTCACCGATGTCGCTTCCTTAGCTCTTATTGCTGTCTGTCACAAAGATCAGCAGTCACTATCTTTCCTCCTGCCCTCTTTCGTTCTTGCTTCTTCTCACATCTTACTCTGTCCTTTTCCTACATTCTTCTTCCTTCCTTCCCTCTCCTCAGGCTTCATCCTGGCCACCTCTCATTCGTTTCTCCCCACTCTCCTCCCCTTATCTCGTCCATAGATCCGTGACTTTAAAACGGACTTCAGTTGCTGACTTCCCCTGAGGGCGCCAGAGGAACACATAATATTTTATATTTATAATGCTGACAATATGCCGGTTACTGTTTTTAATTAGTAACAATAACAGCAAGTGGTGTCATGTGGCAGGGGCAGCGGGCTTCAGATCAGCAGATAAATCGCAGAATGCCTCTGGCAATTAACCCGCTGAGCCATCGTTCCGGATAATAGCATCACCAGGCACCCTGCTTGCAGTATCACGGAGGCACTGCGTACTCACAGTATCACAAGGTACTGTGTACTCGCACAAACCCAAAGCACTCTAGAGTATCACCAGGCACCGTGCACGCAGTATCGCGAGGCACTGAGTACTCACATTATCACGAGGCACTCTGTACTCGCACTAACACAAGGCACTCGACAGTATCACGAGGCATCGTGCAAGCAGTATAACAAGCCACTGTGTACTATCACTACTACAGAATGCGCATAGTACCACAACGCCTGGTTCAGTAGCAGCAAGCACTGTGTGCTCACAGTCCTACCTGGTACGTTGTGCTCCCAGCATCAGTGTCACCAGGCTCTGCGTGCTCACTGTGTCTGGAGGCACTCACCTCAATTGTGAGCAGCAACACTGAACCAGTGTATTCATTGGTTTGAGAGGGAAGGAGAGGCAGCTACTGTATTGTGTTGCAGCCATAGCACCGCCAGAGGCCTGTATTCATTGATATGCAAATTATAACCAATACTTATAAAAATACCGCACCCTGACTCCGGTATTTGTTCTTAAACTGCACACCTTTGTAAACACTTTGCATTTCGGTTTCATGACTCACAGTCCTTGCATTACAGCACTGCCGAGATGTGACAACCCACACCAGTCGCGGCCGGCATGACTCGGGGGTACGCGCGGGGGGGGGGTTTAATTAAATAAAATAAAAACAAATAAATTTACCAGGATGAGGCATCTCCTCCGCCGGTCCCGCGTCGCATCACGTCTCCGAGTCCTCTCACAGACGTTGGCAAATCATAAGTCTGGATGCGACTGGGGGCAGCTACTCGGCTGTATCCTGCCATTTGACAGGGCATGGGCGACTGTACGTCACCGCCCGAGCAGGATCCTATCTTGAGACTCCTGCACTACACTAGGCATGCGCAGCATACCTAATGTATTGTCAATGGAGTGGGGTGCTGAAATAAAAGTGCCCTTCTCGCAGATGTGCAGTCGGAGTCCAGTTCTGGACTCCTGCTGCTCTCGCCTGCGTGTGTGCGTGCGCTGTGTGTTTATTGTTGACTATGACTCATGCGCACTTGAGGCTGTGAAGCATCTGCCAGCACAGGCCGGAAATGTAAACAGACGAATTACGTCTGCCGTCTGCTTACATTTCTTGCTGCCCGTGAGCAGTTTTTCTTGTTGATATTGCCAAGTGGGGCGCTGCCCCGGCGCCCCTATGGACCAGCCGCCACTGTTGCATTGTGGGGCTTGTAATTTTGCTTTAACACATTCATTATGGACTCAAAACCCCAGCATTCAAAGTGTTTTTGGCTAAAATGTTATATTTGGACGTGGAGCCAGTTTTCAGGTAGGAATAAACATTTTACAAAGTTGTATAGTCTATTTAAAAAGCTGCTTGTTTATCATTTAAAATCAAAAGTAAACTCTGCTCACATATTCATTCATATTATTTATTAAAACAAGCATTAGCAATGTAAATCATGTTGTCATTTGTGTAGAAGAAGTCTTTATACCAAGCTTTACAACACAATAAAGGGACAACTTGGTCACCATCATCACACAGCACAACCTTCCCTATCTGAAACAATAAAGGACAGGTGGCAGTAGCAGAAAGACCATCACATTATTCTCTCTCATATTCAGGGCAGATACAGCATTGATAGCTAACACACTAAAGAAGGAGTGAAAGGAGGTAAAGGACTGTTTAACGCTATCTGTAAGCAATAAAAAACGCTGTAGCGTATGAAACTCTTTGAGCAAACAGAATAAACCCTCTTAGAAGAACCATACATTTGTGTGCTCATATAGCAAAATGAACCCTTATCTACCTGGTGTGGTATGATTCATCAGTAAGTTCAACATCTTGCACTGGGAATCTTCAGAGAGTACTAATGTCCTCTTGTTGTACAATCTTCTAGCTGTGGGTTCCCAAGTCTGGGTGAGGTTTGTCCCTTATTTTGATAGTTATGTTCTCTCTTTGATAAACTGTTAACGCCATATTAAAATTGTGTGTGGATGAGCTAGCTTGTTTTTACTGATGTCTCCCCACCACAATATTAGAACAGTAGGGTTGAGCAATGTTTCAGTGCTCAAATATTGCCGTTACATGGGCAGGAGCCTTCTTCAGAACTATAGGTATCTCACAGCAAATATTGGGAAACAGCCCCAGTTCATAAGGTATGATATGCATGTTCATTTAATATAGCCTCTGTTACTCAATAGGGTAAGGCAACAGCAGTGCAAATACTGCTTCTTCATAGAACAGGCACAAATAGGGCAGAAGCAGAGAAAGCTTTCCTTCTTTAGAGGACAGGTACAGCTAGGGCAGTAGGAGCAGGAGTGTTCCCCATCACAGGACAGAAACAAATCAGGAAGCAGCAGTGCAAGCTTTGCTTTCTCACCGAACAGGTAAAGCATTGCAATAGTAAAGCAACCTTACTTCTCTCAAAGAACGCAGCAAGTGCAATGTCCCATTCAATGAAGAACAGATTCAGCAAATTTGACTAGCAAAGTTGTCATTCACTGAGCATTTACAGTGAGTGACGTACATTCCCTACAGATCTCTGGAGTAGGCATATTTTGTTATTGAGACAAATGTATAGGTGAATGAGTTCTGCGAGCTATGTCACCAGTTTTACTTAAATGATACTCCAGGTCAGCATCCTGAAAGTCCTGCTGTTGTAACTCAGGCACCCTCGATTTGTGTTGCTTCTTGAGTTTTGCAAGAGTTGTAAAGTAGCAGGTACCTAGTAGGTCATTGCTTTTGGAGTATCTCAGCCACATCCTAAGTAACTATGATCTAGACAGGCCCACAGGTGCAATCTCTTTGAAAAGGTTTTGAATGCACACACCACAGATGCTGTGAAATCCCAGCCTAGGCAGAGAACCTATTCAAAATGCTGAGGTTTGTCCCTGCTCCCAGTGATGAGTTTTTTTTATTTCAGGGACTCCTGAAATATTGAACAAACACAATTGGAACAACAACTCTGTTCACTACAGCTTCAATTTCATGATAGGGAACTGTTTCAATTGGGTTCCGTCATTCGGTATGCCCATATCTCTGTGCTTTTTGGATCACCACGTGGTAGAAATTGGGATTCTGTTTGGCAGAGGTATGCATCCTGTCCAAGCCGGAGCCACATTCCTAGTCAGGGTAAGGGGGATAAATTAACCTATGCTCACCCTCTGGTGGCTTGGCACAGAGCATCCAGGCTTAACCTGAGGCCAGGTGTAAAGTATTTGTACAACACTTTGAACAGTAAAACTGTGAAAACACTACACAAAAAGATACCACACCTGGTTAGAAAAATAGAATTTAATTTAATGATTAAAATAAGACCAAAATGACAAAAAAACAATTAGTAGAACCGTGTTATGAATTTTTAAAGACTAAACTGAAACATAGTGCTTAAAAGCATAAAGCGCCAACCGGGTATCTGATCATGCTAGACCCAATCCAAAAGTTTACTCTGGCCGTGATGGAGCGCTGGTCGAATACAGGTACCAGGCTTGGCCCAATGAAACAGTACCTTGGTTTGCAGTTGCGGCGAGGACGAGATGCGAGGAGCAGAGGAGGTGATGTGTCGTCACCAATCCCTACAGATGTAGGCGATGTGTTGGTTCCGATTTGCGCAAGTCAGCGATGCATTGTCATCAAACCCCAAGATGCAGGCGATGTGTTGTCATTGAGAACTGGAGGTGTTGCGCCGTACAGTCAGTGATGCGATGTCTTCGGTCCTTGCAGCAGCAGCAATGCGTCAGCACCAAGGTAGATATCCGGTTTTGAGCCGTGCAACAATGGTGATGCATGGGTTTTTACTGGAGCAGCACTATATACCCACTTTAAGGGCCCAGAACGTGATAGGCATCACTTGGCAGGTCAAAACTCTCAGATGGCAGAGTCCATTGAAGTCTTCGATGTCCCTGAGACTTCTAACAGGAGGCAAGCCAGCAAGCCCATGGAGTCACTTTGGTTCTGGGTTGTAGAGATGCAGGCCCAGTCCTTCTCACTCCCAGGCAAGGAGTGCAGCAGTCAGCAGGTTAGCAGAGTCGCAGTCCAGCAGAATGGCAGTCCTTTTAGCAGCACAGCAGTCTTTTTTCCTTGCAGAGTATCCACAGGTCCAGAAGTGGACTGAGTTGGTGGTGTCTGAGGTCCAGCACTTATACCCAGTTGAACCTTTGAAGTGGGGAGACTTCAAAGAAAGTCCTTTGAAGTGCACATAATCTCTGCTTTCCCTGACCTGGCTCTAGACTCACTACAGGAGCCCTTTGTGTGGGGACAGATCACAGCCTATTCAGATGTGCCAGCCCCTCACTCCCATCCTGCCCAGGATGGCAATTCAGTCACACCTATGCTCCCTTTGTGTGTGGCTGTCTAGAGCAAAGGCACAAAGCCACGCTGTCACCCACCCCTGATGTGTATTCAGAGACAGGCGGACGGCACCAAATGGTTAAGTAAGAAAATGCCAACTTTAAAAAAGTGGAATTTTCAGAATTACAATTTAAAATCTTACATCACCATAAGTTAGGATTTTAAATTGTAATTCCAGAGACACCAAACTTGGGGGTCCTATCTCTTTCCTAATGGAAAGTACACTTATAAAATGTAATAAGGTAATCCCAATATTAACCTAAGTTAGCAATAGGCCTTGCAGCAGTGTAAAACAAGTGTAAGAGTTTTTCACCACTTGGACATGTAAAACATAAAAGTAGGCCTGAGCTGAGCTCTGCAGAATTCCACTGAGTAACTGAAAAACTGCAGAATTAAGCAGAGTTCCGTGAGCGGGTGGAGTATTGCTCGGCCACCCCAACCAAACGGACAACCCCATCTGCAAAAGAATTGACAGACAGTATACTCTGTAACTACCAAGGGTCTCCAGCGATTCATCCATGCTTCCACCAGCAAATCTCTGAGCATAATACTTGTAGTTTATTGCAGTAATCTTTGATTTACAGGGGTCAGGATACAAACGTTCTAGGAGGGTCCCAGAAGGTTTAAAGCAGTGGGAGATGTTTAAAATAACACATAGTATCTTTTCCTGGGCTCCATTATGGGGAATATGTGCATTAACGGAGTTAGCTATTTTTCAGAACGGAAATCGATTTCTTTGTTCCGCCAGTCACCTCTGTGAATACCTTTATGTTTGTCTCCTCTTGCAAGAGGCACTTAAAAGCACATTTTCAGTGTAAATAAATACCACCCTTTATTTGTTTCTTAAGTGTTATTTTCTTTATTTGAACAGTTTTAGGATACACTGTTGAATAAATTAAATTGAATTTTTTTCCCCATGAGCCAAGACTATTATTCCTTAGGATTAGTGTTTTAAAAAAAAGAGTAACCATAAAGGCAAGCTGCTTTATTAAGAAACTGTCAATTTATGGAACTCCATCCTGGAGTCTACTGAAGCTAATATGACTACTAACTCACAGACAGGACAGGAATTACAAGATCTATTTAATACCAGCAGAAACTTGCAGCACTTAAACTTAGTCCATCTATTACCCCTTCTCCTATATATCGGACAAAACTGACTATATCCAACCTAGGTCAGTGCTGTCACAGTAGTAAGAACTGGAATGGCTCCAGCTGGCAGTAATAGAAGCATATAAATTCCAAACGTTACCTCTTCATCATCTGGAGCAGATTGTGATATAATCCTCTCTATAGCCAAGAAAACCATGAGTCACAAACTTCCTTCACAGACTGCTGCAGGAGTAAGAACAAGCCCTTTCCTCTTAAGGCAGCAATAATATTAATATTGGAGCCATATTTAGAGCACATCAGATCTCCTGTGCCATCTCCCGTGTACAAGTGCGTGCAAGCAATTTTAAGAAAAGGCGAAAGAGGCAATCAGAAAATTGAAACCGTTTATTTTTGCATGCAAAGGTGATAACAATGCTCACAGCAATTGGGTTGATTCTGCCCCACCAAATGGGCCGGTTTTGGTTTCCCTCTGAAGTTTGGCTCTAGCTGCGCCTTATTCTTCACATTGTTTTGTCCCAGATAAAGTGCGCTCTCTATTGGCAGGAAAGTGACAGGACCCACCTTCACTGAAAGAGCATGGATTTCTAAGCACACATTGCAGAATCAGAAGAAGCAGCTGCAATGGGAGAAATTATGTAATCTAAACAGATTGGTACATCCAGCTGAGTCAAAGTGGGTAGTAGAGAGAGGCTAGAGGGGTGCTAATTACCTGCGCAGCCGGGTAAGTTGCTGTCAGATAGCAGGATCTCTGCCGCTCCCTCTCGTTCCAAGCCATTCAAGCGAAGAAATGCAGTTGCAAATACCGGTATCAGAAAGCGTCCAGTATCTTAAATGATCACGCTCACCACAAGAACGTTACCCTCTGTTTCCCACAACATGAATTTACCTGCCATTTATTTAAGCTCCTTGTCAGCCACTAAACCGGAGCCAGTCAGAGCAAATCAGATGCGCGCACTCTGCTGCTGGACATCGCCTGACATACTTCCGGCGGTGCTAAGTAAAAACAAGCGCCTCCTCAAAGTCCCCAGAATGAAAGCGTGTGAAAGAAGAAATAGCACCAATCCTGGCATTTATGATTGCATTCTTTGGAACATTTAGGGATGAGTGTGTGACAGTAAACTCCGCTCTGCTGGAAGTGGAGTTTTTTGCGAACTCCATGCTTTGAGTGCCAAAACTCAGTGAACTCCGCTGCCAGAAAAGTACATGTCTGTTTGGTCTGGGGCAGTCATCAGGGTAATATGCTTCTTTTTTTATCCCTATTCAATGAGTGAGACATTTTTGTGGGCAGAAATAGCACAATAAGGAAAAAAGTCAAGATTTTGCCCATGTCAAGAAAGAAGTACATTACATCATGATCCAGGCCTCCAAATCCCAATTGCGACTCAGATTTTATCAGGTCGAGCTATTTTTAGCATGTCCGTTCTATCTTAAGGTGGAAGGGAATAGGTGTTCTGTTCATTCAGAAAGTGAATGAGCAATAAAGATGCCATTAAATCTTGTTTTTATCTTGACACATTTACTGTCTGTTCAAGAAAAGAGGTCAAATGTCAGTTTGTCTTTTTACTGCTTTGAAAATTGAGTTTATTTTTCTTTCTCTTACTATAGTTAGAGGTTTTTGTCAAGTGAGCTGTCTGAAGATGTTATTTTTTCTAACACATAACATTTAGAAAGCTTGTAAGTGAATAGTACAAATATTACAAAATTTATCAGGAATTATGAAAGCACAGTTTTAAAAAGAAAATTAAGAAGTGTTATTCAAACAAAGATTTAAATAGATTTAAACATATAGATGTCTAAATGAGATGTCTGTAGTTGACAGAGATAGGCCCTGTCTTTTTGTTGCACGACCCTCACTCATTGAATAGGGATAAAAAAGAAGTACATTACCCTGGCGAATGCCCCAGACCAAACAGGCTATTAAGTAGGGATGAAACATGTTGGTAAAAATCGGGATCACAAGGATCATAATAATCCATAGCTACACCCGTAGATTACCTCATGGTAATCAAGATTTTATTTTTTATTCATACCCTAGGTACCACGTGAATAAAAGTATACTTGGTGGTATACCTGGAGGTATTTTTAGTTTAGTAACTGGACCACTGTTATCCAGAGTAGAAGAATATCTAAGAACTCCCTCGGGACGGTCCAACCCGAGGTCGAGTCCGCCCTGGTGGTATCCTCCTACCAGGGTGGGATGAGGTGGCCTATGATGAAGCACAACACATTGCTTGAGTGAGCCCACTTCACCCACATCTTGGATTGATCATCCCCAATAGAAGACTAGAAATATATAAATGGGTCTGTGAAAAATCAGAACGGAACCCTCTTCCCTCAGACCAGGGATTGCTTGATCATTCGGTCTCTGAGACCCAGCCACTGCACCTTTTTCTTGTGATACATGTATCTGGAGGTCGGTGTATTAGTTTCCGTGGACCAATTTTCTTTCTACCATTGTGCTCTTCGCTGCTGTACCCTGGGACTGCAATAGCCATGGACAGCAGGAAAGAGAAACCCTTTGATGTCCAAAAGGACTAAGGACTAAGCCCCCAGTTGACCCCAGGACACCAGTGGATCACTCCAAGGGCCAGTGAGGCTGGCCCCCTTACACACCCTGAGGACTAGTTGGTGGAAAGCTCTGAACTTCTGTGCCCAGAGACAACGACCAGCAGGAAAGCTGTTGCAGGGAGACAGTGGAATCTGCTCCCTGTAGATTCACTTTGGAGGTGAGGAGATTTGCTATAGTTGCTCCTGGTGGCTAGAGCATGCCACTAGGAGCATATTGTGCCTCAAATCATCCAATTCAGCCCAACGGTGCCCACGTTATGGCATTTTCAAGATGAGCAACCCTTGGCCCCTGCAAACAATAGAGCCCATAGGGCTCCACCACATTTCCTAAAAATATCCCTGTGATCTCCCAGTGGTAAGGGATGTGTGCAGGTAAAGTTTATTCATTTGACTCAGAGAGGGGGTGTGCTTGGGGCCCCCTCCCCATTTCAGCTTTTGCCCCGTAGGGGCCCGCCTCTCTCCGGGGTCCAATGCAAAGCTAATATGGGTCCCCAGGCCTCCAACCCTGGGGACCCAACCCCAGGACCCAGAGCACCAAAATAGCCCCAGAGGGCCTCCTCAACAACCGTGCCCATGTCTTTGGGTAGTGGAGGGCCCACAATTGACTGCCACCTGCCCGCATGGAGCATGGGCGAAGGAAGGAGGAAAGGCTGGCTCCTGTGCCAACCAATAAAGGATGCCTGGTGGGAGGGAGGTGGCAGTGGTTGCAGGGACATTGGGACTTCCTCTACAGCCCCATCGCTTCACTTACCTCGGTGGACTTGGACACCTCCCTACAGAAAAAGGAATCCAAGCACAAGGAAGTTTACAAGCACCACAGCTTTCTCGAAATGAGAGGGAGAGCCAAAAATAAAATATTCACTGTTCCTGTCTGGAGTGCCACATAATGCCCTGCAAGGTTTGCCAATGTGCATATTTTTCTGTTCATGTAGTGGCCCCAGGGGGACAGGGGCACCACCAGCGGAGTTAGAAAGTATCGTGGTTGGCTGTAGGAGTGATAGCAGCCTTGCAGGAGTAATATTTGAAAACTGACCCTTCGTTTATGGGGCAACAAATCCATGACACACTGGGATTTTTGCTTAATTTTGAAAAGCATATCCAAGGCTTTTGTTTTACAGCTGGGGATATGATGCCCTCTAGGGAAGGGTTCTGTGGCTACATTTAGCGTGGCCTGACGGTATATAATTGAGATACAATGAAAGAAGCTTTCTCTAGGGGTTGGATCTATAGTGGCATTTTATGTGGCCAGAAAGTGATTTTCTTCAGGGACTGTTTTAATAGTTGCATTCTATGTAATCTGAAAATATGGAGACCCGCCCCCTCCCCAAAAAAAAACACGTTATGGTCATTTTAAAATGTCTTCTGTAAGTTGAGCTCTCTTGGGGCTGTTTTTATGATTGCACATTATATGGATTGAAACTATACAAAAGCACACAGACACGTTATTGTCCTTTTAAAATGCTTTATTTATATAATACTGTTGACAGTGAATACTGATCAAGGTTGGTAAGCTTTATTTGCACTGATAATTGCATTACACGTGATTATTATTGATGATTGCATTTACATACAAAATGATGGTGTTTTTAAAATGTGATTTGTTGATCTTGAATCGTTAATAAAGCCAATAGGCCTGTTTTATCAAAAGTGATACTCACTATATTGTGTTATCTGGTATAGGTGGAGGGGTACTATGATTTCAGGGATCATAACCCTTTAGCAGTCAAATGTGATTACATAATTTTATCCATGGTATTTTCAATCTGCCTAATGTATATATTTGTAAATTGATGCATAGTATTTAGTAGTGTGTGTGTACTAAATGTAATTTTCCTTTTTCTTAAGAAAAAGCACTGACTGGACAATCATTTATTGATTGTTATTATTGCATGCCAGTAAATGGTGATTGCTAGCCCACACCACCTCCCTTGAGTAGGGGGAAATTATGAACAATTACTTACACAGGCCTTACATCCTGCACAACTAATAGCCCAGTTTTCTATCGAAAGGATAGCACTTAACAACTGCAATGTGAACTCTGGAGCTTCATATTTTTTAAAGTCAATCTGAAGCAATCAAAACTGTATGAACAATTCGATATTAGGAATGGTGGGTACAGACAGTGGATATAACCTTTGCACCCTGAAGTGAGGGCAATTTTGCTAATACTTGTAGGATATTTTCCACACCTAGCAACAACAGATTCCCCTGGCTGATAAATTTATGGGTGCAGGATGCACCCTTAATTAATATTTTGTCAAGTGAATATGAGGAATTTCATATGGGAAGTTATAGTTTGGCCTGCTGAAATTTGTAAAGGGAAAATTGTGGTGTGCTCTGTTTACAACAAAACTTGATTTTATGATTCTTGTCCAAACCTTTGCTTCCACAAGGCTCTGACTTCACAACCCTGCTCATTATTAGGGACTTGAAGAGCAGAATTTGTTAAAAATTGAATAATAGGGAAGTGTGACATTGTCTTATTTGAACACCCCTGATTATAAGAAACCCATAAATCTGCATAATTCCATGCCATGACAAATAGGCTTCATGCAGTAGCTGAGGAATGGATGAAATCTAGGGCAAGATGTACAAAAATCTAGAATTGTGATTTCCTAATTGTAATTCTTACCAAATCGCAATTAGGAAATCACAATTCTTGATGTAAGAAAACGTACATCTTTTAAATTGCAATACCAAGTGGGTTGTAATTTGACCTACCTCATGAATATTAATGAGGTAGGTCTCAATTTGCAACCAATTAGGAATTGCAGCCATTACATGGATGGTCGCCTGCTCAGGTCAGCAGACCACCATAGGGTTATTGCTTTTTAATGAAGCATTATCTTTTATTAAATGCATCGTATTTTCCTTAAAGGAAAACGGGCTGCATTTAAAAAGAAAAAATGAAACTCTGAAGTTTTGTTTTGGATCATTGGACCACTGCCTGCTCTTTTTACATTCTCAAAGGGAAGGGGCCTCTTGGGGACTCCTTCTCATTTGTAAATGGTTACCACCCTTTACACTCCCTTTCAAATACAAAATTGGTATGTATGTGCAATTCCAAATTGCGATTTGGTAAGGTGTTACCAAATCACAATTTGTCTTTGCCATAACAAAAGGCATTTTTGTGGTCAGAAATAGTACAATAAGGAAAAAAGTCAAGATAGTTTACCATGTCAAGAAAGAAGTACATCACATCATGATCCAGTCCTCCAAATCCCAATTGCAAGTCAGATTTTATCAGGTCAAGCTATTTTTAGCACATACTAGTCCATACTAACTTAAGCTGGAAGGGAATAGGTGTTCTGTTCATTCAGAAAGCAAATGAGCAATAAAGATTCCCTTAAATCTTGTTTTTATCTTGACACAATTACTGTCTGTTCAAATAAAGAGGTCAAATGTCAGTTTGTCTTTTTACTAATTGCTGCACGGAAAATGGAGTTTCTTTTTCTTACTCTTACAACAGTTAGAGGTTTTTGTCAAGTGAGCTGTCTGAAGATGTTATTTTTTTCTAACACATAACATTTAAAAAGCTTGTAAGTGAATAGTACAAATATTTCAAAATGTATCAGGAATTATGAAAGCACAGTTTTTGGTTTTTTAAATTAAGAAGTGTAATTCAAACAAAGATTTAAATAGGAGCCAAACAAATCAGAACACTTTACTTAGTGGTTTGTAAATGACACACATTGAAGAAACTCAATTTACAATCATTATTGTTTGTTCACTATATAGTTTTATCAGTAAAACCACATGTCAGCAGGTATTTCTTTTGTCCAATTCAATGTAAAATCTGATGTTAATGACCTTAGATAAGTCAGGAATCATGTGTATTATATATGTGGCTAGATTTGTATTAGATATGGATCAAAAGTTTCGTCTATTAAATCAACCAAAATAATTTTTTCTACAGCAGACAAGCTAAATTCACATATTTTAAGGTGCTCTCATATGTGATAATGAAAAAAAATGCTGCACAGCGAAGTAAAATATTTGCCCACAATCACATAATTTGAAACCCGTTTATGGGTCAAGGGCATTATAATTAGGTCAAGTAGATTATTTAAGTCACTAGACCTGCAGGTCTAGTAACATTTCTATGATTTTTCTAGGTCTGTGATCGCACATTGTATGTTGCACCATAATCCATTTGAAGCTTGATGTTAGTCTGTAAAATTTAAGGATTTGTTGTACACTGGGATGAGTACAGAAAACTTCTCAAGAGGATGTACTATAAATCGTTATCTCTTCTCTTTTCCCTACAGAAGGGAGGCGTTTTTCTGTGATCAAATTTTGACTCTTCTTTTCATGTTTTTAAAATGCACAAAAAAATAAGTCTAATTGTTGTAATTATATTTAGGAAAGAAAGGCATTACCTACCACTCCTTTTTCCATGTCCTGGGGCACAAAAACATGATTTAGACATTATGCAATCGTCCTACATGCTGAAAAGGTAGCAGTTCACAAGTAGTCAAACACAGCACACATGATACAGAAGGTTGCTCGGCAAATCACACACACAAACATGATATGCATTTTGAAGTGAATCTCCGTAACAATTCTCATGCATACTGATGCATCTTTTTTAATTCTATTTAGGGTTGCACTTTACTCACGCTCTGGTGGGATTGTGCTGTTACTGTAACCCTACACTTTGTATATAAAATACTAGAGGTTACTTTTTTAGGAGAAAAAACATCGAAGTAACACATTCATACTTCTTTATATATGCTCTCATTATGGGGATAAGCGCACTCATTATTAAATGTATCTGGGTTGAAAATATGGCTGCGTAGTAGTTTTAAGTCATATTGAAACTTAAAGCCATAGAGTTTCGAGTTATCGTAGATGTTGGTATCTCCCCAATTTTTATTGCGGAGGAATCCAGATGGCTCCAAAGACAATAAAGAATCAGGAAATTACTTTGTCAAGATAAGCAGCCTGCACAAATACCAATATTTTTCTCCATTCCAGCCCACCCCTCTCCTACTGGAGGAGCATTTCCAACAGCCATTTGAGACTCCCAGGCTCCATGTTGGGGCAGAGTTGTGTATGTCAAGTGATATGTCATGTGCTATCGCTGTTCTAACATGATGTGCTCAAATAGGGGAGTGGGTTAAAGTCATGCTCAGAGATGTAGTTCCCATTTGCAATATAGCTTCTTCATGCTCGCAGCCGCATGTTAATGATGTTCAGCATGCATTATAGACTGTTACCACAAATAAAAGTGTTCTTTGTAGAGATGTATCCAAAAATGAGTACTTCTGGGAATCATGATTATTAATTATAGTTCACCAGAACTGTGGTACTGATGAGACATGTAGTTCCCATCATCATTTCTTATTCATCATGCTATTGATTGTGCTACGTGTTTGTCAAGACTTTTGATATCAAAGTATATTTCTCTGGGAGGGCACTTCATTATTTTAAGAGATGTGTATCTAAAGTATAATAGTTCTTGGGATGATAGTACACATATTTCATTTTGTTTACTAGAAGTATTACTGGACATTCAAAAATTGTGATTTGCAGTGCCACCCTTTGCATGCTGTGTATAATTACGTGTGAATTACCAGCATTCCAGCATGTAGGATAGTGGCATAAAGTCTAAATCATGTTTTTGTGTTCCAGACCGTATAGCTGAAAGAAGGAGAGGAAGGAAATACATGTCTTTCCTAGATATAATCACAACAAATATGCAAACATATCTTAACTAGGGATCTGTTGAGAGCCCATAAGGAATGCTCCTGACGCAATTACTGGCACTTTGAGAGGGTAGAAACATGTCAGCACTTTCCAAGGATGGTGGAGCCACGGTGCCCCTAGACATCTAGTAATTTGTTTATCTTTTAATCATAGCTAAGTAATCAAAAATAAAGGATACATCTGTGGTGTATCTTAAGGTATTTTTAACCTAAAACTGGATCACAGTATTGTCCAGATAACTAATATATCTTAAGACCTCCCCCACTGATCGGCTTGAGTCCACCCTGCTAGTCTTACCTTACCAGGGTGGAATGAGGTGGCCAAAGATGAATCATGCCACATTACATGGGTGAGACCACCTTGTTCAAATCTTTTTTTGACCCACAAGGGTTATGAGAATTTGGGTACACGGTTTTAGGAACTGAAATCTTTTCTTCTATAAAGACGCTCAAAGCACGGTTTATACTTTTGAAGTGTGAGATCTTTCCCTTCTATTTCAGAACTGATATTGGTATCTAGCTATAACAGGGGGCTTGGAACCACCAAAACGTGGAAAAACATAGTATTAGTGATTGAATAGAATAAATGTAGGATACACATATCTATATTTCTGAGCAAGATGATAGTGCAGAATATTAGTAAATTTCAATCTGGCATTGTCTCCATGTGGCAGCAACCCACCCTGTAATCCCTTTTCCCTATTTTCATTTTCCTCTGTTCACCATGAGGCTTTTCCTCTACTTAACTCATCCCTACCTGTTGTCTTTTCTTTTCTTTCCTTGCCCAACTCCCCACTGCCTTCACTCCTCTCAATTCCCTCTTACCTAATGCCTGCTTCACACAAATGCCTCTGCCACTCCTATGATACAAAATATAATTGTGCTCTTCCTATAATACTGAATATATTTTAAGTTCTACATTGTTGTTCTTTATTTCCCATGATACTGCAAAGATATTCTGGTCATCACTAAACTGGAGATCCAGGTCCCTACACATTGATCCTTATATAAAGCACATTGAACTTATTTGAGGTGGAGTTGAGCTATATAAAACTGTTAAGTAAATAAATAAACATTGCTGTCACTATCAGTGACATGGTGGAAGCAATGAGAACATGAGTAGAATAATCTATTGGAGAATGCCAATCCCCATGGTTTTATATAGGTGGGATTTGGACCGAAATGTATCACATTAATTCAAGCATTGTACAAAGGCCCATTTGCTCACAGTGTTAGCAGTAGGCTTACCTTTGAGCACTCTAAGATGTCACTGTGGCAATTGGTGAGGGTGTGCCATTCCACCATCCTCCACCCTTTGGCAATCTATCTAGAACTATTTAAAGACATATTTTGGTACATTTGAAATCTGTGATTTCATCTTACATTGACTGTTCTGCAGTGCTTATAATAGAAGGAGACTTCACATAGGTACCTATGGAGACAAAGACCGGAGAGTTATTATGATATCTCTGTCATCAAAATACAATGCAGGTATTAGCCATCTTGGTGGATGTCAGGACTAATCAAAGAAATGTGACAAAACCTACAGATAACTAATGCCAAATAGAGGGCGCAGATGGTCATATTGAATTACAACGTGGTTATAAAACAAATGTGTTAGACTCTTGAAGAAATCATATTGTCTACTTATAGGGCATAAGAGCAATAAAATACTGCAATGACGGTTTTAATACCAAAAACCTTATATTTTTATATCAATCACTTTATTAGGCCATTCAATTTTCACCAAGGCTGAAGGCAGTTTGCTGGGTTTTTATGACAGTATAAAAAATCCAACCATGCATTGTGAACTTAAAGCTGCCATTGATCAAAGAATCTAGGGCTCTTGCCAAAATTCTTTTTTTTTTGTCAGCAATACAGAATTGGTTAGTTACACCTGAGTCTCCCTGACCTGGGAGACTTAAAGTCAGTTTGATATCCACAAACCACCCATTTACAAATGGCTACAGACTAAATAACTCTGTTTTCATTTTGGAGTAGGAAAGCTGGACTTAGAACATATTCTCCTAGGAGAAAAAGTGACTGATGTACAGAGAGCATTACATTTAAAATCCTTGAAAACACACCTCTTTTCATATCAGACAGGGTATAGTATTTGCAATCAGCCTGAAATGTGGATAGACAATCCAGCTGGCAATTCCCCTAGCTGGGGAAAACAACTAGGCATTAAAGTGGTCTTAGAGAATATCTGTAAGGTGCTCACATTGCCTACAAATGCAGCACAGTCAGCTGTTCCACTGTTTATATTATACATCATACAAATAATATAAGCATGAGTTATACCTTTTGCTCCCTTTGTGGGATTGATGAAGGAGCTACAGTATTTCTATAGTTATGAAAAGATTGTAGATTGTTAAACTTTGATGGGATAGCACCCCCGCCAATTCTGATGGAAAAATGGTGGGGAAAGTTGGAAAGAATGTGGGGCCTACTTGTAGACTGGTTTGAGGAGTGATGTTAGGAAGGCTAAGCTGCAGAGTTATAGGGGATCGGAGTGTACGACATTGGGGTATAGGAAGGATGGTTAATGTATGTAGTAAAGGCATTCTAGAGTAACACAATTGTATTATTGATGTTGAACTGTACTGTTTATTTTCCTGTCCTGACATTTATAAAATTATTCATGTGGACCACTTTGAGTGTCAGAAAGATGGGGTTGCTATGATTTATCACAACATTTACCTTATATCTAAAATTTACATCACATTGGTACCTACATTGGAAATACTCACACTAAACACATCATTAAACCCTATCTTCAATATTAAGTGAATAGTCATCAATGAACCATGGGTAACACTGCATTCGTTTGACAACTATTTGGTCAATAGCATAACACCTATTAGACTCCTTTCCAGTGAGTTGTTTATGACTGGAGACTTTAATATATGTGTGTAGCCAACCTGCTAAAAAAGATGATCAAAATGTAACAGATTACTATAAAGGGCCAGGACTCCATCAACTAAGCTTTCAAGAAATCATTTTGTCTCTAAGAACCACTAAATCAGCTGTCCCCAACAGGATCAGCAGTGTGGTTTATAAAACACGTTGGACCAGCTAGGGAAACATTTTCTACCTTTAATTTTCAATCTGTTTATTTCGGATTCATGATCCATAAAACATACAACAATATAACACATACAATCTTATAGAATAATCAAATTCCAAGTATAAAAATCAATAAAATTCAGATGTAAAAACAGTGGTTGGATCTTTATGATACTGTGCTAATTAGAAAATACTATAATTCATTCTGGTGAAAGTAGGGCACTATTCCTTGAAAAGGTAAAGTAAGGTAAGGTAAGGTTCACATTATGTCTAATCATGCTTGGGATAAGATTAAGGATTGCTAAAATAGAATATATCAAAATATCATTTAGTAAAATAAGAAAGTCAACATAAGAAAAAGCAATGTCTTCAGCAAGTGCAGCTAGGTATGGTCTCTAATGGTCTGCCTATAAGGAATATGCAAATGAGGCAAGCTCCTGTAAAATTAGGGCAAGTACAAAAAGTGATCCTTGTTCTACCAAATGCTACTAGAGGAGCTACCAAAAGTGCCCTCAATATGTCTTTTTCATGTAAGCCAGGCAGCACGTAAGAATTTGGCAACACTGATAACTACCACATCTCTAATGGTGAAGGTCAAAATTCTTAGGGCAGCCTCATATTGTCTTTTGCCTAGCAATTAGCACACCGGTTTCATCCACTTCTTATGAGAAGATTTGTATGCTTTGCAGAAGAAAAATAAGTGGTGTATGGTTTTGGGCTCCAGCTTGTTATGCTGGGCGTAAGATTCTCATGCTGGAGCTATTTTCCCAAGTAGCAGGAAAGCTATGAATAGGCAGGTACCCATATCTAAATTGTAAATACAGCCGCTTAGGTAGAACACAGCCTTGGCTGCTGCAGGTAAGAGCGATGGGGGTATTTCGAGAGATGACCACAAGGGAAAATTAAATAAATAATTAATTTTCCCTTGTGGTCGTCTCTCGAAATCTCCCCCAGCCGGCCCCACCGCCCCACCGCTCTTACCTGCAGCAGCCGCAGCTGGTAGAACACCTAGTTTATTATCAAAATATACTTCATATGCTGGAATATTGTTGTGATCTAGGAATCTATCAGTCAAGCTGCCTATCTTGCAGCTCTTGAGCTTCTCCCTCCAGAGATGTGCCCTAAACCTATCCTTAATCGGTTGATTGGCTGATACGGAAGCTTCATTCAGGGAATGCCAGAGAGAATGAAGAGCTATGGTGTAGAACGTGTTCTTTATGTATGCCAGCCAGGGAATTCTTAGATGGCCCTGAGTGCTTGGTAGTTCTCTCACAGGTAATCTATAGGATTTTAATTCTTCAGTGGACCAAAGTCCATGCCAGTACAGCAAGGGTCTCAATAACACAGTAAAAGAGATTGGATACAATCCCATGTCTATGAGCAATGGGAGGCAAGGTGTACTTTGCAGAAGGTTTACTAAGGAACTAAGAAACTTGTTTTCCAAAATAGTTAGTTCTTTACTACTAGCGTGGCCCCAGAGTTCTGCACCGTATAGGGAAAATCTTTTTGCTTTAACATTATAAATTTCAACAGCTGGGGAGAGGTTTTTAGATTTAATTCTCTTTGCTATCTTATGGACCACCCCTGATTGCTGCTGCAGTTGTAGTGTGATCTTGCTTATATATGTTCTCCAGCACAAATTATGAGTCAAATTCACTCCCAGGTAAACAAAATTCTCGGACTAGCTCAAAGGTGTGTTTTGTACTAGGATGCTAGCTCTCACAGCCTTAAATGGATTTAGCACCATGAACTTTGCTTCACCTATATTTAATTTGAGCCCTCTATCACCACCAAACACTAAGGGCCAGATGTACGACCATTGGATTTAGCGCCTCGCAATTTGCGCCAAATTGCGAGTAGCAAATTGCGAGGCACTAAATCCAATGTACAACAGTGTCAGAGACACTGTTAGCGATTCCCAATGGGGTCGCAAAATGCGAGGCTCATAAATATTCATGAGCTACTCGCAATTTGCGACCCCATTGGGAATGGCCAGTCTCACAGGGATGGTGGCCTGCTGGGGTCAGCAGACCACCATGTCTGTGACTGCTTTTCAATAAAGCAGTTATTTTTTTAAATGCAGCCCATTTTCCTTAAAAGAAAACGGAATGCATTTAAAAAAGAAAAAAAGAAACGTTTTCGTTTCATTTTTTAAGGGCAGGCAGTGGTCCCTGGGACCACTGTCTGCCCTTAAAAAATATTTTTGGAGCCAGTCACAAAGGGGAAGTGGTCCAATGGGGACCCCTTCCCGTTTGCGAGTGCTTTACCACCCTTCTGAGAAGGGTGGTAAACTGCGACTTTTTTGCGACCGCAATTGTGGTCCCAAAAGAGTCATACATTGCTGGAGGACTCGCTATTAGGAAGGGACGCCCTCGGAACGCCCCTTCCTAATAGCGACTCACTATTCCTATTTTGCAAGTCGCAAATAATTTGCGACTCGCAAAATAGAAATAGTACATGGCCAACTCATTTTTTGCGGTCACAAAGGGGTCTGACACCCCTCTGCGACCGCAAAAAACGGTCGTACATCTGGCCCTAAGAAACTATCAAGGTTAGCCTGAAGACCTGCAGGGGTTTTGGATAAGAGAGTGTTCACCATGAATAGGAGTGTGGGAATTTTTAATTGCACCTATTTTTGGAGCGTAATTTCCGGGAAAGTCAAGGAATTTAACTAAATTATCAATATATAAAGAAAAAAGAGTTGCAGCAAAAAATAACCCTGTCAAATTTCTTTCTTGATTTTAAAAGAGTCAGTCAACTATCCATTATTCCCATACCTAACACAAGCATGGCTATCTACATGGAGTCTAATAAATGCATCTAAGATGTGTTCTGGGACCTCCAAGCTGTCCAGCACCTCCCAGAGTTTGCGGTGGGGGATCAGGTCAAATGCTGATTTCAGATCGTCAAAGGCAATGTACAGATGGCCCTTTTCTAGCATAACTGTTTTCCAGTAGGTGGTACTGAAATGAAACAGTGATCTAATGTGCTGGTTTTTGGTCTGAACCCTGCCTGGAGGAGCAAAAGAATGTTATTCTCTGTGGCCCAGTCAGTTAGTTTCCACAGGAGTTGATGACAGAATAGCTCCTGTAGACCATCAATTAAGCTGATAGGTATATAATTGCGAGGATCGCCCCACCAACCCTTCTTGTATATGGAGACAATCTCGGCACTTCCACATTATTTTGGTATAGGGCCACCATCCAAGATTGCCTGGTTGAGGACATAGAGATAGGGAGAAAATATATCTGGCTCGGCTGCATATAGATCGACCGGAATGCAGTCTGGGCCAGGAACATGCTTAGGGACAATAGACTTTAGGGCCGCAAATGTTTAGTTGGTGGATATCACAAGTGGTTCTAGTTGCCTAGGTCAATTTTTTAACCCCTGGCTTTTGGTCTCACAAATCACAGCTCCATTTTCAGAGTACAGCCTCCTGAAGTGCTCGACCAAGGAGTGAGGATTGAACTGCACGACGGCGGTCATGTGTGATTACAACCCAAAAGGCCTTAGAATCACCCGATTTGGCAGCATGTACCAGGTCACTCCAGACCTTATTCTCCCAACTTAATTTGGCATGGGCCACCACTTCCTTGTACTTTCTCTGTGCCATGTAAATACCACTCTGCTCTTTGAATTATTTAAAGAGTGCAACAGCACAGCTTTCGCCAATCTGCACTCTTGTACCATGGGTGTGTTGCAGTTTTATTTTTGGGTTTTTGGGCTCTCTTGACAACACATTACTCAGAGCTACAAACAGTTACTCATGGTCTGCTAATATAGCATTAGAGCCTAGGCCTTGGGAAGTTAGGCTACTCATAGTTTCTAGCTACCTTGGAGTACACCTGTTTCATTAGGTGGGAGTACCCAGACACATACTCCCATTTGAATGCTTTTTTATTGTTTGAGAGATTAATATCACCCAAAAAGCCTAGGTTTTGTTAACACAGAACCTGGAATCATGAAACCTTTCAAGTCTACTTTAAGGGTGTTATGGTCACTGTCCCCCCTCCCTATAACTATCATGTCCTCCATATGCAACCACAGCTGTAGGGATAAGAATATGTCATCTATTCTGCTGGATTGGTTTTGTCTCTTAAAAGTATGAGTCCCACCTTGATCAGACTGAGAACTACCATTACAGGCTCTAAGGCCTAACACCAAAGTCAAGACCAGCAGTTGGTTTGCTAAGATCTGACATCTTTTAACTTGGGGACTATCTAGCTTCGAAATAGCATCTTCTTCCTCAGTTAAGTCTATAGCTGAGTTATCAAGGGGTTTGATTGTTACATTGACGTCTCCAGCTACTAACAGGGGTGCATCTACTGGTAGGGCACCTCTGGAATGCTCAAGACTGATAAGGGTAGCTGCTTCCTTATTCGTACCTAGAGGCCTAATATATACGTTAAGTGTCTGAACACATTGGTTATCTTTGAAGAGAGAGAGGCCAAGTAGGTATGGTGAATTTACGTAAATCTCTTGATTCTGCAGTTTACCCATACAATCAGGCCACCACATGGCGGCCTCTCCCATGTACAGTGGCTGGGAAGATAACTTTTAAATTTTAAATAGCCAGACCTGAAAAAAGGCTCTCTGCACCCAGATTCCTGAAACAAGCAAATATCAAATTTGTCTAAAAGTGGTCCCCACTTTGAGTCAGAAAGTTTGGATTTTAGGCCGGCAATGTTCCACGAGAATATGCTCCATGTGTCCTCAGCAAGGAAAACAGGATTTAGGAAAGGAGAATATGAAAGGGAAAGTTAGTCCCTGCATGGCGGTGATTGCTGGGAACCATCAGGGTGTGCAGAAGGAGGCTCTTGAGCGGGTGGCTATGCACTATTACTCAAAAAAGGGATGTTATACTTTAAACTGATTACCGTTGCAGATGGACAGGAAAAGCAAACCTCCAGTGCAACTAAGTCATTTACTATAGCCTGGGTAGAAAGAGAAATTTCAATATAATCAGCCTCCTCTCCGGCCATGCTACACTCTTGACCCTCACAATATCCTGGTGTATGATAGATGAGCAATTTCATATGGAACGTTCTGTTTATTAACAATTCTTGATCCTCAATAGCACCCTTCTGTGCTCTTGGTACATTGTGCATCACTATGAACCTGCCCTGGGTGGTGCTAGGTCTCCATTGGTAGCATTGTTAAAAATGTGTGGGAAGTGCATGAGAAGTATTGTAGGCCTGAGACGATTGCACATTGGGAGCTACAGGCCGGGACACACAACTAACCTGGCCGCTTTCAAAGGGCTCCATTTTTGTTCTCTCATAAGGCAGACTTGCTGGTGTAATGGGGTGCAAGGAAGGTCTACTAGATGACATTATAGGTCCCCAATTGTAAGAGGTACTGTGGGTGAGGATCCTACTAAAATATCTAAGATATGTCAGGATCCCACTAATTTACCTAAGTGTGAATCCTACAATTATCTTAAGATATGTTAGGACCCCACAACTGATATTTTGGAATTAAGGGATCACAACAGAGCAGATTAACCCTCCTTTTGGTGGTTACTTGTATACATTTGGGAGGCAGAGGATTCCCCTTTCATAGTTTTTCACCCCCCCCTTCATTGTCATATATATTATAGGTCCCCAGCAGCCCCCCACCTATGTTTGGACAGCTGGTGAAGCTGATGAATACAGGCACCTCCCTCCTTTGCCTCCCTGTGGAGGATGCAGAGACTGACAGTCTGTAGTTATTAATTGTAGCTGGTTTGCAAAGGGTGCCACCTGGGGGTGATCCATGGGCAACTGTATTAATACTGGAATAATTGCAGCAATCTGGCCTGCTAGACTTTTGAGCTGGGACCTTAGCTCCTTGAAATCTGATTTTTGGATTTTCGCAAACTTAATTATGTCCGAGCCCGCTAGGGACAGGAGGCCTGTTTTGTCAAAAAGAGTCAGCGAGTCTCTGGAAGGGTTCACCTGGTGTAGGGATGGGGAAGGTATCCTGTACCTTCAAAACAGAAAAACAATTGATACAGGGAACTACCTGTTCAGAGGAGACCAATTCTACAATCAAGTTGCCATTGCCAATGTCTATTTGAGGGGACACAGTTGCTGGGCATCTGTTAGTTGGAGATAATGACTTGCATGGCTGAGGGCCAACCAGGTTGCCTGAGTTCCTGTGATGCTTTGTAAAAATTCTGGCTAGAGTCTTCCCTTTAGTGCTTGGCAACGTAGGCAAGGCAGGAGGTATCACGTTTAGGATGGATTCGACTTCCTCTATAAGGTCATCTATTTCTTTCAAAGCATTATTATCATTAGGGGGTGGGATCAGTTTCCTTTGATGTGAAGCCCCCATAGCGGGCTATGGTGCCTTTCTTTTCCCCATCTTGACATAGCAGCATTGCCAGTGTGAGCTCAAATTAGAAAAAAGTGCAATTCTCCCAAAATTGGCACTGCTATCTGGCACCCACATTAATACAAGTCACATACCTCCCAAAAGGTCAATGTCAAAGGGGTGGCCCAGCCTCTTCCAGGTGATGAAGGTCTAAGACGGGCCCAGTCTTGGCCCACTCTTCACCTGGGCTCAGCACAGGTGCGTCCCGCCCTGCAGGAGTGCTAATGCACTTTTCAGCGCTAGGGTAACGGGCAAGGAGAAGCAAGCATTGGTGCCTCCTGGCGCAGTGTTCAGTGGATGCTGTTGTCCCTCTACCGGCCCCCGGAGTTTAGTGAAGCTAGCTTTGCTGGTGTTGGAGTCCCATGTTGCGGGAGTACTAATGCGCTTTTCTACACTAGGGCAGCGGGTGGAGAGAAACAAGTGACAGTGCCTCCTGACGCAGTGCGCAGGGAAAGCTGTAGCCCCCCGCTTTCGGTCCCGAAGTTTGGTGCAGCTTGAGTTTATTCTCAATAAATACAGAAATGTCTATTGCTTTGATTAATATTTAGCAAAGTTGGCTGAGTGATTTTTTTGCCCTGCTACTTTTCAGTGGTTCCCCACAGGTTTGCAGCTCTGATAAAAGCAGGCATAATTTCAATTTTAAGTTGTCCATCTCATCAGCCTATACAACTTCCTCCCTTGCCTCCCTCCCCTTTAATTTAAGTCCAGATGATTAAAAGATAATCTCCCTGATAGCTGAAAAGGAACAGTTATTATTCCAATTATCAAAAAAGGACATGACCCTTGCAATCCTGTGTCTTATCATTTATTTTCCCTTCATGATGTCAATTCCAAAGTTCTGGCACATGTTCTATTGCAGGCAGTAAGAGATGACTGGCAGCTTAGACTTAATCCAAATGAACATGCAGGGTTTTTCCTGCACTATTCTACAATCTGCCCCATATTTTTATTTAATTATATTGTACATCGTTTTGTTGAGGTAGGCACAACATATGTTTATTCTGTTGACATTAAGTTAGTGCTTAAGGTTGTGGATAGAGGTCTTCTCAGGTGGAAACCCGCTAGGCTGAGAATGCCAAACTGCCTAGTGACATTCTAGGTAGCATTTCAAACCAACACTTGGACTCAAGTTAACCTCATGCATGGGCAAGCAAAAACTACTGGGTTGCCTCTTTCAAACTGCCTAAAATTGTCGATGGTTTGTACTTGCTTTTATTCCTTATTTTAATTGATATCACAGCAATTCTAAAAACAACCACCACAACAATCCCTACTGTATTAAGTGCAGTTCAGTTTATGCGGATGATCATACATTTCTTGGTAGAACCGCTATTAGAATACAAGGTCAGCTTATTTTCCTTAAGAAAATATTGTAAGATAAATAAGCTCACTCGGAAATTAAAAAAAACATGATAATGCAGTCGGGTGGGAAAAAACAATCCACAACTTGTGTCTGTTGACTCCTATAGGAATTTGGCAGTTATATTCAGCGGCGGCATCTCCGCAATGGCGGAGGAGAGTCGCCCCACTGGCTCAGAGCCAACAGCTGAAAAATAAAACAATATTTTACTATCATTTTTTCTTTCAGCTGCTGGCTAAGTCAGAGTGTGTAGGGAGGGGCCAGGTCATGGCAGATGGGGCAGAGTGATGTGCACTGCTAAGTGCACATGTAGGTTTGACTGGCTTTCAGCTGCTGGCTAAGCCAGAGTGTGTAGGGAGGGGCCGGGATGGGCCATGGCAGATGGGGCAGAGTGATGTGCACTGCTAAGTGCGTATGCAGGTTTAACTCGCCTTCTTATGCCGTCCAAACAGACATGCGCAGTTAGTTTTCTCCAAGCCACCTGTATTGGACAGCAGGGTTGGAGGAACAGCACAGACTCCCTGTGTCTGAGCAAGCATTAAATCAGCCAACTCAGGCCAATTCCCGCGTTGCACTCATGCTTGGTAATAGCATGAGAGCAGTGCGGGGATTCAATGGGGAATCTCTGATGCTGCCCCAGGGTCTGTTGGGAGCAGGAAGCAGAGAAGCACCAAGGCACGAGGTGGCAAGCAGCATTAGGTAAGTTTTATTTATTTATTATTAGCACCCGCTGTGCTCCCTCCGCACCCTCTTCACCCACCCCACCACTTTTTATTTATGTCGGCCATCACTGGTTATACTCAATAACAAGTTTGAGTTTTGATAAACATATATAGTACACCTTGGATCATGGGAAAATCTCCCTTTCTGGTCTACTCCATTTTTTCAGAAATTATGGTAAGCAGATGTTTGCTCCTCTGAGCATATTCTGCAAAATAGATCTCATTCTGAAATATCGTATCAAATTGATAATAGATTAATGTTTTAAATTCCAATGATTTGAAGGATGGTCACTTCATCAAGTATTGGGCTTACCCTAGTTTGTTAGGTCCTGGAGAGCTGATAACTCTAGCTTTGTTAGTCTCAAAGCAATAGACCTCAAAGTAGGATTACCTCCATAATTCTTTAAATGGGAGATGGTCTGTATGACTTTTTTTAGCCAAGCTAACCAAAGAGAGGAATGTTAGTGTACCCTGGCAGCTTTTGTTAGATCTGGACAAAAGACAGATGAATCATGACTGTAAAATTAGCAAAGAAATTGAATCCGTGTTCAAAAGCTATGATGTGCATTACATGGTACCAGTAGCGGCCCGTGAAGGGAGTTCTGTGGGGCGGTGAGGCGGGGCGGGGGAGGGGCAGGGTGGGGGGTAGTAAACACCGGAATATGGATGAACGGAGGTAAGCAAACAATTAAATAAATAAACAATACCTCCGTTCATCCATATTCCGGTGTTTACTACCCCCACCCTGCCCCTCCCCGCCTCACCGCCCCACGGAACTCCCTCCACGGGCCACTACTGCATGGTACAATATCTTCTGCATGGTAATCAAGTACTTAATGACACAAAAACACTGAAACATCGAATAATGGTAAAATCATTCCATGTTGACTGGGACTATTTTGCAAGCAAAACTACTTTAATACACTATTATTTCATATAGCATGATAAAGGTAATAATAACCCATCATTACGCCAGCATCAGGGCCAGTTTATATCTTGGCGGTATGTATTCTCTGTTGCAACAGCATTGGAGTATACATACTGCCAAGATAAAGGTCCGTCCACCAAGTGTAAAAGAGGGAGGACCTTAGATTTAAATACGGCAGAGACTACTACATCTCTGGATACCCCACCAATTATCGTCCAATTATTGCTTTTTCTTGACAAAACTGCACAATTCTTTTCAGTAATCGGATATCACAGTTGACATATAACATAAGAACATTCTTGATAGTAATCAATCTAATTTTCGTGCCTGTGATAGCATCAAAACCATATTGCTTTCGTTAACAGACCACATTCAAAACGTTTAAGACAACAATGGCTCTGCTGAATTAATTTAACTTGATCTGTCTGCTGTCTTTGACATTGTGTCCTATTTAAAATGTAATCATTAATTTATGGACATTGGTGCAGTAGGCACGGCTCTAAGCTTAACAGATTGTTTCCAAGAAGTATCTATGAAGCCTTTTGTCTCAGACTTTAAAATGTGATCTGTGGACTACCACAAGGATCACCTTTCGATCCTACTTTGTTAAATAGTTATATTGCTCAATTAGCAGCATTAATTAATTCTCTTGAAATTAAGGTTAATTCATATGCAGATGATACACATTGACTATTTGAATAACCAGAAATTAACAGAATGAAAGAATATGGGCCACACAAAGCCACTTTACATAGCTTTTCATGGCCTTGTAAATATGTGTCCCTTTCACTCAGAACACTGCGTGAAAGGGGCGTTCCTTGGATGTTGCGGTGGGTGTTCCCACGTAACACCCATGGAATCTGAAGCATTCCCAGATTATGAGGAATCGTAAACCTGGGAATGTATCAAATTCTAGTGCCACCCCAGGGGTGGCATTAGGGAGGTGCAATAAGGACAAATATCCCTATTTCTCCTGTTTTTTTCCTCTTCCTATGTGTGCTGCAGCACACAGAAATAGGAAAACACCTCTTGTGATTGTTTTTGTTGCAGGAAGGTGAGCCTTCCAGCACAAAACAATCACCTCTACAACACAGACACCCTTACACAGGCAAGGGTGCCTGTGTTGGCACATGGCAGCCCATTGTGCGCTAGTGCAGGGAAAAAGGACAAATATGAGCTGTATCTCATAGATACGTCAAATTCCTGCCTTTTCTTTTGATGCAGGGCTGTGTAGGAAGATTCCTTGGGGCGCTGCCATGCGCCAAAACCTAATAAATTAGGCCCTATTTTCCTGTGTTCATGTTTTGAATGACCACATACCTTCTGTGTCTTAACCAATTTGAAACAGAGGTAACACTATTTGAAAACTCATCAAACTTAACCAAAAACTGATAGAATAAGAAACTAGGCCCTCCTCCTGTACCTTCTGACTATAAAGAAATGTAGTTGTCATATTCAACTCCAAACTCTTAAATTACACATTATTGAATTAGCATCTAGTTATATGGGTTTTTGATACGTTACCAAAGAACCATATGAAGACAATAGTTCAACCTCTAATTCTTTCTCAACTAGACAATTGTAATTCTTTTTATTTGGGACTTTCTGTGTACTTAATGTTGAGACTGCAACATCGCCAAAATGCTGTGAGAGGTATTCTACTGGGACAGTGCACATAAATCACACATTTCAAGTTGTCTTAGCTCTCTGCATTGCTTACTAGCTGGGAAAAGATGACTTTCCCAAGCCTTAGTATTATGTCACAAGGCCATTTAGCATCCACCTTCTTAAGTAGATTATATGGAAACCCTTTTCAATCATTACACTCCCTCTAGAACTGCCAGTTCTCAACCTGTTAAACCTTTAGTTACATCACCAACATCTAAAGGATACTGTAATGGCCAAGGTTTCTCTACCAGTGCGATAAAAACTAGAATTCATTGTCACATTAGCTGAGATTGATTTCCAATATCCTTGATGGTTTCATAGTCTAGCGCAGGTTGCCCAATGGGTTAAATGCCACACTTCATGAAACATAAATAAAATAATATAAATTATAATCAAAGAATGTGTTAGAAGCTTTTGGCGGCTCAAGGGCAGGTCAGCGTTACTAGGGCACAACCACACTGGTAAGGGCATTGTCCTACTGTTAAACTGTTGGTCACTAAGTACACCCTATATTCACTTGACCTTTGGAGTACTGGGGAAGAGCACTCAAACACATCACCAGGAGGTAGTGTCAGGTGGTTGAAACTCAGAGCCAAAACAGTTATCAAAACAGATACAATACATATTGTCCAGTCCAGTGCCACTTGTTATAAAAGAGAAGTACTTAGGTATGTGGCCCAGTACTCAATACTGGTAGGCCATCGGCACAGGGTTCAGATGGTGTGAGTGAAGCAGATTAATCAGGCATAAACTATGGAATGCATGCTAGCTCACCATTGTGTGCCCATGCAGCTTCCCTGTTGTGTGCAACCTATAGGTCAATGTTTACTGCCCCCACCACTGAGGTTTGTTGTGTAATTATCTTGTAAGCCCCCAAGTTCAGTCCTTTGAGCAAATGTTCTGCATTCGTTTGTTCATAGAGCGTGTTACCTTCAGTTTGGGTTTCTAAGGCAGTCTGCCCATTTGGCAATGTGATCAGCAGGTGTAGCATCTCCACTCAGCCCAGAGGTTTGAAATGAAGAGTCCAGATTTTAAGTAAACATTTCCTCAGCCAATGCAGGTTGAAGAGCAGAGGTCCATCTTTTTGTGGAAGCTGGGAGTTTGCAATTGCTTACGTGCTGCCCCTGGCAGTATCAGCATAGATGCTTGGCTTTGGTCGATGGGTTCAATTGCAAAGCTGTTGGGTTTTCAGCCAAATCACCAAAGAAAAATAGTGTCAATAATGTCATCAACCCAAAAATATTGTGGGATGGAATATTGAAGGTACATCAACGATTTGGAAAGCTATATTAATGAATGGTATGTTAATGTTCCCACGATAGGCACTAGAAATCTTCCGGCATTACTCTATACCGACGACTGTGTGTTAATGTCCAGAACCAGTGTGGGCCTGCAAAAGCTTGTCACTAGATTCAACGATTTTATGACTGATTTGGGTCCAAAGACTAATACGGCAAAGTCTTACACTATGGTGGCAGGCAAATCTCCCCCCTTTTAAAATCATGGTTTATTAATAATGAAAGGTTGTCCTATGTTCCAACTTTTTCGTATCTGGGAATCCATTTCGACCAGAAAAGTACTTGGCATAATTTAGTCGAAACAAGGGTTAGTAGTTTTAACCAAAATTTGGAGGCGTTGTTTAGGTTCACAATGAAACTAGGGGGCCTATTATCAAAAACGGCGTTAAAATTATCGCCGGTTTAGCGGCAGAAAACTTCAGCTAAAGCGGCTATAATGGGCTTGATAATATGCCCTTGAGAATTCCAATAGAAGTCCATGTTCTGGTGTGAACATGGGCTTCTATTGGAATTCTCCAGGGCATATTATCAAGCCCATTATCGCCGCTTTAGCGGCAGTTTTCTGCCGCTAAACCAGCGATAATTTTAACGCCGTTCTTGATAATATGCCCCTAGGTTCCAGACCCATTTACTCAATAATTAACATCTACAAGGCTCGCTCGTGTTCTGTAATCTTGTATGGGGCTGGAGTGTAGGGCTTTTGTAACCCGGCAAGTCTTCAGGTAGTTGAGAATAATTTCCTTAGATGCTTATTAACAGTTCCAAGTAGTCTCCCCATTATCTTCTGTCATAATGAACTTGGCTTGACTCCCTTAAACCATCGTATATAAATTGCGCCAATTTTATTATGGCATTCAGTATGAGTAAAAGATGAGCCGGCCCTCAATCGTGCAATTATATTGGATTGTTTTAGACTCGACCGTATGCAGAAGATACCATGGCTCAATTACATAAAAAGGCAGTTGGAGACAGTGGAGCTGGTGGATTGTTTTTAAAACCCAGAATGTATTGTCAAGATGCCAAAACTTCAGCTGAAAAAGGACCTTTTATCTTTTTTAAAGTCGACTAGTGAGCACTTGGAGATAGGGAAAAAGAGAGTTTTGGAATATTTGCCTCTAGTACGCTCTCTAAGTGTTGAGCCCTATCTCTCCTTTTATCTTTGTCATGCGAAAATGTTTTATCTTATTAGATTTAGGTTTAGCATCACACTTTTCTTGGTTTCCTATCCTCGCAGAGCTTACTGTGATGCTAAACTGCATCCATGCCTGTGTGACTCTAAATCAATACAGAACACGCTGAATTTCCAGTTTTTTGTCGGCTTTATACTAAACCGAGGCGGGATTTTATTATCACCCTATTAACATTTTTAAATATCAGGAAGTGTCGGCCGGCCCTATACCACCTCTAGCTTTTAAATGATGAATATACATGTCTAATGGTCTACAGATATATTTCCACAGCTGTCCGTTTATGGAATTCGGTTGGGAAATGACTTTTTAAATTCAAATCTGATTTTTAATGAATTGTTTGTGAATATCATAGTTTTTAGGGACACAGCGTTTTAAAGATCAATATATGTTGTTTGTATGTTAATCTATGGTTGTTGTTCGATAATTTTTATCTTTGTTTTTATTTGTTAACTAGTGCCATGCTGCTATTTGATGAAATATCAATTTAATTTATCACTGTCACATTGCTGATTATGAATTCCTATTGTCATGAAGTCTATTATATATTGTTTGTATTCTATTTTAAATGTTTTTTAAATCTTGGTTGTATTCTTTTATGGTTGCAAGAAAGCAGAATAAAGATTATTTGACTGACTGAAGGTAAGAATATTGTTTTTTAGACATATATTATATTTTTTTAAATATTGTTCTATATAATGTTGTCAATACAGTTCTAGAAAATATAGTTTCTAGAACTTTATGAAATACTGACATCTTATTAAAGAACTCTTATCACTGACGTGGAGTAGTAGTAGTAGTAGTAGAAATATCTTTATTCGGTTTTTACAAAAAAAAATTCATTCACAATAACATGTAAAAAGAACCTGTGGGTTGAGATAAAAACAATTGAGAAAAGGACTGATACTAAGACAAATCAAATCAAATCCACAGTAATGATCAATAAACTGCTGCAACATTAACCATCCCTAATACTGTGCAATCATATTGGCTATGCCATTCTGTTAAAATCCTTAATGCCATATAAAACATTTAAAAACGTATATTTGATTAAGTAGGTAAAATATAAAATCGCACCCAATTTTTACAACAGAGAATCATTTTCTTTGTTTTATGGTGAGTTTCATCTTCCTGATTCTTAACCTCCAGGACTGAAACAGATACCTGGACAGGGTGAAGATTAGCCACTCTGAGCAATCACTTCTGAGGATTTGGATAATATCTTTTAAGCAATTCATTGATAAAATACTACATATTGGAATTAGCAACTCCTTCTGATCTCAGTGTACGCGGGACAGAAGAACAACATTTTTTCTACATTTTCATGATTAGCCATGCATATCGAGCACGTGGATGAGATTTTGGAGCCCTTCCATTTGTTGCAAAATTCATTCACTGGCAAAATACCATATTTAAATTGTAAACACAAAGATTTCGCTAGCGGGGGCCCTATGTTATTCAGAAACTCCTCTTAATACATATTGGGGCATATTCACAAGGAGCTATCGCCAAATTAACGGCACTTTATCGCAGCCAAAGTCGTGATAAATATACCTCCCCATTCACAAGCTGGTGTAAACAGCCCACAGCACCAGTTTACCCGCGATAGCAGCCGCTAAAAACATCGCTACAGAGGACCCCCGCAAATATCGCTAATGAGATGCAGAGTAGGCGTTCCTGTGCCAAAAGCCGAGACAACATCACACCTCAACATTCACAACGACCAGCCACATCGGCGATAAGAACACAAAACAGGCGATAAGGCGCGTTAGCACCAGGAAATTTACACCTGCTCTGACCTGGTGTAAAGTCCGACGGCAGCCAGCATCACAAAAGGGAGCACAGCCCAGGGCCACATCCGAAGGGCAACAGATGCCATGGAGCCACTCATCATGCAGCCCGGACACCCAAGAGGGCCACAACACCCACCGCCACCACCCCCAGGAACACCCCTCCCTGGCACCCCCCGACCAAAGACATGCCACATTAGCCACACCTAAACATGTACAAAATATTCCGCTTGATGTCGCACAATCACAACTGGTGACATGCATGTGTCGTCACAGAAATGAGCAGCACACATTCACTTACGAAGCAACAAATGAAACTTTATTAAAAGGAACACCGAAATGAAATGAAGACACATGGCCGCTCCCCTCGGGACAATACGTAGGTCACAGCCTGTAAGACAAAAAACATGATGAGAAGGTGTGTCCTGCGCACATCAGAGGACAGAGTGAGAGCAAAGGAGAGAGAGAGGAAGAGAGGGAGGGATAGAGAGAGGAAGAGAGGGAGAGAGAGAGAGAGAAGAGGAGAGAGAGAGAGGAAGAGAGGGAGGGAGAGAGAGAGGAAGAGAGGGAGAGAGAGAGAGAAGAGGAGAGAGAGAGGAAGAGAGGGCGAGAGAGAGAGAGAGAGAAGAGGAGAGAGAGAGGAAGAGAGGGAGAGAGAGAGAGAGAGAGAGAGAGAGAGAAGAGGGGAGAGAGAGGAAGAGAGAGAGAGAGAGTGCCGCCCCTGCGCACCCAGGCCACACTGCTCACCTGCTGCCACCGGTGTGTCTCCAACCACGTGCCGGTATGCATAGCAGGACACCAGGTCACACATCTGAGTCATAGCCGTCAGCTGAACATGACTGGCACAGTACACACACTTGCACAAGACAACATCGCCTGCCCGCCCATGCACACCCAGGCAGAGGCACCCCAACCCCTCCCGCCACCCATCGGAGCATGCCCGCCCATGCACACCCAGGCCTCAATGCTCACCTTCCGCCACCGGCGTGTAGACAGGAGGTCCCACCACATGCCGCTGCAAGCCACAAGCCCAGGACCCGTGGACATGGCACCCTCCACATCATGCAGCCCCGCTCCGCAGGCCACCAGGTCTCACGTTTGGTGCTGGGTCTTGATTACTCCATGGCATAGGACACACCAGTGCACCCAGCACCATCGCAGGCTGCCCACCCGCTCAGCCCAATGGGTGCCACCAACTCTGGGATCCCGGAAGTGACGCCACGTGGTGGTAGGCCCGCGCTGCCCGCTGGCTCTGGCCTACACTGCGGTCCAGCAGGGCACACAAAACCTGAGCTGTCCGGACCGCCGGGACGGGGCATCATCGCAGGCTGCACACCCGCTCAGCAGCTTAAGGTGCCACTGACGCAGTGCACCCAAAGTCACCGTCCCGTGGCGGGGTGCCTGTGCCGTCCGCAAGGCCCCGTGTGCCACTAACCCTGTGCAACCCCAGTCTGCGCCACGTGGTGGTAGGCCTGTGCCATCCACAAGGCCCCATGTGCCACTAACCCTGTGCAATCCCAGTCTGCGCCACGTGGTGGTTGGCCCATGCCATCCACAAGGCCTCGTGTGCCACTAACCCTGTGCAACCCCAGTCTGCGCCACGTGGTGGTAGGCCCGTGCCGTCCACAAGGCCTCGTGTGCCACTAACCCTGTGCGCAAAAACTCATGGGCCCTTAATGATTGAGAACCGTGGAGCGTCCGACATCCAGTCACCACCAGCAGAGGGGAATGTGACGTCGTCGGCCCCTTATGTTGGCAGAGTCACATGGCCTGTGACGCCTGTGCCAGATGGGTGTGGTGTGCGTGCAGACCTGCCCTCAGGGAGTGGCTGTGACATGCTGACAACTAGACCAGTGACCTGCACACCACCAGCGAGTACGCCTGCGACGGGTAGCAATGAGGGCCCCCCCTCGGAGCGTTAGCGGAGTGGTCTGGCCTGCCGTATGCCGGACCAGCGCAGGGCTTGCAACAATGACTAGTGGGCTCTGGGCGTGGTTCAGTCCATGTCCGGACAAGGAAGTGACTGATGCGTGTGTCCCTGTTGTAGTGTCACGGGACCCGGTACACAAAATGCAATGTAGCACCCTCTGACTGGCATCCCACAGGATGAACATCATTGATGCAAGGGAAGTCACTGCCCCTACATTCATCCACACATTCACACATGAATGATGAAAGACATGACACAGCAGTGCGTCACTGGATGTTTATTGCACATCCAGTGCAGTTATGCAACTGGAGCGGTACAGGGCAATGCCGAGCACCCTACACAATATGGGCACATGGAGGGCCAGCCAGAGTCCATCCGGGGATGACATGTACTGCGGAAGAGAAAGGGTACAGTCCGCAGTCTGGTCGCCGTGCCATTGGTCGTCAAACAGGATGTGGCAGTTCATGTCGCTGTCCAAGGTGAGAGTATCGGAGTGTATCGGGGGTCAGTGGAAGGTCATGAGGCCATGTGCGGGACCAAGCAGAAACAGACCAGGTGGCAGAAATGTATGCCAGTGCCTCCTTCTGAGAGCCAACCCATCCACGTCCTCATCCTCGGACATGTGCTCTGCCCCACCTGTGGGTGTTGCAGTACCGGCTGCGGCACTGTGTGCCACTGACACATCAGGGGCTGGAGGGGATTGTCGGCAGCACTGTGTGCTACTGACACATCAGGTGCCTGAGTGGATACGCCTGCCGCACTGGGAGGCACTGACACACCAGGGGCGGGGATGTGGATGGTGTGGGTGCAGCAGCATTCATCAGCGCCATGCCTTGTGGCAGCAATGCCATGATCAGGTACTGCAGGGCATTGTAAATCCCTGCTACACTTCGATGGTGTGCAGTGGTGGCTGCCATCCTTTCCGCCTCCATCCGCACCATGTCCTCCATGAGCTTTCGCATGTGTGCCAGCTCACGGCTGGCATCGCTGGGGCCACTCTGAGCGGACAGCTGTTCTTCCCTCCACGTCATGACTCCAGCGATGTCAGTCAGGGCTCGTTGGAGGCCATGGGGCGGACATAGACACCCAAGGATGGCGTCCAGTTTGGTAGCCATGAGGTCAAACCCAACCCGCACCTGCTCGGCCGTCTCCCTCTGGCCCTCCAGCACACGGCGTTGGAAGGCCATTTGTTGTTCCTGGGGGACTTGGGAGGGTGCCGGGGCTGTGGGTGCCTCATGCTGGGTAGTTTGGGTGGTGGGTGGGGTCTCATAGATGTAGCTGGGCTGCCCTGATCCTGGAGGTGAGTGGCGGATGAGGTCAATGATGTCTTGGATGGTTTGGGTGTCGATGCTGGTGTTATCCTCCTCGTCATCAGTGAAGAGTGGCTGTGACTGCTCTGCAGGAGGTGTTGACGATGCCCCTGCGATGTGAAGGGGAGATGGTGTAATACAATGTGTCCACATGTATGTAGCCGCATGGTACAGGTTGACATTCAGACAGCATGGCATTGTACATTGTGACAGTCTGGGCGAGGCCCCAGGGTCATTGTGGGTGTGCACTGTGCCCTGCTTGCTTGTGCATGTGTTCCATTGTGGCCATCTCCACCCGTCCCCCCAGTACCTGGTGGTTACTCTCCCTGTTGCGGTTGTGTTGTGTCCTGTCGAGCAGTGTCGGCTCCCCCTACTCCAGTCACAGTCTCCACACTGATGACTGTCGACACCAGCTCCTCCATGTCATCCAGCTCCAGCTGTGGTGCTGGGCCCCCACCTCTGGCCTGCGTTGCTGCCTTCTGGTTGGCGGTGAGTTTCTTCTTGGTCTTCCGCTTGATGTCATTCCATCGCCTCTTGACATCGTCCATTGTCCGCTTGTGCTCTCCGACGGCATTCACCTTGTTGACAATGTCCCGCCATATTCCATTTTTGGTGCCCAATGACACGTTGAAGGTGACGAAGAGTTGTTGATGGTGTTCCATCACCTCCGTGACTATGATCCTGTTCGCCTGCGGACTGAACTTGGTCTTCCTCGTCTTCTTGTCCTTGCCCTTCCCTGTCCCCGAGGTCTCAGGCTGGTCGTCCAGGGTGCTTGGGGGGTTGCGCTCGTCCTCTGCGCCTGCTCCGGCTGCCTCCATGGTGCTTGGGTGTTGGTCAGTTTGTGTGTGGGTGTTTTTTCTACTTTTACAGTGATTTTTGATGCCTACCAGGTGTGTGTTGCAGGCCTGGCGCTGCTTGTCGCTGATTTCCTCATCGCGCTATGGCCCATTGCGTGTTTTTTGGTGTTGTGGTTTGTATTTTTATCTTCATCGTGGTGGTTGTATCGCGGACATTGTCCGCGGTTTCCGCAGACTATCGCTTGCTACCACCTTGTTGTCAATTCCACGTTGACACAGGGTTATTTTCCCGCGATAGGCTGCGATATTGATAGTTGCGTTACGCTACTCTTGCGGTAGTTATCACACATTCTTGTGAATATACCCCATTGTCTTTAAAATTTAGAAACCTCTTTGTTAAATCACCAATATTACCCCCTTTTAGCCATAGCTCATTAATATAATCCCAATATCTCTTTGTTAGCATAATCAAAGATTTTTTCTCAATGCTCTCAAGTTTGGTCCAGAACTCATTCATACCCAGTCTGTGCATCCAGCTCTTTATATACTTTAACCATGGGATATTCATTTTGGTATCTAATGCCATCACATCAAGCAGTAATTGTCTCAGTAGAAGTGGTGAGTTATTTGACCATACTTGGATCCAGGAGGCAAGGGGCCTAAAGGTGATCACGTGAGCTACATTTAAGCCCCAAATCCAAGCACATGGGAATCAAGGGGGCATTTCGGGGAAGTTTCAAAGCTGATCTCATAGAAACATTCTCAGTTTTTTCAATGGCCCCTACATTACTTTGACCCTATTGCTCCGCACCACTGACTGCAGCGCCAACGCCCTTAGCTTGATAAACTTTAATGACTGGGGCAACTGACCTATAAATTGACATTCTAAGGGTTTTTATTAGTGCTGAACTTACATGTTGAAGAGATTATTGGCTCTTTGCAACCTGTGGGGCCCACGATAGTGAGTTTGTCAGCCTTACCCCCAGATAGTCAAATTGTTTCACCTGCTCTAATGGTGTATCACCCGATTTGACCATGGCCCTAAATGTCTTATTTGGATTAATTGCCATGAATTTTGCCTTGATTACATTATTTTCCAACCCGAATTCCCCACAGGATGCTAGAAAGCGATCCAGTAGATTTTGGAGCCCCATCGGGGTCCTGGAGATAAGTAGGGTATCATCTGCAAAAATCAGAGATGCTACTACTTGTCCAGCTAGCTTGGGGGGGTCATCTCTGCAATCAAGTAGTGTTTCAATTAGTCTGTTGATATATAGAGTGAACAGAGTGGGCGCCAGTACACACCCTTGGCGCACTCATCTGTTCACCCCTATTCACCCCTATCCGGTCTGTCAATTCACCAACTAATTGGTGAATAGTTGCCCCTATGGAGTCTAATAAGAATCTCCAATATGTTTCTTGGGACCCCAATCTTGTATAGGGCTTCCCACAATTTTCCTCGGGGGACTAGATCAGAAGCGGCACGCAGGTCCATGAACACCACGTATACATGTTCCTCCCTTATGACCACATATTTCCATGGTATTAATAAAAACCTAAACAGCTGGTCAACAGTGCTCGTGTTTTCTCTAAAACCCGCCTGTAATTGAGATAGTATTTGCCCTTCCTTTATCCAGTCTAAAAGCCTCTCCAGCAAATGCCTACAAAATAAGTTCTGCGCTGTATCAATCAGGCTATAATGGGCCTATAATTTGCTGGGTCGCTTTTATCCTCCTTTATAAATATGGATACCACCTCTGCACTTAGCCAAGAATCTAGGATTTCTGCTCCCTTTAAAATTGCATTAAGGCGCTATGGTTGAGGATCACACAGCAGATCTCAGGTTCGGAAAGATATAGATCACCTGGAATTTTATCTAAACCAGCGGCTTTGCCCTTCTGCAACTTAGCAAGTGCCGTCTGTGTTTCTTCCAGGGTAAAATTAATCAAATCTATATCCTCTACAATATCAGGAAAGGCCTCTGGTGTTAGTTCACTACTCCCTGGGCTTATCTCAGGGCCAAGAGAGACAATCTAACACAAGGTGAACGCAGGGCCTTGAGAGATCTTATGAGTGACAAGGATGTCACGATTAAAGAAGCTGACAAAGGGGGTAACATTGTTGTGATGCGCAGTAGCGACTATGATAATGACATCCTATCACAACTTAGCGACCAACAATGTTATGAGCCTCTCACTAACAATCCGACTTGGGCGCTCACAGACCATATCAACAGACATCTGAGACAGTGGCATGGGCAGGGGTTACTTGATGATAATGAATTAACATACATGAGAGTTGATAGACCAAGATACCCCTGTATATATACACTACCGAAAATACACAAAGACTTGCCTTTCCCACCAGGCAGACCCATAATATCTGGGAATGAGGGTCCGACTGAGAGAATCTCAGAATATGTAGACACTTTCTTGCAACCCATGGTCAAGAACCTGCCGTCATATATACGCGACCACGAAACATGTCCTAGGTATCATGGCGGATCTCAATTGGGATGAAAACATGACTCTGGTGACTCTTGATGTGACTGCCCTGTACACTAGCATCAGGCGAGACTCTGGCCTGGTGGCAATCAGGAAGACTTTGAATACTAGATCAGCAAGTGCATGGAGTCATACTGAAATGCTGATGGAAATGATTGAGCTAATACTTGACAATAATATTTTCCTTCACAAAGAAAAATGGTACAGACAGAAGCAAGGAGTGGCCATGGGCTCCAGATTTTCTCCCTCGTACGCGAACCTCTATATGGGTTGGTTCGAGGAGATGAGGATCTGGGGTCACATGGGGTCACAATGGAACGATTCCATCTTGTATTGGGGCAGATATATAGATGATTGCCTGATGATCTGGACTGGCTCCTCACATAAACTGACGGGATTTTTTGATTACCTGAATGATAATGATCTAAATATCAAATTCACATTTGAGCATAGCACGAGCAGGATTGCATTTTTAGATGTTGAACTATACATCAGAGACAATACAATACACAGTAGGCTTTTTCGTAAAAAACAGCTTGCAACGCGGTCTTACATGCGTCTAGTGCACATCCTTTCCACCAGATCAGGTCGATTCCCTATGGTGAACTAGTCAGGTTAAGATGGAATTGTAGTTTTGACCCAGAATTTGAAGAATGCAAAAGAGTATGATGTCCCGCTTTCAGAACAGAGGCTACAATAGTCACATACTTAAGAAAGCTGAACAAAGGATACACAGGGTCAGGAGACAGGATACACTCAGAGAACGCACAGCGCGTACAAACAAGGGGGATAGAGTACGAGTGATAACTGGATTTAACAACTGGTCAGGCATATTGATGCGTAGCCTTAAGAGACACTGGCATTTGCTCAGGGCAGACAGATCTCTCAATGACCACATCACGGACAGACCGACCATCACATACAGACGAGGGGTAACTTTAAGGAATATGTTGAGCCCGAGCTACCCGAAGTTAGAGAGAAAGGAGACTTGGTTGACACAACGGACAAAGGGATTCAATGGATGCAATAACTGCAGTGCCTGCAAGTGGGCATGCAACCACAAAACAGAATTCCAGGGCCCTGGGAACGAGACATACAGGATAGAATCGAATATCAATTGCTTAACCAAATTTGTTGTCTACATAATAGAGTGTAGGTGTAAAAGAAGATATGTCGGCAGCACGATCAGGACACTACGTGAAAGAATGGGAGAACATATAAGAGCAGTGAAGCAAGGTGACGTCAGATATCCCATTGCCGCACATATAACACAATGCCCTGTTCAGACGACACACAAACAATTTGAGTTTTTGGTATAGAACAGACCTACAGACATCCAAGGGGGGCAACAGAGAGCTGGCCCTTCGCAGACGGGAAGCACTCTGGATTCTTAGATTGCGCAGTACTGAACTAGGGCTTAATTTGGACCATGAACTGCATTACTTCTTGGGTAAATGAGTGCGCAGAGTTGCCACACTATGTGCACGACTACTGATGTCGCAATGAAGATGTACAAAAAATGATGTTTACCTGTCACGTACCTAGTGATCTTTACATGATACTACACATGCATTCCTAGTGTGTATTGCATTTTGCATAAACTGTTTTAAAAGAAGTGTTTTCTCCGGAGCCAAACTGTAATCGGGTGCGTTTTACACCGTAAAATCTAATACCTTTATGATTAATAATTTTCACCATGAGAGATGGATGATTATGAATGTAGTCTACTGGTAATGACACTCAAATATTTGATACTCACGAGACTATTCACACTGAGAACATCACGGATATGTGCACTATTTCCTCTATATGCTCTCTCTGATTTACCTCAGCTAATAATAGATAGAGATGTACACCGTCATCTTGATTTTCAGCCCATTAGAGGACCTTTCTTAATTTTAACCCTTTTCCCATGCCAGAACCACGATGGTTTCTATGATTTTGACTATTGTCAATTATTTAGGCTGTCTTTCATATTGAGGAGAGGGGCCTTTTTTCTGTAAGAGATTCTTTACCTATGTGTTTGATACACTCTAGCAATTCCAAGATGGCCGCCACATAAGAGGTTATGGGGCGAGTCTGTTTTCTGTTTTGATGACCGTATTGGAGGCTGACAGAATTGGAGTCCTTTGTTTATGTCTGAGGCATCCTGACGGTAGCCTTTATATTCACGGGCTCACCCGGCATTCGACTCGTGTCCTGTACTCGGAATGGCAAGTTGAGCGACGTCTTGAGATTTAATACACAAGAAACCGGTAAGGAGTGGTGGAGTTATGCGAGGAAGTTAACAGGTTCTCCACTTTCTGTGGACCTTAGGGGGATGGCGGATTGTTTATGCTACACCGCTGGGGCAAGTAATAAGGAAATAGAAGTCTGCTGTTACACAGCGTGTTAGATTACAGGAATACCGACTAGAGATAAGATTGCGGCATATTATAACATTTACGTTTGATATAGGAGAGAATTTAGGCGTTATGGTCTATGCATGAGGCACTCTTATAGATAAGGGGTTCACTAACGTCATGAACATATGGAACACATATGTGTTAATGATAGTTTTAATACGTTATCTAGAGCTAACAACGCTTGAAGGAATATAGCGCGAATATGTCATTCACCATATGCTTACAGTGAGAAACATTCTTGTTATCAAGTCTTGGTATCATCTGTTGTAGGAACTGATACTTTGGAGTTTGGGACGTAATTGGATCCCTCTGACGGTTGAACTACGAAGTGAGACGTTGCGAGATACTGAACCCCATTTGTGGGTTGGAATTATCACCACAAAATAAGTAGGTTTTCAAGTTAGTAAAGGTTTTTCTGTCGCCTGGGTAGGCTCTACTTACTAGAAGGTAGATTCTAGCCGTTTTTGTTTTTGTTTCACAGAATTGACGACAACAGGAACATAGGTATTTATCGTGGTTCTTTCTTCCTCACTACCACTTGGGTGATACAAGGTGGTGTCTTTTCATTTTCATTCACGACGTATCGACATCCATTTTTATTTAGCATAGTGATTTCCTAGTCACGATTGTTCGTCTGTGTTTGGATACACTGGCTGCACGGCACATATTTATTGGATGCCTTTCAATAGTCAACAGTAAATACACTTTTCTCCTCCATCCTTTTGGTACTTTGGGTACGTTGATACCCTTTTGATTATTCGGAACATATCGGGTAGTCACACCCAATCTCCACCTTGTGCATGCTTGCACAGATCTATTGTTTGGACACTCGTATTTATTATTGAGTGATACTATTGTTGTACACCTGTTATTCTGTAAGGTGGTACATTGCTTGCTCTTGTTTGTTTTTGTACAGCCTTGATAAAGTCGCGGGATTATTACCCTGTTTGCGACGAAACACGTGTCGGCTGTCTGAAGAAATAGAGAATAAAGAAAGAAAACTACAAGAACCCACTTACTTGTGTATATTTTATGCTCACAACGTGCATTTTAATTTTCTGTATTACTCCTTACGTGTGCTGGGGACATTTCTTTGTCTAACCAATTGGCACAGGCCGATACCTTGGGGAGACTGGTGGTGCTCCTCACCTTTCAGCACCGTTATAAATACAAAACAATCTTACTGATCTGGATGGTATTTTCCTGAGTGGCGCCATTATTCCTATACTCCAAACCACTGCCCTTGATTTCGCTTCTGCAACTTAGCAAGTGCCGTCTGTGTTTCTTCCAGGGTAAAATTAATCAAATCTATATCCTCTACAATATCAGGAAAGGCCTCTGGTGTTAGTTCACTACTCCCTGGGCTTATCTCAGTCGACCCTGCATATAACAAGTTAAAATGATTTACCCAGGATTGTGGTTGAATGTGGTATTCTCCTCTACAAATTGGTTTTTTGAACCTTTTGCTAATATATGCCAGAACTGCCTACTGTCTCTGGCTTGTGCTGAGATATATAAGTCTTTCCAGTGTCCTTCATGCCAGCTTCTTGTGGCCTTATTTTGAACCGAGTTATAATGTTTCCTTTTTATGCCAACCATGCTCTTAGACCCACATTTAATGGCAACCATCAGCTCTGCCCTGGCTACCTTGCAGTTCTCATCGTACCACTCATTTTTATTGTGGCTAATTACCTTTGTTATCCCCTTTTTAAAAAAAAAAACTTTTAATCTGTCCCGTTAATCTAATAAATATGTCCAGTGAGGGTTGCGCTTCCGTGGAACATTTACATAGATCCACCTATGACGTGGAGTACCTTGCTGTACCCTTTTTTGTTGTTGCATTGTCAAGGGGTTATATTAGCTATTATAACATTATTAGATTCTAGTTTTATGAAAATAGTTGTGTTTTACTTCTATTGCATTCTTTGTAAGATTTGATGAGAAATTAATTTTTGTATTAAATTGGTAATTTATAATTTAGTAGCAGGTTGTAGGGTTTGTAGGGTATTAGATATTTAGAATATAAAGTATTGTTCATCTAGTTTTATTTAATCTTTATTGTACATAAGTGATTAATTCTTAACTGATTTCATACATTCTTTAATTGTTTAATTGTTATTATAATTATCATAATATAGTTTGCATTTTTTTGGGTCAAACTTTCCTTATTATGGTTTATAGAGTCCATTAGCATACAGTCACAGAGCATTATAAAGATATTGCATAATCATCCTGGATAGGTGCCAGTGTTGATTACGGATGTTCGAAAAAAGATTAAAGTATATCCAGTGTATAAATCAAATTCAGTTACATCTATATTGACAGTATAATGTAACATCGCAACGATTTCCCACTCAATTTATTCCCTCACCTGCTATTTAAAAATCCCCAATTGTGAACCATGAGCGAGTGATAAGAAGTCATATATTAAATGAGTGATGTGTGTGAGCCGGTAGGTCAGGAGCACCAAGTTAGTGAGATGGGGGAGGACCCTCAGCTCTCTCAAAATGTTTAGCATTGAAAAAGATGTAGGGGGAGAGTTTCATACCTTTTGCGCTGGTTCAGCGCCACAAAAGTGACGCAAACTAGGGAAAATTTTGTTTTTCCTGTTTTCTTAAGTTTTGCACTGGAAAGTACTGTGTAAGTAGAGCAAAGCAGCACGAAGCACTGCTTTGCGTTACTCTGTGCCGAGGGGGCGTTACATGGGTGGTACATGGGCGTTCCCATGCAACCACCCATGCCTTTTGACGCAAAACCATATTTACAAGGATTTGTAAACATGGTTTTGCTCCAAAAGTTAACGCCCCTTCAATGGAGGCGCTAACAGGAGAAATGCTTACATTTCTCAGTGCTCTTCCGATTTTCCATGCGTGCTGCACTCTGCAGCACGTATGCAAAGTGGGAAAAGCTTTGCATTGTGCCTAGCATAGTATTTTGTACAGGAAGGGTACCCTTCCTGTACAAAACCTATGCTACACTCATGCACACACCCTAGCGCTAAGGTGTGTGCATGGCGCACGGCAGCTGAAATCAGCACCGGCACAAGGGAAAGGGGAGTAGAGAGCCATATCTCTAAAGATATGGTGCTCTTCTGCTCCCTCCTGGTCGCGGAACACAGCGCAGCCTCGCGGGGGGCTACGCTGATTTGCGTGACTTTTTTAAAAATCTCCCCTGTAGCGCTCTCCTGCAAGTAGGGCAGGCAGTAAGTGGGAGGCCTTCTAAAAGAAAGGTAAGCAGCGGGTCCCTACTGGTATTCAAAGTTTTTATAGTTATCTGTTAAAATGTCTGCCATTAGCTCCAGCATCAGGGACTGCCATAACCTTGTGTGCCATTGCGTAATTGAGGGTGCAGTGGTTTTTTCCATGCTCCAGCTATAGCCATCCTAGCTGCTCCAAGACAGAGCCACAAAATAGAGTGATCTCCGGAAGTCTGATGTATCAATGTCTCATCCGGTAAACCCAGCAATGTAAATCCCATTGTGATCGGGAGTGGATATCCCAATATACTTTTAATTTGTGCAAACATTTCTGCCCAGAATGGTGTTATGATTGGGCAATCCTACCATATGTATCGAAAGTTGCCCAGCAATCCACAACCTCTCCAGCAAAGGTCTGTTGTGTCAAGGTAATATATTTTCAGTTTGGTGGGGTACAGGTGCCAGTCATATAGCACTTTATAATGAGCTTTCCTCAACTCCATGGAGCGATTGAATCTGGGAATGTCTTGCCACAGTCGTCACCATTGTTTATCCAAAATAGGATCCCTTAACATTTCTGCCCAAAAATGCATATGGCGAGATGTAGCCTTAGGGATAATATCAAGCAAGTGAGCATACAGAAAGGAATTGGAACCCTTCATCCCTCCCACACATTTTTCTATTTGGGAGAGATCTCTGGTGGCCGCAAGACTTATCTCTCGTTGGAGAACCCAGTGTTTTAGATGGGTATAATGATACTGGTTTGGAAGCTGCCAGTCCAAAGTCCCATTGGCAATTTTCAAAAGTGAGAATAGCCAACCCATAGAACAAATTGTTAGGCAGCCCCCTTTCCTCCATGAGTCAAAAGTTCCTGATTTAATAGCTGGTGGAAAGAGTACATGGAGATGAAAATGTAGCCCACCCATCCATTCGCATCACTGAGTCCAACAACGGAAGTGTTGTTCGAGTAGGTGTACTAAGATATGTGTTGGGGGATATGTCCGATTTAGGCTTCCATAACAGGTCCCATATATATCGTCCAGCCACAGCTCTGTCCATATGAAGCCAGTGTTTATCTTACTCCCTCATGGCCCATTCCAACATCACTTGCAGCTGTGTGCTGCTTTATAGTATAAAGAAAAGTCAGGGAGCACCAGGCCTCTCCCTTCTTTAGGGGCTCGTAGCTGCCCAAAGGGAAGACGGGCTCTATGTACCTGTCAAATTAATTTAACTGTCAGAGATTTTATCTCTGAGAAATATTCTCTAGCTAACTCTATTGGAAGACCTTAAAGCAAATATAAAATCTGGGGCAGGACAGTCATTTTAATTGCATTGATACCTCCTAGCCATGATAGATACCAAGGGGCCATTGCTTAAGATCAGTCTTAAGCTGTCGAAGAAGTTGATGATGATTAGCATGATATAGGTCTGAAACGCACTGGGGGATTTTAATCCCTAGATATGTGAGGTCTTTTTTAGCTCATTGGAAGGGTGATGATCTTACCAGGGACTCCATCTCTCGCACAAACAAATTTAAGTTTAAAATAAAGGATTTCTGGAGATTTATTCGGTAGCTTGCCACTGTTTCATAGCGCGTTAGTTCGCGTTGCAAAGCCATTATTGATGTGGAGGGGGAAACAGACTTTACAACACGGCTTCAAGCACACATTCTGTTTCATAGCAAGCTGAACAATTCTTGCCTTAACCAATCATATGGTTGAACCACGCATATGCGTGGTTAAGTTAGCTGGCGTTCTAGCTGCTGGCTGCCAGGGAGAGGAACTGGAAAGGAGGACTTGCGCGAAGGACGGGGACGTGATGAGGTAAGTTGAGCTGGGGCTGGGGTGGTAGGTTTTAAGGGATGGTGCATGCTTTTGGGCTCAGGGTGGGGGAGCGAAGGGGGATTGGTTTTAAGTGAGGGGGAGATTTTAGGGCTCAGGGCGAGGGGCTGGGGTTGGAGTAGGTTTTACGTTAGGTTGCAAAGTTTTAGGGCTCAGGGCAAGGGGGAGGGGCAGTTTCCAGGGCAGGGGGGCAGTTTTTAGGGTTCAGGACAAGGGGGGATTTGGGGTAGGTTTTAAGTATGGGGCAGAGTTTTAGGGCTCAGGGCAGGGGGTAGGGGCAATTTCAGGGCAAGGGGGCAGTTTTTAGGGCAGGCGGAGTCAGGATAGTTTAAGGTTTAAGGGGTGGGGTCATTTTTAGGCCTCAGGGGTCGGGTTAGAGAGCAGGGGCCAGGGTTTTAGGAATCAGGGTGGAGGGAAATGGGCATGAACTTTACCACACATCCCTTTACCAAACATGCCTTTACCACAAAATTGCGTGGTAAAGGCATGCATGGTGAAGGAATGCATTGTTGAGACACATTCGTGGTTCAGGCTGTGCGGTAGATGAATGGTCATTCAACCATGCGTGCCTCTGTCATACAACCATGTGGAGGGCTCGGTGAGGGAGAGCAATGCATCATACTCAAAAAGTGAAATATTATGATCTGCTGGGATCTATGCTGAGGGCAAATAAGAGCAGAGACAGTGGACATCATTAGCTTGTACCCTGTTGTAAGTTAAAAAAGTCACCACCACTCATATGCCCATATCATATTGATAAATTGTTAATTAAACCTAAATTTCTGAAGAGTATGGAAGAGGAAGGACCATTCCACCTGATCAAAGGCTTTCTCAGCATCTAAAGCCACCAGAATAGCTGGGATTTCTTTCTTAGTAACCTTTTCAACCAGGTGGACCATCCTCTGCAAGTTGTCATGTGTCTGTCTCTTTGAATAAACCCTGACTGATCTGGGTGGATAAGATCTGGCAGTATGTTTTCCAAACTAATGGCCAAGGTTTTTCGTATAGAATTTAACATCAAGGTTGAGTAATGCTATAGGCCTATATGAAGCGCAACAGTGGGGGCCTGTCCCTTGTTTAGGGATGACCGAGATCGATGCCTTGCTCATCGTCGGAGTGACCATACTGGTGGATGCCATTTAATTAAACAGGCGTGTGAGAGGGGGATTAGGTCTGAGCTAAATGTTTTATAAAACTGGGCTGTAGACCTATCAGGTACTGGGGACTATTCACACTTCTACTTTTACAATTGGGTTACTCAATTCCTCATTTTGCTCAGTGGTCACTTAAGGTAGTTCTACCTCTCACAGATATTCTAATTGTGTTCCCTCATTTGGTGAATCGGATGTATATAAATCTGTATAAAATTCTTTGAGTGATGTTGCTTTATCTTCCTCAGTTTGACCTATACCCCCTGTCTCAAAAGCAATATGTGGATTATAATCTGTTTTATGCTTATCCTGAGCTGCAGTGCCAGATGTGTGCCCTATGTCTTATGTTTTATTTTTAAGATGCAGTAGTGTATATTCTGCTCTATTAGTGTACATTGCATTTAATTTCCCTCTAAGCACTGTGACCTTCCATTGGAGTGCCAACGTGGGAGTGTTTTTGTGCGTTTTTTCTGCTGGCTGAAGTTTGTTCTCAAGGGTAAGTCTATCCTTAACTTTCTGTTTTGTTAATGTAGACATCAGAGAGGTGCATGCTCCTCTGATTGTAGCTTTGAAGGCATCCCAGATGGTAGAGAGGTTGGTATCCTCTGGACTATTTAATAGGCAATTTTCCTGAATTGCTTTTCAGAGCTCGTCTCGTAGGAGACAGACCCTGGTGAGAGAACTTGGGAAAAACCAACAACGAATTTTAGGTGGAGCGGCAGCCCACTCATAAGCTCTACCATTGCATGATCTGACAATGCGATAGGGTGAAAATCAGCCATTTTGATAGCATGTTCCAATGATTGGCTCAGAACGACATAGTCAATATGAGAGTAGTAATGATGGGAGTGTGAAAAAAAGGTATAATCTCTTGTGAGCGGTTGTACTTTCTGCCAAGCATCAAGTAAGCCTATGGATTGTATAGCCTTCTTCAAGTCCCTAGAAAAGCTGCCAGATCCTGCTCTATGTAAATGACTACTGTTTCCCTGGATCCCATGTGTGGTTAAAATCCCCCATTAAAATAATTTTGCCCTCAGCAAACCCACCTAGGAGTGTAAGGAAAGAATGAAGAAAAGTAGCTTGTGCCACATGTGGGCCGTAAATCAAAGCTATTGTACACATCTTGCCTAGTAGCAGCCCCATTACCGTTAGGAGTCTCCCTTATTTATCTGATTTGCTGCTCATTGGTTGAAATTGGAAAGAGGAATGGAATAGAAGGGCCAACCAATTATGTTTAGTTGCCTCTGAGGTATGGAATATAGTAGGAAATGATTTATTGCGTCATCTATGGTCCACACTGCATTTGAGGTGGCATCTGTAGGGGTACTATACCATATCATTTATCTAGAAACTATTTCCATAGTTTGTGTCTTTTATTCAGGGAATTAAGACCTTTTACATTCCACATTAGTGTATTTAACACCATGTTAATTTGTGACGATAGAAGATTAATATGATCATTTTGCAACTCTTAACCTCAGTGTCCCGGAGTTCTATTCCTCTCAAGAGATTCCCCCTCTCCCCCATCGTGGCCCACCCCACAACCCCATTTCGCCTTTGAATGTGGTCTCACTCATGGTATGAAAATTAAATTGCATAACAATAACTTCTGGTGATATCCTTTCCCAACAATTATGGAACAATAGAATAAGTTGTGCTTGTGTAAGCCTGTTTGTCATGAACCACTTTAAATCCATATTTGTAAAGCGCAAACTACTCACCCTTATGGGTCTCAGGGTGCTGGGGGCTGTCGTGGAAATTAAGTGAGCTATTGCCCAGAGTCACATGGTGCTGAGCTGCCGCCGGAGCCGGGGATCGAACCGTGGGCCCTGTGCTCCGAAGTCAGCTGCCCTGGCCGCTGCACCACACCTCTCCACTTATGCATTCACGCTAAGGTAACCTTTGATCAAGGTAATTGCATGCAGGTTGATTGCAATAACTGTATTTTCCTTTACTCATAGGGATGGAACCATTCTCTAAATCCCCCCTACAATAGCGGAGACCAATGTGAGTAAGGCTAGAATAGATCTTGTGTTAAGGCGTATCATATAAATATGAAACCAATCCTAGGTTGACTAAGGAGACCTTCTCTAGTTAAGGGTTTTAAATCTCTTATCTTGGTCTTTTCCATCACATATTCAAGAGACTGCAGGGCCTCTGCTTCCTGGAAGCTTTTGCTTCCCCTGTCGTTTTGATCACCTTTGCGAGGGCCATTGTTGTGTGCCAAAACCAGACAGATTACTTCTAGATTGGCCTTCTGGGAAGGCTTCTGAGCTTTCTAGTTCAGAAATCGTTATTCCAAGCAGAGAGATTGCCGCCCAATTATCCGTTAAGTGGACTGACTTATTTTGGAAATTACAGGCGATGCCAAAAGGGTGAGTCCATCTATATTTGATTTTGTCCTTGCACAGTTTGTCAGTAAGTGGCTTAAACTGTGGACAACGTGTGAAGGTAGATGGGGAAATATCTTGATATATGGAGCATAATACTCATTGAAAGGAAATCTCCTCTACCTTTTGTGCCGCTATAAGTATTGCATCCTTTACTTTAAAAGAATGGAGCTTCTTCAGGACATCTCGTGGGTGTTTCCCCTAGCCATGGATCCAAGGACCAACTTTATGCACTCATTCAATCTTAACGTTGGGGCCGTTTTTAACCAAAAGCTCAGCGGATAGGCCGACTACAAAGGCTTTGAGGTCTGGACCTTCTTCCCCTTCCTCCAGCTGTCATAATCTGAAGTTCTCTCATTATGAGAAGTTTTTCCGGTCTTCACATTTTAGTAGTGTAGCCTTTAACTGCGTATGGAGTTGTGCAGGAGTGTTTTCGAGTCTCACCATTCTTTGCTCTAGTGTTTGGCAGGTATTGTCCAGTTTGAGTGTCCGTGCCCCAATGGAGTCTACATCTTGTTGGAGAGTAGTGAGCTTTAAGGTGAGATTGACCGAAGAGCTTCTAGAGAGGTTGCTAGATCAGCTTTGAGTTCTGGAGGGAGGACAACAGGTCCTCTCTTTAGTTAGAGCCATATCTCTATTCGATGGGGGTCAAATGGGCTCCTGTCCCTCGCTTTAGCAGGGTGGAAGTAGTTTGATACTCTATTTGTCTGTGACTTCTTTGGAGGCATGTAGATTGTGAGTAGACCCAAGAGAGAAGGATTAATATGTAGGTCTCTCCTGTATTGTTGAGTGGGGTGTCCAGATATTCTTTTCAATTTGCTTCTTTGTGAGGCTACTGATTCTGAGTTATCTTTAAGGCTATCCTGGAGGATTTCCTTCTAGGACTCCATCATTCACTGCCAACATACAGCAACTCCTATTATGTCCTTCATGAGGAGGGTAGTCTCCCCATTTGGGGTAAGGACACACCTCCAGCCAAGTACGAGTTACTGATTACCATAGTGGTCACTGTAGATACCGACTTCGCTGTAAGGGGTACTGAGAAAGAAGGGGGGGTACTTGTTTAATGATATGTGCAGTACAATCAGTTCAATTAGGTCTTCCCTTTGCTGTAAATAATGTATAAACTCTTAAACTTTTGTATTTATCTCCTGATATTTACCCCTACAAGTAGTTTCCCCCTGCTGGACCCCTCTTGAAGGTCAATGATGGGCTCTTGAAGTATTTAGTTGTGAATGGAGTACCATAGCATAAGGAACACATGCTCAATTATGGAAGCCTCATAGGATGAAATAGTCCCAGGGTGTCCATACTTCTCTTGTCTTTCCTTTAGAATTCTGTGTTTTTCATCCTCAGCCCTAGGAGAGCAACAGAGCAGCTACGGGACCCCAGATTGGTTGCTACTCCACCCTTATCACTTCAGGGTCTGGTGGCAGAAAATTTGAGAGTTACACAGCACAGCTGCGATCTCAGGGTCTGGCAGAGGGGGGCCTTATCAATATGACGGTGCTGTCAGTTGGAGTATCACGCCCTCCTCCCTGACTGTCAACGGTGCCTCCCCTGCTTCAATGTCCCTTCGGGAGCAATCCACTGTAATGCGATCTCTCCCGGGTGGGTGTCCAGTCCTCCGTACCTTATGCGGGTGCCATTGCGCTAGTCCCGTTCTACCCTTCATTTTGTTGGCAGCTTTGCTTCTCTGCTTTGTCTTCACGTTGGGGGGCACCTAAGGGGTCTAAGCAATGGCACCAGGATTTCCCTCTCGGGGACTCAATGTAGTAATCCCCGAAGCGATTCTGCTTCACATGGCGTCTTTTTCTCTCCTCCAACGGGCCGCACTGCTCGCGTCTTCCGACTCTGGAGTCTGCGTCTGCCTTATTTCCACGTTATAGGGGGCGTCAATTCTTCTCCTCCATGTCTCCCCCCCCCAGTGTCCACTGCTGTGGGATTTGGTGCAGATCAGGGTGTCGCTGAAGGATATTAAAAATCCTTGATTTAAGATGTGAACGCAGGAGAACTCACACTGATCACATCCGAGCGGCCAAGATGGTTGGCCATACCTCAGTTTGTAATTTTTAATGCTGTTTTTGTTAATGAAATTTGCAATTTTTCATTTAGTTGTGAGTTGGTAGGATTGTAGGGAATCAGGGTAGAACGTTATTTTAAATATAAATTATTGTTTTCCATTTTTAATGAATTTTTACAAATAATTAAATTCTAAATTGATAGTAATATATGCAAAGTATTTGAATAAATAATTGTTATTGTATTTAATAGTCAATTGTTATTTTGTTGATCAATTTATTAATACATTTTTAAGTGTTTTATAATAATTATTTTAATTTGTATTTTTTAATTTGATTATTAATTTGTTATTAATTTTGTTCATTCATCACATTTTCTAAAATGATTTTTGTTTGGTTTCAGAGTTTTTTAGACCTATAGTGAGAGAAGTATTATATAATCTGAAAATTGCATGTTGTTCTATCTAATTTAATTATCTATAATGAATATTGTTTTATTTTTTAATATTTTTCAATATTCATGTTGTGTATTTTGATATGTAGTTCAATATTTGAAATAAATGGTACAGAATGTAATAAAAAATGCAACCTCCCTTAAGTCCAAGACTTTCTAACCTGATTATTAGATTAGAGGGAGAAAAGGAAATGAACCCCTCCAAAGATCAACAATTTCCCAGCTCCTGTTATTCGTGGCAAGGTAATAGGAAATGTAACCTCTCCAAAGTCCAAGACTTTCCTTACTGCTTGTTAGAATGGTGTGAGGATAGCAAATTTAACCCCTGCAAAGCTTAACAATTTCCCTGCGTTTATTTATGTTGCAGGGAAAATATTAAATGTAATCCCTCCTAAGTCTAATACTTTCCCTTCTTTTGTTTACTTCAAAGTGGAAATAGTAAAGTAAACCCCTCCAAAGTCCAACAATGCCCCCTACTGTTTCTTAGATTTAAGTGGAAATGGGAAATCTGCCCTTCCATTGTCTAACACATTTTCTGTTTTTATTTACTTTGGAGTGAGAATAATAAATGTAACCCCTCCAAAGTCCAACACTTTCCCTGTTTTTGTGTAGTTTGGAATAAGAATAGGAAACCTAATCCCTCAAATGTCCAAAACTTGCCCTGCTTTTTCTTTCGTTGGAGTGGGAATTGTAAATATAACCCCACCAAAGTCCAACACTTTCCCTGTTTTTCTTTAGGTTGGAGTGTGAATATAAAATCTCACCCCTTCAAAGTACAACATGTTCTTTACTTTTGCTTAAATTAGAATGAGAATAGTTAATCTAACCTCTCCAAAGGCCAATACTTTCCCTACGTTTGCTTAGATTGGAGTGGGAATAGTTGATCTAACCCCTCCAAAGTCCAATACAGGCAACAGCCTTACATACTTAGAGCTCCGGACCTGTCTGGTACAGATCTCTGTGCCTCCAGAGAAGACACTGTCATAGCAGCTCCTTTCAAGGCAGTATAAGTTTGCTGAACAATCCTCTCAGCAAACCTTTTTATTTTTCAAGAACAAACTTACAAAATGGGAGTTTGTTTTTGAAAAACTAATGACCCTGACTCCCTGGCATTTTTCGCCCCGGATGTAGGTATCATATTTAATGTTTTTTCTCTTCACGGCTGCCAAACGATTCATAGAGGTCCCAACTAGAGAATTGTTTCAGAGAGGTAAACATTACATCAGCTATTTGGGTACTTAGACCAGCAGTCTGATGTATGCATGGGCAGCCTTCAAGAAGGTGTTTATGGGTTTAAAAGCACCTCCTGCAGAGTTCCTTGTGTGTCCAGTAGTCTTCAGCCAACAATACAAAAGTTAAGATATCTCTGTCCAGCTTTTAGAGTGATTGGAGGTTTGTCTAGTTTCAGACTCATCATGAAGTACTGCAGAGAGTTAATATGCCTGCTGCAAAGAATGTGTACCATGCAGTTCACAGACCTATATTTTATGTAGATAGCTCAGGGGGTTTCTGCTTTTGTCATAGAGATCCTTTTGTTACTAGCATTTCATCAGTTTCAATCCTAATATAGCACAGTGACTTATGACCTGTCATTGAAGAGCTGCATGCAAACTGCTTGGTATAGGTTAGAACATTATGTTTTATATTGTTTCCTGGCTTTCATTGTCCTAATGTTGCTAAAAAGGGGTTGTTTTGTTTGGAAATACATTCTTACTAGTAAAGCCAACTCCAACCACTGGGGTACAGTTTACATACGGGTGGGCATGCCTCAAATAATTCCGTGTAGCATAATCACACAGAATTTGCCAAAGAATTCTGCAAGATTATGATTGAATTATGCTAGGACAGTAATTCTGCATTTAGAGCTATTTCTTAGCACACAAATGCCCCCCTTTTGACCAAGAAATAGCGCTAAATAAAACAGGACACAAATAGCAAGCACGAGCAGCTACTTGCGCTCACTAAATGTACTCTTGGAGTAGGATTTTCCCCCTACTAACAACCAGCATTTATTGCTAGTGTCTGAGTGCAATATGCACCCTCACATTCAAAATAGACACAAGGAACATTTTGCACTCAAAAACAATGAAAAATGTAGAAGAACATGAATAATGAACACGAGTGGCCACTCACACTTGCTAAATCTCGCAATATGATTTTACCCTCAATTAACTCTTAGGAGTAATTGTGTAAATATTGGTAATTCTGCATCAAATAGTAATGCGGAATTACCAATATTATTCAGATTACCCCAACGTAATTGAATATCTGCCCAGGCCTAGTTTTGAATTCTGAGTTTGTTCTCCTCCAGACCAAACACTCTTAAAATATACTGCCTACTATGATTCATTGCCTCTGTGTAATGTGTGTGTGATGTATGGGTAGGGTTATAAAACAAATTAAAAGCATGTGAGAAAGGGGCTATGGAGAGATGAGGGACGAGGGGCACTGTTGGAAGGTGGTTGTGAGGGAATCTGTGGAGGCGGAAGCCATGGGGGGACACCAAAAGAATTGCCACACCCTGCACCACCAGCACTAAAGCAGGCCCAAGATGTAGGTGGATCCGTCAGCCCAAGGTTCTTGCCAGCACAGTCAGAAGGAAGACCACTGGTGAAAGCATGATGGATTGTCTGATCTAAATAGAGCAGGTGGGCCATCAGTTTGATGGGCATGGTATTCCACTGTTTTTGTGGCTGGATTCTCTATCCTTCAAAAGCTATATACACATATATATATATATATATATATATATATATATATATATATATATATATGTATATATATATATATATTCACTGAAAAAACCATAGGTTTTAGAGACAGTTATAGTTAGTTGGACATTGCACTCGTACAAAACCCATGAAATTCCCCCGTTATAGTTAGTTCAGCTAACTATAACTCGCGCCCACGCAATGCACTGCTGATGACGTCACATATTACATCACTCATGACATGGTCAGTGACATCACTGATGACATCACTGATGACATCTCAAATGACATCACTGATGACATCATCCAGTGACTGTGTGTTTCTGTAAAGTTTAAATATTTGTAATATATATAGGGAAAGGCGTATTGAAGAATGAGTGGGTGTATAAGTGTCTGTATGGAGGATTTAGTAGGTGCGTGACTAACTCTATAAGTGAGTGATTAAACATATCTTACTGAATGCATGGGTTAGTGACTAAACTGGGTGAATGTCTGTATCCGTCTGTCTGTTGCTGTGTAAGTGGCTGCATGGGTTTGTGAATAGCTACATGAGTGTCTATATGAGTTATTGATTGGTTGTCTGAGTATCTGTATGGGTGCCTGAGTGTTTGTGTGGGTGGGGTGTGTGCGACTCTGTGCATAGATGTGTGAGTGGGTGATTCACTGGGTGGATGGTTTCAAGAGTGCATCTGTGATAGACTGTATGGGTGGGTAAGTGTGTGTAAGAGTGTGTTAGTGAGTGAATGTATGTCCCAGTGGTACATCTGTGAGTAACTACATACAGTAAATCGGAATTCGTAGTTCAGCTGATTTTAGAGGAATATTATAAAGTTCCAAAACTCCACACTTAGAAGAATTTCCAAGTGAAACCACTCAATGTTAGCCTATGGAAGGAAATTCAAGTTACTGGTAAGTACGGTTAAAATTACTTTTCAGGATCAGTACTGGGCTCAAAGATGCAGCACTGAGGTCTCTCCTGATAACAGGTGAGTAAATCGGAAGTCGTAGTTCAGCTGATTTTAGAGGAATATTTGCACAATGGTGAAGGAAGGGGGTGGGGCCTGAGGTGACATGTCTGCAAACACGCCGTGTGGCGCGTTTTAAGTTGGAGAATTAATTCCTCCTCAATCCCGAGGGTCCCTGGGGCCCAACTAGCCCACCAGGAACCTCCAATATGCGCCAGGGGGCTGCGTTGCAGAGAGGTGTTCGGAGGCCACGCCCCTTTTTACACCTCTCTGCAACGCAGCTCTGTGGCGCTTTCTGGACGTACCTTGGTGGGCTAGTTGGCCCCCAGGGACCCTCAGGATTGAAGAGGATTTAATTCCCCATCTTAAAATGCGCCACAGAGCCTGTTTGCACACATGTCACCTCAAGCCCCGCCCCCTCCCTTCACCACTGTGCAAACGCGCCCCGTGGCGCGTTTTAAGTCGGGGGATTACCTTCCCTTGAATCCTGAGGGTCCCTGGGGTGCAACTAGCCCACCAGCTACCTCCATTAAGCGCCACAGAGCTGCGTTGCAGAGAGGTGTAAAAAGGGGCGTGGCCTCAGAACACCTCTCTGCAACGCAGCCCCCTGGCGCATACTGGAGGTTCCTGGTGGGCTAGTTGGCCTCAGAGACCCCCAGTATTCAAGGGGAAGTCGTTCCCCCTTTGCAAATGCGCCAGGGCGCGTTTGCAGAGTGCTGCCAAGGAGGGCGTGGGCTCCGGCGTGATGCCGGATTTTTTGTTGTTGTTGATTTTTTTTTAAAAAGGGGGCTGTGTGGCCCCCCTTCTTTTTAATTATTTTGGGCCCTGGGGACCCCATCCCCCAGGGCCTGACCCCCTTTTATTTTATTTTTTAAAAAGTAACGGGAAGGGGACCACGTGGGCCCCCCTCCCGTGGCCAATTTTGGACCGGGGACCCCATCCCCCGGGTCATTGCCACCTTTTTTTTTTTTTTCATGGAGGGGGGCTGCGTTACCCCCCTCCTCAGGCCTCCTTAGGCCCCGGGGACCCCATCCCCCGGGGCCGGCCTTTTTTTTTCCATTTTTTTTCCCCTAATTTGGGGAGGGGGGCCCCCCTCCCATGACTTGCACAGCCCCGGGGAGGTGGTGGTCCCTGGGGCTCGGGGGTCCGAAATGGACCCTAGATGTATTTTCTTAGTGCCCCGGGGAGGTGGCGGTCCCCGGGGCGTGTGGGGGGTTGGAGCCCCCCCACACAGGTCATGTATGTTTTTTTTTTAGAAAAATAAGCCCCAGGGGGTGGCAGTCCCCGGGGCTGCAGGGGGGGCCATGTGCCCCCGCCAACATTATTTATTTAAAGCCCTGGGGGGTGGTGGTCCCCGGGGCTTGGGGGGCCTTAGAGGCCCCCCACATAAAATATAAACCCACCCCCGCATGCCCCCGGGACTTGGGCCACCCGGGGGCAAAATAGCATCGAAGCGCGGGAGACCGCGCTTTGATTTTTTTATTTTTATCGGTGGGATCCGCGCACCCTCAGCGCATCCCGCCGATTTAAAAAAAAAAAAAAATGCTTTTTTCTGCCCAGGGGGTCCTTGTGGGACCCCCTGGCAAGACCTAGGGGGTCAGGGTGTTTCTACCCTGCCCCCTTTTTGCGCCTTGCGCACTTGTTTCTGTCCCTAGGTTCTACCGAGGGACAAAATGGCTGCCAACACTTCCTGATTTGGAGTGTTGACAGCCACTTGACAGCCAATTAGCATGCAGCTCGTGATCGGGACGGTACGCGGACCCGACGCAGCCATAGATATATATGTGATTTTACTTGTGATTTTCTCAGGAACTACTGAACGGATTTACACCATTTAAGCAAAAGGCACGAGTCTGAACCAAGGGCTACCTCTTTGCCAAATTTGGTGTAATTCCGTTCAGCAGTTCGGGCTGTAGCCGCGATGAACGGTTCCTATGGAAAAATGAATGGGGAAAACATGTTTTGGGACCCCCCTTTTTTCTCGGCCCCCGCTTGACGAATCACCCCGAGACTTTCAGGATAGGAGTGGACCGGAGCGCCCCAACAAGTTGGAAAATTTCGCGAAGATTCGTCAACCGGCGCCAACGTTATTTCAAATAGAATGTTGCAGATTTCCTATGGAAAATAGGTCCTAACTATAACTATCTACTGGCGACCGCCAGTAGATAATATATATATATATATATATATATATATATATATATTCACTGAAAAAACCATAGGTTTTAGGGAAAGTTATAGTTAGTTGGACATTGCACTCGTACAAAACCCGTGAAATTCCCCCGTTATAGTTAGTTCAGCTAACTATAACTCGCGCCTCACAATGCACTGCTGATGACGTCACATATTACATCACTCATGACATGGTCAGTGACATCACTGATGACATCATCCAGTGACTGTGTGTTTCTGTAAAGTTTAAATATTTTTAATATATATAGGGAAAGGCATATTGAAGAATGAGTGGGTGTATAAGTGTCTGAATGGATGATTTAGTAGGTGCGTGACTAACTCTATAAGTGAGTGATTAAACATATCTTACTGAATGCATGGGTTAGTGACTAAACTGAGTGAATGTCTGTATCCGTCTGTCTGTTGCTGTGTAAGTGGCTGCATGGGTTTGTGAATAGCTACATGAATGTCTATATGGGTTATGGATTGGTTCTCTGAGTATCTGTATGGGTGCCTCAGTGTTTGTGTGGGTGGGGTGTGTGCGACTGTGCATAGATGTGTGAGTGGGTGATTCACTGGGTGGATGGTTTCAAGAGTGCATCTGTGATAGACTGTATGGGTGGGTAAGTGTGTTTAAGAGTGTGTTAGTGAGGGAATGTTTGTCTCAGTGGTACATGTGTGAGTAACTACATATGTGAAAGGCAGTATATATGTGTGTTGGAGTATATAAATAGCTATAAGTGAGAGTGTGTGATTGTGAGAGTGACTGTATGGATGAGTGTGTGCTTGTATCAGTGATTGTATAAGAGCGTAAGAATGTGCTAGTATTTGTATGAGTAAGTGAGCTGGTGTGTGTATAACTGTATAGGTGAGTAAATGGCAGTGTGTTTAATTATTTGCATGACTGACTAGGTGTGTGAGTACCTCTATGGATGAGTGGCGGTGTTTGAGTGTCTATATAGGAGTATGAGTGCATATGATAGTCCTGTACTGAGTGACCGTAAGTATGAGTGACTGTACGGGTGAGTGACTGGATGTGTGTATAGACCTAAGAATCAGTGAGAGGGTATGTAGTTATTGGTGCTGGAGTGTGTATGGTTATGAGAATGGCAGTCTGTAATTTAGAGTGGGTGTATCAAAAGTTATATTAGGGTGTGAGAAGATGCATGAAATTATCACATGGATGATGTCATCAGTGATGTCATTTGAGATGTCATCAGTGATGTCATCAGTGATGTCACTGACCATGTCATGAGTGATGTAATATGTGACGTCATCAGCAGTGCATTGCGGGGGCGTGAGTTATAGTTAGCTGAACTAACTATAACAGGGAATTTCACGGGTTTTGTACGAGTGCAATGTCCAACTAACTATAACTTTCCCTAAAACCTATGGTTCTTTCAGTGAATTTCAAAGGTTTTTTAAATGCTAATTTCTAACTATAACGTGTCTGAAACCTATGTTTTTTTCAGTGAATTTCAAAGGTTTTTTAAATGCTAATTTCTAACTATAACGTGCCTGAAAACTATGGTTTTTTCAGTGAATTTCAAATATTTTTTAAATGCTAGTTTCTTACTATGCCTACAGAGGTAGGACATGTGAAGAAAGAAGAAAAAACACACAGAAGGAAGCAAAAGAAATTCAGAAAGAAGCAACAGAAGTCCACAAAGACGAAGAAAACTGCAAGAAGAAGCAAAAGATGTGCAGAAAGAACCAACAGAGGAGCAGAAAGAGGCCTTGTTACAAAATCATCCTGTGCCCACAACTTTTTCAGACGGGTACTGGTGGTAACTGACTCTGACTAACCAGAGCCAGTGCTATGCTAAAGGACACTTAGAATACAGTGAAAACACCTACATACACTAGGGAACACTATGCGTTGGGGTACCCCTGTGATTAGCATGACCTCCTCTGTAAGTCCCTAGTACATAATAGGGCAGGGGGATTAAAACTACCTCTTAAAACGCACTACAGGGCGCGTTTGCACAGTGGTGAAGGGAGGGGGGGCCTGAGGTGACATGTGTTAAAACGCGCCCCATGGCGCGTTTTAAGTTGCGGGATTAAGTCCCCTTGAATCCTGTGGGTCCCTGGGGCCCAACTAGCCCCCCAGGTACCTACAGTTAGGACCACAGAGCTGAGTTGCAGACAGGCATTCCGAGGCCACAAACCTTTTTTCACCTCTCTGCAACGCAACTCTGTTGTGCTTACTGAAGGAACCTGGTGGGCTAGTTTGCCCCCAGGATTCAAGGGGAATTAATTCCCCAACTTAAAACGCACCACAGGGTGTGTTTGCGCACATGTCATATGAGGCCCCGCCCCCTCCCTTCACCACTGTGCAAACGCGCCCCGTGGCGCGTTTAAGTTGGGGGATTAGGTCACCTTGAATCCTGAGGGTCCCTGGGGCCCAACTAGCCCACCAGGTACTTCCAGTAAGCACCACAGGCCTGCGTTGCAGAGAGGCGGTCCGAGGCCACGCCCCTTTTTACACCTCTCTGCAATGCAGCTCTGTGGCGCTTACTGGAGGTACCTGGTGGGCTAGTTGGACCCCAGGGACCCTCAGGATTCAAGGGGACTTAATCCCCCAACTTAAAACACGCCACAGGGCGTGTTTGCACACATGTCACCTCAGGCCCCGCCCCCTCCCTTCACCACTGTGCAAACGCGCCCCGTGCTGCGTTTTAATTTGCGGGATTAGGTCACCTTGAATCCTGAGGGTCGATGGGGCCCAACTAGCCCACAAGGTACTTCCAGTAAGCGCCACAGCCCTGCGTTGCAGAGAGGTGGTCCGAGGCCATGCCCCTTTTTACACCTCTCTGCAACGCAGCTCTGTGGCGCTTACTGGAGATACCTGGTGGTCTAGTTGGACCCCAGGGACCCTCAGGATTCAAGGGGACTTAATCCCCCAACTTAAAACATGCCTCAGGGCATGTTTGCACACATGTCACCTCAGGCCCCGCCCCCTCCCTTCACCACTGTGCAAACGTGCCCAGTGGCGTGTTTTAAGTCGGGGGATTAACTCCCCTTGAATCCTGAGGGTCCCTGGGGTGCAACTAGTCCACCAGCTACCTCTATTAAGCACCACAGAGCTGCGTTGCAGAGAGGTGTAAAAAGGGGCGTGGCCTCAGAACACCTCTCTGCAACGCAGCCCCCTGGCGCATACTGGAGGTTCCTGGTGGGCTAGTTGGCCCCCAGGGACCCCCAGTATTCAAGGGGAATTCGTTCCCCATCTGCAAACGCGCCAGGGGCGCATTTGCAGAGTGCTGCAAGGAGGGCGTGGCCTCCGGCGCGATGCCGGTCTTTTTTTTTTTTTTTTTTTTTTAAGAAGGGGGGCTGTGTGGCCCCCCTTCTTTTTGTAATATATTTGCCCTGGGGACCCCATCCCACAGGACCTGCCTCCTAATTCTTTTTTTTTAAAACCCAAAAATTTGGAAGGGGGCCGCGTGGCCCCCCTCCCGAGGCCTTAATCGGCCCCAGGGACCCCATCCCCCGGGGCTTGGCCTTATTTAAAAAAAAAAAAAATCTTTTGGAGGGGGGCTGCATTGCCCCCCTCCTCAGGCCACTTATGGCCCCGGGGACCCCATCCACCGAGGCCGGCCTTTGTTTTTTTTTTATATATGTTTTTTTATTTCAATTTTGGGGAGGGTGGCCGCGTGGCCCCCCTCCCGGGCCACTTGTAGCCCCGGGGACCCCATCCCCCGGGGCTGGCTCTCTCCGTTGGGGACCGTGGGGGGTCCCCCATCCCCCACGGTTCCGCCGGCTCCCTGCGTCCCTTGGGAGCCTGCATTGCTTTTCCACATGGGGAGCTGCTAAGATGCAGCTCCCCGTGTGGAAAAGCAATCGTCTTTGGTTTTTGGAAGAGAGAGCAGGTTTCCTGCTCTCTTCCAAAAACCAAAGCAGTTTGCTATGGCAGGGCGGGAGCCGCGAGGCTCCCGCCCTGCCATAGCAAACTACAGTGTCCCGGGGGTGAGCACCCCGGGACACTGCAGGAGCCGGCCCTGGGGGGTGGTAGTCCCCAGGGCCATCAAGGGCTCCAGGAGGGGGGCCGCGCGGCCCCCCTCCCATCACTTGCACAGCCCCGGGGAGGTGGTGGTCCCCGGGGCTCGGGGGTCCGAAACGGACCCCCACATTCAAATTCTTAGTTCCCCGGGGAGGTGGCGGTCCCCGGGGCGTGTGGGGGGGCTCGAGCCCCCCCACACAGGTAATTTTAATTTTAAAAAAAGAAGCCCTGGGGGGTGGCCGTCTCCGGGGCTGCGGGAGGGCCCAGTGCCCTCCCGCACCATTTTTATTTGAAAGCCCCGGGGGTGGTGGTCCCCGGGTCTTGGGGGGCCTTAGAGGCCCCCCAAATTATCAATAAACCCCCCGCATGCCCCCGGGACTTGGCCCACCCGGGGGCCAAATAACAACGAAGCGCGGGAGCCCGCGCTTCGTTTTTTTTTTTTCACGGCGGGATCCGCGCATCCTAAGCACATCCCGCCGATTATTTATTTATTTTTTTTGGCCCTGGGGGTGCTTGAGGGAACCCCTAAGCAGGCCTAGGGGGTCAGGGTGTTTCTACCCTGCCCCCTTTTTGCGTTTTGCGCACTTGTTTCTGTGCCTCGGTTCTACCGAGGCACAAGATGGCTGCCAACACTTCCTGGTTTGGAGTGTTGACAGCCAATTAGCATACAGCTCGTGATCGGGAGGGTGCGCGGACCCTCCGCGGCCATAGATATATATGTGTTTTTACTTTTGATTTTCTCATGAACTACTGAACGGATTTACACCATTTAACCAAAAGGCACGACTCTGAACCAAGGGCTACCTTTTTGCCAAATTTGGTGTAATTCCGTTCAGCAGTTCGGGCTGTAGCTGCGACTAAAGGTTCCTATGGAAAATTGCATGGGGAAAACACGTTTTGGGACCCCCCTTTTTTCTCGGGCCCCACTTGACGAATCAACCCGAGACTTTCAGGATAGGAGCGGAGCGGAGCGCCCCACGAGTTTTGAAAATTTTGTGAAGATTCGTCAACCGGCACCAAAGTTATTGGGAATAGAATGTTGCGGATTTCCTATGGAAAATAGGTCCTAACTATAACTATCTACTGGCGACCGCCAGTAGATAATATATATATATATATATATATATTATCTACTGGCGGTCGCCAGTAGATAGTTATAGTTAGGACCTATTATCCATAGGAAATCCACGACATTCTATTTGCAATAACGTTGGCGCCGGTTGACGAATCTTCGCAAAGCTTCCAACTTGTTGGGGCACTCCGGTCCGCTCCTACCCTGAAAGTCTCGGGGTGATACGTCAAGCGGGGGCCGAGAAAAAGGGGGTCCCAAAACGCGTTTTCCCCATTCATTTTTCCATAGGAACCTTTAGTCGCAGCTACAGCCCGAACTGCTGAACGGAATTACCCCAAATTTGGCAAAGAGGTAGCCCTTGGTTCAGACTGGTGCCTTTTGCTAAAATGGTGTAAATCCGTTCAGTAGTTCCTGAGAAATTCACAATTAAAATCACATATATATCTATGGGCGCGTCGGATCCGCGTACCCTCCCGATCACGAGCTGCATGCTAATTGGCTGTCAACACTCCAAATCAAGAAGTGTTGGCAGCCATTTTGTCCCTCGGTAGAACCGAGGGACAGAAACAAGTGCGCAAAGCGCAAAAGGGGTCAGGGTAGAAACACCCTGACCCCTAGGTCTGCTCAGGGGTCCCACAAGGACCCCCTGGGCAGAAAAAGCATTTTGATTTTTTAAAAATCGGCGGGATGCGCTTAGGGTGCGCGGATCCCGCCGAGAAAAAAAAGAAACAAGTGCGCAAAACGCACAAAGGGGGCAGGGTAGAAACACCCTAACCCCCTAGGCCTGCTCAGGGGGTCCCACAAGGACCCCCTGGGCCAAAAAAAGCATATATTTTTTTTTTTAATCGGCAGGATGCGCTCAGGGTGCGCAGATCCTGCAAAAAAAAAAAATCGAAGCTCGGTCTCCCGCGCTTCGATGTAAATTTGCCCCCGGGTGGGCCAAGTCCCGGGGGCATGCTGGGGGGGGGGGTTATTTTATGTATGGGGGGCCTCTAAGGGCCCCCCAAGCCCCGGGGACTGCCACCCCCCGGGGCTTTATTTGAAAAAGTAGCGGGAGGGCTCTGAGCCCTCCCGCAGCCCCGGGGACCACCACCTCCCCGGGGCTTCTTTATTTATTAAATTAACATGTGTGGGGGGGCTCCAGCCCCCCCACACGCCCCGGGGACCACCACCTCCCCGGGGCACTAACAAAATTGAAAATGGGGGTCCGTTAAGGACCCCGAGCCCCGGGGACCACCACCTCCCCGGGGCTGTGCATTTGGATGGGAGGGGGGCCGCGCGGCCCCCCTCCTGGAGCCTGTGGTGGCCCTGGGGACCGCCACCCCCCAGGGCCGGCTCCTGCAGTGTCCCGGGGTGCCTACCCCCGGGACACTGCTGTTTGCAATGACAGGACGGGAGCCTCGCGGCTCCCGTCCTGTCATTGCAAACTGCTTTGGATATTGGAAGAGAGAGCAGGGAAACCTGCTCTCGCTTCCAATATCCAAAGACAATTGCTTATCCACATGGGGAGCAGCATGTTAGCTGCTCCCATGTGGAAAAGCAATGCCGGCTCGCGCAGGAGGCGGGGAGCCGGCGGGACTGTGGGGGGTTTGGGGACCCCCCCACAGTCCCCAACCAGAGGCCAGGCCCTGGGGGATGGGGTCCCCGGGGCAAGTAGTGGTCCCTGGAGTCCAACTAGCCCACCATGTACTTCCAAAAAGCGCCACAGAGCTGCCTTGCAGAGAGGTGTAAAAAGGGGTGTGGCCTCTGTACACGTCTCTGCAACGCAGCCCCCTGGCGCATACTGGAGGTTCCTGGTGGGCTAGTTGGCCCCCAGGGACCCTCATGATTAAAGGGGACTTAATCCCCCAACTTAAAACGCGCCACGGGGCGCGTTTGCACAGATGTCACCTCAGGCCCCGCCCCCTCCCTTCACCATTGTGCAAATATTCCGCTAAAATCAGCTGAAATACGAATTCCGATGTACTCACCTGTTATCAGGAGAGACCTCAGTGCTGCATCTTTCAGCCCAGTACTGATCCTGAAAAGTAATTTTAACCGTACTTACCAGTAACTTGAATTTCCTTCCATAGGATATCATTGCCTGCTTTTTGCTGAAAAAGTTTCTAAGTGTCGATTTTTGAAACATACAAATATTCCTCTAAAATCAGCCGAAATACGAATTCTGATTTACTCACCTGTTATCAGGAGAGACCTCAGTGCTGCATCTTTCAGCCCAGTACTGATCCTGAAAAGTAATTTTAACCGTACTTACCAGTAACTTGAATTTCCTTCCATAGGATATCATTGCCTGCTTTTTGCTGAAAAAGTTTCTAAGTGTCGATTTTTGAAACATACAAATATTCCTCTAAAATCAGCCGAAATACGAATTCCGATTTACTCACCTGTTATCAGGAGAGAACCCAGTGCTGCATCTTTTAGCCCAGCACTGACCCTGAAAAGTAATTTTAACCGTACTTACCAGTAACTTGTATTTCCTTCCATAGGAATCCATTGTCTGGTTTTCAGCAGAAAAGTTTCAAAGTGTCGATTTTCACAAACTACAAATATTCCTTAAAAATCGCCTGTATGACTTAAACGCATTCTTTCAACTGTTTACAGGAGATGCACCAGTGCTGGATCCAGGATCCACCACTGAGTGAGAAAAAGTCACGATAACACTACTTACCTGCTAAGTGAATTTCCTCCCATAGGATAACATTGGTGATTCTATGTGAAAAAGTTTCTAAGTGTCAACTTTTAAAATACAATAATATTCCTTAAAAATCACTACTGTAACCAAAACGCTTTTACTCAACTGTTTACAGGAGATGTCCCAGGACTGAATCTAGGATCCAGTCCTGTGGTTAGAAAAGTAATCCATAAAGTAACTAATTGCATTTAGCTAGAAATTCACATTGAGCTCAATGTTGCATTGTGTTTGAAATTGTGTTGCCCATTGCAACAACTGTAACTACTGTACTTAAAAGTCTATTGCCTATTGGCAAAGTATTTAAAGTAAATTAATTCATTCTGAGAAAGTATATTTTGTAATGTAATGTATAATGTAATTACAATGTAATTTAAAAAATAAAATATCTAAAAATAAATAGTTTAAAAAAATGTAGTAAATCAGTATGAAAAAAATAAAAATAACAATTAATACATTTAAAAATTGGCATTTACAAAACCTTTGAAATTCACTGAAAAAAACCATAGGTTTCAGACATGTTATAGTTAGGAATTAGCATTTAAAAAACCTTTGAAATTCACTGAAAAAACCATAGGTTTCAGACATGTTATAGTTAGAAATTAGCATTTAAAAAACCTTTGAAATTCACTGAAAAAACCATAGGTTTCAGGCACGTTATAGTTAGAAATTAGCATTTAAAAAACCTTTGAAATTCACTGAAAAAACCATAGGTTTTAGGGACAGTTATAGTTACTTGGACATTGCACTCGTACAAAACCCGTGAAATTCCCCCGTTATAGTTAGTTCAGCTAACTATAACTCGCGCCCCCGCAATGCACTGCTGATGACGTCACATATTACATGACTCATGACATGGTCAGTGACATCACTGATGACATCACTGATGACATCTCAAATGACATCACTGATGACATCAACCATGTGATAATTTCATGCATCTTCTCACACCCTAATATAACTTTTGATACACCCACTCTAAATTACAGACTGCCATTCTCAAAAACAAAGACACTCCAACACCAATAACTACATACCCACTCACTGATTCTTAGGTCTACCCACACATCCACTCACTCACCCGTACAGTCACTCATACTTACGGTCACTCAGTACAGGACTATCATATGCACTCATACACCTATATAAACACTGACACACCGCCACTCATCCATAGAGGTACTCACACACCTAGTCAGTCATGCAAAAATTTAATCACACACCCATTTACTCACCTATACAGTTATACACACACCAGCTCACTTACTCATACAAATACTAGCACATTCTTACGCTCTTATACAATAACTGATACAAGCACACACGCATCCATACAGCCACTCTCACAATCACACACTCTCACGTATAGCCTTTTAAATACTCTAACACACATATATACTTCCTTTTACATATGTAGTTACTCGCACATGTACCACTGAGATATACATTCACTCACTAACACACCCATACACACACTCACCCACCCAAGCAGTCCATCACAGACGCACTCTTCAAATCATGCACCCAGTGAATCACCCACTCACACATCTATGTACAGAGTTGCACACACCCCACCCACACAAACACTCAGGCACCCATACAGATACTCAGACAACCAATCAATAACTCATATAGACACTCATGTAGCTATTCACAAACCCATGCAGCCACTTACACAGCAACAGATAGACGGATACAGACATTCACCCAGTTTAGTCACTAACCCATGCATTCAGTAAGATAAGTTTAATCACTCACTTATACAGTTAGTCACGCACCTACTAAATCATCCATTCAGACACTTATACACCCACTCACTCTTCAATACGCCTTTCCCTATATATATTAAACATATTTAAACTTTACAGAAACACACAGTCACTGGATGATGTCATCAGTGATGTCATCAGTGATGTCATTTGAGATGTCATCAGTGATGTCATCAGTGATGTCACTGACCATGTCATGAGTGATGTAATATGTGACGTCATCAGCAGTGCATTGCGGGGCGCGAGTTATAGTTAGCTGAACTAACTATAACGGGGGAATTTCACGGGTTTTGTACGAGTGCAATGTCCAAGTAACTATAACTGTCCCTAAAACCTATGGTTTTTTCAGTGAATATATATATATATATATATATATATATATATATATATATATATATATATATATATATATATATATATATATATATATTCCACCACCTCCTTTCAATCAGCAAAGAGACCTGGCACTCGGAGTCAGTTTGGGCTGTGAAATTAAAATTTCTTTACTGTCACTCCAGAGACGCGTTTCAGCCTTTGTCTGCCTTTTTCAATCTGGCACCAACATGTGATTGCTAATGTCAGCGGGTAACACATCCATCTGTGTATCGACGGAGACGAACACCCAACATACTTTTCAACAAACTGGCGTCCTGGTAGACTACAATCCCCAGCCTGCTTGGTGAGTGTTCGTGATATCTTTAAATGTGCACGCATTCACAGTTGCAGTTCTGACTTCTTTTTAAAAACAGTAATCCGATGTTGAATTCACCTCTTTTCATGAGTGCCTTTCACCGTCCTCCCACTGCTCTGAGGCAGTACCCTGCTCCGTGGTCATTTTCTCAGTGGGCAGACTGTCAACTGGCTCTTTGATGAAATGCCTGCTAGTACTACAAGCACCTCTAGCCACTTCTACCACGTCAGCCATAGTGTCAGGCACGGGGGCTGAACAGTCGCTTCTCTCGCTCCTCCCAATTTATGCGGTCTGCCGTTCAGCGCCTAACCGCAGTTGGTGCCTCGGTGACGCATACCACTATGCACCTAATATTCCAACACCTCCTTTCAATCAGCAAAGAGACCTGGCACTCGGAGTTGGTTTGGGCTGTGAAATTAAAATGTATTTACTGTCATTCCAGAGACGCGTTTCAGCCTTTGTCGGCCTTTTTCAATCTGCCACCAACATGTGATTGCTAATGTCAGCAGGTAACACATCCATCTGTGTATCGACGGAGACGAACACCCAACATACTTTTCCACAAACTGGCGTCCTGGTAGACTACAATCCCCAGCCTGCTTGGTGAGTGTTTGTGATATCTTTAAATGTGCACGCATTCACAGTTGCAGTTCTGACTTCTTTTTAAAAACAGTAATCCGATGTTGAATTCACCTCTTTTCATGAGTGCCTTTCACCGTCCTCCCACTGATCTGAGGCAGTACCCTGCTCTGTGGTCCTTTTCTCTGTGAGCCCTGCTTCTTTGCAAATGACATAGTAGCTGTCATACTCGTCTCCATACCTAGGGCCCTGCCCAATACCATTCTTCACCAAGCCTGTTTTTTGTCAAACAGGACCCCCAGGTATGGAAAGGTATCTACCACCTCTAGTTTACGTGAGCCCATATGGAAATATGGTACTCTATCACGGATACCGGTCCCTGCTATGAGGACAAAGGATTTAGCTTCATTAACCCTCAGGTCCAATGACACCATAAATGTCACATATGACATTATTAGACATTGGAGAGCCACCCCTGTTCTGGCAATTAATACAGCGGCATCAGCATAGGCCAATATTGGTAGGGGAGGGTGTAAAACACAGGGACATCTGGAGATGAATCCGAGAGAGCTGCCTCAACCCCATTTGTGTAGATGGAAAATAAAAATGGGGCAAGGACACACCCTTGCGTGACTCCCCTGGCAATCTTGAACAGACGAGTGCACTCCCCGTGTTTGCTGTAGCGAACACAAGCGGTGGCATGGGAGTATAGTTGACGAATAAAGTTAATTATGGCAGGCTCAATCCCCATCGACTCCATTATATACCAAAGTTTGGAGTGGCTCATGCAGTCAAATGCTGCTGATAGGTCCATAAAGGCCATGAAGATCTTACCACCCTTTGCTCTAGTGTATTTATCTATGGTCAAAGTTAGATTTAAACACAGATCTATTGTGCCCCTGCCTCTTTGGAAACCATACTGTGCCTGAATTGAAATATTCTTCTCTTGTGCCCACTCTTCCAGCCTATGTAACAACAATCGACCCATGAGCTTTGCAGTAGTATCCAGCAGGGAAATCGGCCTATAGTTCTCTGGGTTCTCTAAATCGCCTTTTTTGTGTATGGGAACAATTGCACTAGTCTTCCATGAAGTTAGGGGGCCAACTTTGGCTAGCTCATTAAAGACATTTGTTAATAAGGGGCCCACAAGTCTTGATGTTCCAGAAAGAAGTCTAAAGGGAGCCCGTTGGGGCCTGAAGCCTTCCCAGAACTATAGGAGGCTAACCCTCTTCTTACTTCTGCCAATGAAAATGTTAGGTGTTCATTCAGGGCTATATCTGGCTAGGAGAGGGGATCTTAATGGAAGCAAAAATATGCTCAAAATGTGCCACCCATGCTTCTTTGCCAACGTGGGCATCCAGCGTGGGGTCCTTGGAATTTTTAAAGAGCGGTGCATTGATTGCCTTCCACAAGTCTCTGCTACCTCTGGTGCTGGCAGCTTGTTTGAGTTCTGCCCAGGCCTCCTCCTTCATAACCCTTTCTGTTGTCTTCCTGGCTATTTTATAGTCCCTACGTAACAACCTTATCAGGGCACTATTTCTGGGCTGGGTTTTCGGGGCTTTTTGGAGAGCTTTTAGAGATTTTTTACATGGGCGATCAAACCAGCGACTTACTTTGGCTTTATCCGCTGGTTTATATCGGGTGAGGGCCAATTTCACTTTTTCAAGCAAGTCTACAAACTGTGGTAACAATGAGGCAGGGGCTCTCTTCAATTCTAGGCAGTTTAAAACATTTCCCATAGTATTAAGTAAGATTTGAGGGATCAGTTTCATCATGTCAATTTTGTTACTTTTTAGTTAATATCCATTCTTTCTAGCCAAAATTGGCCTTTGTATATTTGGTGGTAGCCTCGCTTTCCTAAACTCCAGGGTCAACTGAGTAAGGAGGATTGCTTGATCACTGAAACTTGTAAAAAGTCTATCCATATGAGTTAGCTTGTCGCAAAGAGAATTGGACACTAATATAAAATCAATTGTGGTTTCGTGGTCATTACGTCTAAAAGTTTTTTCCTGTTATTACTTCTGCCCTGCTAGCTATTACCATATTTCTGGCATATAACATCCTAATTAAGGTGTTTCCATGTTTGTGGTGGGCAAAATGGTAAATAGGGTCGCCTGTAATACCTTCTAAGCCACAAATCCGGTTTTGTGTGTGTTTACAATGGTGGACATGAAAATCACCTACCCATATAATACTAAGTCCTCCCTTGCCAGCAAGACTGGTAATTTTAGCAAGTTCTCTGTCTAGTGAAACCACCACTGACTGCATGCTCCCCCCAAAATTATTATTATAATAATTTATAACTATCACCCTCAGCCAGAAGAAGATGGAATTTTTATTGGTAGTGTGTTTGAGATTAGAGCTAATAGACCCCCTCTGGCCCTACCTGATGACAATGATATTGCTTTTGGTTGAAATGAGCTATATCCATATAAGAATACATGGTCAGTGGCCCATGTCTCCTGCAGGCATATGATATCTTGGTTTTTGCCATTCTGATTGCCAATATGGGTTGCCTAGCTTCGAGCCGATGCGGCCACATTCCAAAAGGCTAGTTTAATACATTCTTTGTGGACACTCATCTCCTTATCAGGGTTTTTTTCACCACCTTGGATATTGACATGGGATTGTGCCAGCCCCCCATCATGGCCATATCCAGCCGAGGGAAGTCAATCGCAGGCTTCTAAGTCTATCAAGGGGGCAAATCTATTCTCCAATCTCAGCTCACCTTCCCCTATGTTTCAATCTTTTCTGCTACCCGCCATCCCTGCCATCGGGTCTCTCCTGGGCCTGTTTATAAAAGGTGAGGTGTGGCTATAAAAATACTCCAATGGTACAGCGGAGATCTGGGTCCCGGGGAGAACTGCTTTATAAAGCTGACCTAGGAGGAACCTGACTACAAATTTATTATTAAAGTTTACTACCACACAATCCCCTGGCAATGTTTTTCTGGAAGAGCCTACCGACCCACTCTCCTGACCATGATAATATGGTTTGACAAAATCCCACCCCCACCTTCAAAGTTGTTCATTTGCCTAGATAGCCAGTGTTGACGTTTAGCCATTAGTTGAGTCGTTGATTCCCCCTGCCCCTTCCGCAAAACCAGTACGTTCATCAAAACCAGTACAAGAGGTGAGGCTACTGGGGGGAGATCTAATGCCTGGTGTAAATGAGTGTTCCGCCCCTGCCTATCTTCTTCTAGTCTCCGTACTGCACCCCTCATTAATCCCCCTTATGATAAGTTGATCTCTGTCGAGTGGTTATGCTGTTTAAGACCATCTTTGGTGCTCCTGCTAGTTTCTCTTGTTGTGTGGGGGGTTGGCGGGGTGCCAGGGGTGCCAGAGGTTGCGCACACAGAACAGTGTCCGATATGGGGGGCACAGAATTTACGATATATACATAGTCTGGGTCAACTTTCCCTACTTGGTTCCTCCCTTGCACTTGATGATCGCTCTCTGGGCGGGGATGTATTGAAGGTTGCAAGCTGATTGTTCCATGGTTATCAAGGCGAGATAGTCTTCCTTTTATATCCGTTAATTTGTGGAGGAGTGGTTTGAGTTGGAGTGTGACCATGTTTTCTAGCTTTTCCACATGGCCTTGTCTCTTGTCAGGAATGAGGGGTTAGAGGGGGAAGGATGACTCCTACTATTTTCAAGGTTAGTGAGCACCACCGTTTTCGTCACTGTGGTGGTTCTTGCGGGCTTTGGTATTTGGCTCCCGCCGCCCTTTCTTCTCTTAACCGGCGATTGAGTTTTTGGTTCAAGCTAGAGGGGGAACTCAACTTCACTCATAGATACTACAGGACTATTTACTAAAGCAAAAGGAAGTTCAGGTCCCGTGCTTGCAAGCAGTTTGGAGGGTACATCTAATGGAGGATGTGTAACATCACTATTCGAAGTATTCATTTCGGTTTTACAGTACCATATTCAGTCTACCTTCCCCTAGGGAGCAGTGCCTCAGGGAAAGAGAGGGCTCAAATGATAGGCGTCGCTCTGTAAGCTCTATCTCCTATGAGAGAATGTGTGCTGCCCTCAATAGGAATGCATCTAATGTGTTCACTATTGCCCCCCCCTGCTTGATCATTTGTGGCTTTCCGCTTACCCATTTCCTGGATCAGCTATATTTTTCTGTGTTGAGAGTGGAATATCCTTAGGCAATTTTACTATTCAGAGGGGGACACAGCCCAGCCTCCTCTGGGCGTGGACGGGCTCGCCCTTGGCCCGGGCATGGCCCGGGCGCGTCCCCGCATGCTCTGCGGGTAGGCATCACGCTTAAGAGAGCTCTCTGCTCACAGGGGGTGATGGGAAACATAGTCCCCCCTGCGGAGTCCTTGAACTAGGTGCGGCTTCTCCTCTCCTGGGAAAACAAACAAGGCTGTTGGTGGCTACGATGGCCGCTGGCAGGCGTCGCACTTAAGAGCGCACCCCGGTCACAGGGGGTAACGGGAAATGTAGTCCCCGTGCAGAGTCCTTGAACCCGGTGCAACTTCTCCCCTCCTGGGTAAACAAACAAGGCAATTGGCGGCTGCTATGGCCATGAGCAGGAGTCGTGCTTAAGAGTGCTCTCCGGTCGCAGAGGGTGATAGGAAACGTAGTCCCCCCCTGTGGAGTCCTTGAACCAGGTGCAGCTTCTCCCCTCCTGGGAAAACAAACAAGGCTGTTGGCGGCTATCACTTCAATTCCTAAAGTTTTTAAGTCTTACTTTTAAAGACATTGCTTGGTCCATGGCTTCTAGAGAATCATGTTTTAGAAAATCATATTTTGGGGTGAATTCTTGTTTGTGAGCTTTGCAAGAGTGTGGATATGTTTTTATAGCCATTTTTAAAACAGGTGTATTGCATATACTGTAGCACTCTTTGGTTAATTTCTATATCTCCTATTGCTTCTTTAAACAAAACATATTGAGTGTCTGTGCTATTTTTTCATTTAAAATTTATTTTTTTGCTGGGAGATAATTCTTGTTTTTTGGGGAATCATTGTACACCCCCTCCCAAACTCCAGGGTAGGACCTTGTCTATCTATTAAATGTAGCTAAATACATAGATTCTATTCTATATCTACTTATACTCGGTTTATGGAGCACCCATACTGCAATCTTTTTTATAAGAAGTGCTAAATATATTTTCAGAAACTAAGCAGTGAAAAATCACTGCTGTAGCAGACTCCCTGGTGAGTTCATGTTAATATATGCTCCTCTTGTTGTTTGTCTATTCAGAACTTGACAGTCCAATCAATCACAGCTTCTCACTTTCTTCTTTCTCTTTATCATTCATCTATGTCCTCTAATTTTTCAGATTTTTTTACCTAATTTTAGTTTGCTGTCATTTTAGAGTTTTTAACTTTGTTGAGAGTGCAGTCTAGATGTTCAGCGAAATAAGATGCTACCTCGACATGACAGCCATCTTGTGGGATGAAACAAGTCTCATGCATAAGCTTGCTGAAACGTTGGTTGTCATAGTGATGAGGAGGGCAACACAGTGTTTCATGTGTTTTGGCAATATTGGTGAGACATTCCCCTGCTAAAGTGCATCGAGTAAATCAGTGCATTCAAGAGTGTTGTGTACACTGGAACTGGGAAGTTTGGGCACAGAATATACATTGTTTGGAACAGCGCATCCATCTTTGGGAACATTATTTATTATAAAGACATTGTAAGCTCATTGTTGAAACAGCGCATTCATCGGTGATGCGCACACCCTCTCTACCATATGTTGGTTGTGGCAATAGGTCTGTGATGTGCACACACTGGGATGCATAGCTTTAAGCTATTTTTTTTTTTATCAACTTGTGTGTGCTCTTCTTTATCCATTACCATGGCAATGTGCACACTAGGAAATAGCAACTGGGCCCATTAGTGAATTTATTTACGATTATCATCGTTCTGTGCAGTGTTTCTGTTTTGTTTTTACACATTGTAGCTTGCTTTGTACTGTTAGGTGTAATGGAAGCTTCAGCGAGTCCTCCCAGTGAAGTTGCTCCAGTTGTCCCACCATCTCATGTCTCAGTCATTCCACTGCTATGTTTTTTAATGCAACCTGGCTCTCTACCCATTACTTTGGGATGATTGGGTTCTAATGTTTGATAATTATTTAGAAGCTGTAGATGGGCAGGAATTTCGTTCAAAAAGAAAAAGTATTGTTGCTAAGTGCTCTAGGAAAAGAGGATCAACGCATTTTTAGATATTTACCAAAGGCCATAAAATCTAATGGACAACCATTTCAAAATTATTAAAGAGGCCAGGCATAGGTTAGAGATTAGATATGCTAAGGATGAGAATCTAGTTATGACAAGGTATATATTTTATACCACAAATCTGAAAGTTGAGAAGTCCATTAATGAATTTGTAGCTAGATTACGAGAGTTGTCGACCAAATGTCGGTTTGGGGATATGGCTGATGAACTCATCATGGACCAGCTCATTCTACAATGTAAAAACAAGAACATTCCAGAGTGGTTGTGGGTGGTTAAGAATCCCACATTGAGAGATGCAGTAGATATTGCCAAGGTTCTTGAGCAATCAGATTTGCGTATCAGGGAAATGTTAAGGAAAGGTCAGAGCAATGAAATATCGGAAGTAGGGGGGGTAAGCAAATCAGGAGGGGAGACTGTAGCTGTGTTAACTACCAATAATAGAATTGGGTAACTATTGTGGGCCTTTTAAACAATCTAGTAAGGGTTGCAATCATTGTGGAGTGTCAGTCCCTGACTCAAAGTTTTGCTTTGCCAACGACAATTAGTGTAGGAAGTCTGGCCGTATAGGCCATTTTGCAAGAATGTGTAGAACTGTCAATCGTGGCAAGATAGCATTAGTATCAGAAGCTTCTCAAGAACTAACAGATATTGCTGAAGGAAATTTTGGTGTGGGAGGTTAAGATGATGTGATAGATGAAGAACAAAGGAGGAATAGACCCAAATCAGTGTTTGATATAGATGGGCATTGTGTACAGCTCATGGTTGATACGGGGTCTATGTACACCATAATTCCTAGATCTATATTTGAACAACAGTGGGTTGGTACTGTGTTACAGCCCAAAGATATTTCTCCAGGTTGATTTCAAGGGAAACTATCGACATCTTGGGGTTTATGGATGCACACATCATATTTGAGGGAAAGAGCATACAAGGAAAGGTATATGTGACAAAGCAGGGACCCCCAATTTTGGGATGGGCACACCAGTATGACCTGCATATCATCTTCAACCAAAGGGCACCTTCTCAAGTGATGGTGGTGAAGGATGAATCTGTTATTGACATTTAAGACACTATAAAATATGTATTCAATGATAAGCTAGGTCTATTGAAGGGGCATGTTCATAACATTTTAATCAAGAAGGAAGCCGTTCCAGTTCGACATAAACACAGAAGAGTTTCAGTTATCGATGGGGATGAAATTAACATACTAATTCATGAAATGTTGCATGAAAGAATTATAGAACCCGCTGAGGTGTCCAATTGGGTATCACCTTTGGATATTACGCAAAAGTCATCTGAGCGTTTGAGGTTCTGTGTGGACCTAAGATCTCTTAATCAGAATATTGTAGCAGACACATTTCCCTTACCTAACATTAATGAATTGGTTCTCATGTTGAAAGGAGGGAGTATTTATTTTTAAATTAGACTTGAAGAGTGAATATCATCAGATAAAACTCCATGAGAATTCTAAGCCATTGACAGCATTCATAACGATGGAAGGAACTTTTCAGTACACTCCTATGCCATTTGGACAGTTTTCGGCAGCAAGTGTTTTCAATGCATGACTTCTGAAGTACATAAAGGTCTAGACAATAGTCTGTGTTTTCAGGGCGACATATTAATTTTTTGCAAAACCGTTGCTGAGCAAAACATTGTTTTGAAATGAGCTTTACATCAAGTTGCTGAAGTGGTTTAACCTTTGCGTAAAGACAAGTGTTTTTTTAAAGAAAAAGTGAAATATTTGATGTATACACTGTCAGCTGATGAGGTTAAACCAAAAAATATTTGTTGAAGGCTTGCTCCGAGAACCCAGGACAAGGAACAGTTAAGGTCCTTTATGGGGCTTATAGAGTATTATGCAAAGTTTGTACAGAGGTTTTCAGACATAACAGAAGTGTTGAAGTTGTTACTGAGGAAAGGACAGAGTTTTACATGGGCACAAGAACAGGAAGAATGTTCTAATTTCAGAAGAAAAAATTCAAAATTCAAGTCAATCATAATGTTGGATGCGAGTGAAACTGGTGTGGTAGCCATTCTCTCTCAGAAACATAGTAGTGGTGAGAAGACTATAGCTTTTGCGCCAAGGACTTTAACCAATGCTGAAAGAAATTACTCTGTTATTGTGAGAGAAGCATTGGCTTCTGCCTGGTGTGTGGAGTTATTGCAGGACATATATCTGGGGTACACAGTTCATCCTGAGATCTGATCACAAACCTCTTATTATCAAAATACGTCTTCCTGGAGGTGCTGTAAAGGGCTCGGCAAGGTTGGCAAGATTGGCTGACAGACTCCAGGAGTATTGTTATATTGTTGAACAGGGCTACAGAACACACAAGCTGACTGTTTGAGCAGGTTGGCAGTTGATTGGAAGTTGATCAATGGTCCAGCTGTGTCTGGTGGTGAAAATTAGGGTGCAGTTGCTTCTGTGCAAGCGGTCACATTTGCTTTTACTGTAGATGAGTGGTATCAAGCAAGGGATGCTGATGAAACTCTTAAGAAATTTACACACATGGTGGTTTAAAAAAAAAGAAGAGAGAGTTGAGTGGTGATATCTGTTCAGCCTTTTCTCAAGGATTTGGATAAAATGTGCATGTATGGAGATAGAGTATTGATGAGAGGTGATAGATTTGTGCCACTGGTGGATTTGAGAAATAAGCTTATAGGTATGAATCATGAAGGTCATTTGAGGCAGAGTATAACCCAGCATCGTCTCAAGGCGAAATTTCGGTGGCCAGGTGTGAACAACTAAGTCACTGCATGGGATGTAAGATGCAGTGTTTGTAAAGAGAGTGAAAAGGGACTTAGAGTAGGAATGCAATCAGTCATGGGACATATAATGAATACTGTGAAATCTTGGCATAGCATGTGCATCGATTGTATTGGCCCAATGTCTGAATTACGTAGTGAACGCAGGTATGCTCTGCGGGTGTTGATGTTTTCCCTAAGTGGCTGTGTGTGAAGTTTATGAGGGACATCACCACAAAAGCCACAATTCATAATTTGAGGACAATGTTCTTGGAAGAGGTTGTTCCATCCGTACGTATAACTGACAATGGCACACAATTGCTCTCTCATGAAAAGGAGAAGTTTCTGCGGGAGCATAGTATCGTGCACCGTTGCACCTCTCATTACAGTCCACAAGTAAATGGTATTCAATACATAAGTGTGAAGTGCACCGCAAGAGACAATTTTCCACAGTGAATTACTCCATTTCATCCATATTATATCCAAGATAGTCTTTATTTCTCACAGGAATGACATAAAACAGCCAACGCATTTCGTCCACTGCCTGTGGACTTCATCATGGCTGTAAAACATACAAAAACATATAGGGGCCGATTCCGATTCGGGCCGGAAAACATACCGACCGACTCGGAGCCGGAATAAATACCGACCGACACGTACCGGTGCAGCCCGACCCGCAAAGTACGATGAGAAGCGTGCTAAATCCGACCGACTCATACGGAACACAAGCCGAACGACCGAGCCGCGCGGAAAACAGCCATCCGGCCGGAAAAGCACGCGAATCGAACCGACCGACACACACCAGGAAGAATCCCGAACGAAACGTACCCGCGAACTCCCACCCGCCAAGTACGATGCAACACGTGGAAAACACGACCGAGTCGCACGGAGCCCAAGCCGCACGACCGACACGCATTCAAAACTGCGAGCCGAAGCAACCCAAAACCCCGCGACCGATGCGTACGCAGCACAGAAAACAGCACAAACACAGCGTGAAAGAATCTGAGAGGCTCGCACGAGACAACTGGAGGGTCCGACTCGGTCACAAGAACGTCTCCTACATGCACAAAAAGAACCAAGGAAAAAAAACACAAAAGAAGGCCAAACAAGCTATCACAAAGCAAATAAATACTGGGGGGGGAACAGGGAACAAAGACACACCCACAACTCCACCCATATAAAGGACACAAATCCCTACCATGATCCTTTGCAAATTCAAATTACCTGCCAGCACTCAACACCAACAGACAGCAACCACACACACACTCACAGCTCATCCATCACACAAGCCACACACCAGCAGCACCACAACAAATAGCACCCTCACATACACCCAGCAAAACACACACTCACACACCCTCACTTGCACACCAACACACACATCACACACCAGCACCACCCAACACCATGCCCCCAAAGAAGAATCACAAGTTCCTAGATAGTGAATTGGAAGTCCTGGTAGATGAGATCCTCAGGGTAGAGCCACAGCTGTTTGGCACATTGGTCCAACAGACACCCATGGCGCAGAAAACCAAGATGTGGGAGAGGATCGTCGACAGGGTGAACGCACAATCACCATGTTTGCGCACAAAGGTAGACATCCAGAACAGGTGGTATGACGTGCGCAGGAGGGTCAAGGAGCTGTTGAAGAAGGACTACATTGTGAGCCAACACACCGGCAGTGGCCCTCGTGCCAAACCAGTATACCTCAGGCCCTGGGAGGAGAAGGTGCGGGCCATCCTACCACCAGTGAGCGTCTATGGACTAGAAAACATCCCAGAGCACAAATGTACACAATATTGTGCCACAATACACACACATCACTGTCAAGGGGAGAGTCAAACCATGCACCCTTAGCAAATACACACCAACCAAAACAGATCATCCCAAAATGTGTATGTCAGCCAGATAAACACAATACATGCCAGCTCATAGTGAAATGTAACTGTGTCATGACATGTACAAACCTAACAACAAATAGAGCTAGGCAGTGGCACAAATATAACCAACAAACACAGTCAGACATGTAGCCACCACCACAACACCACCTCACAGGGAAGCTCACTGAAAGGAAGGAATACTGTGTATGCTGGGCAAGTCAGTGTAGCCAATAGCATCATGGGAGTCGTAGTCACAGAAATTGCCCACCCTCACAATGCGCACATCAACACCACCATGAACCATGCCCACATCACAGGGAGTGCAAAACAACTGACAAGATGGCTGACACTGGCTACTGCTGTGGGGAGCACAAGGCCCTGCTGGCAACTGTGCACCAACCAACAGCAGGACACCACTGACTGACATCCTGAAAGACAACTTGCACTCCCTGCAATGGAAGCACGTTCCATGGTGGGATATCTGGCTGGGTGGGAAGGAGGACTCACAGCACTGACCATAGTCACCAGCAGCTCCACCCACACACCCCTAACACAAACTACACACAACTCACCTGGGAGAAAGCATTGCCTCACACACCAATCAAATATCCCACAAAGAACCACAACCCTGGGTCATGCAGTGTGAAGCACAGGGACACACATGGGACTTGTAGCAAAACAAACCCCAGGATAACACTGTCAGCCATCTTGTCAGCACAGGCACACAACCCCACAGGGAAGCTGAGTCAAAAGGAAGGAAGCATGGGCATGCTGGGAAGGGGGTGGAGGCAAAAGCATGATGGGAGTGGTAGTCACAGCCCAACATCCCCCACCCACATGGGCCAGCAAGAACACACCCAAGCATGCACACCTCACAGGGAGTCAAAAGCCACTTCAAAGATGTCTGACACTGGTGCTCTGTTGTGGGGAGCACAAGGCCATGCTGGGAACTGGCCAACAACCAACAGCAGGACACCACTGTCAGCCATCTTGCCATTGCTGTCACACCCACACACAGTGAAGTACACTCAAAAGGAAGGAAGTATGGGCTTGCTGGGAAGGGGGTTGGAGGCAATAGCATGATGGGAGTGGTAGTCACAGCTCAACATCCCCCCCCACATGGCCCAGCAAGCTCACACTGAAGCATGCACACCTCACAGAGAGTGGAAAGCCCCATCAAAGATGTCTGACACTGGTGCTCTGTTGTGGGGAACACAAGGCCATGCTGGGAACTGGCCAACAACCAACAGCAGGACACCACTGTCAGCCATCCTGCCATTGCTGTCACACCCACACACAGTGAAGTACACTCAAAAGGAAGGAAGTATGGGCATGCTGGGAAGGGGGGTGGAGGCAATAGCATGATGGGAGTGGTAGTCACAGATATTGGTCAGCCTCACAATTGGCCCATCAACACCACCCTGAACCATGCACACATCACAGGGAGTGGAAAACAACTGACAAGATGGCTGACACTGGCTACTGCTGTGGGGAGCAAAAGGCCCTGCTGGCAACTGTGCACCAACCAACAGCAGGACACCACTGACTGACATCTTGCCATTGCTGTCACACCCACACACAGTGAAGTACACTCAAAAGGAAGGAAGTATGGGCATGCTGGGAAGGGGGTGGAGGCAATAGCATGATGGGAGTGGTAGTCACATCTCAACATCCCCCCCCCCACATGGCCCAGCAAGCTCACACTGAAGCATGCACACCTCACAGAGAGTGTAAAGCCCCATCAAAGATGTCTGACACTGGTGCTCTGTTGTGGGGAGCACAAGGCCATGCTGGGAACTGGCCAACAACCAACAGCAGGACACCACTGTCAGCCATCTTGCCATTGCTGTCACACCCACACACAGTGAAGTACACTCAAAAGGAAGGAAGTATGGGCATGCTGGGAAGGGGGGTGTAGGCAATAGCATGATGGGAGTGGTAGTCACAGATATTGCTCACCCTCACAATGCGCACATCAACACCACCATGAACCATGCCCACATCACAGGGAGTGGAAAACAACTGACAAGATGGCTGACACTGGCTACTGCTGTGGGGAGCACAAGGCCCTGCTGGCAACTGTGCACCAACCAACAGCAGGACACCACTGACTGACATCCTGAAAGACAAATTGCACTCCATGCAATGGAAGCACGTTCCATGGTGGGATATCTGGCTGGGTGGGAAGGAGGGCCGGATGTCAACCAAATACAACCAATGCAGACCATGTACACACCCCAACATTCACATGGAAATGCCCAAATAATGCAGGACAATGTGCTACACCAATATCAACCCCTGACTGTGACAACTTAGGACAATGCAATATACAGGCCCGCATCCAGAGGCACAGTCACAACTGTCAGGTGTGTCAACCATTGATGCCTGCAGAAACATAACATACATTGTGTGTGACTCCCAAAAACAGGTGATGATGGGGACACAGCAGCAGACGCTGAGGAGTCCCCGTCCCAGGCTCAAGAGGATACGGAGCTCACTGGTGTGGAACAGCCTCTGCCCTCCTCGGATGAAGAAGACCAACCTGGCACCTCCGGAGCAAGTCATCATGCAGCACCAGCAGGACCACCAGCTGCACCCCTGCACCCACCCCTCCAACGACTGTCAACACACATACCACCCCTGCCGACATGGAAAGACCAAGGAGCACCACCACCACCAGCACAGGGACCCTGGACCAACGTGGGGCCATGGACACCAACACCACCAACAACCCCAAGGGGCCCAGGGTCACCTGTGCGTGCCACCTCAGGTACTGCACGTGTCGCTAGGGGTGGTGGGAGGGGTGGGAGACATAGGTCACTGATCGCAGAGGGGTCTGGACTGCCTGATGACCCACAACTGGCATGCATAGCTGATGCATACCAGTCCAGCACCGGAGAGCTCAGCCAGGTAGTGGGGCTCCTCAGGGACATTAAACAGCAGCAGGCTGCACATCATGCCCGCTTGGACTCACACATGTCCCGCGTGGAGTCCAAGTGGGACACACTGCAAGAGATGACGGCGGTGCATAGGGACATATTCAATGCCTCCGCCAGATGAGCAGCAACCAGTCAACACCTCCCTGTGTGCCCACAACATCTGCTGCTGAAACAACTGCAACTGCCACAGGGAGGGAGGATGACTCTGGCGGAGAGTCCCCTGCACCGCAGCAGCCTGCACTTGAGGGTCCCCCCCCAAAGAAGAGGGGCAGTCCAAGGAGGGGCAAGTGAGAGGCCGATGGCCATGTGCAACCCCCAGGAAGCCAAAACCTGTTCTGGATAATCGCCTTTGTGCGCAAACTGTTCACCCTGTTGACTGCAACACAACTCTCCCACATGACATGGGGAGCTCAAGTTGGACCAATGTCTCAGATGACTGTGGACTTTACTCTGGACATTTCTGCTACCAGGACTTCCAAATCATCTAGGAACTTTGGATTACAATCACAATGTACAGCACCCACCATCTTGTGCACTATACTCACACATGTATGTCAATAAACTCACTAATACACCATACTTGCCTCTGTTGTGATTCCTACGTTGTCTCTGAAGTGGCGATGATGATCTGGGAAATGACACTGTGCATGCTAACTGCTACAGCAAGTACAACACCGGCATGTGAGTCATGGCGATGTCACACATATGAGGGAGGCACACCACCAGGGCTACACAACACATACACACCATGGCCATCTGACTCATCGCCTACACTGATGTTGCCAGGAAATACGTTGCATTGCACAGACCCAACACCTATTCACAGTCTGTGTTAACTAGCCCACTGGTGCAGTAAGCAAATGTCAGTCAGATGTGTGACCACAGACAACGCACATCACAAAGTGAAGCACAGGTTTATTACACATTTGCAACATGTTGTAACCACCACAGATGCAAGGTAATCCCACCTGGCAGCGGGCACACAGTCAACAAGTGTAGAAGGAAGGAAGTCCATGGGTGTGGTGCACATCACCTGTAGGGACACGACAGCTACCACCCTGAAAGTCGAATCACGGTGTCGGGGATCACAGTTGACCAAACGACTCTGAAAGTACCCTGTGAAGGACAGAAATGACACACAGTCAAAAGCACTGAAGAACAGGACAGAACTGCAATACTCATGCCCAATACATGTCACAAGATACCCACCCAGAACCAAGTTAGCATGTCAACACTGTTGGGGAGTACAGACTACAGTCATGTAGCACATGGACACACTCAAACAGCACCAGAGCACCACCAACACATATCATGCAAACTCACATCAGTTACATGACATCTCTGGATACTTACATTCAGCTGAAGAAGTTGGTGATGAGCTGTGTGCGGACATCACCATCATCATCATCACTGGCATCGTGGTCCAGGCCAGGATCCTCCACAGGTGGCGGACGTTGGTCATCGTCATCCAGGATGAGAGGCAACTCCTTCCGCACTGCCAGGTTGTGTAGCATGCAGCAGACGATGACAATCTTGCACACCTTTGCCGGGGCATATGGGAGGGACCCTCCTGTCTTGTCCAGGCAGCGGAAGCGGCTCTTCAGGAGACCAAATGTCCGCTCAATCACTCTCCTCGTCCGACCATGTGCCTCATTGTAGCGCATCTGGGCTGGTGTCACAGGGTTCCTGAGGGGCATCAGCAACCACGGCATGTTGGGATATCCGGAGTCACCTACATACAGACAATTGCACATTAGCTGAGTTGGAAAAGAGGGTGGAACACTACATTGCAGAACACACACAATGGTACAAAGTCAGTACACACCAACAAGCCAGGCACGCTGGTTCCGCATCTGTGACATCATCCTCGGGATGCGACTACTCCTCATCACGTAGGCATCGTGTGCAGAACCGGGGAAACGGGCACACACGTGTGAGATGGTCATATCTGCAAGACAGACCACCAGTGCATTGACCGAGTGGTAGTGCTTGCGGTTCCTGTATGCCTGCTCCTGGGCCTGTGGTGGTACCAAAGCCACATGTGTCCCATCAATGGAGCCAATGACATGCGGCATCCTCCCCAGGGCATAGAAGTCACTCTTCACGTCAGTGAGTTGCTGGAGTCTAGGGAAATAGATGTACTGGTTCAGGTATATCAACATAGCCTCCAATACATCGCGGAGCACACGGCTGAACATGGTCTGTGACATCCCACCAGCAGTCGCCAGAGTGTGTTGAAAGGTACCGGTGGCAAAGAAGTGTAGGGCTGCCATCACCTTCACCTTGGGGGTCAGCGCTGTAGGGTACGGCCGGCCAGGTTGCAGGTGTGGTGCCAAGCGCACTGCCAAATCATCAATCAGCTGCCTGGTGAAGCGGTACCGTCGGATGCTGTCACGTTCCACCATCGTTGCCAGGTCACGGAATGGTCTATGGACAGCTGGTGCCCTGCAGTGCATAGGTGTAGAAAGAAAGATTGTCACTCACCCCACATATGTGGCATTGTACACACTCAATATCACATGATACATCATTATGAGGCACAAGTACATGATGTGTGCAGTTCCGTAAGGACATGTATGGCACATACATGGCCAACATCCAACATCACATTTCAACAAGTGGCATCAATAAGTCCCAGGTTGTGCCATTGGGTATCATGAGGGCGTGTCACATTTCCCATCTCCTGCTGCCACGTTACAAACACACCCCACAGTGACATGTGAGGACAGATGTGCCCCAGGCATCACAGCCCAACGACAGGTAGATTCCCAGGGACCCTGTATTGCCACATGGACACTGGCAAGACATGGCGTATCATGTATACACCACAGCAAAACAACCATGACCCCCACAGGTAGTGGTCCCTGTTGCCTCGGCAGAACAGACATGGACGTCTGTAACACACACACGCACAACATCAAAGTCCTTGCACAAACAACGTGGATGTGGAGACTGTCTCCCATTGTGCACATGAAATCAGAGACATTGTAAACACAACATGCACACAGACTGTGGAGGACCATCACTATTGTGCCAATGGGTCACCCTGGGTTAAACATACCGTCCCACATGGGACTCAGGGGGCATGTGACATGACATACACATACACCACCGTGAAATGTGACCATGCCACATGCTCAGATATGAACAGTTGCACATCACAGTGGTCATGTACACGAAACACCAAGGATACTGTCCCCATGAACACGTGCACAGCCTGGGGGTGGCTGCCCCAAGTGACACCCACAAAACAACATGTTCACCCCCATACACGGAATAGGTAATGCAGCCTTACATGCCTTAGGATACAGTTTGGACAGGCTGTGGTGTTGTAGGTGTGCCCCTCACTCCCTGGGAAGTATATGTGGCTGGCATATGTTCACCTGTGACAGGCATGTTGACATATGCCAGTGACATGTACAGGGACGCGTTGGACAGCAATGGACCGATCGGTGCGCACACATTGGCCATTGCATTCAATTTGTGCTGGTACGCGTTGTATTCGCAATACGCGTTGGACAGCAATGGACCGATCGGTGCGCACACATTGGCCATTGCATTCAATGTGTGCTGGTACGCGTTGTATTCGCAATACGCGTTGGACAGCAATGGACCGATCGGTGCGCACACATTGGCCATTGCATTCAATGTGTGCTGGTACGCGTTGTATTCGCAATACGCGTTGGACAGCAATGGACCGATTGGTGCGCACACATTGGCCATTGCATTCAATGTGTGCTGGTACGTGTTGTATTCACAATACGCGTTGGACAGCAATGGACCGATCGGTGCACACACATTGGCCATTGCATTCAATGTGTGCTGGTACGCGTTGTATCCTAGGTACGCGTTGAACAGCAATGGACCGATCGGTGTGCCCGGCCGGCCCATTGCATTCAATGTGTGCGGGTACGCGTTGTATCCTAGGTACGCATTGAACAGCAATGGACCGATCGGTGTGCCCGGCCGGCCCATTGCATTCAATGTGTCGGGTACAGCGTTGTATCCTAGGTACGCGTTGAACAGCAATGGACCGATCGGTGTGCCCGGCCGCCCATTGCATTCAATGTGTGCGGGTACGCGTTGTATCCTAGGTACGCGTTGAACAGCAATGGACCGATCGGTGTGCCCGGCCGGCCCATTGCATTCAATGTGCGGGTACTGCGTTGTATCTAGGTACGCATTGAACAGCAATGGACCGATCGGTGTGCCCGGCCGGCCCATTGCATTCAATGTGTGCGGGTACGCGTTGTATCCTGGGTACGCGTTGAACAGCAATGGACTGATCGGTGTGCCCGGCAGGCCCATTGCATTCAATGTGTGCGGGTACGCGTTGTATCCTAGGTACACGTTGAACAGCAATGGACCGATCGGTGTGCCCAGCCGGCCCATTGCATTCAATGTGTGCAGGTACGCGTTGTTTCCTAGGTACGCGTTGAACAGCAATGGACCGATCGTTGTGCCCGGCCGGCCCATTGCATTCAATGTGTGCGGGTACACGTTGTATCCTAGGTACGCGTTGAACAGCAATGGACCGATCGGTGTGCCCGGCCGGCCCATTGCATTCAATGTGTGCGGGTACGCGTTGTATCCTAGGTACGCGTTGAACAGCAATGGACCGATCGGTGCGCACCCATTGGCTATGGCCTGGCCTGGCAACGGACGCGTTTTCAAATTTTGAACGAGTCTGATGCTGGAAATTCAGTTGGTCACCCACAACAATGTTGCAAATTCATGGGTGTCATGAAGTTGAACTTTTGAAGGATGCTGTGGGCGTGTGTAAGTGGTGCAATTCCATGGATTGGCCAGATTCAGAAGATGCTAACGACTTGGACCTATCACTTTGGACACATGGGACAGTAACTGCCTCTGCAGCACACATATAATGCTGGCTGTTCCCCTGAGAGCTCACTTGCCTGCACTACATGCTCCAGGATGACATCTGCCACCACCACTGCTGCTGTATCTGCACCCTCTGGACCCTGCAATGGCACGTACTGTGGAGAGAGCCCCAGCCTTCAGCACTGAGGAGAACCAGGCCCTGCTGGACAGCCTCCTTCCACAGTACAGCAAGCTGTATGGGAAAGCAGGGGAGCAGGTGAGTGTTCTGTCCACTGCCTTCCTAAATGTGCATGTTGTCTGACTAGCAAGGCTAACAGTCTGCACGCCACTGGTTAGCAGGCTCACTGAGTAGTTGTCACCC